>OY728150.1:1102723678-1103348678 GCA_963277665.1 Viscum album | reverse complement strand
ACCAATTTGATTATATACTTAATTGTTAAATTCTTCTAATTTCTCAAATATTCAAACTTATACCTCATTAAGTATACATAACCATATCTATTCAAGTCATCAGTAAAAGTTATAAAGTAAGAATTCCCACCTCTACTTTCAACTGGAAAAGGTTCACACACATTAGTGTGAACAATTATAAAAGCATTGTGGTATTTTTACTATAATCACTAAATAGTGGTTTGGTCCTCTTTTATTATAAATATTCATGACATCTATCAATTGGTTTTAGCTCAAAAGAGTCTAAATAACCATCTTGATAGAGATTTGTCATATATTTATCATTTATTTGACCAAGATGGTGATGCCACAACTGAATGTTTAATGAGTCATGTGAACTTGATTCTTTATCAATTACTAAAACTTGGTTCTAATAATTTAACACATAAATACTATTATTTAAATGCACAATACCATAACATAAGCTATTTTTGTAAAAGAAAAATCTCTTATTTCCAAACTTGAAAATAAAACCATCTATATATAAACAGGATACAAAAACTATATTCTTGGTAAACTTTGGTACATAATAATAGTTCTTTAAAACCAAAATCATGCTAGTTTATAATTTAAGGTAGTATTATCCTATAGACAGAGTAGAAAGATGTGCTCTATTGGCTGCTCGAAGATCCCCATCTCCTCTGGAAATATTCTAGAGTCTACATGGTTCTTGCATTTGGGTATATATGTGATCACCACAAGATATATCTAATACCCCATGTGAAGATATATAATGATTTCACTCAATAATGAATGAACTGTAATCTTCCCCTTGGTTCTTCAATTAGGTTCAGTTCTTCTTCTAGTGACCTAGCTTTCCACATGAAAAACATATTGTGTTTTCTTCCTTTTCTTTTTATCATATCTTCTTCTTCTTGAATGGATGATGCTAATGATACTTATACTTGGAATGATTCTCGGTTTCCCTTCCTATTCATTTTCTTATTCACCATAACTACCATTGTTTTTTCATGTCCTATTTCCTTATCAACTTGGTGAATCAGAGTAAGAAGTTCTAAAAGCGTCTTATCACTATTTATCATATTATAGTTTGTAATAAAATTGGAGGATCCTTTAGTTAGTGAGGATATAATGAGATCTATGTGCATCGCATCCAAGATTTAAAACCCAATATTTCTAACAAATCTATGTAGCCACTCATATTTATTACACAAGGATCAACTAGACCTGACTCTCTAAGCATGCATGTGAATAGTGAACTGGAGATCTTATATTTCTCTTGTCTCAACTTCTATTAATAAAGATCATGAAAGTGATACATGATATTATATGCATCCATATCCTCTTATAGATTTAAATGATCACTATAAATGGAGGATATCATGAAACATTGGACATCTATAACATCATCCACGTGTTTTAGGTATAGAGATACTTCTTCCTCACTAGACTTTTTATCAAGGAACTCTAAAACTAGGGTTTCTAGCTTGAATAATTTCCATTAATGTTAAGTATAACACACAAGAGCCTATACCATTCCTAAAAATTGGATCTGATGAGAAGTTTATCCTTATCTAGATTTGATCGCAGTGATATAGTCAAAGTCATGTTTTTTCCATATCTATAATTAAGTAAGAGAAATTTTTAGTATTTTATATGGATTATAAAATTAGATTAATAAATTATAAATTTATTAGTTTATTCATCTCCCACTATTTTGTATAAAACCAATATCCCTCAATATTGGTTTCAGAATATCCTGTTTAATAGATATTCTAGTGTCAAGGATCCATATGTCCTTTCTCATAACCTAAACAGAGGTATGAAAATATATTTGAAGGTATTTAGGTAAGTGTAACTTTCCAAATACATTAAGTTTCAACTCCTTTATTTGTTGAGTAGACTCCCCAATCTTGAAATCTTGGAGAAGGATTTACTCAAATTTTGCCTACTAGTTGCACTAATTACCACAAATGTTATCAACCCTTAATGATAACTTTGTTAAGTCAACCCAAAACTCAATTTAAAAATTCTCCAATAATTGAAAGATACCCAACATAGGTTGTTCAAACACTTTAAACTAATGTTCAATTTCAACCAAAGTATTGGAAGGATATACCAAATTAATATTTAATTTGAGGGATTTTATCTTTATGTGCTAATATCCCATTTTATCTTTATTATATGCTTGTTAATACTAAGTAGATTTACTTAAGTGATTGACCATGTTGTGATAAAATTATTCATAATCCAATTAGTTAATTCTTTCTTCTGTTATTTTTTAATTCATTTATTCAATATGAAATTCATCCATTCAAATAAATAACTAACCATGAAACTGATATAAATAAATAAATAAAGTGCCATGATCATGTGGTTTATCCAATATTTGGTTTATCTAGTGAACGATAAACCAACTCTAGCCCAAGGTGAATAACTAATTGAGACTACACTAGTTAGAGACAAAAGATTCCACTTGTGATCTTGCGAACCTCCAAGATTGGTTTCATCTTAACACCAAACTCAAATCACCTCAAATTTCCTTATACCCATCCATTAAATAAGATATAATCACATACAGGTTAGGGGAATCAAGATATTGGTTTATGGGATTTATATAAAATAAATCACAGGAACACCAACCCTTACATAATGAGAGTAGGGGATTATACAGAGACCATCAATTTTATTTAAAAATAATAAATTAAAAGGAAACCAATCACATACACATGTCTAGTTTAAGCTCATGATCACCCATACACAAGAAATGAATATAAATTTTCAATCACATTATAAATTACTTCAATTAATTTTTAATTAAGATAAACACCTCAAATTAATCCAATTAATTATATAGTTAACTAATTAATTAATTTTATATTAATTCCATCCAAACTACTCTAAAATTTACATCATTCATAATTTTAAATAAATTAAATAGATTAATTTTATTTAAAATTAAAAAAATTACACAAGTGTACTTGGAGACAATGACATGTACCCATCCAAACTACTTTTCATGGTCCTTGTAATGTGTATTCACATGTAATCCAATATAAATTTCAATGATTGTAATTAAAAGGAATGAATTTATCAATAAATAACACATAATAATATGTAAATTACATGACATGTGATGAAATTAACTCACATGGAGTACACTATAGGTAAATACTACAAACTACTTTTAGTTTAAAATTTAACATGAAAATTAATTTAATATATAATTAATAATATTATCTCATTGCATGAACTATCAAATAAATGACATATAAAACATGTGTAAATAGGATTAATTATATTTTTAATTTTTCTCCCCTTGCTAAATTATTTAAGCGAGGTACAATAGGTTACACAATGTGTACTGGGGATACAAATAGTGTAAAATATTCTACCCATGTCTACAACACACGTCTAGGTATTGGGCATGTTTTTTAGTTACAAATGTGTATTAGGTACACAATATTTATTCTAGATACAAGCAGTGTGTCCTAAAAGTTACATAGTTTTCCTTCTCCTACACCATGTCGTAAATACATGACACAGTTTGGACCCGTCATATTTTTTGCTAAGAAAGAACATGGTCTACACAATATAAAAGTGGGATACATGGTAAATAGTTTAGTTAAACTACATGTTATCCTAGCCTACTCAACATACAATGTGGATTAAATTCACTTTGCATATAGTTGATTTAATATGAAGTGATTTTAACCTGAGTTGTCCTGGTGCATTAAACATGGGTGCACAATGTGTTCCTTCAGGCTACATTCCATATTCTCATGTGTTATCCAGGAATAACCTTTAACATCTCTTGATGGATTCTTCGATTGTTCTTAATGTTAATTTAAAATTTTATTGGTTATATGAGTGAGAATGAAGAAGATAATAGATTATTTTGAAATTCATATTTAAATAAAAAATAATTAATAAATAAAAATAGAAATATTATGAATCAATGATTGATAAATAATTATAAATTAATTATGTGACCCCTACCACTTGTAGGTTCTGGGTGTAGTGGAAGTTCCTATTGGACATAACTATCTCTGTTGGGCATGTATTGTCTCAACATTAATCCATAAAATCTTATTGATTTTTATGTTCACAAATACCCTTGTTTGTTTTACTGATGAAATTACTTTAAGTGAATTTCAGGAAATTAATATTCATTAAAATATTTATTTCAGAATTATATTTAAAGACCTTGATCTGCAAGAAATTTTTGATAAAGTGTCTGAATGATTTTAATATATTTTGGAAATAATTTTCATACCCTATGTTGGTAAGTATAGTGTAAGTAATCAACCCTACATTAAGGAAAGTGTGTATGGATTAGGAACCCTATGTTTTCAGGAAAGTATGGTTCATCAACCCTACATTTGGATGAAACCCTACATTTGAGAAAAGGGAATGTACGATTAATCAAATATATATAAGTAAGAAACCCTATGTTTGAGGAAAAAACATATGGTACATATACCCTAATTTTATGATCAACCCTTAATTTCCAACCGTACATTTGGTATTTTTTCATCATGTGAAGAAACCCTACATTTGACTATTTAACGATGAAGTTTTAAATCTACCATATTATTCAAGATTTATGTAATGGTCTTGATAGAAGCAAATATCTGTTCACACCTATTTTACGAATGATTCAAAGGATCGTTATGATCATTTTAAAGAATATATTTAACGGAGTAAAACATTCTTATTTCTAATGGAATTTACAACTCTCCTGAATGATTAAAATTTGAATAATTGTGATCTATCTGGTGATTTTCTTGGATATGCTCAACCAAAGGAATTCATTGTGATATATATATATATGGATAGAATATTTTTACTGTATATGTGTGTGTGATACATGTGAGATATAAAAATATATATTTTGTAAATATCTTATGAATATAGAACTTCCAAAAATATAAAATGACTCTACTATATTATGAATATTCTACACTTTGAAGTTATATATTTCAACCTCATACTGCTATAAAACTGCTGCTATTTGTTTGTTTATACTTTTATTGAAGATCATTTGCAACCAAGATCTCTTTAAATCCATTATTACTTGAATACATTCATCTTTGAAGAAGAAGATCTATATTTTGTCAGTTTTTGCTGCAATCGTGATCTAGATTCTATCATAACAATTAAATCAGATTCTTTTGATTTATTGGAGTTTTTACTGCTCGAACTCAATCTCAGAGGAGTATTAGCTTCTTTGACTAAGATAAAGATATTCGGTTCCTTGTAAGAAAACCAGAAAACTTTATTTAGTCTTATTTTAATGCTGCCAACTGCATACACCCAGTTATGGATTTTGAAGGTCTTATGATAAAAGGACCTTGTCTAGTGAAAATCACCAAACTTGTAGAGAGAGTGTTATTGGAGTGGACTAGGGGATATTTGTGCCCAAAACCACTATACAAATTATTTTGTTCTTCTTTACTATTTATCCACTGCTCATATTGATTATATAATAGAGCACAAAAAATCTGTATAAATTAGAAGAAAAGTTAAAAGTAAGAATCTATCAAGATTATAGAAAAGATGCAATTCACCCCCTCTTGTATATATTTTTATTATTCTAAACTAACAATTGGTATAAAAGGTGATATTTTTGGATAAATCTATATAAAGTTTTAAAAAATAAGTTATATACAAAGCATATGTCAATGAATGATCTAAGAGAAGGTATGTCTATGATTTTTGCTTCATATTTTAATGGCGATTACTCTAGATGCTAGAAATAACCCATGATAATCTACCTAAAGAATCTAGGATTTAAAGTGTATATGAAGATAATCACTCCTTATATAATTACTAAGAATATAGAGACTTTGGATGTTGAAAAAGAAGCTAAGTATAACATCAAATCAAAAGAAATGAATAACATCAATTGTGGACTCGAACTTGATGAATTCGATCGAGTATCATAATTCCCTAATTCCTTTGAAATGTGGAATAAAATCACTATTTCATATGAAGGAATAGATAATATCACACAAATGAGGCATGATACTATAGAACTAATGTTTAACACCTTTATAATGTATGATAGAGAGAGAATTACACAAATAAATGGAAGGTTAACGGAAATTTTCAACAATATTACTACCATGAGAGATCTAATTACTCACTCTGATCAAGATTTGAAGGTATTAAGAGTGATTCCTTCAAAATGGAATGAAATATCTGTAGATATTTGATAATCATCACTTTTTAAAAATTTAACTATGAAAGAATGAATTGGAACATTGATGACATATGAAGCATAACTGCATGATGAAGCTGAAGATCAAAAAATAATCAAAAAGGAAAATACTTTCCTTAAGGTCACATCTAATAACCATGAAATAAAATCAAAAGAAGATACAAGAATATCAAAAGATTTAGACTTATCAGATTTGGATATATGGCTAGCTCAGCTGGCTAGAAAATTAAGCAAATAATATAAGAAGAAGAAAAGCTTCATAAAATCATTCAAAAAAGGATGACAAAGGATCCAAAGAATTGAGATGTTATGAATGTAAGAAGATGGGCCATATCAGACCTGATTTTCCCCAACTAAAAGAAGAAATAAGGAAAATGGAAAAGAAGAAATGAAAGAAATTTAATTATGAGAATAAAGTAAAAAGATCTATGAAAGATACTTAGATTATATCTGAAGCCTCCACTATCTCTTAGATAAAGATCCATAAAATCTGAAAGAAAACATGTGCTTTATGAATAAAGAAGAAGAAGAGGTAAAAACCTATTACTCTTAAACCTCTGATTCTAATAGCTACTCAAATAGTAAATTTACTGCTTACTACTCAATGCTAGAAGATAAATATGATTCCATAATAAAGAATCATAAGTCACTAAAAAATATTCACAATGCTATTTTTAAGTGAAATAAATATAGTGCTAAAAAAATCAAAAATTAATTTAAAAATTCAATCCATCTACATTAAACTATATTGTTCACAAAAAATATAATAAAATAATTAAAGGATGAAGTGGAATATTTTAAAAGTTTTGTTAGTATTTTAACTAAAAGATATAAATATCTAAATTAGATTCAAGGTAAAAATTTCATTAAAATAGAAAAATTATGAAATATGAAGCAAGGGTGAAAATTCAAAATTATATAAAAATTATTTTGTTCCCAGCTCTAAAAATGCCACCTACATCTATTGTGAAATAAAAAGACACTATTATAATAACTGTTACTTAAGAAATCCTCAGAGAAGTGGAGTAAAACAAGATTTCATTTCTAAAAATATTTTTGAAGTTAGAAATATAAATTTCAGTAAAACAAGGTTAATCTGGATTCCCAGATCCTTGCTTGCTGACACAGCTAGATCCAAAAAAATATGGTTACAAAAAAATGAATTTAAATGCTTTTATAGGTAAAAGAACACAAGAAAAAAGGTATATGGTATATAGATAGTAGAATATCTAGACACATGAGTGGAGACTCTTCAAATTTCCATACACCAACACAAATGGATGGAGGTCCAGTCACTTTTGGAGACAATAAAAAAGGAAATATTGTTGGAGTTGGAACCGTTGGAGATCCAAAATCAATCTCAATCAACAAATTAATATATATAAAAGGGTTAACTCAAAACCTGATAAGTATTTCTAAAATTTGTGATGATGAATTTTATATATATTTCTCTAATAATTCTTTCTCAATTTTTAAAGATAAACTACTTAAAAGAAATGAAAATGTTTATTATTTGGATCTAAATTCCTTATGTAAACAAAAAGTGAATTGCTTAACTGATGAGACAAATGAGTCATGGATCTATCATAAAATAATTGAACATTTTACTATATTTACTTGGCATAAATTATCTAATAAACACTTAGTTTTGGATTTTCCCTATCTAAAATTTGACAATGATAGATTTTGTGATGCATTCCAAATTGGAAAACAACACAAATCATTCTTCAAATCAATTAACAAAGTTGATACATATAAACCACTAGAACTTATCCATATAGATTTATTTGGAATTTCTAGAGTAGCAATTTTGGATGGAAAATTATATGTTTATGTCTTAGTTGATGATTTTTCAATATTTACTTGGGTTTATTTTCTAAAAATAAAAAGTTAAGTATTAACTATTTTTGAAAGTTTTTATAAAATTGTTCAAAACAAAAAAGATTTTAAAACAATTTCATTAAAAAGTGATCATGGTGGATAATTTGAAAATCAAGGATTCAATTATTTTTGATCAAATATAGGCATTAAACACACCTTATCTGCACCAAGAACACCTCAAAAAAATGGAATTGTTGAAATAAGGAATAAAACTATTTAAGAAATGGAAGGGACTATGTTGAATGAATACATCCTACCTACCTATTTCTGGGAAGAATATATAAACATAGCCTACTATATCATGAATAGAGTTTTAATAAGACTCCTTATTAAAAATATTCCCTATGAACTTTGAAATAATATAAAACCTAAAGTAATGTACTTTAAAGTATTTGAATGCAAGGTGTATATCTTGAATAATAAAGAAAACCTTGTTAAATTTGATCCAAAGGCATATAAAGGAATATTTCTAGAACATTATACTATTTTAAAATCCTATACAGTGTATAATAAAAAGTAAAGGATTGTTGAAGAATTAGTTCTTGTAAAGTTTGATGATATTGACCCTTTTAGAAAAAGGGAAGATCAAACAGATTAAATTGCTGATTCTTTTGAAAACACGAGGCTTGATTCATCTGAGAATGTTTTTGAAAATAAATTAGATGAAATTCAGTCCAATCCAAAAGAAAATGAGACAGAATAATCTCAAGTGTCTTACCTAGATAAACTAGAACCTTAAAGAATTGTCCCTTAGAAACTGTAATAGGAAACCTAGACATAATAGTAAGAACTAGAATAAATATAGGAAAAATATTTTAATTTTGGGTCTTTATAGCATAATTAGAACCTAAGACTATAGTATAATCTTTAAATGATGAAAATTGGTTAATATCTATGAAAGAAGATCTCAACCAATTCAGTAGAAATAAGTTTTGGGAATTGGTAGACACACCAACCAATTATCCATTAATAGTAACCAAATAGTTCTTTAGAAATAAGTAGGATTTTCAAAGGATCATTACCGAAAATAAAGCCAGAATAGTCACAGAAGTATACAATAAAGAATAAGGGATAAATTATGATGAAACCTTTTCACCTATTTCTAGATTAGAAGAAATTAGAATTATAATAGCTTATGAATCTCATATAAATTTTAAATTATATCATATAGATATTAAATCTGCCTTTTTAAATGGATATTTAATGGAGGGAGTTTATATTGAATAACCACTAGGTTTTGAAAACCCTCATAAACCAGATTTTGTTTTTAAACTTACTAAAACTATTTATGGCCTTAGACATAAACCTAGATCTTGATATGAAATATTAAGATCATTTTTATTATAGAATGAATTTTCTATAGGATTAGAAGATCCTGATCCTTTTAAGAACACTATTTTATCTAATATATTTTTAGAAAAAAATTATTTTGATTATGTTATCTTTGAATCAATAGACAAAAAAATTGTAATGATTTTTCAAATTTAATGAAAAAATAATTTAAAATGAGTATTATGAGAGAATTAAATTTCTTTTTAGTATTTAAAATTTATCAAAAAGACTATGGAAATGTTTTGAATCAAAGTAAATATATTATTGATTTATTGAAAAAGTATGGACTAAAAAATAGAAAGACTTACAAAACTCCCATATGTACTAATGTAATACTTGATTTGGATGAATCTAGAAAACCAGTTGATAATAAGTTATATAGAGGTATGATAAGTAGTTTACTATATATTACTGCTAGAAGAATGGATATAAGTTTTTATGTATGTCTATATGATAGATTTCAGTTAAACCCAAAGGAATCCCATCTTACTGCTATTAAAAGTATTTTTATATATTTAAAATAAACCATTTTTCAATATCTTCTTTACCCAAAGGATTCTAATTCTAATTTAATTTCATTTTAAAATGCTTAATTTAGAGGATGTATATTATATAGAAAAAGAACTTCTAGAAACAATCACTTTTTAGGAAAATCTTTAGTTTCATGGTCAAGTAATAAACAACATTCAGTTACTTTATCAACTGCTGAGATAGAGTACATATCTGCTGGAAGTTTTTATGCACAAGTGTTGTGGATGAAACACACCTTACTAGATTTTGGACTTAATTTTAATAACATATGCATTTTATATAATAATACCAGTCAATTAATATTTCTAAAAATCCTATAAGTCATTCAAGAACCAATATATTGATATAAGGTATCATTTTCTAAGAGATCATGTTATTAAAAAAGACATATCTTTATAATTTTTAAATACCAAACATCAACTTGATAATATTTTTGATAAACCACTCCTCACTTCAAAGTTTGATTTTATTAATGGGGGTTAGGAATATTTAACTTTAAATAAATGTTTACAAATTTATTTTGTTAAATCCTCTATTAATTGATTTTATTCATTTAGTTATTAATCATTTGTTTATTAAGTAAAAAAAATTATTTAAATCTTTGAAAAATAAAATATTTTAAAATTAAATAATTCATGATTACACTACATAATTGGATCGAGAAACCAGAAAACAACACCCAAAACCATTAGAAAAAGCCCTTCCTCTCTTAGTTCTCATCTTACCCTAAGATTTAAAAACTTTTATCCTTATAGAGATCTCATCTTCCTTTTAACCCCTAGAATCTGGAACCCTTTTACCTTATATTATCAGAAATATCGATGTAAAAAGCTGGCAGCCAGAGTGGAATGAAGAAACACGTTACCTCTATAAAGATTCTTCATGTAAAGGTAATAAATTTATAATGGCTCAACCAAAACGATCTTATTATGAGGAATGATTTAGATTTTAAAGGTCTATAAAATATTTTTACCGAAGGAAATATAGATTTTTTTATAAGTAAAATAGTTCTTCAGAAACTCTTTGTACAGTTTCAGTGATACAAAAGATGTTACTGTTTCTAAGATTTATCATGAGGATTTTTCATTCTCTTCCATGGAAATAGACAAATTTTTTTAAGTTTCCCTGTTAAGGTGTTTTCCATTTTTATATTTGGTCAATAGGAAAACAAGAACATAAATCATAGGATATTATGTATTTTCTATTTGAATCCACCCAGATAAGAAAAATGTCTATTAAGGATATTGACTTTGACTAGAAGGTATTGGTAAAGTTTATTCAGTCATCTATAATTCCAAGGACTACTGAACTTGATAATATTATTTATCTAGATATTTATATTATGTTTTTGATAATGAGTGGTGTCAAGTTTAATTTCCCAAGGTACATGTTCCATTGATTCCAAGAGGAGGAAAATATGCATTTTATCCTTATGGAAGGATAATATCAATGTTGCAATATAAAATAAGGTCTCATTAGGGATATAATGATTCATTCAAAATTTCATCAAAACAACATTATCAATGATATCACTCGAAGGAATATAGGTTTCTTCTGGAGTACCGTTCAGGTACAATTGTTACCTGTTGGTGTGGAAGTCCAACAAAGACCTGGTTTTCCTGCTCAGAGGGAGAAAAGAATTGTAGGATCTATTGTTGAGATCCCATTCAAAAATTAGTAGTTGTAGAATCAAGAATAGGTGATGAAGTTAAACCAAAGACACACTGAATTAGATATAATGTCACTGATCCATAAGTTTTGAGAGATGTCCCTCCATCTACTAAAGATAATTTGGAAGAACCAATCAATGAGGATCTTTTCATCCGACCAAGAAATAGGGATGAACCTATAGTTCAGGAAATTGAAATTCAAGAATATGATTTAGAGGTTCCTACAATTGGGGAAGTCGCCCCACTAGAAATTATTCTAGTCAATAGAAAAGATAAAGAAGCTCTAAATCTAGAAGAAAATCAGACTCAACAAAATCTTTCTAAAGAAAAAGTATGAGAAAATGATAAAGGAGACAAGAAATCTCAAAAATTAGTGGAAAACACTATAAGGTTAGTATAAAATCAATCAATTATATTTGATTCCATAGAAAAGAAAACCTTTGAACCTATTGAGTTAACAGAGGTTCTTGCAATTGAATTTTCTACCTATAGTGAGACCAGTAAAGAAAAATATTTATCCTTGGTTGATAGAGATCAACCATCTCAAGTTCATGAAGAAAAATATTTTGATTCTCTAAAAAATAAAATTAAAGTGTTTGGTTATCAATTCAATAAGCTGAAAGACAAAAATTCAAGTTTGCAAAGTGAGTTAGAGGAAAAAAGAAAATATTTGTAAGATTTAAAAAATTCAACCATTCTTAGAGATTAATCTGAATCTATTTTGACTCAACTACATAATATCATATAAAATTCAGTATAGAGAAGAGATTTTGATGATTTTCATAGAGAAATGATGGATCAGTTTGGAAAAATGAAATTAGAATCTATTTCTAAAATATATTTTGTAGATTTAAAATGGTATCTAGGAAGTCAGTTTGAATCCATAAAGGGAAGTGTCGGTTGATCCAGAACTTCAAATTCTTCACCACCTACTTCTCTAGATTTAGTCAAAATATTTCAAGAAATTACTGTAGTGACGGATGATATAAATGACATCATTCATACTCTTCAATGTAACAATGCACATCTAAATGTTCTATTGGATAATTAGAGAGATCTTGTTGCTTAGTTGACCTCCAGTGAACCAGGAATCAAAATTATTCTCAATAATCTAAGTGATAAGCTTACTCAATTTCTACAGATTGAGAAAAATATGTATGAATTTCTAAAAGTCAACATGATTGAATGTTTAAAAGTGGTTCATAACTCAATAATTTAAATAATATAGATGGATAAAAATATTTCAGAAAGATTACAAGGAAAAATATTTGAGTTGAAGGAAGTTCTTCAAATAGTTCACGATTCACCAAAAACTATAACCTCTTATGAACATCCCTATCATGATCATCCAACCCTTGGTTTTTAACCTTTCTCATCCAACATCACAAGTGTATTCATAAACATAATTGAATAAAAATTATTTTTATTTCTTTACATGTTTATTATTATTACTATTTATTTATAATGCTTGAATAAATGCATAATTTTTCTATATAGTATAATATAACATTAATTTATAGTCATGTGCAACATTGAATTTGTTGTAATCCATTTTCATATAATTTATTTTTGATATCACAAAAAGGGGGAGAACATTAGGTAAACCAACATTCTTGAACTAAGAATTTCTATTTTTAATTCATCGAAATAATACTATGAAAAATTAATTTTCAAAAAAAAAATGTATTATTTAAAATATTATTTCATTAGTGTTTACAATTATTATATTTTATATAAATTATTTATGGGTTTTGTGATGATCAAAAGGGGGAGACTATTGGGAATGTATTATCTCAAAAATACTATATAAAATCTTATTGATTTTGATGCTCACAAATACCCTTATTTTTTTTACTAATGAAATTAATTTAAGTGAATTTTAGGAAATTAATATTCGTTGAAAAATTTATTTTAGAATTATATTCAAAGGCCTTGATCCATGATAAATTTTTGATAAAGTGTCAGAACACATTTTTAACGTATTCTGGAAACACTGTTCATACCCAAAATTGGTAAGCATATCATAAGGAATCAACCCAACGTTCAAAACAATGCATATGGATCAGGAACCCTATGTTGTTGAGGAAGTATGGTTCATTAACCCTACACTTGTATGGAACCCTACATTTGATAAAATGGAATATATGGTTAATCAACCCTATGCAAGTAAGAAACCCTATGTTTGAGGGAACAAACATATGGTACATCAACCCTACTTTTATGATGAACCCTACATTGTCAACCATACCTTTGGTATTTTGATATCATGTGAAGGAACCCTATGCTTGACTTTTCAATGACGGAGTTTGAAATCCATGATATTATCTGATATTTAGGCAACTGTCTTGACAGAAGTAAATATCTGTTCACAACTATTTTATGACCGATTCAAAGGCTCATTATGATCATTTTAATGAATCTATTCAATAGATTAAAACATTTTTATTTCTAATGGAAGTTAAAACTCTCATGAATGATTCAAATTTAAATAATTTCAATCTATCAGGTGATATTCTAGGATCTTCTCAACTAAAGGAAATCCGTGTGTTCTATATATATGGATATAATATTTTTTCTTGATGTGTGTGTGATATATATGATACATAAAAATATATTTTTGTGAGTATCTTATGATTATAGAACTGCTAAAAAGATCAAATGGCTCTACTATATTCTGAAGAGGCTACACTTTTAAGTCCTATATTTCAACCTTATACTATTATACAACTACTATTGTTTGTTTGCTGCTAATTTTATTAAAGATAATTTGAAAATAAGATCTATTCAAAGCTATTATTACTTAAAAAAATCATATTTGAATAAGAAGATTTGTATTATTTTAGTTGTTACTACAACAATGATCTAGAACCATTTATAACAATCAAATCAAACCCATTTGATTTATTATATTTGTAATTGCTCGGACTTAGTTATAGAGGAATATCAGTTTCTCGGACTAAGATGTAGATATCAAGTTCCTTATAAAAGAACCAAAATACTTTATTTAGTCTTATTGTAAATATGTCAACTTTCTGCACTCAGTTATGGATTTTAAGGTCTTATGATAAGAGGATATTGTCTAGTGGAAATAACCAAGATCATAGAGAGAGTATTGGTGGAGTGGACTAGGGGATCTTTGTGCTCCAAAACACTCTAAAAATTAATGTATTATTCTTTATTGTTTATCCACTACTCATATTGATCATATAAGAGAGCGCTGCATATCTGTATAAATCACAAGGAAAGTTAAAAGTGATAATATGTCAAGATTATCAAAAAGACACAATTTACCCCCCCTCTTATGTATCTTTGTATTATTCTAACCTAAAAAACTTGACTTTTTTCATAATAAATGAATAATTCAAGATGTATATGAAGAATAATGTCATGAATAATTGAATTAAATCAAAGATTAATTGATTAGTTAATTTCAGAACCAGAAGGAAAGTTCATCACATATAATTATAATTAATTTATATATAAATGTATAATTACCCTATATTTTTAATTATTTAATTGCTAATTATTTGGTTGATTTTTATCATCATACCATAATTGTTTCATAGGATCTAAAAGAATAATACCTATAGATATGATCCACATGCACTCTAAAATCCCATAATGTCAATGTAGAATCATTGGGTGCTAATACAATCAATTCTGATAGCTTACATAATTTTTCATTGATCGAAATAAGAATTTATTCATGGTTTAAGGGTTATTATTGATATATCAAATTATTGATAGGTTGGAGGAGGATTAATGCTATTTTTCTTTAGTGTGTTCTTGATAGTATTATCTCTAGGGTTTGGGAGACAATTCTCTCTACGTTTGTTGTGCACAATATGTGGCTAACCCTATAATTTGATATAACCGGATATTTATAGAGGTAGGATATGGTTAGTTTTTGCACATAGGCCCTTATCCAACTTTTTATTCTTTATAAAAACACTTTTTTATTAATAATATAAACAATATTATTATTTTATTGACATGTGAAAAACCTACAGACAAATAAATATCATTTTTTTAAAATAAATAAATTATTATTTATTTAAATAATATTTAATATATTATTTCCAGTTGGACCATTAAACTCAGTTTTCAACCCTCCTCAATATTTATTGGGCCTTAAATAATGTCTATTTTTTTAATAAATAAATATCACTTCATTATTTGTTGATAAATATAATAAATATTTTATTCCTCAAATCTAGAGAATAAATATTTATTATTATTTAATTCACATATCTATTCTTTCAAATAACTCATGATTAAATCTTAGTGATCAAATAATACCGAATAATTACAACACCACAAAGTAGGAATAATATTTATTCTAATCTTGTTAAATTCAAGTAGAATTAACTGAGATTCTGGATACACTTTGTGTGTGACCCTCTAGGTCTCTTTTTCAATGGCATTAGATGCAACCACATAAATTAAAAGTTTAGAATCTAAAAACATAGAAAAGAACCCATAAAGATATAAGTTAATGTTTCAATGATATACAACTCATAGAAATTCATACTGTGTATTATAATTTTTTATGATATCTCTAATCAAGTAGGTCACATACTGGTGTCATCAACCTATGTGCTCGATAACTCTTTATTTGACTTTCCATAATTAAACATGCCCATTGAACATCATTACTGTGGATTTATTTAGGTCATTACATTCCCATCAAAGGGATTAATATATTAAATTCAATTAAATAACATAAGTGACAAATCCTTTTTCTTATTATTCATTAATTCAATATCACTCATGACACACCTAACATATCCTACTTCGTTGTGAACATATATCATCACCATTTTCATTAATTTATCAAAGTAAATGACTAATGATATATATTAATAATAATATTAAATTATAAGTATTAATATACATATTTTCAAATAGGAACATCCAATGAAACATATGAATGTATATTTTCTATTAGTAGGTCTTGTTCTTATAATCTCGTGTACTAGAAATTTACAAAGGAATACACCATGAGAAAGAACCTCAGACTCCTATGAGTATCTAGACATGATGGCCTGTATCATTTGAGTCTCATGAAATTATACCATCTAGATAAATGATATATATTTAAGAATACTTTCATGTAATTTTAAGGTACTCATTACAGTAGGGAACTACTATGACCTTTTAGTATGATCATTAGTCTTAGGACATTATCACATAAAAAATCACACAAAAGAATAATCATGAATTGATAATAAGATTGTTATTATTCAAAAAAATGATTATATTTAATCATAAAGTACATAGAAGTTCATTCCAGGACACTAAATCCAATAGTATCCCCTTTGAAAAACTTCCAGACACACCTTACATAACTATATTAGAGTGGTTATTACACAATCTATAATTTATACTCTTCCATCATTTGGACTCAACCACTTGAAATCCTTATTATAAAATATGTACTCCGGACTAAACCACCTCTTATTGGTCTCCTACTTTTGTGATCCTTAATTAGTCAGATTCCCTTATTCCTAAGCTACTCTTTTCAGACACAAGAAACAAAACATGAAATTTGACTTTAAAAATCCTAATAATTTCCCACTTGAAAACTGCTTTCAAGGATTTAAGATTACATTACCAATTAAGAAAAATTATGATCATTCAAACTTCTAAAATAATATTCAATGACTCCATCCCACCTCCAGGTCACCCAAGTCCCACTAAGGAAAAATTATGCCTCAAAATTTCCAAGAACAAAACCTTGGTAGACATATCATCAGAATTCTAACTTTCATCAATATTCCATAACTATAACACCTCATCCTGAAGTATCTTTTCCTTATAAAGGTAATGTTTATATGTAGTCATATTATCTCCAAAATCTACATAAAAAACCCTAAAATAGACCATCCTTTCCAAAAAACAAGGCTACATATTTTAAACCTTTGAGATATTATAGAATCTATTTCAAAACTTCCTAATTATGCTTTCTTAGATTCTCCCTAAATCAACTAAAAAACCCCACTAATGACAGAAAATTAAATTTTTATTTCAAAATCACTTTTGAGGGAAAAGTGGGAAACCCAGAATAACAGCATACAAGAAATAACCCAGAAAAAACTACAATAAACTGCTCCTCCCAAGCAACTACAACGTTATGTCAAGCCTCCACCTCACATGACCGCTCGGAAAACTGTCCCGCACAGGGTTGCACGGGTCTAGTACTGATGACGAAGCCATACCCTCTCATTCATCCAAATCCAAATGGCCATGCACAGATGAAAGCTTCCTACTCTAAATCATCATTTGGAGCTGATCCTTGTAGAGAACTGATTGCTTAAACCATCAAAATCACTACTGGTAACTACCCCTTTCCCAACGCTTCTTTACCAACGGTTTAAACAAACCATTGGTAAAGAACCGCTTTCCCAATGGTTTTAAAAACCCGTTGGGAAAGGGGTTTCCAAGGCACCCCTTTCCCAATGGTTCTCTTGAACCATTGGTAAAGGGGTGTCCAAGACACCATTTCCCAACGGTTCTATAAGAACCATTGGGAAATGGTCACCCTTTACCAATGGTTTGTTTAAACCATTGGTAAAGGGTATCTTTGACACCCCTTTCCCAACCGTTTTTAAAAACCTTTGGGAAAGGTTTTCCCCAAATACAGAATCGACCACTCTTTCCCCCATTCGCGACAGAACCCTAATATGTCCACGACTTCGCTGCTCTCGTGACTTACCATATCCGAACCTGTCAAACTACATCCAAATCATCTCAAATCAGGTATTCTATTCTTCATACACATAAAATATTTAAGTTCTACCTTGTTTTTATTGTTATTCATATCATATTTTAGTTTTAAGTTTTTATTTTGATGTGTATATCATTTTTTTGTGTTTTGATTTAATCTAGACTTTATCCATTCCAATCCATTTAATTTATTAAATCCTTAAACCTCCATCAAAGAAGAAGAATCTAAAATTCATTGCCATTGGATTCTAGATTTTCTAAGTATGTGTTTTTATGATTTTTTCCATCTTGTAATTAATTGTTACTTGGAAATTTATTTATATGTGTTTAATAATTTTTAGCAATGTTTTTATGAATGTTTTCTTTAAAACTCCTTGAGGAAAGTGTTTTATTAAAATTAATTTTTTTTAATAAGGCTTGTGTAATGTAATTTGTTATAGTACACTATGTGACTATGTTTGGTATTTAGTAACACATGAGATAACTGGTGTGTGAGAATGTGCTGTGAAAGAGATTCCATGGTTGGTTCAAGATTATATTTACGTTTAGAGCCTCTTAATGAGTTGTTTTAAAGATATTTTGAGATATTTACCTTATGTTTATTGGTGAAAACTTGGAGCTGTAGAGGTGGTTCATGATTAATACATATAATTACTGCTAAACATGTGGATAAACCTTGCATAGTAGTGAATTCTTGAAATTTTTGATGTTTTTAGTCCTTTTTTATTTGGAGTTTCTTTTGATGGTGATGTTTCTTATTGTTACCTATGATGGGAATTTATTTTAGTTTCTAAATCGGCTGAGACTCCCCCACCATGCACAATGTATGCAACCTCTACCCTTATTTAATCATTCTGTTTACACAACGTATGTAACCTCTACCCTCATTTAATCAGTGAACTCAAGTCATTAATTTAAGCCTTCATTCTCACTATCATGTAATAAATTGAATGATGTAAACCCATCCTCACATGATTTCTTACCTTAGATAGTGTCCAACATATAGAATACGAGCTTTTGAATTCATCAGTTAACCAGGATCATATATTCCATTTCCCCCAAGATGACTGTACTAATATAACTTTAGGGTCAACTAAATATGGTTTTCATTATACGTTGTATATTATGTTTCCTTCTTGTCCAATACTCACTTTTATGAGGGTGGGGTGCTTTTCACTACCCATTTTGGCATGTGTAGACAGCCATAAAAATGTTAGATAAGTCACAAGTTTAATTCAGTAATGTTGTTATCATTGAAATAATTTATTAAGAATTTCAAACTAAAAAATAAATGTTTTTGTCTATACTTAATGAAATTAAATATTTTTACAAGCCATGAACAACCTATTAGTGTAGAAGCCTAAAATTTGTTCACCCATGGGGTGCACTTGACTTGGGGAAGTAATTGGGTAATGAAAGGTATGGCCATAGAGGTGTCAATAATGAGTTATTGAACATGAGTGAATGATTTGGGATGCCTATAACACATTATAAGACCTGAGGCATGTGCCTCTTATAGACCTAATGAAAATGAATATAAATAAATTTTAATTTAATTTATGAGTACTTTTTCTTTACATTATTTTAATAGTTCACTACATCGACTAGAAACTTCTTCCTTTATCGTTTACTTAAATGTATTTTCTATTAAAGTTCAATCCTATTGAATTGTTTATGACAAAATGACTTATATAAATTCTTTTTATAGAATGGATAGAAGTTGGATGTATGAAACCGATCAGATCTCAAGCGATTTTCAAAACAATTTGGAGAGCTTTATAGATTTTTCATTTCACAATGCTTCAGATAGTGGTCGCATACACTGCCCATGTTCCAATTGTGTTGGTAGACCTTGGTTGAGCCATGAAGAAGTCAGCTACCACATAACCAAAAATGGTTTTCAAGAAAACTACTTTGTGTGGTATCACAATGGGGAGAAAATAAAATCTCAAATTGGTGATGATCGAAATGAAAGGACTGGAATGGAGAATTTGTTAGATGACCGGTTTCTGTTTATTCGTCATCATGAAAAAAAAGGATTTCGACTCAAGAAGACTTTGATATGAGCACAACTGATGCATCTATTGAAAATGATGATATTGATAGGGTGAAAAAATTGAATGATACTGCCACGACTCCAGTATATAGACAATGCGATAAAATGAAAAAGCTGGGATTTTTAATCCGATTGTTTCATGGGAAAACTATGTATGAGATTTCTAATGCAGCAATCGATTACATTCTTACCCTCTTGAAGGATTTACTTCCAGATGATGCAGATATTCCCTCAAACCACTATATGGCATGAAAGTTAGTTGAGGAACTTGGATTTTCAAGAAACAAAATTCATGCTTGTCCGAAAGATTACAGTTTATTATGGGAGGAAACCTCGGAACGAAATGATTGTATAAAATTTAGAACATCCTTCTGGAAGTCAAAATCTGATGGACACCATCCTGCATTCCACAGAAAGTAATGTGGAACTTTCCATTGATCCCCAGACTCCAGAATCTTTTTATGTCTGATTACATATCAATAAAAATGAGATGGCATGATACCGAGAGAAGGAAGACTAATGATGAGTTGGTTCATCCTGCAGATGGATGTGCATGGTAGAGATTTGATGCTTTACATACGGATTTTGCAGCTGACGTGCGTAATGTGAGGCTGGGTCTTTCATGCGACGGTTTTAATTCGTTTGGGAAGATGCTTACTTCGCACAGCACATGGCCAGTTTTTATACACATTTATAATCTTCCCCCATGGTTGTGTATTAAAAAACCTTTCAATTTCATGAGTATACTCATATCTGGTCCTTATGATCCCAGTATTGATATTGATGTATACATGCAACCTTTAATAAAATATTTGAAACTTCTTTGGGATGTGGGTGTGTGCACATACGATGCATGTGCGAAAGACATATTTCAGATGCGTGCTGTGCTTATGTGGAAGATCAATGATTTTTTGGCTTATGCAATGATGTATGGATGGAGTACGAAGGGAAAACTATCATGTCCAGTTTTTATGAAGAATACACGATCCAGAAGACTGAAACATCACTGTAGTTTCAGTTTTATGGGACATCGACGATTCTTGCCAAATGATCATCTATATAGAATGAATCATCGAAGATTTGATAATACCATAGAGAACGATGATCCACCTCAGCGTATGTCTGGAACTGACATGCTTAATGAATTGAAAGATTTCAGTTTTTCATTTGGGAAGGGTCAAATGAAATATGGAAAGAGAAAGAATGTTTCCACTGAAACCTGTTACAATTGGAGGAAGAGGCGTATCTTTTTTGATTTACCTTATTGGTCAACCAATTTGTTACTTAATTTCTTAGACGTAATGCATATTGAAAAGAATATATGTTAAATTTTGCTTTCGGTTCTTCTAAATGTCAAGGGGAAGACAAAAGATGATTTACGATCTCGGCGTGACTTGGTTGATTGGGGCATCAGATCAGAATTTCATCCTGTGTGTATCAGTGAAAACAAATGGAAACTTCCATGTTCTTCTTATGTGATGAAACCTATGAAAAAAAACAATTTCTGGAAGTATTAGAGACTATTAGAGTTCCTGATGGCTATTCAATCAACATATCTAAACGGGTCAACAGAAGAGAGTTGAAGCTAAAATCTTTGAAGACTCATGATTATCACGTTCTACTGCATGAGTTGCTTCCAATATAAATACATCATCTTCTATCCAATAATGTAAGGGTGGTTGTTATTCGTTTGTTCCATTTGTTTAGAGATTTTTGTGCTAAGAAGTTGTCCAAGTCTTTCTTGCAAAAAATGTTGACAAATGCCCCATTAATTTTGTGTGAGTTGGAGAAAATATTTCCTCCATCATTTTTCACATGCATGTTGCATCTGACTGTCTATATTCCCACTGAAATACTTCTCGGAGGACCTGTTTCTTTTTGTTGGATGTATCCAACTGAAAGAAATATGTTCACATTAAAGTCTTATGTCCGAAACAGAAATCATCCCGAAGGTTCTATCATGAACGGTTACATGGCTCAAGAATGTATGGATTTCTGCTCGATGTATTTGTGTGATCTTAGTAAAAGATTGAGCAGACCAATGAGAAATGAAGAAGAACAATATGAGCAAAGTGAACCCAGTTTTTGATCACTTCCTCAAACAGGAGGAATTCCTGGATCATATACATTGAAGACATTAAGCCATGAAGAGCGGAAGATGGCACATCACAAAATTTTGTTCAACTGTGATTTGTTCGATGACTATATCAGGTAACTAAATTGATTATGTATATCTTACATATATATCTGTTAAACTATTCATATTTTTTATCTACAGGGAATATAAAACAATGATAAATAGGAAGCATCGTTCTTTATCTTTGAGAAGGAGAGAGAATTTTCATAGCAAAGAGTTTTCTGCTTGGTTAAAATTGAAGGTAAAAATATTAATGTTTAAAATAATTATATCAATATTTAATTAAGTTTAATAGTCATTTATATTGTAGGTATTGAGTTTTTCTGGTGACTCTGTCTCTGAGGAAATAAGAGCTTTGTCTTTTGGTCCTAATACCGTGGTTCGTGACTGTAAATCAATTGTTATCAATAGGTACGAATTTATTGTCACTGAACAAGAAAAGAACATGAGAACACAACATGATGGTGTTATGGCTACTGCCGCAACAGAATGTTATGCCAGTGCATCAGATAGTATACCGCGATTTGAAAATGTGGGTTATTATGGAGTTGTTGAGAAAATAATAATATTGGATTATTACTCTCATGGACGAGTCACAATGATGAAATGTCATTGGTTTGATTTGATGACAAGACATGGCACATTTATTGATGATTGTGGATTTCGAGTAATTAATATGACTCGCACTCTTGCTACAGAAGAACCATATGTGTTGGCATCAATGGCTAAATAAGTTTTTTATGTCAAAGACCAACTTCGACCTGAATTTGGTGTCATAGTTGAAGTAATTCCAATACATATTTTTGATGATGGTGATGATGGAATTGACACTGTCCCTAGTTCCATTGGAACCAATCCATTTATTTCTTTTGATGACTCCAATAGCTCAATTGTTAGAGTTGATTTTGAACCTGAAGTTGTGGTTGAAAATATATAGAATCATTCATCCATGTTCTCAATTCTTTTGGTTTACCTCGAGTTGGGTTGTTAAGGTTGGTAATATTCAAATTGATTTAGTATTGATCAAAAATATGTTTCAGTTGACTTGAACGTTATGTGAATTTTCAATGTTTATTGGTTGCAGTTTTATTTAAATTGCATTTTCTAATTTGGAATTGAAATTTATTCAAACCTAGTCAAACAATATTTCTAACTTGGTGAACATTACAACTTGTATGATTTATTAAATCCATTCAAGTTTTTCTAAAACAATTGATAGCTGACTTGACCGTTATGTGAATTTTCAATGTTTATTGGTTGTAGTTTTATTTGAATTGCATTTTCTAATTTGGAATTGAACTGTATTCAAACATAGTAAAACAATATTTCTAACTTGGTGAACATTAAAACTTGTATGATTTATTAAATCCATTCAAGATCTTCTAAAACAATTGATAGCTAACTTGACCATTATGTGAATTTTCAATGTTTATTGGTTGTAGTTTTATTTGAATTGCATTTTCTAATTTGGAATTGAACTTTATTCAAACATAGTCAAACAATATTTCTAACTTGGTGAACATTACAACTTGTATGATTTATTAAATCCATTCAAGCTCTTCAAAAACAATTGATACCTAAATTACCAATGAATCCCCATATTCCCTTATATATTTAGTTTTTTGGGTTACACATTAGTTTCATTTTTCTTATTAATTACATATTTGTTTTCAAAAGCAGGAAATGAAGCCAATTGAAGAGAGACGAAGGAAAAAAATGATGGAGAACAGTCATCAAATGACAGAGTTGGGAATTCCATCATTAATGCCTGTAGTGAGTACTTTTTTTCAAATTGATATATTTAAAGAATATATAATGTCATGTCATTAATTTTTTTGTAAACATTTTTGTAGGATCAACCTATACGTCGACAGTTATTCGATGAGGAGCCTAGTACTGGTCCTAGTACTCAGGCCGGTGGTACGAGGAGGGTTCGTACCAAAGGTGGACGAGCAGCTGCGCGTACCCGACTAGACCCTGCCCCTCCCACTGACATGTCATCCTTCCCACATTCTGATCCCGGTGTGTCGTTAGGGACACACAGGATATTTAGTCCTCCCATGTTTTCGATACCTTCTGCATCTTCTGGCCCATCATTTTCACATCCCATGATGATTCCCACTCCCCAGTCAGCATCCGTTCAGACAACTGTCCCATCTTCTTTTCCTTCTACTTCTATCTCTCTGAGCTTCTATATTCCATCGTCTTCGACTCCTGTTCCACCACAGGGTGTTCCTTCAGTTTCTGTGGATCCAGCGGCGCTCAGTGATCAAACCGGCACAGGTATATTTATAGAACTCTAAAAAATTTTTATAGCAATATTTATTTTCATTATAACATGTTTTGATAAAATATTTCTTTTTCTTTCATGAAAGATACATCTACTGATAGGAGGCATGGGCGGGGGCGTACACGCATGCGTTTGGTGTGGAACCGCTTCACACAGGTTATAGTGGATTATAATAAAGTCAACCAAATGGTTGAGAAAACAGGGCAGCAATGTCGGAGTTTTTTGGCGACGCTTGACAAATACTCCGACATCATTCCCGTAAGCCCGCTATCGTGGAGACATTTGACACATGAGGTCAAGGATAGAGATTGGTAAGAGATATGGGTAAAAAAATATGTTCTATTTAATGCCATGAATTATTTTTGTATTTATATGAATTAATATTTTGATTTCAGCTTCGATTTAATTTTCCCGATGGTGAGGGTGCATGACCGGAACGTCTAAAGTATTTAGGTGAGATTTGGAGATCCTACAAGCATGAGTTGTATATTGGCTGGGTTGATAGAGTTGACACTGAGTTAGAGGTGGTACCAGTGGTTGATGATTTTCCTATAGAGCAATATCGTCAGATGATTACTCATTGGACGAGTACCCAGTTTAAGGTATTAATAAAATTTGAGGTATTTAAATAATAACTTTCATGTTGTGCCTTAATACTATCAGTTGCATTTTCAAATTTTATTTAGGAATCATCTGGAAAAAATAAAAAGAACATTGATGCAAAAAATACCTCCACACACTGGGACACACTACGATGCTTGATCATGAGAGGAAGCATGTATGAAAATTGTTTATAAGTTTTCTTTACGACTTAAACTTTCTTTTGTTTCCTCAATTATTTAATAGTTTGCTAAAATTTTCATATAAATTTAGTTTTCAATTTCATTGTAGAGGCAAATACAGAATATTGAAGGATGTGTGCCTCGAGCAAAACTGTTTTGCTCGAGTAGATGGAAAAAGGATGGAAGTGCCATCAACGAAGTGACTCAGCAGCAGATTGTAAGTTTTAACCTGTTGAATTTATATTTTAATATCTATTTTTTAACTTAATGATATCTTTATATTTGTAACAGGATGATTTAGAGGCCCTCGATGCCCAAGAACCAGACAATTTTGGGCCAACAGATCACTTACATCAGGTGTTGGGAGAGGAGCATTCTAGCAGAGTACGCTGCCGACCTAGGATAGCCCCGATGAGGTATTGTCCCTCCTCAGGTATGAGATTTAGTTCCACCAAGCTGCAGAAAGTTGGGGCATAGAAAGAACAGGCTAGGAAAAGGGCCATAGAGACGGCAGAACAGTCTGCTAGGGAAAACAGTGCATTTATGAAATTTATTGAAGTTCTACATCCAACACTTTCAGCAGAGGCCAGTCCAGCTTTTGATGAATATATGTCATCAATACGTTCTATATATGGTGCACTGGGTGGCAATTATAGTGGTGGTTAGGACAATGTCCAGCTTGACGATGATGATGGCAAGGAGTCTGATGCGGAAGAGGAGGGAGAGGAGGAGGGCGAGGCGGGTGGCGAGGGCAAGGAGGAGGGAGAGGGCGAGGAGGAGGGTGCTGAGGAGGGCGAGGATGATGATGGGGACGAGGAAGAGGGTAATGATGATGGTGATGATGGTGATAGTGATGTGGGAAAAATTGATCCATTACATTTTTGACTAATATTACTGAGATTTGATATTTAATATATTCTAGTTGTTGGTTTTATCTAGACTTGTAGTATAGTATTGGAGTTGAGTTATTTTTATATATTATCTGTTTTTATGGATGCTTTTGTCTTTTAGTGGTTGTGTGTTTGGGAACCCCCCTCCTTCCTGGACTCTGTACAACCCCCCACCATCCTCCTTGGACCCCGGAAACCCCCCGGACAGCCCCCCACCCTCTTCCCTGGACCTCAGATAGCCCCCCGGACAGCCCCCCACCCTCTTCCTTGGACCCCTGACAACCCCCCGAAAACCCCCCGGACAACCCCCACCCTCCTCCCTGGACCCCGAACAGTCGCCCGGACAGCCCCCCAGACAAACCCCCGGACGGCCCCCCCCCCCCCACCCTCTTCCTTGGACCCCGGACAACCCCCCGAACACCCCCGGACAGCCCCCGGACAGCCCCCCGAACAGCCCCCCGGACAACCCCCCAGACAGCCCCCCACCCTCCTCCCTGGACCCCGGACATCCCCCCAGACAGCCCCCTAGAAATCCCCCCAGACAGCCCACCCACCCTCCTCCTTGGACCCCAGACAACCCCCCGAACACCCCCCGGACAGCCCCCCGCACAGCCCCCCCCACCCTCCACCTTGGTCCCCAGACAGCCCCCCGGACACCCACCGGACAGCCCCCCAGACAGCCCCGACGGACATCCCCCCCACCCTCCTTGATTTCATTTAATACTAGAAAATCTATAATATATATTTTATTTATTTTCATCATGATAATCAATGTAAATCACATTTACACATCTAATTAATATCATAGATTCTTGGTATATTATAAAAGAGATATATTCATTGGGCATGACATTGTTAGCTCCGAAATGTTTCATAGAATGATAAAATAAAATCTAATCCATACTAAGAATGATATAAAAATATTTTATATGAATTTCCAAAATATTTTAAGTAAATACTATTCCACTAATTGACACATGAGGATTCTCATAAAATGGAAAACATTTTAAGTACATACGGAAAACCAACCAAACGCATTCGGTTTCCATTGAAACTTTAGGAGAACGATCCATGGGTCATATGTGACGTGTACGAATCAACCCCACCTCAATCTGAGACGTGGTGTGGCTGGCACGACTGAAAGTGTCTATCTTATGTTTCAAAAGGACGTCATTTTAATTGAAAAACATCAACTGGCATACGGAAAACCAACCAAACGCATTCAGTTTCCATTTAAACTTTATGAGAATGATTCATGGGTCATATGTGACATGTATGAGTCAAACCTGCCTCAATATGAGATGCGGTGTGGCCGACACCACTCAAAGTGTCTGTCTTTTGTTTCAAAAGGACGCCATTTTAAGTGAAAAACATCAAC
The DNA here is from genome assembly GCA_963277665.1 of Viscum album. Lineage (NCBI taxonomy): Eukaryota > Viridiplantae > Streptophyta > Magnoliopsida > Santalales > Viscaceae > Viscum > Viscum album. The sequence continues at coordinate 1,103,320,782 of OY728150.1, read as the reverse complement.
TGACATATGGAAAACTAACCAAATGCATTCGGATTGTGTCGATACTTTAGAACAACGATCCATGGGTCATATGTGATGTGTAAAATTCAACCCCGCCTTAATCTGAGGTGCGGTGTGGCCACCACCACTCAAAGTGTCTGTCTTTTGTTTAAAATGGACACCATTTTAAATACATACAGAAAACTGAACAAACGCATTCGATTTTTGTTGAAACTTTAGGAGAACGATTCATTGGTCATATTTGAAGTGTACGAATCAACCTCGCCTCAATCTGAGATGCGGTGTGGCCGGCACCACTCAAAGTGTCTGTCTTCTATTTCAAAAGGACGTAATTTTAATTGAAAAGCATCAACTGGCATACGGGAAACCGACCAAACGCATTCGGATTGTGTCGATACTTTAGCAAAAATATCCATGGGTCATATGTGACGTGTAAAAGTCAACCCCACCTCAATAAGAGGCATGGTGTGGCCTCCACCACTCAAAGTGTCTGCCTTTTGTTTCAGAAGGACGTCATTTTAATTGAAAAACATCAACTGGCATATGGAAAACTGACCAAAAGCATTCAGATTGTGTCAATAATTTAGAAAAACGATCCATGGGTCATATGTGATGTGTACAAGTCAACCCTGCCTCAATCCGAGGCGCAGTGTGGCTGCCACCACTCAAAGTGTCTGTCTTTTGTTTCAAAAGGACGTCATTTTAAGTGAAAAACATCAACTGGCATACGGAAAACCGACCAAATGCATTAGGATTATGTCGATACTTTATCACAATGATCCATGGGTCATATGTGACGTGTATGAGTCAACCCTGCCTTAATCTGAGGCACAGTGTGGCCGGAATCAGTCTAAGTGGCTCTCTTTTGTTTAAAATGGACAACATTTTAAGTACATACGGAAAACCGACCAAACGCATTTGGTTTTTGTTGAAACTTTAGGAGAACGATTAATGGGTCATATGTGGCATGTAAAAATCAACCTTGCCTCAATCTGAGATGCGGTGTGGCCAGCACCACTCAAAGTGTCTGCCTTTTGTTTCAAAAGCACGTCATTTTAATTGAAAAAAATCAACTGGCATACAGAAAACTGACCAAACGCATTTGTATTGTGTAAATACTTTAGAAAAACAATACATGGGTCATATGTGACGTGTAAGAGTCAACCATGCCTCAATCCAAGGCACGGTGTGGCCACCACCACTCAAAGTGTTTGTCTTTTGTTTCAAAAGAACATCATTTTAAGTGAAAAACATCAACTGGCATACGGAAAACCGACCAAATGCATTCGGATTGTGTCGATACTTTATAACAATGATCCATGGGTCATATGTGATGTGTAAGAGTCAACCCCGCCTTAATATGAGGCACGGTGTGGCCGGAATCACTCTAAGTGGCTCTCTTTTGTTTAAAATGGACAACATTTTAAGTACATACGGAAAACCGACCAAACGCATTCAGTTTTCATTGAAACTTTAGGAGAACGATTCATGAGTCATATGTGACGTGTAAAAATAAACCCCGCCTCAATCTGAGACACGGTGTGTCCGGAACCTCTCAAAGTGTCTGCCTTTTGTTTTAAAAGGACGTCATTTTAATTGAAAAACATCAAATGGCATACGGAAAACCGACCAAACGCATTTAGAGTGTGTCGATACTTTAGAACAACAATCCATGGGTCATATGTGATATGTAAGAGTCAACCCCGCCTCAATCCAAGGCATGGTGTGGCCACCACCACTCAAAGTGTCTGTCTTTTGTTTCAAAAGGACGTCATTTTAAGTGAAAAACATCAACTGGCATATGGAAAACCAACCAAACGCATTAGGATTGTGTCGATACTTTAGCACAATGATACATGGGTCATATGTGATGTGTACGAGTCAACCCTACCTTAATCTGAGACACGGTGTGGCCGAAATCACTCTAAGTGGCTCTCTTTTGTTTAAAATGGACAACATTTTAAGTACATACGGAAAACCGAAAAAATGTATTCGGTTTATGTTGAAACTTTAGGAGAACGATTCATGGGTCATATGTGACGTGTAAAAATCAACCCCGTCTCAATCTGAGATGCGGTGTGGGCGGCACCACTCAAAGTTTCTGCCTTTTTTTCAAAAGGACGTCATTTTAATTGAAAAACATCAACTGACATACGGAAAACCGACCAAACGCATTCAGATTGTGTCGATACTTTAGAAAAACGATCCATGGGTCATATGTGACATGTACGAGTCAACCTCTCCTCAATCCGAGGCATGTTTTGGCCACCACCACTCAAAGTTTCTATATTTTTTTTCAAAAGGACGTCATTTTAAGTGAAAAACATCAACTGGCATACGAAAAACTGACCAAACGCATTCGGATTGTGTCGATAATTTAGCACAACGATCCATGGGTCATATGTGATGTGTACGAGTCAACCCCGCCTTAATAGGAGGCACGGTGTGGCCGGAATCACTCTAAGTGGCTCTATTTTGTTTAAAATGGACAACATTTTAAATACATACAGAAAACCGACCAAACGCATTCGGTTTCCATTGAAACTTTAGGAGAATGATCCATAGGTCATATGTGACATGTAAGAATCAACCACTCCTCAATCTGAGACTTGGTGTGGCCAGCACCACTCAAAGTTTCTGCCTATTGTTTCAAAAGGACGTCATTTTAATTGAAAAACATCAACTGGCATATGGAAAACTGACCAAATGCATTCGGATTGTGTCGATACTTTAGCACAACGATCCATGGGTCATATGTGACGTGTACGAGTCAACCCCGCCTCAATCCGAGGCACGATGTGGCCAGTATCACTCCAGGTGTATGTATTTTGTTTAAAATGAATATCATTTCAGGTAAAAATATATGTTATACAAAAAACCGATCAAATTATGAATTGACTTCTGAATTCCACATATAATTGTCATCTAAATTTTAAATTGAATTCTAAATGAATTATATATGTTTATAATTACGTTATGAATTCTAATTTAATTATGGATGAATATAGTTCCAGGATGCATTTTATGTTAAATGTGTATGAATATGTTCTCTATATGTAGGTGTTAGTTGGTTATTGAAGGTACACTAATTGTATATGTATGTGTTAGTTTATTACAGGTACAATAATTGGATTGAAAATGGGAGGGCACAAAATGAGGCCTGCTACAGGCCTGTTGTGCAAATTACAGCAGCATAGGCTATGCCAACGGTTCAAAACCGTTGGCATAGCATCTTGGTTCCTTTTTTACCAACGGTTCATTGAACCATTGGGAAAGAGGGGAATCCTTTGGATTTCCCAACGGTTCAAGCCAAACCGTTGGGAAAAACTATCCCAACGGTTTGGAACAACCGTTGGGATAGGTTAGGCTTTCCCCACCCTATTCCAACGGCTCACAGTAAACCGTTGGGAAAACATTTCCAAATGGCTTTCTTCCCTACGGTTTGCAGAACCGTTGGTATAACATATACCAACAGTTCTACAGCCTTTCCCAACGGTTCTGAACCATTGGGAAAGGCTTTATTTCCAATAGTGAATTTAGAATAAAAACCAAATTCCAAAAATTATCTCAAATCCCGCTCAATTCAGATTTCAAAACCACCACTAAGAAGTTTCAAATTTCAAATCCATAAAACCACCAAGAAACCATCAAAATCATCGTATATCTCCCTGAATTGGTCACTCGAACTCACATCCCAAAGGACCAAGAATACCACTGCACTGCTCCGCCTCGGAGAGACTAGAGGAATCCTGGAACCAGAGAAGAGAACCATGCAAATAGATGCAGGACAAATCGTCGACAATACCTCGACTCGACACCATCATGTCACTTTCTCCGTCATCACATCAACTCGAGCATAACCATCATGAGATATCATCATCAAAACCAGTGCATGGAAAAACCATCAGAGAAACTCAAAGATCATCACAGATGCAACTAGAGCAACTGAAACGCGCATCACAAAGGTGATTGGAGCAGTTGAAAAGCGCATCACAGAGTCGACTGGAGCAATCAGATATGCACATCACAGAGGCAACTGGAGCAACGAAAGAGTGCATCACAAGGCCTGAAATGACACAACTGGAAACCACAAGCAACTTCAAACAACTTCACCCCAAAACAGAAAACCTCGAAAAAAACCAGCAAGCAAACGAAAACACAAATGATCACTGAGAGGGAGAGGCAAACGACACTGGAGCAGGCCAGAGTGCATTGCAGAGGAATTCAAAGCAACTGAAACGCGCATCGCAATAGCAATTGGAGCAGCTAAAGAGTGCATCACAGAAGCGACTAGAGTAACCAGAGACGTGCATCACAAATTCCACTAAAGCAACGTAAGAGAGCATCAGAGGTCTGAGAACCACTACCACTAGGATCCAGACCCCCCCTGGAATTCACTAGATTCAAATGTACATCATGAAAATCATAAGGTCAAAATTAGTTAATGATATTATTACTACTAAGGATATTAACACCCCTAAGATAGTAAAGGGTATCAATAATACCAATTATATTTCTATGAGGTTAGTACATATCTTTTGAGATAGTGGGGGAAATAAATACATTACTTGAGTCTTGGATCTAGATTCACAATTTGTTATAAGAACATTAAACTCTACAAGTGTTAGTGGGAGGAATTTTTCTAGAGACACATACTATGTGGGATAGTTAAAGCCATAGTGGTGGTTTTATATTCACCACAATGGGTGATATATTATTCAATAATAATAAATCCTATAAGGAGTAGTAATTTGCAACTATTTTTGATTGAAAATTTCTTATGAATTCAAATATGGATTCAATGTACTAAAATTTATTATTTATTTTAGCAGATTATGTAAATACATTGGTGGGTATTAAATATAAACTATACTTTGATGGTACATTAAAGTTACCAATAAGGATAAAATAGTTATCCCAACTCATCTAACTTCAATAAATTTTATTTATACTTATCATAGCTACTATGATCATTGTATCATGAATCAAATGTCATGGCCAACTCTCATGGAGGTAACTTTATGAAACATGTCTATATAACATGACTAGAAAGGTTGGTGACATTCTAGAAATTTGATATAGATTAAAGGTTCCAAGGATCTATTTATGCATCGAAACAAGTATAATGATCATATTATATTCATTTGAAATTAATTGTTTCTAGGTGTATACAAGAGGTTGAAAGGATCACTATAGTTTTCCAAGGTAGATATGTTTGAAAACATATGGGAAAAAATAATAAGTCTTATAGTTAATTAATACTAAGGATAATTTCTCTAAAATGAGTTAATAAACAAGTAAAGTTATAGGGAACATGATATAATATCTTAGATTGATGGCTTTCTTAATCTAATCAATCATACACAGTTGACATGTATTGAAAAAAATACAAGATGAAATAATCTACCTGAATCATTTCTAGTGTCACATGGTATTATTGTGTTGAATAAACTATATATAACTATGAGTAATGTGAAAATATATCTCACATTCCATGATATATACCTAGGTATGATTTATCTTATACATAAAGAATAAAATAAAAACATCAAACAAGATCAAGGTAAATACATAGGCTGTAGGTCAGAACAATCCAATAGTGCTTGAGAAAGAATAATTGGATGAGTTCTTGGTAATTAGAGAAATTTGAACACTATTTTTAAGGGGATATAAAAAAGTGCTATTTAGATCACTTTGATATGGAATCATAATAAGGCTAAGGTAATATGAAATTGTAAATCTTATTACAACTAATATTTGTGAAATCTGCATTCAACCAATTACATCGCATCTTATGATGTAGATTAAGAAGAAAGTTTAGAAATGATTTGTTTTAGATTTTGGAGTTGTGCCCAGATAGTAAAATTAAATCATATCATGATGAATTTTAACTATGGTATTATCCAAGATTTTGGGGATGAAAGAGGACAAAATGACTATACTCAGTGATATAATCTCATGAGGGATGTTTTCATAGAGATGAGGTAATAGTATGTAGAACAACCATAGGTAGTTGGTGGTCTTAGCAGCTATATTCATATCCTAGTAAAAACATGCTTATCATGTGAGGATAACTAGTTGTATAGTTAACAATTGGTTCTAGTGAAAGTGTGAGTCTATTGGAGTTGGTTCCCTATAACCAACTACTTTAGAAAATGGATGACTAGAATATTCATATTCTTGAATATTAATTAATATATTATCATATTATGATCATTCTTCTAGGTGAAATATATGTGATAATTTCCTTAGGGAACCTATCTCATCAAAATATCAAGGTAGTTCCCCACTATGACGAGAACCCTGAAGTGCAATGGAAATATTATTAAATTTATGTTCTATGGATAGATGATATCATTTTATGACACACAAATGATATAGGCTATGTGTGGATGTGTTTAATGGTCCTTAGACTTGAGATTATTATTAATACATATTATTAGTTGAATACATTAAAGTATTGATGAAAACCATGATAACGTATGCTCACAATGATGTAGGATACTTTGGGTGCACTAAAAGTGATATGAAATTAATGAATAAGTCAAGAAAGGATTTCTACCTTCCATATAGTGGAAGTAAATGACTATAGTCCATTGAATGAAATGAACATGTTAGATAAATCCATTTCCATTGTGTGATATCAGTGTGTTTGTTTTTTGAAATTCTAATAAATATCATTTGAGTATATATGTTGATAGCACATGCGATGCAATGTGCTTGAATGAGATACAAAGATAAAGGGATTATATTACAAAACATGCATTCATATGAGGTTGTATGTTATTATAGCATTGAATCCTTTCTCTATGGGTTTATTAACATGTTGTTAGATGATAACCTTGGACTTTAGGTGTAATAACCAAATACAACTGAGAAAGGGGCCTAGAGGTTCACACACTGAATGTATCTAGGACCTAGGTAAAATTATATATGGATTTAATATTATAATAAAATGTTATTTTATATTTTTAAGAATAATATTTATTTGGGTTTTGTTTGATCGAATATATTTAGTCACCAATTATTCAAGAGAATATTATATGAGTTGGATATTAAATAAATATTTATTCGCAATGTAATTATTTATTTAGTTATATAAAAATAAAAATATTTATTTATCTTTGATTGGTTCACAAGTTAATTAATATTTATTTATTTGATTTGGTGAATATTTAATAAACAATTATTTTTTATTTTAGTGAATAAAATATTTATTTATTTATTATTAAACAATGCAATGACACTTATTTATTTAAATAAATAGACATTATTCAAAGTCTAAAAAATATTGAGGAGGACTAAAGAACTGAATTTAATGGTCCGATGAGAAATAATATATTAAATATTATTTGAATAAATATTAATTTATTTATTAAAGGAAATAATATTTATTTATCTATGATTTTTTCATATTCCAAGTAAATAATAATAATATTATTATTATTTAGACATGTGGTTTTATGGGGATCAAGGGAATAATAAATAACCTTATGCAATTATTTATTCCCTAACTCTAGGTCTATAAACACCCACTTATGCTATTCTATAACCTAGAAAATCCTATCCACCATTGTAAACAACACATTCTAGAGATAATCCTCTCAATACCTAGAGATATATTCCTCTTAAATACTCTTAATAATAGAAAACGATTCTCCTCCTCCACTAGGGTGATTCCTTATCACCTCGAAGGATTCCATTTCAATTAAAGGTGATCAATGTAAGCATTAGAACCATCTATGATAGTACCTGAATATTTCTACAATGATTATTGAAGGTTTAAAAAACATGCGTGTATTACTAGTAGAGGCAATCTACCCTCAATTCCTCTAACACAATGACAATTCTATTAGATGTCTCAACTGAATCATCAACAAAGAAAAAAAATTAAATGAGAGGTAATTATTTATATTTATATATTCATTATAAATTATACATGATGATATTTTCTCATGGATTCCAGGGTTATAACCTGTATAGTTCTGAGTGTTAATCTAAATAATTTAAAAAAAATTCATTGTTTGGGATGGGTCCAACCACTTCTACTATGCCTCAGAACCTTTAAGGATGAAACATATTTATATTCATTAATTATAAACCTTTTGATGACCTTTCAAATTTATTACTTATGAGAAAAAAAATAGTGTTATAGCCTTACTATATCTTTAAATCTACATCCTCAAAATCATTTTGGATTCCTCAAGATATTTGATCTCAAAACTTCTAGACAAATCAACTTTCACCTCCTAAATCTGTTTCATGTTCAGATTCTCCTGGAGAATATCATCCATGTATAAGAGAAGGATAATAAAACCCCTATCCTTGAACATACCTAGTAGAAACAATAGTCCGAGTTACTCTTGATGAAACCACTATCATCTATAAATATATTGAGATTTTGGTTTCATTACCTTAGCGATTTCTTCTATTACTATCTATCTACTCGAAGGAGTTTTTCTAGGAATTTTGATCCAAGTTCTTCTTTCAAATCAAATAAGTTGTTCTACAGTGATCATTAGGATGTCTAAAGGTTCATTGTTTATCCTCATTAGAACTCAAAAATCTATGATATACCCACAAACATACTTTTAGAGTGTGTGTAAGTGATCTAGAGGGTTCCAACATGGGTTCCTTCAAGAAATGATTTCTGATGATGAGAAAAACATGTTCACATCTTCAAAATCAAACATAGTAATGGTTAAAATGTTATTTCTTTATTAATTATTTCTAAATTATATACTTAGGTTGAAAATAGGTGCTTCCTTAATAGATATGACATTATTACATCAGTCTGGAGATAAAATTTTGAAATTCCTTTATTTTACACTTTCACTAGGAATCTAGTACCAACAAGTGGTATCAGAGTGACCATGTACTAAATTATGATAATTATTAAATTAAATTTTCATATATTCGATTATAGGGCATTGTAATGATTCCAACACCACTGATAAAACTTCAATTCAAGGTCATATGACCAAGTTATGTCCATATGAAGATCAAAAAACCATTTTCTTGCTAAAATTTAATTAAAATGAATATATATATATATATTCAGATGAATAGTGACCCATTTTTTATAGAAACCCAATCCTTTTACACACATCATTACATGATTTTAAGCATAATTAAACCTCAAATTACAAGCCACAAATTGTAAAGTCTAGTATCTTTGAGATTAGGTACACAATTAAACATCACAAAACCAAAATATAAACATATTTTATTTAATATTAATAATGAGATCCTAACTCTATATGGGCCCTTATATCTGTATAGGATAACATGGGGGAACACATGAAAAAATGGATGAGCTAAAAATCCTAGTAAGGAAGTAAACATAAGAATAAATCATAACACATGGGTTAGAAGGCATAACATAATGATATAAAAAGGAATGGAACATGAATAGACATATGGAATCATAACATATATAACATGGGATAATATAATATTGGAATCGTTTTAATGTTTCAGTAACATAAAACATGACTTTAGCATGATTCAAGGATTATTTCACATGGAAGAGCATGAGTCAAGGTTAACCATTAAGACCTTTGCATATGGAGCATGAGTTCAGGCTAACCACCAAGACCATTCACATGAAGTCTCATCAGACTAAAAATTACCCAATTCATTAAAGTGATATCTGGGTGAACCCATCATAACATGTTCATGAATACTTTTTTCCACATAAATAATCATATATAATAAATCAAACATAAACATAAGGTTAACCCATGGAAATAATCGTGTATCATAATCATGTCAAAAGGAATAACATAAGGGAATATTATGATGGTTTCCATGAAAGGAAGGATTTAAATAATAAATGGAAATTAATAAGGAAAAATATGAATAGATAATGATAAGTGTTGTCAAAATGAATTGAATACATGTAAAAATAGTGTTTAAGAAATTTTAAAAATGAAATATTTTAGTGCGGTTTAAGCAAAATATTAAAGATTATTTAAAAAAGAAAAGGAATAGTTGTTTTTATAAAACAAAAAATGAACCTAGATATATTTTAATAATAAAATGAGTGATTTTATAAAAATAATGGTGGATTAAAACAAATTATGCAGTGCACTTGAAAATGGGTAAGAAATCAGGAAGTTCCCTTGAATCGGGTTTTCTTTTCCTGAAGATTTGAGAAAGGAACCTTATTAAAACATGTATTAACACCATAAAATAAGGATGATATGATATGAATACATGAGTTTGAAACATATGAACAGAATTTAGAATAATTAAATAAAAAATAATAATATTTACATTAGGAAAATAGAGATAAAATGTAACCTGAAGGAAATATGGAGGTTCAGAAAGGATCACTTACCTTATGTCTGAAACTGTTCTGTGCTTGATATTAATGTCCTGAATATTAAAATTAGATTAATTAATTAATAATTAAATAATCATTTATACATGTAATTTATTTATTATAATTTTATTAAGTTAATTTATTTCCTTTTTTATGAGTTATAGTGTTCAATTTCATCGTTTGGGAGTGTTCGTTTTCTTAGTTTTCATGATCGGTTTGCTTGTGTATGAATATGGAAGTTCATGTCGAATGGGTATAACTATAAAGAATTAAAATTATATGTTATTAATGAACAAAATTAAGTTTAATTGGTCATATATATTATTCTTTTCTAGATATTAGGATGAATCATTAGAGACCATGTTAACGATAATCGTTTAGATTAATTTTAGCTTTTTTTTCGATCACAACAAAATTGATTTGTTTTATAATTTAGTATTATGTATATATGTTAGTTAAAGAACATAAAAATGATTAAAAAATAAGTTTAAAAATATTATTCAACCATAATAATGGTTTTAAGAACATATTTTATGGATATAAAGGAAAATGAAAACTTTTCATCCATGAAGGCGATAAATCAACATCTCACGGATGACAGTTTCATTTTTAGAATGAAAGGGAGGGTAGAAGAGTTTTGATGATGAATTATTCAATTATAATAATAAAATTACATTATATTTAAATCTTATATTTATAATTATATTTATATGAGATAATTTTAGGAGATATTAAGAAAATAAAATAACTTGAAAAGAAATTAAAAGAAAAGAAAGATGAATTTACCTCTTGAATTTCTCCTCCTTGAGAACCTCCTTAGGGAAAAGGTTTTGGTATTTTGATGATAAATAGAGATTCTAGAAGTTTCTGAGGGGTTTTTTAAGAGTATTTGGAAGAATTTTTACAAGACTCAAATCTTGGAAGCTGTTAGAAGAAGAGGTGGCGAGAGGTGATATTTATAGTGGAGGAGAGGGGTGTTTTCTCCTTATTTTATTCATTAGTTTATTATTTTGCCTCAAGACTATGACTAGTTTGAAAATTATCACTAAATATATTAAAATAATTAATGTAAGTTCAATATTATGGTGCTTACATTAGAGATGACTCAAGGAATAGTGTATTTAACTTATAATGTATATATATTGTAAATTACCATATTTTTCTATTCACTAAAAATTCAAGTATTTTAGAAAAATCCCAAAAAATCACCCTAACCATTTTTCAACATATAGAATTAAAAAATTAACTCCATTTTATAAAAATAATTTTCTAGATATGATAAATTCAATTTTTAATTAAAATCATCATTTACTCAAAAAATATAGATTTTAAAATTATAAGTAATTTTATAACACTTTGAAAATTTAAATAAGGTATCATAAAATTATATTAAAATCAAAAGACAATAAAATATTAATTTATGAATACATATTATGAAAATAAATTTTATTTTAAATTAATCATAAAATTTTAATTAAATAATTGTGAATTATAAAAATATCAACAATTAATTAGTAATTTTTAAAACATTTAATTACTTATAATATGATATAATTATATCATAATTTTATTTATAAGATGCCTACATTTTATTTATACTTTCATAGGCGAGATGACTATTCATTTGGTCGGTTTACTATTCATAAGGGTCATATTACTATTCCTAAGGTCAAGTTATTATTTAATCAGTATAGGTTTCTTAACTTGTAGATTCACCTCTTATTTAAATCATTATTCATTTATAATGTTTTTATTGTGTTCTTAATGTGATTTTTTTCTATTATACTATATAAAATAATTATAATAAAGTTATTTCCATTGATAAAATGTTGGGCTATTAAATTTTTCGCCTTTATGAAATTTATCCCTTGTAATTTAATTTTACATACTATGGAGGAAAACAGGTGAGGGTGATTCTCCTTCATTGCTTCCTCTAGTTCCCATGTTTCATCTTCGTACTTATGGTTCCACTATAGTAACTTGACCAAGTGAGTGGTCTTGTTGCATAGAACTTTATCTCTACAATCCAAGATCTTCACTAGCTATTCCTAGTAAGAGAGGTCATTTTCTAACTATACCACCTATGAATTTAGTACATGTGAGGGATCTAGTATGTACTTATTCAATAATGATACATGGAATACATTATGTACTTTAGACATGGTAGGTGGAAGTGTTAGTTGATATACCACAACTCCAACACATTCAAGGATATTAAAGAGGCCGTTGTACTTGAGACTTATCTTTCTTTTATTCTTAAATATCATGATCCTATTCCATAGAGATATTATGAGGAATACCATGTCTCAAACCTTAAACTCAAGGTCTCTTTGATGATTGTCTATATAACTCTTTTTCGTCTTTGGGATGCCTTGATGGTATGCTGAATGGTTTTGACCTTCTCTGCCATTTATTTGACCATTTCAGGTCCTATCATCTTACGTTCACCAACCTCATCCCATCATGATGGTGTTATAAAAATTTTCCCATAAAGGGATTCATATAGAGCCATTTAAATACTTGAGTGGAAACTATTGTTGTAGGAGAATTTGACTAGTGGAAGATGTTGGTCCTATCCTTCTTTGAAGTCCATGGAACATGCTCTAAACATGTTTTTCCGGTTTCTGAATAGTCCACTTAGATTGGCCATCAGTTTAATGATTATATACCATACTAAAGTTTAGCTCAGTTCTTAGAGAATGTTGGATAATTTTCCAGATCTTGGAGGTGAATCTCAAATCTCGATCAGATACAATCGATAGTGGTAATCCATATAGCCTTACCCCTTCTTTGATGTAAATCCATGCAAGTTGATCTAGTGAGAATTCCTATCAAATTGAAATAAAGTGATCTATCTTTGTAAGATAATCCATAACAACCCATATAGCATTGTTTCATTTTTTATTTCCTTATAATTCCAGTGATAAAGTACATGGTAATGTTCTCCCAATTCCATGTTGGTATGGGTAGTGGTTACATCATCCCCTTATAATTTTTTCTTTTAGCCTTCACTTGCTAACATATCAGGAACTTTGATGTATATTCAATAATATCCTTCTTCATATTGTCCCACCAATAGTTCTCTCAGAGATCTTGATACATCTTTGTGCTCCCTAGGTAAATATAGAAGGTTGAGATATGTGTGTCATTCAGAAGATCCTTCTTTATCTATGGATCAGATGGTACACATAATCATGAACCAAATCTCATGACTCCTTCCTCATCCATTTGGAAATATGAGGATTTTCCATTTATGATATCTTTTACCTTTTTCTAAATTTCCACTTCATTTCTTTGAGCATCCTTTATTTTAACCATGAGGGATGGTTGAGAAATCATTTTAGAAAGGATTGATGATGTTCATTCCTTAACAATTCCCATGTTCATATTTTGAAAATCTAAGAATATTGAATCCTTCTAAATTCTCATCATTGATAAAGATGCATGATTCTTTCTATTTAGAGCATCTGCTACCTTATTTTCCTTACCAGGATGGTAGTGTATTCATAATCCTTGATGAGATATAACCATATTCACTAGAAAATATTAAGATATTTATATGTGAATATATATTTGAGACTCTTGTGATCTGTATATATCTCACACTTCTCCCCAGAGAGATAATTATATATGATTTTCAACACAAATATCACAACTACCAACTCCAGATCATGTGTGGGATAGTTTTTCTCATGAATTTTCAACTATCTTGAGGTGTAGGCTATCACTTTATCATTTTTCATTAGTACACAATCTAATACCTTCTTTGAAGCACCATTTTACACCAAAAAGATCTCCCCACTTATTGGTAGTGTGAGCACTGGTGTGGTGATAAGCATCTTCTTCAACTCTTTGAAGTAGTCTTAAGATTGATTGGTCCAGAAACACTTTACTCCTTTTTTGAGTCATCTTGGTTAGTGGGTTTGACAATCATGAGAATTTATTCAAAAATCATCAGTAATACCCAGCTGGACCAAGGAAACTATGGATCTCCATTACAGATGTTGGAATGGGCCACTCTTTAATTGCCTTTGTCTTGGAAGGGTTCATATATATTCCTTTTATAGAGATAAAATTCCGTAAGAATGATACTTCCTTCATCCATAAATCACATTTACTGTGAGATAACATTCCCCAATAATGATAGTTCCTTTATCCAGAACTCACATTTACTATGATTTGCATAAAGTTTCTCCATTCACAAATTCTTCAGCATAGTATTCAAATGATCTTCACTCTCCTCCTTGATCTTAGAGTATATTATAATATCATTAATAAATAATACCACAAATTTGTATAGGTAATATCTAAATATTATATTCATTAAATCCATGAAACTTTCTGAAGCATTAGTGATTCTGAAGGTCATCACTATGAACTCATAGTGTCCATACCTTGTTCAAAAGTCAGTCTTGGGAATATATTCCTTCCTCACCTTTAATTGATTATATCCCGACCAAAGGTCCACCTTATAGAAATAACTATCCCCATATAGCTGATCAAAAAATTAATCTATCCATGGAAGGGAATACTTGTTCTTTATCATGATTTTTTTGAGCTCACGATAATCAATGCAGAGGTGCATTGAACCATCCTTCTTCTTGACAAAGAGGAACGGTACACCCCATGAAGAAGCACTCAAGAATATAAAACCCTTTTCCAGATTCTCATGTAATTGCTTCTTTAGTTCTTCCATATTATTAGTATCCATTCTTAAAATGTCTTTTATATAGGCAAAGACCCATGAATAAGTTCAATTGAGAACTCAACCTATCGATCACGAGGAAGACCAGAAAAATCTTCAGATAACACATTAGTGTATTCCCTCATAATGGGAATGTCTTCGATTATGATTCTCTCCTTTTTCTCAATCATTTTAGCTAATTATTCTTTCTCATAAGGTAGTAATATCCACACATGATACAATGATTCTGAAATATATTTCTCCTCATCCTTACACTTGTATATATTTGGAAGATGATTTGGGATGTGAAGTGTAATCTCCCTTTCCCGATAGTTGATATTGGATTTATATAAAGATATCCAATCCATGACAAAATAGAATCAAACTATACCAAAGGGATTATAGTAAGATATTCTAGGAGGTTCAGTCCACAAACATTCAATGGGGAGGAGTTAAAAATTTTGGATGCAATAATTTCCCCATTTTCTATTCTCACAGGCAACTCAACCTCCATATTTTAAGGTGGTGTTTGAATGGTTCTACTGAACTTACAAGATATGAATGAATGTCTAGAACCAAAATCAAATAGTACATTTTCTATTCTTGAATGAATAACCAGATTACCTGTCACCACATCATTTTCAGGATCCACCTCAGTAGCATTGATAGGATATTCCCTTCCTTACTGCCTTAGAGGTTGTTGTTATCGATTGCCTCCAACAACCCTTGGATTAGGGAAATGGTTATCATAATGCCCATGTTCCTTGCAGTTGAAACACTGCACTATAAGATGATTGTTGATATGAACCTTTCCTTATTCTTCCACATTAATGGGACTATTCATATCCATTTGGTAGTTATTAGTCAAATGCCCCATTATTCCACATTTGAAGCATTTCTAGGCTCCCTTTAGACAGTTCCCAGGATGCTTCATCCCAAAATTTTGACACGTGGGATATTGGATTTTCTTTCCATCATGAGATTTATCTACTGATCCACCCATAATAGACTCGATTGTTCTCTTTTTGTCTTTTATGACCTGACCCAATGGGTCCTGAGCCACAACTCCCCAAGACCACCTCCAATAGGACATGGGCTGGCGACTAGTGTCGATTAGGCGTATCACTAACATGGGAGGCATTGCCTAGATACCCACACATACACACACATCTCTAAACTCACAAAATGATGAAATGTAAAAACGATGAAGTAATCAAATCATGAATACATCTATATCCCACAACCAGAGTACAAAAGAAGTAATAAATTGAAATAAGGGAAAAATAATCCCCACCAAAGAAAACTATAAAAGTGTCCAACCTACTCACAAGGAGGGGATCACTATCAAATGAAACTTCCAGAAATATCCTCAAACTAGCTCTAGTAAGCACTCATTCTATCTATATTAATAATATTTGACTACCTTGGGTCCTCCATAGACTCTATCGAAAGGCCTTTGGTCTGAAAAGACACAAAACATGTGTGGGAAAATCCAATACAGGGGTGAGTGTAAAAATAATCAGCAGGCAACCAAAATACTGTAAAAGAAAAAGGGAGAAAATGAAAGGAAAAATTCCACTTGAACTAGCCAAAGGGAACCCCAATTGAGAAAATAGACTCCATATCAAACCATCCTCAGTTGTACATGATAAGTCATCTTGGTCTACAAGGGGTGTTAACCCCAACATGCTAAAACACCAAAATGACTCCCAAAAATCACCCAGATATACTCATATCATACACTAAGTCTCACGAGGTTCCAACCTCATAGCCAGTAACATTATTCTCTTCATAGGCACTAACCATAACATGAAACTAGGAGAACACACTTCATTAGCTCAGCTATTTCAGATGGCACCTGCCTGAGAGATGCACTCCAACGGGAATAACTCTACCATTCTTAATAGTACATCTAAGAGAATGTGATCCATCTATAATGTCTTACTAGGTCCAGATCTAGTGCCCAACAATAGAGGTCTTGTCTTCGTTACCTTTTACCCAACATAAACTAAATAAACCCAAGTGAAGAGGATCACCCCTCACCACTGCACATGGTTGAGGGAGAATTGCTCCAAACTATGCACCATGTACATCCTCTCTAACAAGAGAGAATGGAGGGACCCACACCTCTACATTGCCCCATATTCAAGGTAAAACTACTCCTAACTAACCCGTAAGACCTCTTTCACTCTTACATGGAGTGGCCCACACCTCAATCTGTCAAGGGAGAACTAACCCCTAACAAGGCATCATTTATATAAAGTGGAGGGGCTCGCTCCTCACAACTGTACCCCATAGAAGAGGGAGCTACAACTACAATGGAGGACCCCATCTCTACCTACTACTCAGAGATGGGGGAGTACTATTTCATAAGTGAGGATCCATGCCCTGATCCAATAGGGGAGTACAACTCAAAGAATGGAGGACCAACACCCTAATACGATAGGAGAGTACCAATCTGTGGATAGAGGACCCACACCCTAACCTGGTAGGGGATTACCACTCAGTGGATAGAGGACCCATACCTTGTTAGGATATGAGAGTAGTGACCCTTCCAGCTCATTCTCTATGGGGGACCCACACCCTAATACGATAGGGGAGAACTGACTCTACCAGAACAACACGTATGGAGGACCCACGCCCTAGAATAAAAAGGGAGTACCAACTCATATAATAGAAGAACCGTTACCTAACATGGTATGGAAATACCCACTCTATCTATACATCACATATGGATGACCCACACTCTAGTCCAATAGGGGAGTACTGTCCATCTTCATGAACATCATGGGGAAACCCGCACCCTAGTCCATCAAGAGAGTAACACCCCTATAGGAAACTACCCAAGGGAAATGAACCCATTCCCATAATTTGGTGAGTCCCATATCTACCTAAGTAGAGAGGTGAGGGAAAACCACACCCTAAATATACATAGGAGTACCGGTCCTAACGTCTCTCTCTTCACAAACCACACTAATCTCCAATATCATCTCAGTACCACTTCATTAGTGTATTTCTTTATTTACACCACCTCGTATCTTGTAAGAAATAATGGATACCACCATCATGTTCTACACAAAAAATCACTTAGTATGGGCTACTCACTAGCCTAAATCCAAATTCAAAAGAAGAAGATAGAGAAGTAGGAAGATCCCAGAAGGATCTCTTAGGAGTACACGATGTGCATCGGGGCACACACAGTGTGTTATCCCACCCGATCACCTAGCCATATATTCTGTCTACATGAATAAGAAACCCATGTAGGGGTAAATGGCATTTAGAGGAGGTGCATGCATGTCCCTCATCACTCGACCCCTGGCCGTGTTCCCCTTCTACACAGACCAGCCAACCGTGTCCCTTACACACCGTGCATACCATACTACACAACATTTTCAGGCTAAATAACCTCCTTCCCTTATAGTTTTCCCATGTCTATGTACCAAAACTCATTCCTGTGTATCTTGGTTGTGTGTTAGTACATGGCCATGTGTTTTCACATGGCTAACCAAATCTATGTCCCATGTTCACACAGTTTAGGGCACTACACGACATGTAACTTCTATACACGACGTGTATTCCCAAAAATTCATCTTCCCTAAATAGGAAGAGATATGAAACATGTTTCACTATAGTACATGCCTTTTATATGGTAATTATAGTTGGTAAGTACCTAAAAAACCCTGATTTGTCCCGTTCATCCCCAAAATTCACAGATCTACCTAGCAGGGATCAATAACAATTGTATTTGGGATCTATAACCATAAAAAAAATGTGTAATGGAATCTATCAAGACCAAAAATAAAATCATCCTACCTCATTGGAGAAATTACAAAGATTTGGATGAAGAATGACACCTGGATTATGCTTCTCCTTGATCTGATGATGATCTGCATAAAAAAATGGGGATTAGTGACCCTTCTTCGCTTCGATTTTGGTTTGATTCCATCATCAACAAAGGGAGGAGGGGAGGAGGAGAGGATATTACCTCATTTTTTGTGTCGTTCACTCCAAGGGTTGTGGGGAATATAATTTATTTTAATTAATTAAAAAAAATTAATTCCCCTTTTTAGTGCCACGTCACCAAGATGCCCCCGATTGAAACTCCTGACGTGGACGACCTTTGTCCCTCAAATGAGGTCTCAAAAATCCGATCCAGGTCTCTAAATGGGAGTTATTTATGTTTCAAAAAAACTTTGCACATGCAAAAATATATATTTAATATTTTTAATATCACCGCACCGAGGCTCCCTAGGCCCCGAATTCCCCCGCCGACTCAGCACCCATCTTCAGAAATATTCTATAGAATATTCCAAAGTGTTACGGGTCAAAACCCATGTCATTTTATTCTCCCCACTATAGAGATTTTCATCCTAAAAAAGTGAAATCCTAAGAATAAGAGAAGAAAATGAGCTCCCCACTAGACTCCCTTGCCAATGAGTGCACCAAGAGTTTTTGTGCTGCTTTCAAGCATAAAAAAATATGAACCACCAAAATAAAACCCGTATTATGTCCTAATTATACTAGGAAAACATTGTTAAATAATGGGAAAATGTATCCTTAGCTTCGATAGGTGGGAAAGCATCAAGTACCTTGGTCCTTTTGTAGTCATGGAGTCTAGTGGTACACCACCTCGCTAACTTGATGCAGATACTAAAAGAACCCCATAGTTCACATTAACCCCTGGATGGATTGTACAAAATCCTACTTAATTATTTTGAATTTAAGGTTGATTTTGAACACGCGAGGGTATTCACGAACAAAACAAGGCTTCCCAAGAGTAAACACTAGGTCTTACCAGGCACTTCATCTACAAACCATTAGCGGTAACCCAACTCATCAAAACAAAAACACTACCACACCCACTAGTGAGATTATAGTTGAGAAAGGATGGTAGGAAACCAATCCACACTATGGAAACATCATAAGGTCTAACTCCACCACTACAGAATGATTCTAAGAAAGGATCTCCCTCTATCAGGGCCACCAAGCTAAAGGGGTCGAGCAGGGATACTCCACTGGCAAGGCTATGACATGCTTCGACACTCCATCGCATAACCTCAACCTAAACACAAAAGTCTAAGGAACTGATCCAACACACCTTGATACTATCCACTTTTGGTATCACTAACTCACCTGCATAGATTTGGTCGCATCACAAAAATGTGTTTCGATTGGGAAAACGTCTATTTATTCCTTGTGAGTTTAAATCTATGTCAAACTTCACCACGTACTCCTCGATCATGTCACATACGAATTTTATGCCAAATATATGAGGTTAATAATGGAAAAATAAGGGCTTCCCAAACACACACAGGTCTTATTAGTCCCTCTATTGTAACTACCAACACAGGGTTATACCATCTCCCCGCGTCACCCTGGTTAAATCTCAAGCATAAGAAGAAATAAAAAGAGTACCCACAATAGTGTCTAACAATTTCCACTACAAAAAAGTATAATTGAAATAAGTCATAACTATATTAATCCTTGGAGGTTTGGGGTCAAAGGCCTCTACGACCTGAAACTGTCCTCACCCACGTCCTCTAGCTCCCTGAGCCTGGTACAGACCACCTAGGGGTGGTGGTGGAAACACCTCAAACTACATGCCACATCCTACTACTCTTCCTACTACTTTTCCTCATCTTACACCTTGAGAAAATACTTTATCCTAGTTATATATATGCCAAGGAGGCTCGTCAACCACCTCCCTCTCAGCGTCACGATGGGTCGAGTAATCTCTAGCGAGATGCCCCCAACCATTGCAAGCGTAACACCACCTCTCCTACAGTTGACATGATCCTCAGCATTGCTCCTATGCCATAAGCCCACATGCCTGAGTCTGGGAATGTGTATACCTATTGCACCACGATCCTATCACCTATCGTCTATTAGCTCCTATAGACACCTCAGACTCATGACTATTGTTGCAGGTCACATCCACATGTTCCTCAGCTAGGAAACTCTCCACCACTAGATCTATTTCTAGCACTCCAGCATAGGTGGGAATTCATTACGGGATCACAGATGCCCTGATCTCCCAATGCAATCCATGATCTAAGGTCTGTTCTCTGAGGAACAAATACTGAACCACATCTAAGGGGTATCAGGAAAAGTCCGTGAACCTCACTGAAAACTCTTCCACTATCATGCTACCCTTCTAAAACTGCAAAATCTCCTAGATACACACTAATCTCAATGTGGCTAGGTAAAAATTTTCCCTAAAGAGTTGCTAAAACTCCTCCCTAGTGAAAACCACCTCATCATGAGACTGTATCATCAAAATCAACCATCACCCAATTGAACCCTATATAAAGCTTGCCGCTAGGACCATCATCTGATCAGGAGTTGTCCTCACTAAGAGGAAAACTCACATGATTGTCTAGATCCATTAATCTGATGCTTGGGGTTTTGGATTTCCATAGTACCTTAGAGGCCACAACATCTAGAACTCATGTAGCATACTTAGCTTGTGTTCATCATGAGCCAGAACTGCTAGTAAAACCTGCTGCTCAATAGGAATTGGTACTACTGGTAGACCACCCTGAGGTAACACCTCATAATCAGTGCCCTAAACTGAAGCCTCATCACAGGGAAAATTTGCATTACAATCATGCCATATAATCTTGTTTTTATTTCAACACAGTGGCATCTTGAAATAAAATCAAGATATAGTACGATCAAATAGTATATTTGGGGAGCTGACTCAAGAAGGACTAGAAAAACCAAAACTCATTCCTATATGATGCACGCACAATTTATTTCCCTGTAACCAATTCCCTAATGTGGAATGTCAAAAATAAGTTTATCAGAGTCCTGGTTAATGGATATGTCATCCACTATGCCAACACTAGAACCTATGGCCTGAGAGATAAACTCAAAAAATCCTAACACTATCACTATGAAACCCAAACCAAGCTCATGAAACTGCGATCCTAAAGTGGAACCGACCTAACCTATGATACCACTCTGTCATGACCCGACCTGATGGGTCCCGATCTGCAACTACCCAAGACCACCTTCAATAGGACAGGGGCCGACCACTAGCACTGAGTAGGCACATCACTAACATGAGAGTAATTTCCTAGGTACCTGTACATATGCACACATATCCAAGCTCAAAAAATGCTAAAATGTAAAAACCACTAAGTAAAAAATGCATTCATTAATATATATCCCACAACCAAAGTACAACATAAGTACCAAAAGTGAAACAAGGGAAAAAAACACCCACCAAATAAAACTGTAAAAGCATCCAACCTGATCAGAATGAGGGGATCACTGTCAACTACAGCTGCTAGAAATATCCTCAGCCCAGTTCCAATAAACACCTCGATATGTCTATATCACTAAGATCTTCCTACCTCAGGTCCTCTGTGGACTCCATCAAAAGTATTTTGGTATGAAAAAGACAAAAAACATGTACAGGAAAAGACCATGCATGGGTGAGTATAAAAATAATCAGTGGGAACCCCAAAAACCCCAAATGAAAAAGAGATAAAATAAAAGGCAACCATCTTCTCAACCCAGCCAGAAGGAACCCCAATTGAGAGAGAGAAACTCCATCTTAAACCATCCTTATCTGTACATGAAATGTCAGCTCATCCTAAAAGGGGTTTCAACCCCAACATACTAAAACACCACAATGAATCCCAAAAATAACCTATATATAATCATTCTAGACACTAAGTATCATAAGGTTCCAACCTCATAGCCAGAAACAAGATTCCCTTCATCGGCTCTAACCGTAACACAAAACCAGGAGAACACACTCCATGAGCTTAGCCATCCCAGATGGCACCCGTCCGAGATATGCACTCCATCTGGAAAAGATCTACAATTATTAATGGTATATTAGAGAGAACATTATCCATTTAGAACATCTTACTAGGTCCATATCTAGTGCAAAACACTAGAGGTCTGATCATTGTTACCTTACACCCAGCATAAACTAAAGAAACCAAATTGAAGAGGCTCGTCCCTCACCACTTCACACAGTTGAGGGAGCAATGCTCTATACTATGCACTATGTACATACTCTATAATAAGAGAGAATGGAGTGACCCACACCTCACCACTTCCCCACATTCAAGGTACTACTGCTCCTAACTAACTCGCGAAACCTTTCTTGCTTCTCCATGAAGTGGACCACACCTTAGTCCTTCAAGGGATCACTAACCCCTAACTAGGAACCATTCAAATAAAGTAGAGGGGCCAGCTCCTTGTACTTGTACCCCACAACCGAGGGAGCTCCAAATCCAATGGAGGAACCACTCCCCACTTCTACTCAGAGATGGGGGAGTACTACTCCATAAGGGAGGACGCACACCCTAATACAATAGAGGAGTATTACTCAGAGAATATAGGATAGAAACCCTTATACGATAGGGAATTACAACTCCATGGATCTAGGGCCCGCACCCTAACCTGGTAGGGGCGTACCACTCAGTGGCTACATGACCTTCACCCTGGTAGGATAGGGGAGTACTGACTCTTCCAGCTCATTCTCTATAGGGGACCCACACCCTGATATGACAGGGGAGTACCGACTCTGCCGGAACAACACCTATGGTGGACCCACACCCTGAAACAAGAGGGGAGTACCAACTCATAGAATAGAGGACCCACACCCTAACATAGTAGGTAAGTACCCACTCTATCTATACATTATATATGTTGGACCTACACCTTGGTCTAATAGGGGAGTACTATCCATCTTCACAAACATCATGGGGAAACCTGCACCCTAGTCCATCAGGGGAGTAACACCCCCGGAGGAAACTATCCAAAGGAAAAAAACCCATGCCCACATTGTGGGGAGTCCTATATCTATCTAATAAGAGAGGTAAGGGAAACCCACACCCTGAAGATATAGAGGATTACCAGTACCAATGTCTCTATATTCTAAAACCACACTGATCTCCAACATTGGCTCAGTACTGCTAAATTAGCGTCTCACTCTATTTATACCACCTCATATCTCATAATCCATAACTGAGACCAACATCGCATTATATGTAGAAAATCACTTAGGATAGGCTACTCAAAATTATGAATTTGAATCCCAAAGAAGAAGATATGGAAGGAGGAAGATCCCAGGAGGATATCCAAGGAGTACACAGTGTGAACCGGGGCATAAACGACATGTTAACCTACCCACACACCTAGTCGTGTATCCTATATACATGAATTAGAAACCCATATAGAGGTATATAGTGTGTAGAGGAGGTACACACCATGTACCTCATCACTCAACACCTTTATGTGTTCCCCTTCTACATAGACCGACCAACCGTGTCCCTTACGTGCCATGCATCCCATACTACATAACGTGTTCAGGATAAATGACCAAATGTCCATGTATTTTACCTATGTTCATGTACCAGAACCTATTCTTGTGTATCTTGGCTATGTGTTAGTACACAACCATGTGTTTTCAAATGGCTAACCCAAGCTATGTCCCATGGTCACATGGTTTTGGGAACTACATGGTGTGTAAGCCCTATACACAACACGTACCCCTAAAAATTCATCTTCCCCGAATAGGAAGAGCTACATGACATGTGTCATTGAACTAAAAGATATGTATACGGTAATTACAATAAAAAAATTACCTGTAAAACACCCTGATTTATCTCGTTCTTCCCCAAAAATCACAGATCTACCTAGTAAAGATCAATAAAAATTGTATTTGGGCACTAGAACCTTAAAAAATGCATAATGAAAGGGATCGAGAACAAAAATAAATTATTCCCACCTCATTGGAAAAAATATAAATCTTTTGATGAATAATGACACTGAGATCATGCTTATCCTCGATCTAATGATGATCTGCGTTAAAAATGGGGATTGGAAGCACTTCGCCGCTTTGATTTTGGATCGATTTTGTCATCGTCAAAGGGAGGAGGGGAGGAGGAGAGAATATTCCCTCCTGTGTTGTGTCGTTCACACCAAGGGTTTGGGGGAATGATATATCTATTTTTATACATATTTTAATGGGTTTATATGTATGAATTAATTAAATATTAATTGATTTAATATAATATATTTTCCTGAAATTAATGTTTTATTAATTCTTATATAGGATTAAAATTTGGAGAAATACCAAGGTAAACATAGAAATTGAGAAACAAAATGAAAGTTCAAATCACGAGCAAAGAAAACCAGCACGACACCAGATTTTGTGAATGATCATGGATCACTTTTGAAGGTACAAAACTAAAGAATCCGGATAAAATAGAGATTCTAGTGTTGAAATCACAATTACACATCATGTAAAGTCATTACACTATGTGAAATTTCAAGCTATGAACTATATATAGGAATTATTATTACACGATTTGTAATCATATTACACATCATGTAAAATCCTGATACAATAAAAAAATGTTGATTTCCAGTGTATCTTCCGATGAGATTTCTTAAAATATTTTCACATAGACAAATATTTCATTTCATAATTGACCCGGTGGAACCCTATGGATGACCACAAGGATTATAAAAGGGAGATTCCATCCATGATAAAAGATTTCCATTCATTATTGGTGGTGAAAACATTGGGAGTTTGTCATAGATAGGCTTTTCATTTAGTCTTTCTTTTCTTTTCTTTATTCTTCTTCTTCCATATAATGTCAAATTCTATTTAGTTTAATTCTATTCTTTTTATTTTATTTATTCTTGTCACATTATTTATTTCTCAATATCTCTCCTATGGATTTGGGTTTAATCATCATTGGAGATCACCCGACAATGGTTGGCTAAAACCTATAGGGGAGAGTGGAATCAGTTAAAGGTGGTGCGTACCATAATAGGTCTATTTACCTTTCTCATAATAACTATTTTATGAAATAGTATCTTGTTGTTCCTATGTGTCTATTTTATTCTTCATTGAATCATTGACAATATTTTTTCAATAATGAAGGAACCCCAGAATTATTGAGATAATTTTTCCCAATCATTGAATTAAATTACTCTTCTGTATTTGGAAATATGAACTAAATGTAAATTAGTTATTTTGATTCATTTGACCATGATGAATTGGGATTGTAGGATAGTTTGATATGGAATGAACATTTCCAATATTGATAAAATTGTTTGGTTGCACAACGTTTTAATATAATTATTTAGTGAGTGAAGTTAAATTTATTTTGCAAAACCACCCTTGGAAACTGAGTCCCCTCTCTTTTGATTTTCTATTTTAATTTATTTATTTCAATCGTATCATCAGTTTAATTAAATAAAATAGAAATTGGAGTGACCTAACATTTTGTCTAGATTTGTCATTGCTGCATTCCCTGCTCTCTGTGGGTTCAACCCCACACTTCTTCTATACTACACCTTTGAAGTTAGTACAGTTCGGGTTAATATAAATTTATAATTTGATCCATGCCTGGAGAAATTAACAATACCTCTGAGAGATTCAGGGAATATAATTTATTTTAATTAATCAAAAATAATTAATTCCCCTATTTAGTGCTATGTCACCAAAACTCTCCTAATCGAAACTCCCGGTGCAGACGACCTTAGGCCACTCTTAGGGTAAAAATGACATTCCAGACTCAACTACGATCTCAGAAATCTGATATGAGACTCCAAAAAAGATTTATTTATGTTTCAAACAAAAATTTTTGAAAAAAAATATTTAATATTTTTAATATTGCTGCACTGAGGCTCCCCGTGCCCTGACTTCCTGCACCGACTCAGTGCTCGAATTCATAAATATTCTTTGGAATATTCCAAATTATTATGGGCCCGAACTCGAGTCATTACATTTTCACTGGACCTATAAGAGAAATTATAGTCTCTAATCTCTATTTCAAACTTAAGGGCATAATGAAAAATCTCCTCATAACTATCAAAGTCTTGAATCTCTAATTATTTTTTGTAGACTCATCTTTAGTCCACTAAAGAAGTGATCCACCTTACTTTTTGTGTTCATGATAAAGTTAGAGGCATATCTTGGAATACTTGTAAACTTTTATTTATACACCCTAATAGACTTATCTTCTTTATGATTAGGTATGAGGAACTCTCTTTCCATCTTGAGACAGAGGGTTTGGGGAAAATATTTATTGATTTTTTTCTTGAATTAATCATAATACCTAGAACCAATTTCTTCCTTGGACTTAGTGTTATTTATTAGTGTCCACCACTGATCCTCTTCCTCATTAAAGCGATAGTCCTCCAACACAACTTTCTCTTATTTTGAGCACTGGAGGAGATAAAATATCTTTTAAATGGAGTTAATCCACTATTCCATGAGGAGAGGATTAAAATATATAATAAACATGGATAACTTTTCTACATAAATTACTCAACTAAAACTTTATCTCTCTTAGGAGAAGGAGGGAGTTCCACACGATTCAAGTTATTATTCATAACTTGATCCAGTTGATCAAGTACTATTATGAAGTTTTGAGAACCTATTCCCATCATATTTTTCATATCATTAGAGTAATCATAAAATTTCCTATCACATTTATTATTGGAACGTGTTCTTATATTCTAAGACATTAACTAAGAAAAAGAATATACAATTAGGAGGGATTGAATACTTAACTAATAAGCATAATAAAATGAAAATTTGAACATAAAAGGATAAACATGTAAAGAAAAAGTATATCCTAACTTATTATTCCTTAGTTTTCAATCTAGGTTATCCATGATATGTTTCCTAACAAATATTGTTATAGGTTTTTTTGTTCCCTTAATAAGGTTTCATAATGATCTTATGAACTTACAAAATCATATCTCCTGAGAGTGTCAAACTAGGTGTGTAATAAGGACCATTTTCATGTATCAGGTTACCCTAAGTTAGGATTGGAACACCTTGTAAGATTTGTTACTCCCAAGTACACCTGTGACAGAACCACATCCACTCGTAGTATCTAAACATGGATTTATTTTCTTGATAAACCACTTACTCTGTACTAACCAAAATTTAGGGATGTTTTCTCATACTTAGTCTTATCCCTAGGGTTCTTACTAAAGTGATCTATTCCTAGTCTACAAAAATAACTATACCTTCCTAAGATACCAATTATAGTGGCCTTATCCTTTTACACATATCATTACATGATTTTAAGCATAATTAAACATCAAATTACAAGCTAAGGGTCATAAATTCTAGTGTCTTGGAGATTGCGTACATAATTAAACATCATGAAACCAAAAATATAAACATATTTTATTTAATATTTATAATGAGATCCTAACTCCATTTGAACCCTTATATCTACATAGGATAACCTGGGGGAACACATGAATAAAGGGATGAGATAAAAAGCTTATTACGGAAGTAAACTTAAGAATAAAGCTTAGTACATGAGTTAGAAGGCATAATATAATGATATAAAAAGGCATGGAACATGAATAAAAATATGGAATCATAAAATATAGAAAATGGGATAATATAATATTAGAATAATAGTAATGTGGTAGAAACATAAAACATGAATTTATCATGATTCAAGTCTCATTACACATGGGGGATCACGAGTCAAGGCCTACCACCAAGACTGTTGCACATAGAGCACGAGTCAAGGACAACCACCATGACCGTTGCACATGACATCTCATGAGACTAAAAACTACCCAATACATTGGAGTGCTATTTGGGTGAATCCATCCTAAAATGTTCATAAATATTTTTTCCACATAAATAATCATATATAAGCAATCAAACATAAAAATAGGGTTACCTATGGAAAGAATTGGGTATCATAATCATGTCAAAAGGCATAACATAAGGGAATATTATGATGATGTTCATGAAAGGAAGGATTTAAATAATAAATGGACATTAATAAGAAAAAATAGGCATATATCATGATAATTTATGTCAAACATAATTTAATACATGTAAAAATAGTGTTTAAGAAACTTTAAAAATAAAATATTCTAGTGCGATTTAATGAAAATATTAAAGATTATTTAAAAAGAAAAAGGAATAATTGTTTTTATAAAAACCAAAATTAAAAATGATATATTTTCATAATAAAATGAGTGATTTTAAAAAAATAATATTGGATTAAGATATATTATGGAGTGAACTTGAAAACATGTAAGAAATCGGGAAGTTCCCTTGAATCAAGTTTGCTTTTTGGGAAGATTTGAGAAAGGAACCTTATTAAAACATGTTTTACCCCCATAAAATAAGAATGATATGATAAGGATAAAATATTTTGGAACATATAAACATAATTTATAATAATAAAATAAAAATAAATAAGATTTAAATTCAGTAAATATAGAGAAAACATAACCCAAAGGAAATATGGAGGTTCAAAAAGTATCCCTTGGCTTATGTCTGAAACAGTTATGCGCTTGATCTTAATGTCATGAATAACAAAATTAGATTAATTAATTAATAATTAAATAAAATTTTATACATTTAATTGATTTATTATAATTTTATTAAGTTCATTTATGGATTTTTTGATGAGTTATAGTGTTCAATTTCATCATTCGAGAGGGTTCATTTTCTTAGTTTTCATGACCGGTTTGCTTGAATATGATTATGGAAGTTCATGTAGAATGGGTATAACTATCCAGAATTGAAATTATATGTTATTAATGAAAATAAAGGAGTGGAATTATTATTATATTTTTTTCTATATATTATTATTAATCATTATATAACATGTTAATGATAATTTTTTAGATTAATTTTAGAGGTTTTTCGATCGCAACGAACTTGTTTTGTTTTATCATTTAGTATTATGTATATATGTTTTTTACATAACATAAAAAGTGTTAAAAAATACATTTAAAATATTATTAAACCATTTTAATGGTTTTAAGACCATATTTTAAGGATATTAATTAAAATGGAAAGTTTTTTCCACGAAGGTGATAAATCAACACCCCATGAACAATAATTTAATTTTTAGAAAAAGAAGGAGGGGAGAAGGGATTTGATGATCGATTATTCCATTAGCATAATAAAATTATATTATATTTAAATTAATTTAGTTATCATTCCATTTGGTTGAGTGGGGTTAGGAGAGATTAAGAAAATAAAATAACTTGAAAAGAGATTAAAAGAAAAAGAGGAATTTACCTCTTGAATTTCTCCTCCTTGAAAGCCTCCTTAGGAAAAAAGTTTTGATATTTTGATGACACCAAGAGGCAATGTAATTGGCGTAGGGGTTTGGGAAGAGTATTGGGAAGAATTTGGACAAGTCTAAAAGCTTGGAAGGTGTTAGAAGAAGAGGTGACATGGGGTGATATTTATAGTGGAGGAGAGAGGTGTTTTATCATTATTTTATTCATTAGTTTATTATTTTTCCTCAAGAATATGAATAGTTTGAGTATTATCACTAAATATATTAAAATAATTAATGTAATTTTCAGATTATAGTTCTTACATCAGTGATGACTCAAGGAATAGTGTTTTTAACTTATAATGTATATATACCGTAAATTACTGTATTTTTACTATTCACAAAAATTCAAGTATTTCAAAAAAATCTCAAAAATTCACCCTAATTTTTATTTGGAATTTAGAATTAAAAAATAAACTCCATTTTATGATTATAATTTTCTATATATAAGAAATTTAATTTTTAATTAAAATCATCATTTACTAGAAAAATACGGAATTAAAAACTATAACTAATTTTATAACACTTTGAAAAATTAAACAAGGTCTCATAAAGTTATCTTAAAATCATAAGAAAAAAAATATTAATTTATGAATACATTTTATGAAAATAAATTTTCTTTTAAATTAATCATAAAAGTTTAATTAAATAATTATGACTTATAAAAATACCAACACTTAATTAATAATTTTTAAAACATTTAATTACATATACTATGATATAATTATATCATACTTTCATTTATAATATGGATAAATTTTATGTATACTTTCATTGGTGAGGCGACTATTCATTTGGCCAGTTTACTATTCATAATGGTCATATTACTATTCGTAAGTTCAATTTACAATTTTATCGGTATAGGTTCATGAACTTCTAGAAATACCTCTTATTTCATTAATTATTTATTTATAATGTTTTTATTGTGTTCTTATTGTGATTTTTTGTGATTATAATATATGAAATAATTATAAGAAAAGGATTTCCATTGATAAAATGTTGGGTTGTTATATTTTACTATTCATCCATAGGGAGTCTAAGTCTACAACAATGTGTACTTGTTTTTTTAAAATAAAAGGCTATAATATAGACTTTTTAAAAAGCATAATAAAACAAAAAACAAACAAAAACTAAAAAATGTGGTTTCCCAACTAAATTTCATGGCATCATCTTACATTTGATACCATGGTGGAAGAGTGTTTACTTTAAAAAGTTTTTTTTTGGTTTTTGGTTTTTTTAATAGGGTGGTTCAATGTATGCTACCACTATACCCCTACAAGGTGTGTAATACATGTGACCTAACCGCATAGCTGATTCTCTCCAACCTGGGCTAGATCGAGTCATTCTTGCCCAACCTACCGAATCCCATCTCGACCCAACAAGGGTCGATAACCCCCTAGGGGTGTGGGTAAAAAATACCTGGGTTCCTAATAAAATTATAAAAATTTCTAAAATTATTTTAAAAAATATAATAAATTTTATAAGATGGGTTGTAGGACTTTATGATAAGTATGAGATGAATTACAAATAAATTAATTTATTTTAATTCATAATTTATTACCTCAAGTAGAATTAATTGAAAATTTAATTTAATTTTGAAATTTTACTGCATACCAATTGACCATGAGCGAAACAGAACAATGTATTTCTAGTTTTCCATTTGTTTGTTTATTTGATTTTTTTACAATGTGAATGTTTGAATTAATTAATTTATAAATGATGTTCTACATATCATCCTTCAATCTCATTATATATATAATGACATGGAAGTCTACAAATGATTTTATTAATATGTATCTTTAATTTTTGAGACCCCCTCACCTACATGTGAGTATTTTTATATAATGGAACGAATAAAATGAGACGCAAACCATGTTGCTACATGGTGAAATACCAGATAAGAGTTAGATTCATTAGATAGGGTGAGCACAACAACTTGAGTCTTCTATGACTCAGGAGTTACTCCAAGGGTCTATATTGGTCCATTACCACTCGATGGGTCAATAATTAGAAAAATTATCATGATCACATCTATTTTATTTATTTATCTATTCATGGTTTATTATTTTGTGAATGTTTTATTTTTACGCGATCACATAGAATTATAAAAAAGAATGAAAAAATGAAATCAGATTAATATGTGGTGATAATTTTCCATTTAAATAAAGATTATTTTATGATTAATATCACATATAATGAGAATTTTAAATATAAAAAGGATTCATTACTAAAAAATTGACCTATGGCCATGGTTCTATAGCCATAGTTAGCGGAACCTTGTCCATATGGATGCCTACAACCATAGTTAGAGTTAAACCATGGGCGTGGGGATGTTTTTTCAGCCTATATCCATATTTCATAGATATTATGGACCTTATTAAACCTACATAAATGTTTATATGAAACCATGGAGGTATGTGGATGTGGGAAACACCAAAATTTCAAGGGAATTAGGCTGGAAAAGTGAGACAAAGGGATATCTCCACAGCCCACATCAACTATGGTTGATCTTGAACTGTATCCATGGTTTATATAGATCATTTTGGTAAATAGGACTAAGTACGTAGTTTTAGAAAACCATGTTTTTAGATCTTTTTTCAAACAACTATGAAAACATTTAACTTTAACCGTGGTCGTAGGGATTTTATCAAACACCTATGTCCATGGTTTCGAAAAACTATGGCTGTAGGTCCTAGGACATGATACCTTATTTCAATTTTTTAATGTTTAATAATATATATATATATATATATATATGCATATTTAAATTCACATAGAGAGTCATGGGTCGGTGTTAAGGTGTTATATAAAATTAGGCATAGGTCTCGGGATCAAAACTAGCTAATCATTTTTATTTTTAAAAAGCAATGGATATGGTTCGAAACTATGGGCATAAATTTTTACTAATGAAAATAGTGGTAAAAAACATAGAAATAGGATAAAACCATTATTTTGGAACCTACTTCCATATTTTTGGACTGTGGAAATAGGCTTATTTTCTAGTTGTGATTTCATTCATTGAGACCAAAAAAATCTCCAAAAAAATGTCACATCTCAATGTTTCTTTTAGGTACAACTACCCTCTTATTTCATTTACTTCATTTTATTTCCAAAATATAAGTATTTATGGTTATTTTTTATCTTTTTTGAGGTTTAGGGGTGTTTCATGAGGGTTTAGTGTAAGTGTAGACCTAAACCCATGGCTAATGAAGCTGTAGGTGGTCCACTGGCTAGCTGGTGAGAGCCACCAACTTGTCGATGGGTGTGTCAAAGGCTGTAACATTCATTTTTATCCACTATCACATTGGTGGTTCTCTACTACCAACTAGTGGGCTTGTATGTGGCTAAATCACTTCTGTTGTATCCACCAACCATCCAACTAGTAGGTGACCACCGACTCACTGGTGATGCCTATGAGGTCGAGAAAGGTAAGTGTAATATCTTATTTTTGATCAATAAATCTTATTTTATATTTTTTCCTCTTATATCAACATATGCTTGACCTATTTAAACCTAGGGGTTATCCTTGGATGATTTTGGATCTCCCAACTTGAATCCTTGGTGGATCAAAGTGTCGATCAAATCCTTAACCCTCTTTTGGTGATCCAAACTTTGATTTGGTCTTAGAAATTATTCTTCATTATTTTACTCTTATTTAATATGGTAACCCCAACTATGATCATTGATGAGGAAAGGAGACATCATTAGAGATGAAATCCTATGACCTAGGTCTATTGATCTAGGTTAATGTGTGCACCAGGTGTCCTAATGTGTGGTAGGGAGCCACTCTTGAGAGTGAAATATTACCCCTATAATTATTGTTCTAGGGTAATGTGTACCCTAGATGGCCGATTAATCATAGAGGTTGTATGAGGATCCTCACTAACCTGGACCTGATGTTACCCCAAGGGCTAGTTTTCCTTATTATTATTAATTGAAAAATATATTTGAAATATTTGTGGAAATAATTTAAAAAATGGATTGTTGGTGATGTTTTATAAGTTGTGACATAGGTGGTTTTCCATGTTTTATATTTAACTATGTAAAATTTGTATCTCATGCCTTTTATTTATTTACTTGAGAATAATTGTTTCATATTATATAGTCTGCTTATAAAATAATTGGTGAGATCCTACTAGTATTGTTTGATCACACCCTAAATACACCTTCATGTTTATGGAGATCTTGTTTTGTTTGATGTAGGTAAATTCAAATCACCATAGGGTGATAGTAAGTTTGTTCATTTTTAGGGTGTGGGAGTCTGGAGGTGACTAAGTGTCATGTTGAGATAAATTATTTCTATACTTGTGCACCTTGGTATGGTTTTTTGATTTTTGGAACCCGTATTTACCATATTAATTGACTATTTTCTACCTTTTATGTGCTTTGGCATACAAAGATTATATTTATTTATGTCATCCTTGTGTATGTTCTTTTGTGTGAAAAATCATTCCCAAAGGTAGTTCTTGATTCCCAAAAAATTTTCGCCAGCTTGTGGGGATCATGAATGGCCTTTGGGCCATGTTAGGACTAGACAAGGTTTCATATAGTTGGGTAATCTGGGTTGGTTTGTGAAAAATTGGTATCAATGGGTGTTTCATATATTTTTGTTATTAGTATGTATCTAGGGATATCTTAGGAGATAGGTATTGGAATGTTGGGACTTAAAGGGTATATTGTGATTGAGTTACTAGATAGATATCATCACGACAAGCCTTAAGTTACCAAGATTGGTTGAGAAATGTTCCTTTTTTGGATTCAGGGTGATTAAATACCAATCTTTCTTTTTTCCATGTCACTTTATAATTATGGTTGACTTCTACCATTTTAAGTTAGAATTTATTCTTGGGTATCATGTTTTTGTGTCTCTTTATCTAATGATGTGTATTACCATACCCCCAGAAGACTTTCATAAAACCCTCAAAAGGGTTATACTAATGAAACTTAGTTGGGAAACCCTCTATTTGATAGAAATATTATCTAATCCATTGTTCATATATTCCGAGCTATGGAATAAGGTGCAATGCCTTCCATTTCTCAGGCTAGAGGGGTGGAACCTTGAAGGGACGAGGATAAGAATTCATTGCATGAGTTTTTCATCAGAAACCACCGTCTTTATAAGAGATAAATTATCCATAGGAGGTGAAATATTGGTTAACAAAAATATTGAAGGACTCTTTGAATTCATGGATATCCATAATTCCATCAAGTTGTGGTGTGTTGTCTTCAAGCTTGAGGGCCTGAGTAGAAGGATGTGGGTCTTGGTTGGTTTGTAAAAGAAGCATGAGGACTTGGAGTGGAAAGACTTCAAGACCATATTTACTAGGAAATTCTAATCAGAGTTTGCGACCTTATAGAAGTCCATGGAGTTCCTAACCCTCGATCAAGGGAATATGACAGTGATGAAATATGCTAATTTCTTAGTCGATATCACCCTATTTTCACCTGATGTTGTGTTTAATATAAAGATGAAGGGTTATAGGTTCCATATGGGTCTTCAACCTAATATATAGTCACAAGTCTTCATGATCAGTCTTTCAACCTATTTAAAGGTGGTGGATAGGGAGTTAATGGCATAGATTGACCTGGATAGTAAGTTAGGGCTAATCGAAGTTCCTCCTACATTCATTGGTAGCTTTAGTGGAACCTATAAGGGGAAGAGGAAGTGAAGCAAGTTTTATAGAGGAAAAAATGATGTTGCTTTATAGAATCCATTTTCAGCACCATAATCAGTAGTTAATGTCTTTACTTGTTACCAGTGTATCTAAACGGGGCACACAAATCACTTTTAACCCATACCTCTAAATATATGAAACTTATGTAGATATTGTGGTCACTTATATAATATTTTTTGTATTTTTGTCCTCATTTCTCTAGAAAAATATCTTTATCACCTAGAGGATATGTGGTGTAGCTATATACTTCATAGACAATAGGATTCTAGCCACAAGCCTCCAAAATGGGGCAATTAAACACAGTGGAAGAGTCTCTAATAGAAGTTAATTTGGGTCCTATAACTATGAGAGGAACTATTTATGCCTATTTAACCTTAGAGAGTACTTCATTTAATATAGGTATTGATCATTCCTTCATGTCAACACATATTGTTGATCTACTAAAACATCCAATGGAACACATTTCATTCTTTATGGAATTGGCGGTGCCTCTATGGAATAATAAAGATCAATGTTTTTGATTCCCCATCATGTTATTTTATTATGTGAGAAACTGAGCTGGTTAATGATTTTTTGGTTCTTGACTTGGAACTATTTGATGTTATTATCAGGATGGATTGGTTTATTTCTAACAAAGATCGAATCTATTGATGTCATTAATGGGTGTCATTTTCCTCCCTTAATGGGAATCCATATGTGTTTCATGGACAATGGGACCTGAGGTCTAGTCAGATAGGATCTCCTCTTTCTTACCTTGGTAAGTTGATGTATTGGTTTGTGGTTGAACTGGGATAGGAATCTTTCACTGGTGAGTTTTCTTTGGTATTCAATGATTTTTAGGAGTGTTTCTTGATGTTTTTTTTCTAGTTTACCTCTATAGAATCCCGCCTTTTTATCACATAAACTTTCATTACATTTAACAAAACTGAGGATCTTTAAGGTTTAGTGTCTTGGAAACCAGGAACTTAATACATAAAACAAAAAAAACATTCTTCTTAAACACTTGAAAGGATTCTCCTTATGTTCATCCTAGGTTCATTACTGCATCTCATAACCTGGGGACATACATCAAAAGAAAGGGTGAGCAGAAAGCCCAGTAAGGGAAACACGAAAAACATTTTACATGTGAACTTGAGATACTTCAATAAGGTCATGAAAAGAACATTAAGGCATGAGAAAGAAATCATGAGGCATATCATAATAAAAATAACATTTTTCATAACTTGAAGATGTGGATACATCATTTAACATATACAATCATGAACATATCACCAAGGTCCATCCCTAAGGTGTCATTTGAAAATTACCAAGGTTATTCACCAAGGTATCGTGAAAATTTTAATCTCTAGTGGTTACATCATTACCCAATGCATTGGAGCGCTATCAGGGAGAACCCTTAAATTTGCCTTTATTATCATGTTATCCACATATATAATCATCAAACATTTCATAAATAACCCATATATCATAAAATAAATGGGTTTCATTTCATAATCATAACGTTTTAAAAACTGCTTTAAAGACATGATCTTTACATCACTTTAAACCCACGGAAGGGGAGAGCGGGTTTCATGTATGTAAATCCCAGAATTTAAAATAGAAAATTTTTTTATATATGTGAATACCCATATAGAATAGAGATATTTGAGTATTCACTTAATAAAATCAAATAACTTTAGAAATAGAGAGAGACATTTTGAAACGAAAATTCTGCAGCATAACGACTATGTTACAGGGTTTTAGAAAACATTGAAAAGAGAGGGGAAATGGGTCAAACATTCATAAATGACCCATAAAACAATAGAGGGACAGAATATAATCGATTTAAGAACATGGTAATGAAATTTGAAAATATACCATATGAAATGAAGAACATGAAAGGAAGTCAAAAATAAGATTTCTCTTATGAAATTTGGCAGCCTAACGGCGTCACATAAACTTCAACCAAAAAATGAATTGATGAGATCAAATAGGGTCTCTCATCATATTAACATAAAATATTAGTATGATAGATATAGAGGTCATACCCCAACATAATAAAAAGGAACTTTCAAGACTTGATATGGAATTAGAACTTTGAAAAGGGAGAAAGGTGCAAGGACCACTTAAAAATTCAGCAGCCTAACGATGCCACTTAAACTTCAAACTACTGAATTAAAGAT
The DNA here is from genome assembly GCA_963277665.1 of Viscum album. Taxonomy (NCBI): domain Eukaryota; kingdom Viridiplantae; phylum Streptophyta; class Magnoliopsida; order Santalales; family Viscaceae; genus Viscum; species Viscum album. The sequence continues at coordinate 1,103,282,836 of OY728150.1, read as the reverse complement.
ATGAAATGGGGTCTCTTATCATATGGTCATAAAAGATCAGTATGATAGATATAGATATCATACCCCAACATAACAAAAAGTAACTTGAAATAATTGACATGAAAGTAGAACTTCAAAACGAGAAGGGTGAAGAACCACTTAAAAATTCGGCAGCCTAACGACGCCACTTAAAACTTCAAAATACTGAATTGAAGAGATAAAATGGGGTCTCTCATCATATGATCATAAAATATTAGTATGATAGATATAGAGATCATACCCCAACATAACAAAAAGGAACTTGAAATAATTGACATGAAAGTAAAACTTCAAAACGAGAAGGGTGAAGAACCACTTAAAAATTCGGCAGCCTAACGGTGCCACTTAAAACTTCAAAATACTGAATTGAAGAGATCAAATGGGGTCTCTCATCATATGATCATAAAATATCAGTATGATAAATTTATAGATCATACCCCAACATAATAAAAAGGAACTTGCAATACTTTACATGAAATAGATCTTGAAAAATGAGAAGGGAGAAAGAATCCGTTACAAAACTTTCGGCAGCCTAACAACGCCACTTAAAACTTCATAAAACGAAATAATGAGAGTAAGAGGGGATATCTAATTATGTGAACATGAAAAGGGAAGTAAGAGGAGTATAAAAGAACACCCTTTAACATAAGAACATGGAGCATAAAATAAATTACATAAAAGATATTTCTTGAAAAGAAAGAGAGAGATCAGATCCCTTACCTTAAAACGTAACTCTTAAAACTCAAAGGTTGGGACCTTGAGGGCTTGGGGGCACCTTGGGAGGACTCCTTGGGAGGTAAGGAGACCAGAGCTTCGTTGGGGGAGAGTTGGGAGTGAAAACTAAAGGAGGAAAGGGTGGGTATTTATAGGGAAAGTGAGGGGACAAGACATTAATGGCCAAGGGACACCTCAAAAGTGGTTTTTCTCAAAAGCATGGGCCCTCCCATGGTACTTCCCATGGAGTTAGGCCACATGGGGACCCCCACACAATTATTCATCCTCTTTAGTCGAACATCCCTTAAAATATCTCATGACATCATCATGACACAGTCATGATGTCATTAAACATACCGAAACCCTAAAACTGTATTTTTACTATTCATTGAAAATTCAACTTTTCTCAGAATAATCCCAAAATTTCACCTTAACCAAATATCAATGCTCTGATTTCAAAAATGAACTCCATTTTATAAAAATCATTTTCTAAATATTTTTAATTTATTTTTAAATAAATACACTATTCACCGAAAATTCATTTTTTTTAAAAAAATCCCCAAAAATTACCATAACATAATATCGATGCTCTAAGTTCAAAAATAAAGTCCATTTTATAAAAATAATTTTCTAATTATTTTTAATTAAATTTTTAATTAAAAAACACTATTCACCCGAAAAAACTAATACTTGACTAATAATTTATGAAACTGTTATTTACCCATTTTATTGAATCTCATTACTTAATCAAGGTGTCTAAATTATATTAAAACTTTCTTTAAGTGAGATTACTAATCCATTTGGACACATTACTAATCCTAATCATAAAATCACTATTCATAATTTACTATTCATCAAAAATCAAGTTGATCTTATTAGACTCTAAATTTTTTACTGAACATAATTGTAGAAGACCATTTTTTGAAAATAATTACACATTTTTAATTATTTAAGGTTTACATAAACATTTTTTAAAATATTCTTTCTCTAAGATTCACCAAAAATATGCATACTATATTTATCCGGAAATTTGAAAAGTCATAAACATCATCATAGAAAGAAATCCCAATTTTTATTTAAAACAAAAGATTACACAAGGCAGTTACGGTCTCCTTACATAGTCCCTTATCACACCAGCATAGGACCTAAGTGTAATGTGTTCTAAGGTGAGAGAATTCGAGGGAGGCTCGGCCAACATCGCACGAGTAGTATTTTCTATCAGTTTGAACTTCTCGCGAAGGAGATTCCATTCTAGCTTCACACGATGAAGTTCGGCTTGGGTTTGGTCAAGAGCAAAGCCCAGTGGTTCTACCTCCTTCCCAAGTTCTGTTAGATGGGCTTCGATCGGTCCAAGACTACTGGGTGAGGACATTGAATCTTCTTTCTATAATAATTAACCAAGATTACTTGTATTTAGAGACAATAATCAAAATGTTTAGTTTCTAGTGGTCATATTGACCAATGGTCATATAACAGTCAAAACCCAATGGTCTCATTTTAATTATACCCATGTTATCAAATGAAAAAGTTTTGTCGAGTATAAAATAACACATAAAATTAGGAAACACGATTTATTCAAAATTTTGGGTCGTTACAATCTTCCCCCTTAAGAAATTGCGTCCTCAAAATTTTTAAAAATTGGGTTTTGAAATTTCATTGAAAGCCCCACATCGGAAAAGGAGTCAGTAAAACTATTACTTTAAAAGAAAAAAAATTAAGTACAAAGGTCACCCGATTTAGCCCACACTAGGATTCCTTGTACGAAAACATGGACATGGAGGAGAAAAAAAGGGTCAAGTTTTGAGGGAGAGTGATAGAAAACATGATTAAGAGAAAGTTAACCATAAGAAAATCCTAAACTTATGATGTGTGTAAACGGTCTTTGATTACCTAGGAGGAAACGTAAACCAACAAAATTTTTGTTTTGCGTTTCTTTTCATAATTTTGAGGAATTCATTTACTACATAGAACAAAAACCTAAGAAAATATACCTATCTTCATGTAGAGTTTCATCCTTTAATAAGTTTCTACCCAAAACTAATCTTTTCTCCAAACTATGAGCATTAAAAACTACTTGGTCTCATCAAAACACAAGAATCATCTTCTAGAGAATCAAATAATCCAAAAAAGATTAAATATCTATTTCTTCTATCTTTAAACATTATCCCAAAAACAGAAAGGGTAAGGTAAAACAACTCTTCAAAAAGAAATAATCCCATAGGAATGAAAACTACTTTTAAATCTTCAAATTTCCATGGTACTACGCAAAGTTCATCATAGTCTATTCCATAAATAACGGTCCTTAAAATTCCTCAAAATAAACCAAACTAAGATTGAAACCCAAATACAAGAAGGATTTGATAACATAGTCTTCCAAAATAAACTTCATTGTTCATCTCCAAAGAACATCAACCACTCCTAACATCTTATAACAAAAGTATCTAACCTAAACATATTTTACCCAAGATAAGTTAATCATTCCCATAAGTAACCTATAATACCATAAGTTCACCTTAAATTCGTCGATTCTTCAAAATGTAATTCAACCTTAACTCCTCAAATAAAATACTGTAGTAATCTATTTACCTCGATCAAATAGGGTTCCCAAAGTAGTGAACGTCTTCCAAAATAATAATCATCTTTTAATCCCCTAATCATCTCCGTCATATTAATACGGAAATCATCACATTTTCTATCACATTAGTTTTTGGGACATGTTCTTCCATTTCCCACCATTAACTAAGAAGAGAAAGTATAATTAGGGGCTTAAACACTTATCCAATAATCATGAAAAGGAACTTAAATCATATAAGGATAACTTGTAGAAGAAAAGTATACCCTAACTTGTGATCCCCTAGGTTTCAAACTAGGTTATTAATGATCATATATCCTTATGTGAATCTTTATTTTATTTTATCTTTGTTCCTTTAATAATGGTTCATAATAAGCTTATGAATTTACCAAAGCATATCCCCCGGGAGTGTCGTAACCAAGAGTGCAGCAAGGCCCGTTGTCGTGTACCAGTTCCTGTTGGAGTCTAGCTCAAAGTGATGTTTTCGGGTTTTAGCCCTATGTACATCTGTGCCAGAGCCACCTCTACCTACTCATATCCAGACAGGGATGTATTTGCTTGGAAACCCCTTACTCAATACTCACCAAAATACCAGGAAGATTTCCTATATATAAAAATTTCTATAGGCATCTTCCTAAAGTTTTCATATCCTAATTTCCACAAATAACTAAACCATCCTTTGATACCAACTATAGCATCCCGCCTTTTTATCACATAAACTTTCATTACATTTAACAAAACTGAGGATCTTTAAGGTTTAGTGTCTTGGAAACGAGGAACTTAATACATGAAACAAAAAAAAAACATTCTTCTTAAACACTTGAAAGGCTTATCCTTATGTTCATCCTAGGTTCATTACTGTATCTCATAACCTGGGGACATACATCAAATGAAAGGGTGAGCAGAAGGCCTAGTAAGGGAAATAAGAAAAACATTTTACATGTGAACTTGAGATACTTCAATAAGGTCATGAAAAGAACATTAAGGCATGAGAAATAAATCATGAGGCATATCATAATAAAAATAACATTTGTCATAACTTGAATATGTGGCTACATCATTTAACATAGACAATCATGAACATATCACCAAGGTCCATACCCAAGGTGTCATTTGAAAATTACCAAGGTTATTCACCAAGGTATCGTGAAAATTGTAATCTCTAGTGGTTACATCATTAACCAATGCATTGGAGCGCTATCCGGGCGCACCCATAAATTTGCCTTTATTATCATGTGATCCACATATATCATCATCTAACATTTCATAAATAACCCATATAGCATAAAATAAATGGGTTTCATTTCATAATCATAACGTTTTAAAAACTGCTTTAAAGACATGATCTTTACATCACTTTAAACCCACGGAAGGGGAGAGCGGGTTTCATGTATGTAAATCCCAGAATTTAAAATAGAACATTTTGGTATATATGTGAATACACATATAGAAGAGAGAGCTTTGAGTATTCACTTAATAAAATCGAAGAACTTTAGAAATAGAGAGAGACATTTGGAAACGAAAATTCTGCAGCATAACGGCTATGTTACAGGGTTTTAGAAAACATTGAAAAGAGAGGGGACATGGGTAAACAATTCATAAATGACCCATAAAACAGTATAGGGACATAATATAAGTGATTTAAGAACATGGTAATGAAATTTGAAAATATACCATATGAAATGAAGAACATTAGAGGAAGTCAAAAATAAGATTTCTCTTATGAAATTTGGCAGCCTAACGACGTCACATAAACTTCAACCCAAAAATGAATTAATGAGATCAAATAGGGTCTCTCATCATATGAACATAAAATATTAGTATGATAGATATAGTGGTCATAACCCAACATAATAAAAAGGAACTTTCAAGACTTGACATGGAATTAGAACGTTGAAAATGGAGAAAGGTGCAAGGACCACTTAAAAATTCAGCAGCCTAACGACGCCACTTAAACTTCAAACTACTGAATTGAAGATATCAAATGGGGTCTCTCATAATATGGTCATAAAAGATCAGTATGATAGATATAGAGATAATACCCCAACATAAAAAAAACTAACTTGAAATAATTGACATGAAAGTAGAACTTCAAAACGAGAAGGGTGAAGAACCACTTAAAAATTCGGCAGCCTAACGACGCCACTTAAAACTTCAAAATACTGAATTGAAGAGATAAAATGGGGTCTCTCATAATATGATCAAAAAATATAAGTATGATAGATATAGAGATCATACCCCAACATAACAAAAAGGAACTTGAAATAATTGACATGAAAGTAGAACTTCAAAACGAGAAGGGTGAAGAACCACTTAAAAATTCGGCAGCCTAATGGCGCCACTTAAAACTTGAAAATACTGAATTGAAGAGATAAAATGGGGTCTATCATCATATGATCATAAAAGATCAGTATGATAAATTTAGAGATCATACCCCAACATAATAAAAAGGAACTTGCAATACTTTACATGAAAATAGATCTTGAGAAATGAGAAGGGGGAAAGAATCCGTTACAAAAATTTCAGCAGCCTAACGGCGCCACTTAAAACTTCATAAAACGAAATAATGAGAGTAAGAGGGGATCTCTCATTATGTGAACATGAAAAGGAAAGTAATAGGAGTATAAAAGAACACCCTTTAACATAAGAACATGGAGCATAAAAGAAATTACATAAAAGAGATTTCTTGAAAAGAAAGAGAGAGATCAGATCCCTTACCTTAAAACGTAACTCTTAAAACTCAAAGGTTGGGACCTTGAGGGCTTGGGGGCACCTTGGGAGGACTCCTTGGGAGGTAAGGAGACCAGAGCTTAGTTGGGGGAGAGTTGGGAGTGAAAACTAAATGAGGAAAGGGTGGGTATTTATAGGGAAAGTGAGGGGACAAGGCATTAATGGCCAAGGGACACCTCAAAAGTGGTTTTCTCAAAAGCATGGGCCCTCCCATGGTACTTCCCATGGAGTTAGGCCACATGGGGACCCCCACACAATTATTCATCCTCTTTAGTCGAACATCCCTTAAAATATCTCATGACATCATCATGACACAATCATGATGTCATTAAACATACCGAAACCCTAAAACTGTATTTTTACTATTCATTGAAAATTCAACTTTTCTCAGAAAAATCCCAAAATTTCACCTTAACTAAATATCAATGCTCTGATTTCAAAAATGAACTCCATTTTATAAAAATCATTTTCTAAATATTTTTAATTTATTTTTAAATAAATACACTATTCACCGAAAATTCATTTTTTTCAAAAAAATCCCCAAAAATTACCATAACATAATATCGATGCTCTATGTTCAAAAATAAAGTCCATTTTATAAAAATAATTTTCTAATTATTTTTAATTAAATTTTTAATTAAAAAACACTATTCACCCGAAAAAACTAATACTTGACGAATAATTTATGAAACTGTTATTTACCCATTTTATTGAATCTCATTACTTAATCAAGGTGTCTAAATTATATTAAAACTTTCTTTAAGTGATATTACTAATCCATTTGGACACATTAATAATCCTAATCATAAAATCACTATTCATAATTTACTATTCATCAAAAATCAAGTTGATCTTATTAGACTCTAAATTTCTTACTGAACATAATTGTAGAAGACCATTTTTTGAAAATAATTACACATTTTTAATTATTTAAGGTTTACATAAACATTTTTTAAAATATTATTTCTCTAAGATTCACCAAAAATATGCATACTATATTTATCCGGACATTTGAAAAGTCATAAACATCATCATAGAAAGAAATCCCAATTTTTATTTAAAACAAAAGATTACACAAGGCAGTTACGGTCTCCTTACATAGTCCCTTATCACACCAGCATAGGACCTAAGTGTAATGTGTGCTAAGGTGAGAGAATTCGAGGGAGGCTCGACCAACATCGCACGAGTAGTATTTTCTATCAGTTTGAACTTCTCGCGAAGGCGATTCCATTCTAGCTTCACACGATGAAGTTCGGCTTGGGTTTGGTCCAGAGCAAAGCCCAGTGGTGCTACCTCCTTCCCAAGTTCTGTTAGATGGGCTTCGATCGGTCCAAGACTACTGGGTGAGGACATTGAATCTTCTTTCTATAATAATTAACCAAGATTACTTGTATTTAGAGACAATAATCAAAACGTTTAGTTTCTAGTGGTCATATTGACCAATGGTCATATAACAGTCCAAACCCAACGGTCTCATTTTAATTATACCCATTTTATCAAATGAAAAAGTTTTGTCGAGTATAAAATAACACATAAAATTAGGAGACACGATTTATTCAAAATTTTGGGTCGTTACAATCTTCCCCCTTAAGAAATTGCGTCCTCACAATTTTTAAAAATTGGGTTTTGAAATTTCATTGAAAGCCCCACATCGGAAAAGGAGTCAGTAAAACTATTACTTTAAAAGAAAAAAAAGTAAGTACAAAGGTCACCCGATTTAGCCCACACTAGGATTCCTTGTACGAAAACATGGACATGGAGGAGAAAAAAAAGGGTCAAGTTCTGAGGGAGAGTGATAGAAAACATGATTAAGAGAAAGTTAACCATAAGAAAATCCCAAACTTATGATGTGTGTAAAAGGTCTTTGATTACCTAGGAGGAAACGTAAACCAACAAAATTTTTGTTTTGCGTTTCTTTTCATAATTTTGAGGAATTCATTTACTACATAGAACAAAAACCTAAGAAAATATACCTATATTCATGTAGAGTTTCATCCTTTAATAAGTTTCTACGCAAAACTAATCTTTTCTCCAAACTATGAGCATTCAAAACTACTTGGTCTCATCAAAACACAAGAATCATCTTCTAGAGAATCACATAATCCAAAAAAGATTAAATATCTATTTCTTCTATCTTTAAAAATTATCCCAAAAACAGAAAGGGTAAGGTAAAACAACTCTTCAAAAAGTAATAATCCCATAGGAATGGAAACTACTTTTAAATCTTCAAAGTTCCATGGTACTACGCAAAGTTCATCATAGTCCATTCCATAAATAACGGTCCTTAAAATTCCTCAAAATAAACCAAACTAAGATTGAAACCCAAATACAAGAAGGATTTGATAACATAGTCTTCCAAAATAAACATCATTCTTCATCTCCAAAGAACATCAACCACTCCTAACATCTTATAACAAAAGTATCTAACCTAAATATATTTTACCCAAGATAGGTTAATCATTCCCATAAGTAACCTATAATACCATAAGTTCACCTTAAATTCGTTGATTCTTCAAAATTTAATTCAACCTTAACTCCTCAAAGAAAATACCGTAGTAATCTATTTACCTCGATCAAATAGGGTTCCCAAAGTAGTGAACGTCTTCCAAAATAATAATCATCTTTTAATCCCATAATCATCTCCGTCATATTAATACGGAAATCATCACATTTTCTATCACATTGGTTTTTGGGACATGTTCTTCCATTTCCCACCATTAAATAAGAAGAGAAAGTATAATTATGGGCTTAAACACTTAGCCAATAATCATGAAAAGGAACTTAAATCATATAAGGATAACTTGTAGAAGAAAAGTATACCCTAACTTGTGATCCCCTAGGTTTAAAACTAGGTTATTAATGATCATATATCCTTATGTGAATCTTTATTTTATTTTATCTTTGTTCCTTTAATAATGGTTCATAATAAGCTTATGAATTTACCAAAGCATATCCCCCGGGAGTGTCGTAACCAAGAGTGCAGCAAGGCCCGTTGTCGTGTACCAGTTCCTGTTCGAGTCTAGCTCAAAGTGGTGTTTTCAGGTTTTACCCCTATGTACATCTCTGCTAGAGCCACCTCTACCTACTCGTATCCAGACAGGGATGTATTTTCTTGGAAACCCCTTACTCAATACTCACCAAAATACCAGGAAGATTTCCTATATATAAAAATTTCTATAGGAATATTCCTAAAGTTTTCATATCCTAATTTCCACAAATAACTAAACCATCCTTTGATACCAACTATAGCATCCCGCCTTTTTATCACATAAACTTTCATTACATTTAACAAAACCGAGGATCTTTAAGGTTTAGTGTCTTGGAAACGAGGAACTTAATACATGAAACAAAAAAAACATTCTTCTTAAACACTTGAAAGGCTTCTCCTTATGTTCATCCTAGGTTCATTACTGCATCTCATAACCTGGGGACATACATCAAATGAAAGGGTGAGCAGAAGGCCCAGTAAGGGAAATAAGAAAAACATTTTACATGTGAACTTGAGATACTTCAATAAGGTCATGAAAAGAACATTAAGGCATGAGAAAGAAATCATGAGGCATATCATAATAAAAATGACATTTTTCATAACTTGAAGATGTGGCTACATCATTTAACATAGACAATCATGAACATATCACCAAGGTCCATCCCCAAGGTGTCATTTGAAAATTACCAAGGTTATTCACCATGGTATCGTGAAAATTGTAATCTCTAGTGGTTACATCATTAACCAATGCATTGGAGCGCTATCAGGGCGCACCCTTAAATTTGCCTTTATTATCATGTGATCCACATATATCATCATCAAACATTTCATAAATAACCCATATAGCATAAAATAAATGGGTTTCATTTCATAATCATAACGTTTTAAAAACTTCTTTAAAGACATGATCTTTACATCACTTTAAACCCACAGAAGGGGAGAGCGGGTTTCATGTATGTAAATCCCAGAATTTAAAATAGAAAATTTTGGTATATATGTGAATACACATATAGAAGAGAGAGCTTTGAGTATTCACTTAATAAAATCAAAGAAGTTTAGAAATAGAGAGAGACATTTGGAAACGAAAATTCTGCAGCATAACGGCTATGTTACAGGGTTTTAGAAAACATTGAAAAGAGAGGGGACATGGGTAAAAAATTCATAAATGACCCATAAAACAGTATAGGGACATAATATAAGCGATTTAAGAACATGGTAATGAAATTTGAAAATATACCATATGAAATGAAGAACATTAAAGGAAGTCAAAAATAAGATTTCTCTTATGAAATTTGGCAGCCTAACGACGTCACATAAACTTCAACCCAAAAATGAATTGATGAGATCAAATAGGGTCTCTCATCATATGAACATAAAATATTAGTATGATAGATATAGTGGTCATAACCCAACATAATAAAAAATAACTTTCAAGACTTGACATGGAATTAGAACGTTGAAAATGGAGAAAGGTGCAAGGACCACTTAAAAATTCAGCATCCTAACGACGCCACTTAAACTTCAAACTACTGAATTGAAGATATCAAATGGGGTCTCTCATAATATGGTCATAAAAGATCATTATGATAGATATAGAGATAATACCCCAACATAAAAAAAACTAACTTGAAATAATTGACATGAAAGTAGAACTTCAAAACGAGAAGGGTGAAGAACCACTTAAAAATTCGGCAGCCTAACGACGCCACTTAAAACTTCAAAATACTGAAGTGAAGAGATAAAATGGGGTCTCTCATCATATGATCAAAAAAGATCAGTATGATAGATATAGAGATCATACCCCAACATAACAAAAATGAACTTGAAATAATTGACATGAAAGTAGAACTTCAAAACGAGAAGGGTGAAGAACCACTTAAAAATTCGGCAGCCTAATGGCGCCACTTAAAACTTGAAAATACTGAATTGAAGAGATAAAATGGGGTCTATCATCATATGATCATAAAATATCAGTATGATAAATTTAGATATCATACCCCAACATAATAAAAAGGAACTTGCAATACTTTACATGAAAATAGATCTTGAGAAATGAGAAGGGAGAAAGAATCTGTTACAAAAATTTCTGCAGCCTAACGGCGCCACTTAAAACTTCATAAAACGAAATAATGAGAGTAATAGGGGATATCTCATTATGTGAACATGAAAAGTAAAGTTATAGGAGTATAAAAGAACACACTTTAACATAAGAACATGGAGCATAAAAGAAATTACATAAAAGAGATTTCTTGAAAAGAAAGAGAGAGATCGGATCCCTTACCTTAAAACGTAACTCTTAAAACTCAAAGGTTGGGACCTTGAGGGCTTGGGGGCACCTTGGGAGGACTTCTTGGGAGGTAAGGAGACCAGATCTTAGTTGGGGGAGAGTTGGGAGTGAAAACTAAAGGAGGAAAGGGTGGGTATTTATAGGGAAAGTGAGGGGACAAGGCATTAATGGCCAAGGGACACCTCAAAAGTAGTTTTCTCAAAAGCATGGGCCCTCCCATGGTACTTCCCATGGAGTTAGGCCACATGGGGACCCCCACACAATAATTCATCCTCTTTAGTCGAAAATCCATTAAAATATCTCATTACATCATCATGACACAGTCATGATGTCATTAAACATACCGAAACCCTAAAACTGTATTTTTACTATTCATTGAAAATTCAACTTTCTCAGAATAATCCCAAAATTTCACCTTAACCAAATATCAATGCTCTGATTTCAAAAATAAACTCCATTTTATAAAAATCATTTTCTAAATATTTTTAATTTTTTTTAAATAAATACACTATTCACCGAAAATTCATTTTTTTTCAGAAAAATCCCCAAAAATTACCATAACATAATATCGATGCTCTGAGTTCAAAAATAAAGTCCATTTTATGAAAATAATTTTCTAATTATTTTTAATTAAATTTTTAATTAAAAAACACTATTCACCCGAAAAAACTAATACTTGACTAATAATTTATGAAACCGTTATTTACCCATTTTATTGATTCTCATTACTTAATCAAGATGTCTAAATTATATTAAAACTTTCTTTAAGTGAGATTACTAATCCATTTGGACACATTACTAATCCTAATCATAAAATCACTATTCATCAAAAATCAAGTTGATCTTATTAGACTCTAAATTTCTTACTGAACATAATTGCAGAAGACCATTTTTTGAAAATCATTACACATTTTTAATTATTTAAGGTTTACATAAACATTTTTTAAAATATCCTTTCTCTAAGATTCACCAAAAATATGCATACTATATTTATCCAGACATTTGAAAAGTCATAAACATCATCATAGGAAGAAATCCCAATTTTTATTTAAAACAAAAGATTACACAAGGCAGTTACGGTCTCCTTACATAGCCCCTTATCACACCAGCATAGGACCTAAGTGTAAGGTGTGCTAAGGTGAGAGAATCCGAGGGAGGCTCGACCAACATCACATGAGTAATAATTTCTATCAGTTTGAACTTCTCGCAAAGGAGATTCCATTCTAGCTTCACACGATGAAGTTCGGCTTGGGTTTGGTCCAGAGCAAATCCCAGTGGTGATACCTCCTTCCCAAGTTCTGTTAGATGGGCTTCGATCGGTCCAAGACTACTAGGTGAGGACATTGAATCTTCTTTCTATAATAATTAACCAAGATTACTTGTATTTAGAGACAATAATCAAAACGTTTAGTTTCTAGCGGTTATATTGACCAATGGTCATATAACAGTCAAAACCCAACGGTCTCATTTTAATTATACCCATGTTATCAAATGAAAAAGTTTTGTCGAGTATAAAATAAAACATAAAATTAGGAAACACGATTTATTCAAAATTTCGGGTCGTTACACCCTCTATATAGGGAAGTGTATTTCTCTATTGAATTAGTGTTGGGAAATATAGTGATATTGATGGGATCTTAGCACATGGATCTAGCTAAGTTTAAAGAAATAAAAATTCATATCCCTTTGGCTTAGAGAAATGGTTATCATAATGCCCATCTTCCTTGCATTTGAAACATTGAACTATAAGATGATTGTTGATCTGAACCTTCTCTTCTTATTCCAAATTAGTGGTACTCTACATATCCCATTGGATGTTATTATCCAAATTCCCCATTATTCCATAGTTGAAGTTTTTCCTGGTTCCCTTTAGACAGTTCCCAGGACGCTTCTTCAAACAATTTTTATAGGTGGGATATTGGGTTTTATTTCCATCATGGGATTTATCCGCTGATCCACCCATAAAAGACTCCATTTTCCTCGTTTTTTCTATCATGAACTGACCCAATGGGGCCCAATCCACAAATCCCCAATCTCACCTCCAATAGGTCATGGGCTGGAGACTATCTCCGAGTAGGCATATCACTAACATGGGAGGTATTTTTTAGATACCTATACACATGCACACATCTCCAAGCCCAAAAAATGATGAAATATAAAAATCAATAAGTAACCAAAGAATTCATACATCTATATCCCACAACTAGAGTACAATAGAAGTACTGAAAGTAGAATAAGGAGAATAAAAATCCCACAAAAGAAAATTGTAAAAGCATCCAAATTGCTCATAAGGAGGGGATCTCTATCAACTACAACTTCCAAAAATATCCTCAGCCCAAATCTAATAAACACCCTGACCTTTCTAGCTCACTAAGCTTTTCCTGCCTAGGGTCCTCCTTGGACTCAATCGAAAGGCATGTGTTCTACACAAGATACAAAAAATATGTGGGAAAATCCTATGCATGGGTGAGTATAAAAATACACAGTAGAATCCACAAAAACTCCAAAAGAAAAGGGAGAAATTGAAAGGAAATAGTACACTTGACCTAGCTAGAGGGAACCCTAATCGAGATATAGAAACACCAAATCGAACCATCCTCAGTTGTACATGATAGGTCAGCTTGGTATACAAGAGGTGTCAACTCCGACATGCGACAACACCATATGGACTCCCAAAAATAACCCAGATATACTCATCACAAACACTAAGTCTCATGAGGTTCCAACCTCATAGCCAGAAACATGATTATATTCGTTGTCTCTAACCGTAACATGAAACTAGGAGAAGACACTCCATGAGCTCAGCCATCCTAGATGGAACCTATTTGAGAGATTCATTACATTAGGAACAAGTATACCAATCCTAATGGAACATCCTAGAGAACGTGCTATATTAATAATATCTTACTAAGTCCATCTCTAGTGACTAGCACTAGAGGTCTTGTCATTGTTACCTTGAACCAAGTGTAAACTAAAGAAACCTAAGGGAATAAGATCACACCACACCACTGCACACAATTTAGGAAGCACTGCTCTGAACTATGCACCACATGCATATTATCTAAAAATAGAGAATAGAGGGACCCAAACCTCACCACTTCCCTATAGTCAAGGGAGTACTACTCCAAACTAACCTAATAAACCTCTATCACTCCTTCATGGAGTGGCCCATACCCCAGTCCATCAAAGGATAACTAACCCCTAACTAGGAATCATTCACATCAAGTGGATGGGACCAATCCTTATAACTATACCCCACATACAAGGGAGATCCAACTCTAATGGAGGACCTACTCCCCACTACTACTCGAATATGGGGGAGTACTACTCCATAAATGAGGACCCATGCCCCTATCCAACATGGGAGAACTACTTAGAGAATGGAGGTCCCACACCTTGATATGATAAGAGAGTACCACTTAGTAGATCAAGGACCTGCACCCTATCTTGGTAGGGTAATACCACACAGTAACTAGAGGACCCGCGCCCTAGTAGGATAGGGGTACTGACTCTACCAGATAATTCTCTATGGGGAAACCGCACCCTGATACGACAAGAGAGTACCGACTCTACCAGAACAACATGTATGGAGGACCCGTGCCCTAGAAATACATGGGAGTATTGACTCCAAGAATAGAGGACCCATGCCATAACATGGTAGGAAAATACCCACTATATCTATACATCATATATGGAGAAACCATTCTATGGTCCAAGAAGGGAGTACTATCCATATTCACGAACATCATGGTTAAACCCGCACCCTAGTCCATCAGGGTAGTAACACCCCTTGGGAAAAATACCAAAAGGAAAAGAACCCATGCCCACAATGTGGGGAGTCCCATCTCTACCTAAGTATAGAGGTAAGGGAAACACGCACCCTGAAGATATAAGTGAGTACCAGTGCCAGTGTCTTTCTCTTCATGAACCACACCAATCTCCAACATCATCTCAATACCACTTATTGAGAATATAAATTGATTTACACTACCCCATATCTCATAAGTAATAACTGATTCCATCATCGCATTCTACGTAAAAAATCACTTAGGATAGGCTACTCACAATCATGAATATGAATCCCAGATAAGAAGATACGGAAGGCGGAAGATCCCAAGAGGATCTCCTAGGAGTACACAACGTGCACCGAGGCACACACGACATGTTATCCTACCAAACACATGGATGTGTATCCTGTCTACACATATTATAAACCCATGCGGGGGTACACAACATATGCATGAGGTACACTCCATATCCCTCATCACTCATCCCATGGTCGCGTTCCCCTTCTACACGGACCAGCCAACTGTGTCCCTTACATGCTATAAATCCCATACTATACAACATGTTCCGGATAAAAGACCACATGTCCATGTAGTTTTCCTATGTCCATGTACTGAAACCCATGCTTATGTATCTTGTCTATGTGTTAGTACATGACCATGTGTTTTTACACAGCTAACTCAAGACATGTCCCACAATCACATAGTTTTGGGCACTACATGGCGTGTAACCCCAACACATGACATGTGGCCCCAAAAATTCATCTTCCCCAAACAAGAATAGATACAAGGAATGATTTACTAAAATAAACACCATGTAGATGGTAATTCCAATCAGGAATTACCTACAAAACACCCCGATTTGTCCTATTTTTCCCTAATACTCACAGATCTACCTAGTAGGGATCAATAACAATTGTATTTGGGATCTATAACCTTAAAACAATGCACAATGAAAGGTATCAAGACCAAAAATCAAATCCAAACACCTTGATGGAGAAATTATAAATCTTTGGATGAAGAATGAAACCTGGATCATGCTTCTCCTTGATATGATGATAATTTATATCAAAAACAGGGATTGATGACACTTTGTCGCTTTGATTTTGGCTCAATTCCATCATCGACAAAGGGAATAGGTGGGGAGGAGAGGATACATACTTCTCTTTTGTGTCGTGTTCATAAAGGGTTGGGGGGATATAATTGATTTTAATTAATTAAAAACAATTAATTCCTATTTTTTTCACCACATCACCAAAATTCCCATGATCGAAATTCATAGCGCGGATGACCATTGGTCGTAAATAGGGTAAACATGATGTTGCAGACTCAACTGCGGTCTCCAAAATCTGATATAAGACTTTAAATAGGAGTTATTTATGTTTCAAAAAAAACTATGCACATGTGAAAAAATATATTTAATATTTTTAATATCACCGCACTGAGGTTCCCCAGGCCGTGGATTCTCATGCTGACTCAGCGCCCAACTTCAAAAATATTCTCCATAATATTCCGAAGTCTTATGGGTCTAAACCAAAGTCATTTAATTCTCACCACCTTAGATATTTTCTTCCTTAAAAAGTGAAATCCTAAGAACAAGGGAAGAAAATGAGCTCCCCACTAGAATTCCAAGCCAATGAGCTCACCAAGGGTTTTCGTGCTACTTACAAGCACACACACATAGTAACCACCAAGATCAAAACACTCTTTTGTCCTACTTCTACTGGGAAAATATTCTGAAATAATGAGTACATGTCTCCTTATATATGATAGGTGGGAAAGTACCAATCACCATGTTCTATCTACAGTCATGGGGTCTAGTGTTACACCACATCGCTAACCTGATGCAGATACTAATGGAACCCCAAAATTCACATCCTCCCCTGGATGGATTGTAAAACATGCTCCTCAAGAATTTTGTGTTCAAGGTTGAAACTGAACATGTGAGGTTATTCATGATAAAAACAGGACTCCCCAAGAGTAAACACTAGGTCTTACCAGGTCCTTCATCTACAAACCTCCAAATATAACACAACTCACCAAAACAGAAACACTACCACATACACTAGTGGCATCCCAACTGAGTAAAAATGGTAAGAAATCAGTCCACACTGTAGACACGTAGTAGGTTCTAACTACACCACTACAGAATGATTATAAGCAAGTATATCCCTCTCTTTGGGCCACCAAGATAAATGGGTCAAGTAGGGAAACTCCACTGGAAAGACTAGGACCTACTTCAACACTCCATCACATAACCTCACCCTAAACACACAAGTATAAGGAACTTATCCACCACACCTTGATACTATCCACTTTGGGTGGAATTGAATCACATGTACGGTTTTGGCTGCATCATAAAAACACGTCTCAGTTGGGAAATCATCCCTTTTTTCCTTGTGAGTTCAAACCTACGTAAAAATGAACCACATACTCCTTGATCATGTCACATATGAAGTTGAATCAAAACATAAGAGGGTAATAATGGAAAACTAAGGGCTTCCAAAATGCCCACTGGGTCTTACTGGGCCCTCTATCACAACTACCAACACGAGGTTCTACCGATGCCCTGCATCACCTTGGTTAAATCTCAAGTATAAATGGAAAGAAAAGAGTACCCACAATAGTGTCTAACAATCACTACTATAGAAAGAATAAAGGAAAAATCCATACCTATATTCATCCTCAGAGCTTCTGGGTCAAAGGACTCTACATCCTGTAGTTGTCCTCACCCATGTCCTCTAGCTCCTTGAGCCTGGCACAGACCACTTGGGGGTAGTGGTGGAAACACCTCTAACTACCTTCTAACTCCTTCTACTCTTCAAGCTCCTCTACCTCATCTTCCACATCATAAAACTCCTTGATTAAAGTGTTGTCACTACCAAGGTGTCTCGTCACTCGGATCCCTCTCAGAAACATGACGGGTTGGGCAATCTGTGTCATGATTCCCCCAGCTATCGCAAGCCTAACATCTCCTATCCTGTGGTTGACCTGATCCTTGGTGCTGATCCTATTCTATAGGCCCACGTGATTGAGTCTAGGCATTTGTATACATATTTCAATGCGATCTTGTCACCTATTGTCTGTCATCTCCTGTAGATTCCTTAGCCTTGTGACTACAACTATGGGTCACATCCACCTATTCGTCAGCCAAGAAACTCACCACCACCAGAGCTCACTCCAACACTCCAGCATAGGTGGAAATGTATAGTGGGATTAAATATGCCCTAATATACCAACAAAATCCATGATCTAAGGTCCATTCTCCAAACAACAGATCCTGAACCATATCCCAGGAGTATCACGACAAGTCTGTGAACTTCGCCGAAAACTCTACCACTATGATGCTACCTTGCCGAAGATATAGAAGATCCTAGATCCATACTTATCTCAACATGGATGGGTAAAACTATTCCCTAAAGAGTTTCTAAAACTCTTCCCAAGTGATCTTCACCTTGTCATGATATTGTATCAATAGACTCCACCATCGCTCAGTTCAACCCTATAGAAGTCTCACAACTAGGACCACCATCTGATCAGGAGGTGTCTTCACTAAGTGGAAAAATCACGTGACTACCTCAAGATAGTCATCTGCTACCCAGGGGTTTGGATCATCCTAGTACCTTAGAGTCCCCTACCTCTAGAATTCATGTAGCATACTCATACTGTGTGCATCCTCTACCTGAACTGCGGGTAAAACCTACTACTTAATAGCCATTAGCACTACCAGTAGAGCACCCTGAGGTAACACCTCAGAATTGGTGCCTTGCTCTAAATCCTCATCACGGGGTGTATTGTCATTATAATCACACCATGGAATCTTGTATGGCTTTCATAATGGTGTAATCCTAAAATAGAATCAAGACATACCAAAGTCAAAGAGTATATCTGGGGAGCTGATTCAAGAAGGACTGGAAAAACCAAAACCCAATCCTATATGATGCACGTACAATTTATTTCCTGACAACCAGTGCCCTGATATACCAAGTCGAAAAGTAGGTTATCAGAGTCCTGGTGAATAGATACATTGACTGCCACACCAAAATTAGAACCTATGTCATGGGAGCTAAACTTGAAACATCCTAACACTATTTCTATGCAACTTTTACCAAGTTCATGACACTACGGCCCCAAAGTGGAACTGACATACCCTCTGATATCACTCTGTCATGACCCATCCTGACAGGTCTCAGGCCACAACTCCCCAAGCCCGCCTCCAATAGGTCAGGGGATGGAGACTAGCATCGAGTAGGCATATCACTAACATGGGAGACACTTCCTAGGTACCTGAACACATGCACACATCTTCAAGCTCAAAAAATGATGAAATATAAAAACCACTAAGTAACAAATTTATGCATACATATATGTCCCACAACCAAAGTAAAAAAAGTATTAAAAGATAAATATGGAAAAAACAACTCCCACCAAAGAAAACTGTAAAAGTTTCTAACCTGCTCAGAAGGAGGGGGTCAATGTCAACAACAACTACCCAAAATATTCTCATCCTAGCTCCAGTAAACACCATGGTCTGTCTAGATCACTAAGATCTACGTGCCTCAGGTCCTCTGTGGACTTCATCAAAAGGAATGTGGTATGCACAAGATACAAAACATGTGTGGGAAAATCCTGTGTAGGGGTGAGTATAAAAATACTCATTAGGTGCCCCAAAAACACCAAAATAAAATGGGATTAAATTAAAGGAAACAATTTTCTTGACCTAGCTAGAGGGAACCCCAATTGAGATAGAGAAACTCTATCTCAAACCATCCTCAACTGTACATGACAAGTCAGCTTGGTCTATAAGGGGTGTCAACCCCAACATGTGAAAACACTACAAGGACTCCAAGAAATCACCCTAGATATACTCATATCAAAAACTAAGTATCATGAGGTTCCAACCTCATAGTCAACAATAGTATTATTTTCGTAAGCTCTAACCATAACATGAAACCAGGAGAACACACTCCATGAGCTTAGACATCCTAAATGGAACTCGTTTGAGAGATGCACTCCATCGAGAAAATATTTACCATTCCTAATGGTATGTCTGAGAGAACATGCTCCCTTGGGAACTTCTTACTAGTTATATCTCTAGTTCCCATCACCAGAGTTCCTGTCATCATTACCTTGCACCCATCATAAACTAAAGAAATAAAAGTGAAGAGGCTCGTCCCTCACCACTGAACATAGTTGAGGGAGAATTTCTCTAGACTATGCACCACGTATATCCTCTCTAAGAAGAGTGAATGAAGGGACCCACACCTCACCAGTTCTCCACAGTCAAGGGAGTATTGCTTCTAACT
Organism: Viscum album; assembly: GCA_963277665.1. Taxonomy (NCBI): domain Eukaryota; kingdom Viridiplantae; phylum Streptophyta; class Magnoliopsida; order Santalales; family Viscaceae; genus Viscum; species Viscum album. Next base: position 1,103,262,435 of record OY728150.1, on the reverse strand, counting down.
AACTTGAGAAACCTTTTTTTCTCCTGTATAGAGTGTCCCGCACCTCAGTCTGTTAAGGGAGGAATAAACCTTAACTGGGAATCATTCATATCCAGTTAAGGGGGCTGCTCCTTGTAACTATACCCCATATCCAAGGGAGATCCAACTCCAATGGAGGACCCGCTCCCCACTGCTAATCGAAGATGGGTGAGTACTACTCCTTAAGCAAGGACCAATGCCCTGATCCAATAAGGGAGTAATATTCAGAGAATGGAGGACCCACACCATTATACGATAGGGGAGTGCCACTCCCAGGATCAAGATACCCAACCATAACCTACTAGGGGAGTACCACTCAGTGGCTAGAGGATATGTACCCTAATAGGACATCAGAGTACTAACACTACCAGCTTATTCTCTATGGGGGAACCGCACCCTGATATGACAGGGTAGTATCAACTCTACCAGAACAACATGTATGGAGGACCCACACCCTGGAACAGTAAGGGAGTGATGACTCCTAGAAAAGAAGACCTACACCATAACATAATAGGGCATTACCCACTCTATATATACTTCATATATGGAGGACCAATGACCTGGTCCAACAGGGGGTATTTTCCATATTCACAAAAATCAGGGGAAACCCACACCTTAATCCATTAGTGGAGTAACACCCCCGAATGAAACTACACAAAATTAAAAAACCCATTCCCATGATGTGGGGATTCCCATATCTGTTGAAATAGTGGGTGCCCTAGACCCAACTATACAGTACTTTTGAGTACCGTATCATGTGTACAGTTAGCTATGCATGATGTTATATTACCATTATAGTGCATACTTTTCTGAGTCCACTATAATAATGGTAATGTCCAAAGGTTAATTGTCGTGTCGAGAGGTTATAGCAGATCCCAGGATATAATGGGAACCTTGAGATATAATGACATTGATCTTAAATATATGTTCCATAGTCTAGATACATCTTACTGACTAGACACAATAGATGTCTGACTATCAGGTGCTGGGGGCTCATAAGCATTGATACTTCTTATCATGAAGTTCTCACTTGGTTATCTATAGTAGTGAGATCATGAGGACATACCCTCCAATAAGAACACCACATGTTTTGGGTGTCATTGGTTGTTCTTATCTACAGACATATGTATTGGTCTCCTGACTTGATACCATTACCAATGTGTATCATTTGATTACATACTTTGATGTAAGACGAAAACCATGGTAGTGATGTCGTGGCGAGGTAGTTTGTGTTGGGTGTGTCGTTGGTGATATGAAATTGGATGAATGGTCAAGAAAGGATTTTTCGCTTCCAAGTTAAAGAAGTTTTATATCTCAAGCCTAGTTGATCGGGATGGTGTCTCCTTCATAAGTCTTTGGCCAAAGTACTAGAAAGGAAAATCCATCCAGATAGATCAAAAAATAATAAATCAAGATAAGGACGATGACACAAGAGTGCGTCCTACTTTATGAGATATTTAATGAAAAAGAGATTATACAACACAATCAGTGTTCATAGGATGGTGGTCGTTGCTATGACTATCCTTATATCTTTAAGGGCCATGATGGGTCGATAGAATCCACTCTTGGTTTGTGGATTTTATTCACTACTATCGAGGTAAGGGCCTCGAGGGTCACACACAATAGCATATTCAAGAATCCTCCCTATTCAGTTGAATAGGTATGTGGACATAGTGGGCCTCGCCACGGGGTCCGAGAGTTGTCCAAGTTTTCGATCACTAAAAGAATTAAATAAATACATTAATATTAAAGTTATGAATATTTGGGATCAAATTTATTTAATGTACTTACAAGTTTAGTAAATACGAGAAGAATATTAACCAAATGAATATTATTTTAATATTCAAGGTTCGTTTAATATTAAGCGGTATAGCGAGTCGAGTTAAATGACTCAGTTTTATGACGTAATATATTTTATATATATTACAATTATGTGATAAAATAATAAATAATATTGGCGTAGTTTAGTTCATCCAAATAATTTATTTCGTGGATGTTGAAATAATTGGGGGTCGGGGAACCCAACCGGGTATTTCTCAACTACACTATAAATAAGAGAGAAGGCTCTCTCTCTTTGGTGTGCAATTCACTATTCACTCATTTCATAGAGTGAAATCCAGATCCACTCTCTCCTCCCACTCTATTGAGAGAGAATCTCTCGATCCAAGATGCTTGGATCAAGATCTCTCTTCGGCATCGTAGGCATCTCGATGCGGTGATTGTTGGGACATCGAAATCATCATTGAATCGCCGCGCTAGCACTCGGAATTCGACGATCGACATTCTAGAGGATTTTTGGAGCATGTGTGGATGATCTATAGGGATCCTATTTTGGATCCTTTAAGCGATGATCACCATTGACTAGTTGTAGTCGACCACACCTTCAGATTTGAAATGGGTAAATTTTCATTTTAATTTTGTGCTCTTAATAATTTATGCGAGATCCTCGGACCTCTACGGGGCTCAGATCATCGGCGATGACAACTTCCATCATCCTGCCGATGAAACAAAAATTAAATCCCCAGTCCGTCGGCTTCCGCTGCGGGCCCCAGAAACCTAACAATGGTATTAGAGCGATCACATAAATTTTATGAGCCAAATAAAATTAATTTGAATAAAATTAAGTAGAGGGTTCAAAAACGGTCTCATCGGTTCAAACCGCACACCGATCCAATCTCAAACGGCCATGTTATGGCCAATTTAATTTTTTGGATTGGATAGAAGGTGCAGTTTGATCTCGGGTTCTATTTTTATTTCATCTTAGTGAACCGATTAAGTTTTAATCGGTTCATCCGAAATAAATTTAGTTGTGAAAATTGTAAATTTTACAATTTAGTAATTTGCATAATAATTTTATAATTATAATAATATTTATTTCATTATTATAATAATAGAATAATAATAAATTATTATTTCATTAAAATAATTTTATTATTATTATATTAAAAGGCTATGGAGTAGACTTTAGAATTTTTGTGGAAACACAGAAAAGAAACATGAGGACTTGACTCAATTAAAAAAAGGGCATGGATTTTTTTAAAAGGGTATAAGAAGAATTAAAAATAAGTCTTAAAATAAATTTCAAAGGGGGGGGGGGTCAAGAAAGAAAGAAAAAAAAACAATCCACGAGGTCCGAGCGGACCCCTATTCCCCGTACGACGCACATCAACAGGTGACTCTTATTCTTGTGACACACTGCAATGCCGCATGGACGCCGCCTCCTCGGTGCAACCCCAGCGCAGCGCACAGGAGCCCGCCCTGCTCGCATTGCCGCACCCCAGCAGTAGTCGGCGACCGCACCCTGTGCTCAGCCTGACCCGCACCCCTACTGACCTCTTGTAGTGCAAGAGCACACCGCATCACAACCGCTGACACCCCAACCTCCTCCCCACTACAACCTGCAGACCTCACTTCCACCCCCCTAATGCAATGTCCCACCACTACAGTAGCCCCCCGGACACCATTGGGCTCCCTCCTTGCCACCCAACCCTTGCCGACCTTCATCCGCCTCTTTGCGCCACTGAGTTCAGAAGGTCGCCGCCCACAAGCCCCCTTGGTTGGCACCCCGACCACCTGCAAAGATCACTTCCCAGCAGCCGACTAGCCGGCCTCCAAGGTCCTAGCACCATCTCCTTCTGCCACATCCATTGGAAGGCTACCGACCACCCTGTAGAAGCCACAACACGCAAGGCCACTACCTCGCTGCAAACTGGCGGGTCCGACTTCCATCCACGCCACTGCTGAAGCAGCCCGACGGCCAGACGCCACCCTCTGTCTCGAGCACCCACTTTGTCATTGCCACCGTCCTCACGGACAGCCTGTACGCCTCTGGTACCGGCTTGTCTGAATGTTGTGTGCCGCCGCGGATCAACCTCGGGTGCAGGTAACCCTGACACGTTTTTTCAGGGTTTGGTTTGTCTCGAAACAGGACCAGACAGATCTACCTGACCATGTTTGGGTCTATGTGGACTTTCCTGACCTAGTTAAGCTGAGCACAAGCTCTTCCCGACCCGTTATGGGTTTGTGCAGGTTCAGCGTGACCCACGACGAGTCAAAGAAAGGTTTCGAGACCCGAGTCATATTTCAATTAATATAATTAATTAATTTAATTACCGAATTAAATTAAATTAATTAATATATTAATTGTGGTTGAAAATAAATAAATTTTAATACCCAGATAAAAGTAATTCAATTTAATTATTAAATTGAATTAAGTTAAATTAATTTAATTTTCACATTAAAATTAAATTAATTAGAAGATCAATAATTAATTAAATTATTTGAATTTATTAAATAATTTAATTTAATTAAATAAACCCTCATACTTGATTAATGCATTTTAATTTTATCACACTTATTTTACCCACCATCTGGTTTTGAGCATCGACCTTTATATGTCTGCATTTAATTAATTAATTATTTATTTATTTAAATGCGTGTGATGATTGCAATTAATTAAACAGATGGTATGCACATCATCTTTATTTTTCAGTTAAAATGTATAAGGGCTTGCACACCCAATATTTATATGATGTACATTTATACCCGAGTCCCCCTTGCCTGCACATGAGTATCTTTGTACTTCAGATGAAGATGGTGAGTGATGTGGACCTCACCAAGATGAGGCGGTGCACGCCGATGCAAGACGACACGTGGACCCCACCAAGATGAGGTGGAACTCCAAAATGTGACATGGACCCCACCAAGACAAGGCAATGTTCCAAAAGTGATGCAAACACACAAGAAAAAAGGATAGCTACATCAAGAGTCAATCATACCACTCAGGTACAATGCGCTTAGGTCGTTTAGATGCTCAAGACTAGTCGGGTAGTAATTTAACTTTATGAATTTATTTATTATTTTATGTGTTTTAGAACAATGGGAAAAATACATAAAATAATAGATAATAAAACACATAAAGAAGCGGTGTATGTTTTTTATATTAAAGTTCAGTTGTGAGCGCGACAACATAGATGATCAAGTTTAATAGAAATAGATTACATTCTTCAAGAGAGAAAAAACAATAAAACCCTCAAAGAAAATATTAATTCACAAACAGCCTTCCATCATTCAAGTTTGAGCAAAACTGGGTGTTCAAGGTGCCAGTAAAGCCTTAGCTGAGGGTGCCTCTTAATACCGGGGAGTTCTTTTTTGCGTGGTGGGTCAACTTAAGTAAAATTACAGCAAAGAAATAGCCATAGATAGCTTGTTGTAATTTTAGAGGCAAGCATTGAGTAAACCAGTAAATGATTTTTGAAGCTGGGACTTCACTCAACAGGTTGAGGAACCGCAAGTTAATGAAGTTGGCCAGCCAAAATCCTACCTTGGACCCTTCGAGTAGTGGCGTAGCCATAGATTGTAGACTATGAGGGAGGTTCAGGGATCCTTTCCACTAGAATACTCAAGAGTATTCTGATTCCAGTACAGAGGGTTCCTAGAATTTGAAAAATTAATGGGAGACATTCAATGATTAAATAATTTGTAATGTCACATCAGGTAATCACATAAAAGTACAATCTACTAAAGTATATTTGTAGATAATGGGAAACAATACCACAATAAAACTGCAATAAACATTGGAAAAATTTAATGTCTAAACAATCATGAAATTCCAAGTGTAGTATAGGAGCCTGCGCACATTACTACCATAATGGAAATTCAAGCTGCTTATGTCCCAACCTGTTAAACCACCTCGGGAAGAAAGGGTGTAAAACTTCTTACAGAAGACTCATGAACCAAGAATATGATGGTTCTGTCATAATGCTATCATCAACGTCTGATGTTAGTTGCAGTTGCTACATCATGACTTGGATGATGATCATATGTAGTCTCATCTCTAAGATCCTTTCGAGGAGAAAGTGAAGCAAGATTTGATTGTGATGATTTCACTCCGATTGTGTAAAGTGAAAGACAGTTCACAATATTTCATGTCATCCCATTCTTATACCTTTTACACCCAATTACTCTAAAGGTACAAATGAATGGTATAGAGTAAGCGCTTCATTACCTTTATGGTAACATTCCCCAAGTAATAAGAATATTGGAGATAATGCCATCTTTTATTCTTATGGTGAATAAATTGAATGACAAGGCGAAAAGGCCTATGGAAAGTTACGTCAAAGGCACATTCATCATGTCCTTCAATGAAAAGTGGATGGTTACTTAACAGGAGGTTATTTTCATCACATATTGAAATAAATTCATGGATGTTTAAAAACTGAAATACAAGAAGCAAGTACTCTCTTCTCGTTCAGTTTATATTCTTCAAATAAAAGTATTGTTTTTCTCACATAATTCTTGGATATTAAAATGCAATATACTTTTCACATATATGTATTGAAATAAAATAACCAAGTAAGTAGAGAAACATTACTAGAAGTAAAGTGTCTTCTCCAATTAGCTAAGAAAGGGTGATCCCTAAGTCAGTGGTGAGAAACACGTAACTTCAAATTTCCAAGTAATTGAATCAAATTGAACAAGTTTTTGAGTATAACCAGAAAAATTTATCTCATGTTCCCATTTGGACATGATGATAAATTATTCCATGTTTTGGAATTAATGTTTTTTGTGGTGTAACATACTCAACAAATAGTTCAGACCTACTTGAATCAATTGAAATACATGATGCATATAAAATGTAAGAGCTACCTAGTTGTGGAAATATGATTCTTTGCCAAGTAAAACTAGAAGTGGACATAAACTATATACCAAGTATGGTATTTAGGCTCGGAATAGCTAAACACATCAGGTATTATTGACATCCTTAGTTTAGAAAAAGAAACCTTTAGAAATAAAGGTATGCCACAAAGCTTTACGAGGTTAGTTCAATAAGGCAGTGTGAACTATTCCAAAGAAAGAAATAGGTAAGTCTACTTCATAAGTTTCCTTTAATTCATTAATAAATTTTGAATTATATGTTTAGTAACAAGTTATGAGTTTCTTTGGATCAGCATGCCGAATAATATCTTGACCAAACAATCATCGATCATGATAATGTAGCGTGGAGTAATTAATAAACGCATGTTACCTCATCAACATCACCGTATTGATGTTCATAAGGAGGATTGATGATAATTTCTTACATGTATACATTGATCAAAAAAATTTAGTGTGGAAAAATTCCTAAACGCACATTTTATACATCAAAGTTATGATGTAAGTTGTATCAATGTTACAACCTGCAGTAACTTCCATTATATTTCATGACGTGCTTTGAAAATAACGGCTTAAACCCATAACTAATATGCCAACTAAAATGACAAATGGATATCAAATGAGTCATATTATGATGGAAAATCCATTATATCATAGGACTTGTTTAGATTCAAAGAGTTTGTTACGATTTAAGCAAACATGCATCAAGTTAAACATGTTGTGCATCCAAGGTAATTATCCTAACAATTGCTTGGGATATTACCTAAATTCATTAGATAGAAAAAGATGTAGTCAAGTATTATATTACATTTATATACAAGGGTGCACATATCTATTAGAGATAGTGGGAGCTGAATTGACTTGGACTTAGTCAATGCCCGAGATGCACAAATGGTTGGCATAGGGAACAAGTTCAACAAGTAAATGTGGAATAGGTATGTTCCAGAGACACATACTACGTCGGAATAATGAAACCACAGTGATGGTTTTTATATTCACCGCATTTGGTGATATATTATTAATTGATAATAATAAATCCTACAAGTAAGAAGTATAAGGAAACAAGATAATATTGACAAGATCAACTAAAATTCAATAATGGATTCCATGTATCAAATTGAAAAGGGGCTTATAAATTGAATACTGTGGTGGGTATTCAAATGAAATGATACATGGATGGTACAAGCATGGTACCAATAAGGATCGACTGGTTATAACAAGTTGGTACACCTAAATCTATTAGAATTTTACTTGTCATAGAAAAATTCTAGGATCATTTTATTGGTCGTTGGATGTCAAGAATCATCTTTCATGGAAGGTGTCTAAATAACGCAACCAGAAAGTTATGATGAGATCACATGATTCCAATGAAGGTTGCAAGTTACTGAAATCTAGTTCTGGATTAAAGTAAGAAACAAGATCTTAGAGAATTCATTATAAATCAATCTTTGCCTTATGTCTACCAAAGGTTAGTGGGAGAACCAATGTTTTCCAAGTGAAATATGTTCGGCAACATATGGAAAATAGATCTTGATCTTACAGTTAGATATGATTATAATAAAATCAATTCTCCAATGATTGACTTAAATTAGCAACCTGGGATCTAGGGAACCAGATCTACTAAGCTAGATCCATAGGTTTCTTGGTCATATTCAATCTCATACATATAGTGAAATTGTATTGAAAAATACAAGTTGTAATAATTCAAGTTCAGAATTGTTGCCAATGTCACATGGCTTAATCTCTCCCGGTTTACATGTTTGGAGCATGGGTAGAGATTAATGTTGTGAATTGATACCATATTCTTTAGCGATGGATAAATCACATATGACATAATATGTACAATAATTGATACTACCAGGATATAATTTTTATAGGAAAATATAAATTATATCCAGGAGAACTGCAATCGATGCAGTCAGAACAATCATCTTGTACTTCGGTAAGTACAAATGATATGTACCTGGAATATGAAGAGGAAGGTATACTAGTTTTTGTGGGAAACAAACTAGTAATCCTTAGATCAATTTGATCTAGTATCACATTTAAGCAAATGAGATGAGTGAGTCAAGCTCATAAAAGTTAGTGGTAGCGATACCTACAAATACTGAGTACGTTGCAGCTTCTAAAGAAACTAAGAAGAAGTTATAAATTACAAATTTTTTTTCCAATTATTGGATTCACACCTATTGATAAAAGTATTATCATAATGAGAATTGTGATATTCTTACTAGCCAAGTTGTCAAGTTATAACAACAGACAAAGTGATATACTCAGGGATACCTTATCTTGAGAAGTTTTACTCAAGCAGATGAGGTCGCATATAGTAGATATGCCACATGGAAAAAATGTGGTAGGCCTAGCAATTAAAGCCATTACTTAGCATAAGCATGGTATTTATCATGTTAGTATCTAACAAGTTTAGTTAGAAAGTTGTCTCTAGTGCAAGTGGGAGTGTTGAAATAGTGGGTGCCATAGACCCAACTATGCAGTACTTTTGATTACCGTATCATGTGTACAGTTAGCTATGCATGATGTTATCTTACCATTATAGTGCATAATTTTCTACGTCCACTATAATAATGGTAATGTCCAAAGGTTAATTGTCATGTTGAGAGGTTATAGTAAATCTCATGCTATAATGAGAACCTTGAGATACAATGACATTGATCTTAAATATATGTTCTATAGTCTAGATACATCTTAATGACTGGACACAGTAGATGTCTGACTATCAGGTGTTGGGGGCTCATAAGTATTGAGACCTCTTCTCATGAAGTTTGCACTTGGTGATCTCTAGTAGTGAGATCATGAGGACAAACCCGCCAATAGGAACACCACATGTTTTGGGTGTCATTGGTTGTTCCTATATACGGACATGTGTATTGGTCTCCTGACTTGAGACCATTACCAATGTGTATAATTTTATTACATACTTTGATTCAAGAGAAAAACCATGGTAGTGATGTCGTGGAGAGGTAGTTTGTGTTGGGTGCGTCGTTGGTGATATGACATTGGCTGAATGGTCAAGAAAGGATTTGTTGCTTCCAAGTTCAGGAATTTGTATATCTCAGGCCTGGTTGATCAGGATGGTGCCACCTTCATAAGTATTTTTCCAAATCAGTAGAAATAAAAATACATCTGGATGGATCAACAAATAATAAAGCAAGATAAGGACGATGAAAAAAGAGTGTGTCCTGCTTTATGAGATATTTAATGACAAAGAGATTATAGTACACAATCAGTGTTCATAGGATGATAGTCATTACTATGACTATCCTTATCTCTTTAGGGGCCATTATGGGTTGCTAGACTCTACTCTTGGTCTGTGAATTTTATTCACTGCTATCGAGGTAAGAACCTAGAGGGTTACACACAATAGCGTATTCAAGAATATGCCCTATTCAGTTGAATATGTATATGGACATAGTGGGCCCCTCCACAGGGTCTGAGTGTTGTCCAAGATTTAGATCACCAAAATAATTAAATAAATTCATTAATATTCAAGTTATGAATATTTGAGATTGAATTTATTTAATGTATTAACAAGTTTAGTAAATACGAGGAAAATATTAACCAAACAAATATTATTTTAATATTCAAGGTTCGTTTAATATTAAGAGGGATAGCGAGTCGAGTTAAATGACTCAGTTTTATCACGTAATATATTATATATATATTGCAAGTATGTGATAAAATAATAAATAATATTGGCGCAGTTTACTTCATCAAAATTATTTATTTAGTGGACGTTGAAATAAACGGGGACCGGGGAACCCAACCAGATATTTCTCAACTACACTATAAATAAGAGAGGAGGCTCTATCTCTTTGGTGTGAAATTCACTATTCACTCATTTCATGGAGTGAAATACAGATCCTCTCTCTCCTCCCACTCTCTAGAGATAGAATCTCTCGATCCAAGATGCTCGGATCGGGATCTCTCTTCAGTATTGTAGGCATCTCGATGCGGTGATCGTCAGGACGTCGAAAGCATCATCAGATCGCCACGCTAGCCCCCAAAATTCGACGATTGACATTCCAGTGGATTTTTGGAGTGTGTGTGGACGATCTAGAGGGATTCTGCTTTGGATGCTTCAAGTGATGATCGCCATCGACTAGTTGCAATCGACCGTGACTTCATATTTGAAATAGGTATGTTTTCATTTTAATTTTGTGCTCTTAATAATTTATGCGAGATCCTCAAACCTCTATGGGGCTCGGATCGTCGGCGACACCAATTTTTGTTATACCGCCAATGAAAAAAAAATTAAAATCCCCGGCCCACCAGATTCCACTACATACCCTAGAAACCTAACAATATCTACCTAATAAGGGAGGTAAGAGAGAACCACATATTGAAGATATAGGGTAGTACTGGTCCCAATGTCTCTCTATTCATGAACCACACTGATCTATAACATCGGCTCTATATCGCTTAACAATCTTCTCACTCGACTTACACCACATCATATCTCTTATCCCATAATAGAGGCCATCATCACCTTTTATAAAGAAAATCACTTAGGATAGGCTACCCAAAAGCCTAAATCCTAATCTTGGAGAAGAATATATGGAAGTAGGAAGATCTTAGGAGGATCTCCTAGGAGTACACAACATGCACTGGGGCACACATGACATGTTAGCCTACCCGAGCACCTGGTTGTGTATCTTGTCTACATAGATTAACAAACCACGTGGGGTACACAGTGTTTAGAGTAGGTACATTCCATGTCACTCATCACTCATCCCCTGGCTATGTTCCCCTTCTACATAGACCGGCCAACCGTGTCCCTCACACACTATGTATCCCATACTACACAGCGTGTTCAGGCTAAATGGTCACCTACCCATGTAGTTTTCCACTGTCCATGTACCAAAACCCATTCATTTTTATCTTGGCCATGTTTTAGTACATGACCATGTGTTTTCACACGGCTAACACAATCTATGTCCCATGGTCACATAGTTTAGGGCACTATATAGCGTGTAATCCCTATACATGTTGTGTAGTCCCAAAAATTTAACTTTCCCAAATACGAAGAGCTACACGACATGTCTCACTTAACTATACACCATGTAGATTGTAATTCAAGTTAATAATTACCTACAAAACACCCTGATTCATCTCGTTCTTCTCCAAAACTCACAGATCTATCTAGATGGGATCAATATCAATTATATTTGGGCTCTAGAACCTTAAAAAAATGAATAACAAAATAGATCAAGACCAAAACTCAAATCTACCTCCCTTTTTGGATAAATGACAAAGATTTGTATGAAAAATGACACCTAGATCATGTTGATCCTCGATTTGATGACGATCTGCATAAAAAATGGGGATCAGTGGCACTACATCGCTTCGATTTTGGCTCGATTCCATCATCACCAAAGGGAGTAGGGGAGGAGGAGTGGAGATTACCTCCACTTTTGTGTTGTGAACACCATGGTTTAGGGGGATATAATTGATTTAAATTAATTAAAAACAATTAATTAACGTTTTTAGCACCATGTCACCAAAATGAACCTAATCGAAACTCATAGCGTGGACAAACTTATGTCACGCCTAGGGTAAACTTGATGTTCTATAATCAACTGAGGTATCATAAATCCGATATGAGAATCCTAATAGGAGTTATTTATGTTTCAAACAAAAATGCATGTGCGTGACAATTTATATTTAATATTTTTAATACCGACAGTTCAAGGCTCCCTCGGCCCAAAATTCCCACATCAACTCAGCACTCAGATTTAGAAATATTCTTCAAAATATTCCAAAGGATTATGGGTTAGAACCCAATTCATTAAATTTTCACTGGTCCCATGATCTCCATTTCAAACTTAAGGGAACAATGAACAATCTTCCCATAACTTTCAAAGTCTCGAATCACCAATGCTTTATGTATACTCATCTTTAGTCTACTAAATAAGTAATCCACCTTACTTTCGGTGTCCATGAAAAATTTTGAGGTGTATCTTGGAATCCTTTTAAATTTTGATTCATACACCCCGATAGACTCATATCCCTTCTTCTTAAGTATGAGGAACTCTCTTTTCATATTGAGATAGAGGGTTCGGGGAAAATATTTATTGATTTTTTTCTTTAATTCCACATAATACATGGAATCAATTTCCTTATAAGACTTCATGTTATTGATCAATGTCCACCAATTCTTTTCTTCCCCATCAAAGTGATTGTCTGCCAACACAACTTTCTATTATTTTGAGCACTAGAGGACAAAGAATATATTTTCAATGGAGTTAATCCATTGTTCCATGTGGTGGGGATCAAAAGATCCAATAAACATGGGAGGAATTTTCCACATAAAGGATTTGAACACAAATTTCTCTCTCTATGGATAAGTATGGTGTTTCACACGATTAATGTTATTATTCATAACTTGATCCAGTTGAACAAGTATTGTCATGAAGTTTGGAGAACTTATTCCCATCATATTTTTCATATCATTAGAGAAATAATCACATTTCCTATGACATTTATTATTGGAACATGTTCTTATATTCCAAGCCATTAACAAAGAAAAATAAGGTATAATTTTGGGGGCTTGAATACTTAACTAATAAGCATAAAAGTAAAATTTAAATATTAAAGGATAAACTAGTAAATAAAAATTATATCCTAACTTGTGATTCCTTAGTTTTAAATCTTGGTTATCCATGATCTGTTTCCTTACATATATTCTTATAGGTATTTTTTTGTTCCCTTAACAATGGTTTATAATGATCTTATGAATTTACTAAAGCATATACCTCGGGAGTGTCAAACCAGGCGCACAATAAGGCATGTTTTCATGTACCAAGTTGCCTTGAGTTAGGACTGGAACACCTTGTTAGAGTTGTTACTACTAGGTACATATGTGACAGAAGCAAACCAACTTGAAGTATCTATATAGGGATGTATTTTTTTTATAAACCACTTACTCTATACTAACCAAAATTTAGGGATGTTTTCTCATACTTAGTCTTATCCATAGGGTTCTTACTAAAGTGCTATATTCCTAGTCTCGAAAAATAACTATACCTTCCTCTGATACAAATTATAGTGACCCTATCATTTTACACATATCATTACATGATTTTAATCATAATTAAAATTCAAATTACAATCCAAGGATCCTAAAGTCTAGTGTCTTAGAGATTAGGCACATAATTAAATATCTTGAAACCAAAATATAAACATATTTTATTTAATCTTAATAATGAGCTCCTAACTCTATTTTATCGCTTATATCTACATTGTATAACCTAGGGGAACACGTGAATAAAGGGATGAGCTAAAAAATCCTAGTAAGGAAGTAAACATAAGAATAAAGCTTAACACATGGGTTACAAGGCATAACATAATGATATAAAATGGCCTAAAACATGAATAAACATATAGAATAATAACATATAGAACATGGGATCATATAATATTGGAATAATAGTAATATAAAAGCAATATAAAACATGACTTTAGTATGATTCAAGGTTCATTACATAAAGAGGATCACGAGTCAAGGCTAACCACCAAGACCATTGCACATGGTGTCTCATGAGACAAAAAATTACCCAATACATTGAAGTGCTATCTGGGCACTCCCATAATAACATGTTCATGAATATGTTTTCTAGATAAAGAATCATATATAATAAATAAAACATAAATATAAGGTCTTCCCATAGAAATAATTGGGTATTAAAATCATGTCAAAAGTCATAATATAAGGGAATATTATGATGGTGTCCATGAAAGGAAGGATTTAAATCATATATGGACTATAATAATGGAAAATAGGAATAAATCTTGATAGTTTATATCAAATTTAAGATAATACATGTAAAAATAATGTTTAAGAAACTTTAGAAATAAAACATTTTTGTGCGGTTTAAGGAAAATATTAAAGATTATTTAAAAAGGAAAAGAAATAATTGTTTTTATAAAACAAGAAATGAACCAAAATATATTTTCATTATAAAATGATTGATTTTATAAAAATAATGGTGGATTAAAATATATTATGGAGTGCACTTGAAAACGAGTAAGAAATCGGGAAGTTCCCTTGAATCGAGTTTGCTTTTCGGGAATATTTGAGAAATGAACCTTATTAAAACATCAATTAACCCAGTAAAATAAGAATGATATGATATGAATACATGATTTTGGAATATATAAACAGAATTTATATTAATTACTTAAAAATAAATAAAGGTTAAACTAGAAAAATAGTGAGAAAACGTAACCCGAAGGAAATATGGAGGTTCAGAAAGGATCCCTTACCTTATGCCCAAAATGGTTTTGTGCTTGATCTTAATGTCCTGAATAATAAAATTAGATTAATTAATTAATAAGTAAATAACATTTCTAAATGTAATTGATTTATTATAATTTTATTAAGTTTATGTCCTTTTTGATAAGTTATAGTGTTAAATTTCATCATTCACGAGTGTTCATTTTCTTAGATTCCATGATCGGTTTTCTTGTATATGAGTATGAAAGTTCACATAAAATTGGTATAACTCTCTAAAATTTAAATTATATGTTATTATTGAATATATTGTGGTTTTATTTGTAGCACCCCAAGCATTTTACAGTATGTTTCTCTTAAATAAACGGTATTCATTAGATAACCTATATTTCATGAATCACTGAGCCTCTATGGAACAAAACATGGTTACTCATAGGAGATAGCCATAACCTAGCCATTAAACTTAAATTTTCCAGCTCTGTGATTTGAATTTTAAAAATATGACATACACGGTTATGTTCAAGATGATATTCAGAGTCTGATAGAATTAACTTAATTTTCAGTGAATAGTAACCTACCCTTATGAATAGTAACATGCCCTTATAAATAGTAACTTACCCTTATTAATATTAATATGACTCTTATGAATGGTATCCATACCCTTGAGTGTATAAATAAATTTAGGAACCTTAAAAATGAAGATGAATATTTTTAGTGTTTATATATTTCTATTAAATAATGATTTAATTAATCATATTTAGAAAATTATTTTTGAAAAATGGACTTAATTTTTTGATTCTACATGTTGAAAAATTATTAGGGTGAATTTTTGGGATTTTTCTGAAATATGTGAATTTTTCATGAATAGTAAAATGTGATAATTTACGATAAATGATAAATAAGAGATTTATTGAGTCATTGATGATGATCTACTAATGTAAGCCCAATTGGTTCTAAGTCACATGAATTTATTACTATTCCAGGTCATGGAATACTCACCATTGGTTTTCTTGAGTGGAAATAATAAATTAATGATTATAATATTAAGAAAACTCTTCTCCCCTCCGCTATATAAACCACCCCTCACCCCCTCTTCCTCCCACACCAATAAAGCTTCAAGACTTGCCTAAATTCTGCCAAATATTCTCCCCAAGACCTCTTCCCTTGTCCAAGACCTTCTGGTATCACCAAAAGTCCAAAAAAAAGGCTTTAAGGAGATTCTCAAGGAGGAGTACTCAAGAGGTGAACCTTCCTTCTCTTTTCTTTCAATTTATTTTACAAAGTTACATTATTTTGTTCTCCCTTCTCACCTCCCCTCATCCAAATTCCATGATAATTATAGTACCTTACATTTACTAGATTTTCATTGTTCTAATGGAATATTTTATCATAATATCTCTTTTCCCCTCCTTTTATACAATAAAATGCAAACACCGTCCGGGATGTGTTAATTTATCACACTCAAGGAAGATGGGTTTTCAATTTGCATTAATATTTTAAATACTGGTCATGAAACCTTTTCAATTGTTGAAATAGGTCATAATATATGTATTTTATCTAGATTAATGTTCTGGAATCCTTACACATTCATAATAAGGAATAATAATACAAAACAAGTTTATTGTGCACAAAACCGCCTAGCCAAATCCAAGTGTTTATTTTTAACTCATCGAATGAGTCATCCACATGCTATATAACTAGAATAATTATAAGATCATTTATATCTCTTTAATGTCACTAACAATGTATATTAACAATTATGAATGTTTAACCATATTTCAAACAAACATCCATTCATAAATATAAGTAAACGGATCATGAAAACCAAAGAAGAAAATGCTACCAAAACAATAAAATTGAATCTATTAAACCATCAAAAAGACCATTAATGTACCTAATTAGGTCATAAAATATCAATTAAATTTTGATTCGGTTCTGTAATTATTAATTAATGAAGCTAAATTTGATTATTCAGGTCGTTAAGAAAAATCAAGAACACCTTCGAGCATAAGGTAAGGGATCCTCTCTTTCCCTTTTATTCAAACAGCTTCCCTATGTTGTGCCCTTTTATTTTTAATACCTAATGATGAGGTATGTTTTTTCAACTCCCCCATACTTACCTTGTGACATATAAATAATGTAATACCCCTTAAACTCTCATTAATCCCTCGTAATAACACTCGTTACCATGCCAAAATGTTTGTAAGGGGTTTCTCATCTCACTTTCAGTTCTGTAAGATTTCCATTATTCACCACTTATTTATTGCATGTGGTAAATGTGTACTAACATTTGATATATATTATCATGATTTCCATTATATTCATTGTATTCTATTATTCATTTGTTGGTTATTAACTCCTGGTCATACGACTCAGTTGATTACAACGTGGTAATGAGCTTTGTCTCAATTTTCACTTCATTGTGACTTTCTTAGTATTGTGCACCTGCTCTTTCTTATGTGGTGTATATACTGCCTATTTGAGATCAATTTTCAGTTGAAATTATATTCCATTTAAATTTCCATATTCTCATATCATGGATATGATTATTTTCTAATCCTTATACCATTTTACATATGGTATTTATTTTGAATGTTTTTTTGACTGTGGAAATATTGTTGAATCTGTATCCTCTATTTTATATGTATAATATAAAGGAATATTACTCTTGTGTTGAATCTATTTATAAATAATTCTTTGGACAAGCAGTGGAAGGTGGGTCCTGCTACATCCCCTCGATGCATCGGTAGGTCCCATGAGACAAATCAGTTGGCGACAAACCCTTCAAGTTTGTTTCAAAAAATCAGATGGGTTTATACCAATAGAACCAAACCATTTTAATGGTATTATGATTTCATGTTCCATATACATGATTTCCAATTAATAATCATTCTCTTTATTCATTATCAGTTATTACTATCCATGAGGTTTTCACTATGACAAAATCTATGGATGCAGTTTCATTATTAATTTATTAATGGCGTGATTTTTTCATTTATTCACCATGCCATATTGATTATGTCAAACTATTTACAATTGAGTTTTTATTGATTCATACTTACACTATTTGTAACCCTTATAGAGCATTTGAGCTCACCCCTTTTCATTGTATACTTTCAACATGAAATAAAGAAGAGATCATTTATTGAGTTCTTGTGAATGCATTTTTTAGTTTCTATTATGTATTGTTTTTTTGTAACCTTTTCCAATATAATTTGATTTACATCTATGTATCTAATTTATTATAGACTACTAAACTAATAATTCCTTTGGGATTTAATTATTTATAACCATTCCAATGTACTTATTAATGCACCGACTCCGGTCTAGAGGGGCCATGGTGTTACAGTTGGTATCAAAGGAAGTCTAGTAGCAAACTTGGAAATTAGATTAGAAAATGTAGATTAGGGAACAAAGACCTAAGGTAGTATTTGAGGATGAATGTACAAGAACTTCCTGGTATTTTAGTAAGGAATAGATTATGTGAATATTTTTAGAAAATACATCCCTCTCTGGATATGAGTAGGTAGAGGTGGCTCTGGTACAGATGTACCTAGGAGTGAAAGCTCTGACAAGGAGTTTCAAGCTTGACCTTGGGTGTCCTGGTACATGACAATAGGCTTTGCTGCACTCTTGGTTACGACATTACTGAGGGATATTCTTAGGCTAATTCATATTTTCTTTACAAGCCATTATAAAGGATTGAAATGTAAATTATTCCTCAAAGAAACCATTTTTCTGATTATGGGATTAGCCATGCATAAGATCTCAATTTATACTAAGTACTTTATTATGTTAAGATTATAAATTATGATTCATACCCTAATCTAGTGTGTTCCATTATTTAGAAATGGCGTCTAATTGATTAAGGGGAATCAATACTCATGGGAAAGGTAGGGATCTCCCCACTGAGAAAGTTAACACAGTCAATGTTGGAGTTGATAAGATCATGGCCATATCGGGAAAACTTTCTCAGGTTGCAATGAATAACCATTCCACACTTGTGTTGGATCATTTCATACTACAGAAGCCCCCATATTTCAGTGGGACTACTAATCCAGTGGTTGCTGAGTAATGAATCAAGTCCCTTGAAAAGATATTCATGACATTAAGATGCAATGAAAATGGAAAGGTAGTACTAGTAGTATATTGTCTCAAGGGAGATGCTGATCAATGGTGGTCCTTGATTCAAAATACCACGAAGGGAGAAGAAATAAAAGACATGGAATGGATGAATTTTAAGGAAATATTCTTTGAAAAATATTTCCCTCATGAGCAACGAACCTAAATGAAGAAGAAATTCCTTGGATTAAAGAAAAGGGAAGAAGACAGTGTTGCAGAGTATGAGGCTACCTTTACAAGGCTATCCAGGTATTCCATAGATTACATATGTGACTCGGCAGACAAGATTGATCCTTTATTTGAAGGTCTTAAGCCAAGTGTTCTAAGGGAAATGGCTTCTCAAACATTTTCATCATATGATGAAATTGTATCAAGTTACATCAAAACAGAGAAGGAATTTTCCAGATCAAATTTGTTCAAGAAAAAAAAAAGATAAAAAGCGGTACTCTGATAACCAAGGGAAAGGTGAAGCGCTAAATAAGAACAAGGGAATGAAGAAATTTCCATTATGTGAGAACTGTGGAAAGAATCATCTCGGGAAATTCTTGAAAGGCATGAGAGTCTACTATAAGTCTGGAGAAAAGGGTCATCTATATCATGAATTCAAAGGGAAGAAACAATTTGATGATGTTCAATGCTATAATTGTAGAGAGAGGGGACACTATACACATGAGTATCCTAAGCTCCAAGGAAACATGCCTTAGAAAAATCCAAGAGATAAAGGGAGAGCTTATGTGATTACAACCGCAAAATTAGACGTTTCTAATGATGTGGTGGCATGTACTTTAATTGTTTCTTCAAACTTAGACAACACTTTATTTGATTATGGATCATCAAATTCATTTATATCTTCCCAGTTTTCCAAGAAAATTAGACATGTCCAATTTGATTTAATAAAGGAGTTATCAGTCAAAACTCCTAGGGGATTAATCATTTTAACAAAGGCATGTCGACTAATCCCCCTCGTGACACAAAAACATGATTTAGTTTCTAACCTTATTGTCATACCAATGAATGAATTTGATATAATTCTTGGTATGAATTGTCTGTCAAATTATGATGTGAAGATATATTGTAAGAAAAAGGAAGTTACAATTTTTGAAAATGGTGTAGAATATCTTATCCTTAGAGAAGAGACCTCGCCATCTGATTTTTATATAGACACACACCTAGTAGCTCTGTTAAATACAATTATTGGAGTGGAAGAGAACCCAATATCTATGGGAGAGGAAGGAAATATTCAAATTGGAGATGTGCACATTGTTCAATAATACATTGATGTATTTCCAGAGGATTTACCTGGACATTCTCCAGAGTGGGAAGTTGAGTTCTCTATTGATTTAATTCATGTTGCAAGACCTATATCAAAGACTCCCTGTAGAATGGCCACCATGGAATTATTGGAGCTAAAGGAACAACTAGAGGAATTGAGTGAAAAGAGATTTATTCAACCTAGTGTTTCTCCTTGGGGAGCCCTTATCCTCTTTGTCAAGAAGAAAGATGGATCTATGAATCTATGAATTGATTATAAGGAAATCAATGCTATTATGATAAATAATAAGTATCCTATACAACATATTGATGATTTATTTGATCAACTTCATGTAGATAAATAATTTTCAAAGATCGACCTTCGATCTAAATATCATCAGCTACGTGTGAATAAGGAAGATATTCCTAAGACAACATTTCGAACCAGGTATGAGAATTATGAGTTTACAATGATTCCTTTTGGACTAACAAATGAACCCTCTATTTTCATGGATTTAATGAATAGAGTTTTTAAGGAATATCTTGATATCTTTTTTGTGGTATTCATCAGTGATATCATGGTATATTCAAAAAGCTATGAAGACCTTGAGAATCACTTGCGGATTATTCTGAAAACTGTTAAAAGAAACAAATTATATGGGAAGTTTAGAAAATGCGAATTCTGGCTTCAATCAGTTTCTTTCTTAGGTCATATTGTCTCTAAGGATGGAATCCTAGTTGATACTACAAATACAAATGCAATCCAAGAATGGACCATGCCAACAAACATAACCGATGTATGCAATTTTATTGTCTTAACAGGTTATTATCAGCATTTCATTAAAAATTTTGCCTGACTGGCTATCCTGCTAACCAAGATCACACATAAAGGAGTTAAGTTTGTGTGGAAAAAATAATATACAAAATGCTTGGAGGAATTGAAAAGAATATTGGTCAATGCTCCAATTTTGACTCTTCCATCCGGAAGTGACGGATTTTTAATATACAACAATGCATCAAAGAATTGAATGGGTTGTGTACTTATGAAAATACAATATAGTTATTTATTATGCATCAATATAGTTGAAGACTCATGGGAAAAATTATCCAACTCATTATCTTGAGTTAGTAGCCGTAATCGTTTCTCAGAAAATATGGAGACATTATCTCTATGGAGAAAGATGTGAGATTTATACGGACCACAAGAGTTTGAAATACATTTTCACTTAGAAAAAACTCAACATGAGGCAAAGGAGATGGCTTGAGTTACTCAAATATTATGATTTTTCAATACACTACCACCCAAGAAAGGAAAATAAGGTGGCAGATGCATTAATAAAGAAAGATCATGGACTTCTGACTCAAATGAGGATTGAGAGAGATCATATATTAATGGATATACTAAAGATGGACATGGGAATTGTTAAGGAAGGGGACACATCTTTCATCTTTCAAATGATTTCTAAAACATCTTTACTAGAGAAGATAAAAATATCTCAATCTGATGATGAGAATCTGCAGAAGAAAATTAATGCTATCAAGGATGGGAGATTGGCAGACTTTGTGTATGAGGAATGAGTTCTAAAATTTGGGAAGAGGTTATGCATTTCATCAATACCTGAGCTAAAAAGGGAACTATTAGACGATTCTCATAGCTCAAATTTCTCTATACACCTAGGTAGCACAAAGATGTATAGAGATATGAAGGAACATTTTTGGTGGGATAATATAAAGTGGGAAATTGATGACTACATTCCAAGGTGTCTAGTTTGTCAACAAATAAATGTAGAGATACAACAGCCTAAAGGAGTGATGCAACCTCTACCTATTTCTATGTGGAAGTGGTATAACTTTATGATGGATTTTGTCACCAGAATACCAAGGAAACCTAGAAGGAATGATGAAATATGGGTAATTGTTGATTGTCTCACAAAATCAGAACAATTCCTTACAATAAGAGAGGATTTACCACTTGAGTTCTTAGAAAGACTTTATATTAATGAATTTTTAAGACTTTATGGTGCACCTCTATCGATTGTGTCCGATCGAGATCCCCGATTTACATCCAAATTCTGGAAAATTCACAAGAAGGATTTGAATATTGAGCTTCATATGAGTACTGCTTATCACCCACAAACTGAAGGATAGTCTGAAAGGAATATTCAAACTCTAAAAGACATGTTGAGATCATGATCTCTTGACTTCCAAGGTATTTGGGATCAATAATTTCCTTTGGTGGAATTTTCCTACAATAATAGTGTCCATTATAGTATTAAAATGGCTCTATATGAAGAAGTATATGGAAAGAGATGTTGAACTCCAACTTTTTGGGATTATATTGGTGAGAGGAAACTTATAGGCCCAGAACTTATTGAAGAGACCACGAAAAAGGTGAAGAAAATCCAATCCCCTATTAAAGTAACCCAAAGTAGGAAAAAGAGTTATGCTGACAAATAAAGAAAATATTTGGAATTCTAAGTGGAAGATCATGTCTTTCTGAATGTATCTCCATGGAAGGGTGTCTTAAGGTTTGGTAATAAAGGGAAACTGAGCCCTAGGTACATCAGACCTTTTGAAATTTTGGAAAGAATTGGAGCTATACCTTACTGTTTAGAGATAATGCCAAATCTCCCTAGAGTTCATGATGTGTTCCATATGTCATTGTTAAATAAATACATTCCAGACCCAATTCATTTACTCACCTATGAAGAAATATAACTAGAACCTGATTTTTCATATTATGAAAAGCCTATCAGGATTCTTGAGACAAGGGACCAAGTATTGAGAAATTAGGAAACTCGTCTAGTAAAGGTTCTTTGGAGAAACTAGAATATGGAGGAAGAAACATGGGAACTTGAGGGTGTTATGATGAAGAACCACCCACATCATTTTGGTGGGATTTATACATAAAATTTCGAGGATGAAATTTTCAAAAGAGGGAATAATGTATCACCGATAACATTTTATGGTATGTTTCTCTCAAATACATTGTATTAATTAGATAACCTATATTTCATGAATCATTGAGCCTCTATGAAAAAAAACATGGTTAATTATAGGAGATAGCCATAACCTATCCATTAAACATTAATTTTTCAGCTCTGTGATTTGAATTTTAAAAATTTGACATACACGGTTGTGTTCAAGACGATATTTAGAGTCTGATAGAATCAACTTAATTTTTGGTGAGTAGTAACCTACCCTAATGAATAGTAACCTTCACTTATGAATAGTAAATTACCATTATGAATAGTAATATGAATATTATGAATGGTATACATACCCTTGAGTGTATAAATGAATTTAATCACCTTAAAAATGAATATGAATAGTTCTAGTGTTTATATATTTCTATTAAATAATGATTTAATTAAATATTTAATTAATTGAATTTCGAAAATTATTTTTGAAAAATGGACTTCATTTTTGGATTCTACACATCAAAAAATGGTTAGGTTGAGTTTTTGGGATTTTTCTGAAATATTTGAATTTTTTATAAATTGTAAAATGCGATAATTTACGATAAATGCTAAATAGGGGATTTATTGGGTCATTGATGATTATATGCTGATGTAAACCCAATTATTTATAAGTCACATTAATTTATTACTATTATTGGTCATGTAATACTCACTATTGGTTTTCTTGATAGAAATAATAAATTAATGATTATAATATTAAGAAGACTCCTCTCCCCTCCACTATATAAACCACCCCTCACCCCCTCTTCCCCCCATACCAATAAAGCTTCAAGACTTGCCTAAATTCAGCCAAATACTCTTACCAAGCCCTCTACCCACGTCTAATACCTGATGGTCTCAGAAAAATTCCAAAAACAAAGTGCTTAAGAAGATTCTCAAGAAGGAGTACTCAAGAGATGAACCTTCCTTCTCTTTTCTTTCAATTTCTTTTACAAAGTTCCATTATTTTGTTTCCCTTATCACCTAACGTCATCCAAATTCCATGATAATTAAATTACCTTAAATGTAATATATTTTCATTTTACTAATTAAATATTTCATCATAATCTCTTTTCCCCCTCTTTTTATACAATAAAATGCAAACACCGTCCGAGATGTGTTAATTTATCACACTCAAGGAATACGAGTTTTCAATTTGCATTAATATCTTAAATAATGGTCATGAAACATTTTCAATGGTTGAAATAGGTCATAATATATGTATTTTATCTTTATTAATGTTCTTAAATCCTTACACATTCATAATATGGAATAATAATACAAAACAAGTTTATTGTGCACAAAACCGCCAAGCCAAATCCAAGCGTTTATTTTTAACTCATCGAATGAGTCATCCTAGTGGTATATAAAAAGAATCATTATAAGATCATTTATATATATTTAATTTTACTAATAATTTATATTAAAAATTCTGGATGTTTAACCATATTTCAAACAAACATCCATTCATGAATACAAGTAAACAAATCATGAAAACCAAAGAAGAAAATGCCACCAAAACAATAAAATTTAATCTCTTAAACCATAAAAAAGGCCATTAATGAACCTAATAAGGTCATAAAATATCAATTATATGTTTATGAGGTTCTGGAATTATTAATTAATGAATCTACATTTGATTATTCCATTCATTAAGAACAATCGAGAACTCCTTTGAGCATAAGGTAAAGGACCCTCTCTCTCCCTTTTATTCAAGAAACTTCCCTATGTTGCGCCATTTTATTTTAAATAACTAATGATGAGGGATGTTTTTGAACCTCCAAAATACTTACCTTGTGACATATAAATAATTTAATATTCCTTCACCACTCATTAATCCCTCGTAATAACACTCGTTTCCATGCCAAAATGTTTGTAAGGGGGTTCTCATCTCACTTTCAATTCTGTGATATTTCCATTATTCACCACTTATTTCATGCATGTGGTATATGTGTACTACCATTTGATATATATTATTATTATTCTCTTTATATTCATGGTATTTTTTTATTCATTTGGTGGTTATTAACTTTTGGTCATATGACTCAATTGATTACAACATGGCAACGAGCTCTGTCTCAATTTTCACTTCATTGTGACTTGATTAGTATTGTGCACCAACTCTTTCTTATATGATGTATCCAATGCCCATTTTAGATCAATTTTTAATTGAAGTTATATTCCATTTAAATTTCCATACTCTCATATCTTGGATATGATTATTTTTTAAGTCGTATTCCATTTTACATACGGTATTTATTTTTAATGTTGTTTTGAATGTGGAAATATTGATGAATCTGTATCCTCTATTCTATATAGACAATGTCAAGGAATATTGATCTTGTGTTGAATCTATGTATAAAGAATTATTTGGACATGCATAGGTGGGTGGGGCTCGCTAAAACCCCTTAATGCATCAATAGGTCTCATGAGACAAATCAGTTGGCAACAAACCCTTCGATTTTGTTTCCAAAGATCAGACGAGTTTCTATCCATAGAACTAAACCATTTTAATAGTATTATGGTTTCGTGTGATAGATACATGACATAAAATTAATAATAATTCTCTTCATTCATTATAAATTATTACTATCCATGAGGTTTTCACTATGACAAAATCTATGGATGCAGTTTCATTCTCAGTTTATTAATGGTGTGAGTTTTTCATTTATTCACCATGCCTTATTGATTATGTCAAATTATTTAAAATTTGGTTATTATTGATTCATGATTCCACTATTTGTAACCCTTACTAGTCATTTGAGCTCACCCATTTTAATTGATTAATTTAAACAATAAATGAAGAGGAGATCATTTATTGAGTTCTTGTGGATGTAGTTTTTAGTTTTTGTTATGTATTTTTTTTGTAACCTTTTCCAATTTAATTTGAGTTAAATCTATGTATCTAGTTTCTTCAAGTCTACTAAAATGATCGTTCCTTTTTTCTTTCATTCCTTATAACCATTACAATGTACTTAGTAATGCACCAAATCCGATCTAGAGGAGTAGGGGTGTTACATTATTGGTCTTATATATTATTTTTTTCAAGATATTAGGATGAATCATTTGATAACATGCTAAAAATAATCATTTAGATTAATTTTAGCAATTTTTTGATCGCAATGTAATCATTTTGTTTTATCATTAAGTATTATGTATATATGTTAGTTCTACAACCTAAAAAGGGTTAAAACATAAATTTTACAATCTGATTCAACCATTATAATTTTTTTTAGACCATATTTTAGGGAGATAAAGGAAAATGAAAACTTTTCATCCATGAAGGTGATAAAGTAACACCTTATGAACAACAGTTTCATTTTTAGAATAAAAGGGAGGGGAGAAGGGTTTTAATGATGAATTATTTAATTAGCATAATAAAATTCCTGTATATGTAAATTACTATAGTTATCATTCCATTTGTATAAGATTAGGTGATGATAGAATAAGAAAAGAAAATAACCTGAAATGAAATTAAAAGAAAATAAATATGAATTTACCTCTGGAATTTCTCCTCCTTGAGAACCTCCTTAGGGAAACGATTTTGGTCTTTTTATGAGACCAAGAGATCTTGTAAGTGGGGGAGGGTTTTGGGAAGATTATTGGGAAGAAGTTGGACAAGTTTCAAAGCTTGGAATGTGTAAGGAGAAGAGGTTATGAGGAGTGGTATTTATAGTGGAGGAGAGGGGTGTTTTGTCATTATTTTATCCATTAGTTGATTATTTTTCCTCAAGAATATGAATAGTTTGAGAATTATCACTAAATATATTAAAATAAATAAGGCAAGTTTGATATTATGGTGCTTACATTAGTGATGAATCAAGTAATAGTGTATTTAACTTATAATGTATATATACCATAAATTATGGTATTTTACTATTCACCAAAAATTCAAGTATTTAAGAAAAATCCCAAAAATTAAGCCTAACCATTTATAGACATGTAGAATTAAAAAAATGAACTCCTTTTTGTGATTATAATTTTCTAAATATGAGAAATTTAATTTTTAATTAAAATCATCATTTACTCAAAAAATACATATTTTAAAATTATAACTAATTTTATAACACTTTGAAAATTAAATAAGGTCTCATAAAATTATCATAAAATAATAAAATAATAAAATATTAATTTATGAATAAATTTTATAAAAATAAAATTTCTTTTAAATTAATCATAAAATTGTAATTAAATAATTATGACTTATAAAAATACCAACACTTAATTAATAATTTTTAATGCATTTAATTACTTATACTATGATATGATTATATCATACTTTTATTTATAAGATGACGATTTAATATTCATAAGGTTCATATTACTATTATTAAGGTTAAGTTACTATTTCATTTGTATAGGTTCCTTAACTTCAAGAAATGACTATTATTTCATTAATTCTTCATTTATATTGTTTGTGTTGGGTTCTTAATGTAATTTTTTTAGATTATACTACATTAAATAATTATAAGAAATGGATTTCCATTGATGAAATGTTGGGTTGTTACATTTTTACTATCCATCCATAGGGAGTATAAGTATACATCAATTTATACTTTTTTTTAAAAAAATTCTATAATATAGTCTTTGTAAAAATAAGAAAAAAACAAAAATAAAAAAAAACTAAAAAATGTGGTTTCCTAAATAAATTTTAGGGCATCCTCTTACATCCTTCATCATGGTAGAATTATGTTTATTTTTAAAAGTTTTTCTTTGTTTTTGTGTTTTTTAATAGGGTGGTTCACTCTACGCCACCACTAGACCCCTACGGGGTGCAAAATACATATGATCTAGCTGCATAGCGGAGTCACTCCAACCTGGGCCGGATCGAGTCAAGACTAATCAACCTTCACGATCCCGTATCAACATAATAAGGGTCAAAAACACCTTGGGGGTGGGGGTAAAAAATACCTTGGTTCCCAAATATTTTTATAAAAATTTCTAAAATTATTTTAAATTATGTAATAAATTTTATAATATTGGTTGTAGGACTGTACGATAAGTATGCGATGAATTAAATTTAAGGTAAATTATTTTAATTCATAATTTATTACCTCAAGTAGAATTAATTTAAAATTTAATTTAATTTTTTAAGTGTACTACA
Source organism: Viscum album (assembly GCA_963277665.1). NCBI lineage: Eukaryota > Viridiplantae > Streptophyta > Magnoliopsida > Santalales > Viscaceae > Viscum > Viscum album. The sequence continues at coordinate 1,103,234,078 of OY728150.1, read as the reverse complement.
TAATGATTGACCATGAGTGAGACTAACCAATGTATTTCTAGTTTTTTCATTTGTTTTTTTATTTGATTATTGCAATGTGAATGTCTGTAATAATTGATTTATAAATGATGCTCTACGTATCATCCTTCAATATCATTATATGTATAAGGGAATGAATATTTACAAGTTATTTTGTTAATGTGTATCTTGTATTTTTGAGACCCCATCTTCTACGTGGGAGTATTTTTATATAATGATGAGGATAAAAGGAGACACCAACCATGTTAAGACACTGTGAAATACTAGACAAGAGTTAGATTTGTTGGATGGGGTGAGCATAATGACTCAAGTATTTTATGGCTCAGAAGTTACCCCTAGGGTATATATTGGTCTATTACCACATTATGGATCAATCATTATATAATTTATCATGATCACATCTCTTTTGTTTATTTATTTATTCATGGTTTATTATTTTTTGAATATTTGATGTTTACACAATCACATAGAATAATAAACAAGCATGCATATATTTAATCAGATTAATATGTGGTGAATGTTTTCTATTTAAATTGAGATGAGTTTATGATTAATATCACATATAATGAGCATGTTAAATAGAAAAAATATTAATTACTTAAAATCGACCTATGAACATGGTTCTATATCCACTGTTGGACGAACCTTGGCCATAAGGATGCCTACAACCACAATTAGAGTAAAACCATAGCTGTATGGATTCTTGTGTCAGATTATAGCCATAGTTCATAGTGATAATGGATCTTGGTAGACCTATATACATGTTTAAGTGAAACCATGGAGGTAGGTGGATGTGGGAAACACCAAAATTTCAGGGAAAATAGGCTAGAAAAGTGCAAGAAATGGATATCTCCATAGTACACATCAATTGTGGTTGATCCTACACTATATCCATGGTTTATATAGACTATGGTGGTAAATATGACCTAGTACATAGTTTTAGAAAACTGTGGTTGTATTTTTTTCAAATAAATATGGTTACAATTAACTTTAACTGTGGTTGTAGGGATTTTATCGAACACCTATATTTATGATTTCGAAGAAATATGGCTATATGTCCTAATCCAAGATGAATTATTTAAAATTTTTATTTTTTTATTGATATATATATATATATATTAATATTTAAATACACATAGAGATTCATGGGTCAGTGGTAATATGTCATATGAAATTAGGTATAGGTCCCAAGATCAAAACAAGCTAAGCATTTTAATTTTTATAAAGCTATGAATATGGTTTGAAACTCTGGCCATAACTTTTTACATATGACCACACTGGGTAAAATCATGGGCGTAGGATACAAACAATGTTTTGGGACCTAATTCCATAGTTTTGGATCATATAAATAGGCTTATTTTCTAGTTGTGATTTCATTCATTGAGACCAACAAAATCTCACAAAAAATGTCACATATCAATGTTGTTTTAGGTACAATCACCCTCTTGTTTTATATAATTCTTTTTATTTCCAAAATATATGAATTTATGGTTATTTTATATCTTTTTTGAGGGTTGGGGGAGTTTTATTAGGGTTTAGTGTAAGTGTAGACTTAAACCCATGGCTAATGAAGTTGTTGGTGGTCCAATGGCTAGCAAGTGAGAGCCGCCAACTAGGTGGTGGGCCTGGAAGAGGCTATAACATTATATTGTATCCACTATCCCACTGATGATTCTCTACTAACAAATTGGTGGGATTAGATGTGGCTAAAGCACTTCTACTTTATCCATCGACAAACCAGCTGGTAGGTGACTGCCGACTCACTGGTGACACCAATGAGGTCAGGAAAGGTAAGGGTAATATCTTATTTTTGATCAATAAACCTTTTTTTTTTCCTGCTCCCTCATCCTATAATTGACCTATTTGAACCTAGGTGATCTCCTTGGATGATTTTGGATCTCCCAACTTGAATACTTGGTGGATCCAAGAGTCAATCAAAGTCGTGACCCTCTTTTGGTGAGACAAACTTTGATTTGGTCTCAGATCTTATTCTTACTTGTTTTACTCTTATTTCTTATTGTGGATCAGCCATAAAAACTATAGTAATTAATTGGGTATTGGTTTCTAATTATGAATTTTTAATGTAGGTATTTTCCTCAAGCTTCTTCAAGCCCTCTCTCTCTCTCCAACTTTTGGATTCCTTATTGTTGTTGAATTCCAAATATTTTGAGGTAGGTGGTTTCATGTGAATATTTGTTCTAAAAAAATTACTTACTTGATCTTCTAAATTGGTTTCTAAAATCATTTTAAGGTAAGATCCATGATTTGGTGATTTATGGTTTTATCTTGTAAATGGTTTGGAATGGTTTGAAATGAATTATTTGGTAAAATATTGTTGTTTTATGAAAATAGGATGAAATTGATGTTTCTATTTTGGTGTTGTTAATAAAAATGGTTTTAAATCATGTTTTATATAATTTGAAAGGTTTTTCTATTACTAATATATGAAATATTTTCTTAATGGTTTTAATATTGTATGACCATTTGCGATCATTGATGAGGTAGGGACACATCATCATAGATGAACTCTTACAGCCTAGGTCTATCGTTCTAGGTTAATGTGTTCACCAGGTAGCCGAATGTGCGGTAGGGAGACACTATTGAGAGTGAAATATTACCCCTATACTTTTTTTCTAGGGTAATGTGTACACTAGGGGGCCTATTAATCGCAGAGATTGTATGAGGATCCTTACTTACCTGGACCTGATGTTACCCTATGGGATAGTTTTCCTTATTTTTATTATTTGAAAAATATATTTGAAATATTTGTGGAAATATTTTAAAAACCTGATTATTGGTGATGTTTTAAAAGTTGTGACACAGGTTATTTTCCATGTTTTATATTAAACTATGAAAATTTGTATCTCATTCATTGTATTTATTTACATGAGCATAATTTGTTTATATTATAAAGTCTTCTTATGAAATACTTGGTTATATTATACTTGTATTATTTGATCACACCCTAAATACAACTTTGAGTTTTTTTAGATCTTATTTTGTTTGATGTAGTTAAATTCAAATCACCATAGGGAGGCAGTGAGTTTTTTCATTTATAGGGTGTAGGAGTTTGGCAGTGACCAAATGTCACATTGAGTTACATTTTTTCTATACTTGTGTACCTTGGTTTGGTTTATGATTTTTTGAACCTGTATTTACCATATTTATTGAATATTTTCTTCCTTTTATGTTCTTTGGAATTCAAAAATTCTCTTTATTTATGTTATCCTGGTTTATGTTCTTTTGTGGAAAAATAATTCCCAAAGGTAGTTCTTGATGCCCAGGAATTTATATCCAACTTGTGGGGATCAGGAATGCCCGTTTGGGCCATGTTATGACTAGATCATGTTTTATATAGTTGGATAATCTTGGTTAGTTTTTGAAAATTGGTATCAAAGGGTGTTTCATCTAATTTTGTTATTAGTATGCATCTTGGGATATCTTAGGAGATAGGATATAGTAATGTTGCGACTTAAAGGGTAGGTTGTGAGTGAATTCCTATATAGATCTCATCCTGATGATCCTTATGTTACCACAGTTGGTTGAGAAATGTGTATTTTTTGGATCCAGAGTGATTAAATACTAGTATTTCTTTTTTCGATGTCACTTTATAATTTTGGTTGACTTATACGATTTTAAGCTAGAATCTATTCTTGGGTCTCATGTTTTTGTGTCCCTTTATCTAATGATGTGTAGTACCATACCCCCATAAGACATCAAGAAAATTATCAAAAGGGTTATGATTATGAACCTCAGTTGGGAAACCCTCTAGTTGATCTAAATATCATATAATCAGTTGTTCATATAGTTTGAGCTATGTACTAAGGTTCAATACCTTACCTTTCTCTATCTAGAGGGGTGGAACTTTGAAGGGAAGAGGATAAATATTTATTGCATGATTTTTTCATTATAATCCACCATCTTTATAAGATAAATTATCCTTAGGAGGTGAAATATTGGTTAATAAATATTGAAAGACTCTTTGAATTAATGGATACCCCTAATTTCATCAAGTTGAGGTGTTTTGTCTTCAAGCCTGAGGGCCCAAGTAGAAGGTGGTGGGATTCAGTTGGTTTGTAAAAGAATCATGAGGACTTGTAGTGGAAATAATTCAAGACCATCTTTACCATGAAATTATAATCAAATTCTATGACCTTAGATAAATCCTTGGAGTTCCTAACCCTCGATCAAGGGAATCTGATATGGATGAAATACACTAATTGATTAGTCAATATCACCATATTTTCATCTGATATTGTGTCTAATATAAAGATGAAGGACCATAGGTTTCATATGGGTCTTCAGACTAATATCCAGTCACAGGTCTTCATGATCAATATTTATACCTATTTCAAGGTGGTAGATAGGGTGTTAATGGTATAGATTAACCTGAATGGTAAGTTAGGGCTAATAAATGTTCCTACTACCTTTAGTGGAAGATTTAGTAGATCCTATAAGGCGAAGAGGAATTGAAGCAAGTTTTATAGAGAAAAAATGGCGGTGCTTTATGGAATCCATTTTTTGCACCATCATGTGTATTTAATGTCTTGAATTGTTACTAGTGTATCCAGATGGGGAACATGAATCACTTTTAACCTGTACCTTTAATGATATAAAACTTGCGTTAATGTTGTGGTCACTTATATAAGTTTTGTTAGGTTTTTTCTCCTCCTTGCTCTAGAATTATATCTTTATCACATAGAGGATCTATGGTGTAGCTATATACTTCACATACAATAGGGTTATAGCCACATGCCTCCAAAATAGAGAAATTACATATAGTGGAAGAGTCTCTACTGGAAGTTAATGTGGGTCCTGTAACTATGATAGGAGCTATTTATGCTGCTTTAACCTTAGTGAGTACTTTTTTTAATATAGTTATCTCTCACTCCTTCATGTCGACACATATTGTTGATCTACTAAAACTTATAATGGAACTCATTCCATTCATTATGGAATTTGAGGTGCCTCTAGAAAATAAGAAGGGTCAGTGATTTTGATGCCCTATCATGCTCTTTAATTATGTGAGACACTGAGATGGTTTGTGATTTTTGGTTATTAACTTGGAACTCTTTGATGTTATTATTGGGATGTATTGATTTATTTCTCACAAATATTGAATCGTTTGATATCATTTATGGGTGTTCTTTTCTAACCTGGATGGGAACCCATGGGTGTTTCAAGGATAATGGGACCTGAGTTCCAGTCATATGGGATCTCATATTCCATAGCTTGGTAAGTTAATGTTTTGGTTAGTGGTCGAACTAGGATATGAATCTTTCACTGGTGAGTTTCCTTTGGTATTTAGTGATTTTTTAGGAGTGTTTCTTGATGTATTTTATAGTTTACCTCTATATAGGGAAGTGAAGTTCTTGATAGAATTAGTTCTGGGAACTCATGTGATATCAATGGTATCTTACCATATGGCTCTAGAAAAGTTGAAAGAATTGAAAATTTAGTTGGATGATTGATATCCAAGGGATTTATATTCTTGAGTGTTCCATTATGGGAAAATACTATCCCCTTTTCCAAGAAGATTGATGAAACTCTCTACTTATGAATTTATTATTGGGAACCTAATCGATTAATGATCAATAATAAATATACCTTACTTCACACTGGTGATTTGTTAGATCAGTTGAATGAGGAAAATTGTTTCTCAAAAAATGATCTTTAGTCTAGTTACCACTAGTTAAAATCAAGGAGTTGGATATTAAAAAGACCACCTTTAAGAGTAGGTATGAACATTTCAATTACCTCATGATTCTATTTTTCTTAACTAATCCTCATGTAGACTTCATAGAACTGATAAACCAAATTTTCCCCCAGCATCTTGAAATTTTTTTTATGGTGTTCATGGATGAAATTCTAGTGTAATCAAAGACCGAAGAAGATCATGTGTGTCACTTGAGGTATGTTTGGTGATCCTAAAGGATGAATGACTATATTAAAATTTATCAAAATTCCAATTTTAGATCTGATAAGTTAAGATCATGGGACACATGATCTCAGAACATTGTATTTTAGTTGATCCTAAAAAGGTGAAAGATTTCATGTAATGAGAAGAACCGTATAATGTCTTTGAGATTCAAATATTGCTATGTTTGGTAGAATATTATTCATGGTTTTTAAAGCATTTCTCAAAACTTTCATCACCTTTGAATGTTCTCACTCATAATGGGGTTAAGTTCTTGTATAATTTGAAGTTTCATACATCCATCGATTAACCAAAGCAATATTTTACCTCAGCACCAATCACGACTCTACCAATGGACGTAAAATGATATAAAAATTATTGTGGTACTTTGGGTGTAGGTTTGGGTTGAATATTTATATAATTAAATCATGTGGTATTTTATTTCCCACATCAGATTCGACATCATGATAGGAATTATCCCACTCCTGATTTAGATATCGTAGATGTTGTGTATTCCATTAAAAGTTGGTGACACTATATTTTCAGGGATAAGTTTATCATTTAATTTGACTATAGGAGTTTGGGGTGAATATTTTCTAAAAAATATTTGAATATTCAATATAGACTGTGGGTATAATACATATATTGGTTTGGTTTTTTACATTTTCTATACTTTAAGAAAGGGAAATGTGGTTATAGATGCTCTTATATGGAATTTTACTATTTAGTCTATTATAGAAGTGAAGTATGGATAAAAATTAATGGGACTATTTTCTCAAATTCACTAAGTATTTAGGGAGGAGGAGTCTATTAATGTTTTTCCAAGTGTTTATTTTATATCATCTCTACTTGATATGATTCTCTAGAAGAAGTAGCAATATAATGATTTATGGAATATGGGAGATTATTTATATGGCGGGGAGATCATCAGTGAATGGCCTCTCTCCCTGGATGGTATTCGTTTCTTTAGGAATTGACATGTAATTCCTTCAACCACGAGAAAGGTCATGTTGGAAGATTTTCATCAATATTTGTGGATTTTTCCACCCTGTTACTACACATATATTTTTTGACATGATGTTTTGATTCTGGTGGACTGGTCTGAAATGGGATATAATGGAATTTATATCTCAATTATCTACTTTCTAATTGATTAAGGGTGAGCACCAAAATACTTATTGTATGATTCATCCTGTACCTATTCTAGCATGGAAATGGAATAAGATATTAATGAATTTCATTATTGGTTTACCTCAAACTCCTTGAGGTAAGAAAACTATTTCGATGGTGATTGACCAATTGACCAAGTTGGCTCATTTATTACCAATTCATGAAACCACTAAAGTAGAAGACTTAGGGATGTTGTATGTGAACGAAACTGTAAGGTTTCATAGGACTCAAATGGATATTGTCTTAGACAGATCCCCTCATTTTACCTCTCAATTTTAGAAGGGTCTCTAATATTTAATGGGAAATTAGGTCAAGTTGAGCATAATATATCACCCTCAGATTAATGGGTAGATATAAAGGGATATTCAAATTATAGAAGATATGATCTATTTCTATGTCTTGGACTTTATATTTTATTGGGATATCTATTTGGTAAAGGTTGAGTTTTTATATAATAATTGTTACCAATCATCCATCAAGATGGAACCTTTTGAATATTTATATTACTGGGACTACAAATCACTTATATGTTGGTATGATATTGGTGAAACATACTTTTTAGTACCGAAAATGGTTCATGAAATAATGATAAAGATCTAGATGATTCATCATTTTTTGGTGATGGATCAAATATGATATAAATATTATATGAATCATAATTTTTATCCTTTGGAGTTTTTTAGATGATGAACCAGTGTTCTTAAAAAGTCTCTCCTTGGTTGGGACATTGACAACATGAAAATAAATGAAATATAGCTCCAAGATATGTGGGACCATTTTGAGATCATTTAATAAATTGGAAATGTGGAATATCACATGGATTTTACACCTTAGTTTTATTTGTTCCATAACACTTTCCATGTTTCCAAACTCAAGAAGTATCAGCCTGAACCATATCATGTTCTGAGTTAGGATGACCTCAAATTAGAACTTGATATGTCTATGAATGATCAACCATTTAAAATACTTGTCATTTACTACTGTATTATTTCATTTACTTCCTTTTTTTTTCAAACTATGGGTATTTATGGTTAGTTTTTGTTTTGGTTGAGTGTTGAGAGTGCTTTCTTAGGGTTTAGTGTGAGTGTGGACCTGAACCTGCAACCAATGAAGGTGAAGGTGGTCTATTGGAAAGCCAGTGAGAGTGACTAGACAACCAGTGGGCTTGGAAGAGGCTACAATATTCTACTATAGCCACTAGTTAGCTGGGGGGATTATAAATGGCTACAATAATTCTTCTTTAGCCACCGACTATCCAATAGGTCTCTACCATCTAGATGGTAGGTGACTACCGGCTGGTCGGTGATGCCAAAGGGGTTAGGTAAGATAAGGTTTTAAGTGTCTATTGGATGATAATAATGGACATATTTTCTTTTTTGTTAATATATTATGGAAAATTAAATGAGTAAGTTGAAGAAATTTTCTATAGAGTTTCCTATGTTGTTTCATACAATGTTTCCACTGGATTTTTCTATAGAGTTTTTGATGAAATTTTCTATGGAGTTTCCTAAGGAGTTTCATATAGATTTTCTTATAAAATTCATATGATTCTTTTTTGATCCTAAAAGTCTCTAACACCATGATTACTAAAAGTTATCATGATTCAAGTTGAGTTCTTTCATGATGTTTCTATACATAATATGTTTATACAAAGTTAGAATTATAAAGTCATAGAGTTTTGGTTGTATTAAGTTTGATCACTAAAGTTATGATCAGATATAGAATGATCATGCATAGTCTTTTTAATTACAGATGAAATAATTTTTAAAGAAACTCCACTAGATTCAACATTATAATTTAATCATACAGAGAAGAATCAATGGAATTTCAATAATCCATTATATGGAGAACCCTATGAAAGATTGCAGGATGAAGTGAAAAATGAATTTTTGTTAAATTGAGAGAAATTTAAGAATATTTTTAAGTTTAGAAGATGTAGAAATGTGTTTATACTAGATGAAGAATTTTTATCAGACCTATACAAATTTCAAGTTATAAAGTTGAGTTGTACAAAGTTCAAATTATAAAGTTGATTTGTAAAAATTTTGATTCATAAAGTTGAGCTGTAAAAGGTTCAAGTTATAAATTTGAGTTTTAAAAAGTATTATTTATAAAGTTTACCTATAGAAATTTTGAGTTATAAAATCGATTTTTACAAATTTTAAGTTATAAATTCAAGATATACAAAGTTCAAATTATAAATTTGATATGTAAAAATATTGAGTTATAAAGTAAAAATGTATAAAGTTTATGTTATAAAGTTTAGTTTTAACAAGTTTAAACTGTAAAGTTTATTTTTATGAAGTTTTAGTTATAAATATGAGTAGTACAAAGTTTGAGTTAGAAAGATAATCTATACAAAGTTCTACTTATGAAGTTATGGAGAAAGTTTGTACACCGGATGAAGGTTTGAGGATATCTATAAAATCTTTATAAAGTCAAACATTGTGATGATGATAAGCCATAGTTTCAATGTTAATAAATCAAGATAATATTTGAGGAAATTTTTAAGAGTTTATTGACACCAAAATTTGAGGAAACTTTGATGAATAATGTTGAATTTGATTATTTAGTATGTTTTAAAGGTGGTCAAGAAAATGAATAGTTGAGTGTGAAATAAAAATTTAGATCCCGCATTTATTCCTTACTTTTCAGAGGAAATTTTCCTATAAAAATAACCAAGACCATTCATAGAAAATGATTAAGGAGAGTAGGGATTAGTAGAGAAAAAATATAGGATGTTTTTTAATTGAGATTTCAAGGATGATTTAGTTGGGTTGAAGTTTTTAAGAAATCAAAACATGAAGTTATAAGGAATGTTTTGAGTTAGATCAATGTTAAGTAAAAAAATGTGAAAGTTTTGGGTGACAAAGTCTCTAAAGTTAAGATTTATAAAATTAAAATATTTAGAATCAGGATTGGATGATGTTAATGTATGTTTAAAGAAATATTATAGGCATTTGAAGCTCCGTATATAAGGAAGTTTATAAAGATACTTGAAGAATTGGTGGTGCTAGTATAAAAAACACCATTCCATCCCAGATATTGAATTTTGTGGGATATAGTATAAAGACCATTCACTTGTGTTATATAGTGAAGCATTTCGTTAAAGAGTGATTCTTTTCCATGACCCTTATAATATGTGATGGATATTATAGTGTAAAATTTGTGTCGTGGGTGATTTTGAAAAGAATAATGAGTAGATTATCACATTGATTCCGAACCTTGTAAAAATCCTTGTGTGTTGTTTAATTTACATTATCTATATAATGTTAGGGAGAAATGATGATAAATAATTATAAATATCATTACATTATGACCAATTATAGAGGTTAAACTAACTTAAAGGAAGTAATAATTTATGTTAAACTTAATTGATAAAGTTAGTAACCCCTAATTCAACCCCTCTCAAGTTGACTGCATGATCCCCTAGTACTCTTAATGGAAATATCATATTTTTACACTGAAACCCCCATTTTATTCCCTTTTCCTCCTCCATCAACCTAAACTTGACCTATTCGAAACTAGGGGATCTACTTGGAAAAAAGTTTATCTCCCAACTTGAATCCTTGGTAGATCAAAGTGCTAATTTAATTTTTGTCCCTCTTTCAGTGTTTATAAATCCAATTTGGTCTTATATATTCTTATTTATTATTTTTCTATTATTTATTACTATGGATCAACTATGAAAACCATAATAATTCATTGGATCTAGGTTTCTAATTGGGAATTATGAATCTAGGTATTTTATTCTTACTTCCATGAGCCCTCTCTCTCTCCCTCTCCAAATTGTGGATTCCTTCTGGTAGTTGAATTTTGGTTGTTTTGAGGTAAGCGGTTTTATGAAATGAATTTGTTATATAAAAATTTCTTTCTTGATATTATAATTGTTTTTCTAAATCCTATTTAAGGAATGATCTATGTTTTGGTGACTTATGAATTTATCTTGGAAATAGTTTGGAATGGTTTTAAAGGATTGATTTGGTAAAATGTGATTGTTTTATGAAAATAGGATAAATTGAATTTTGAAATTTTAGTATTTTTAATTAAAATGGTTTAAAAACATGTTTTATATAGTTTCAAAAGTTCTACTATTATAAATATATTAAATTCACTTTTAAATGGTTTTAATATGGAAATCCCAACTGTGATCATTGTCGAGGCATAGTTCCATCCTTGGAGATGAACTTTTACCCCATAGGCCGTTTGTTATAGGGTAATGTGTGCACCAGGTGGCCTAATGTGTGGAATGGATCCACTATAGGTGGTGAAATCTTACCCATAGGCTTGTTTTTCGAGGGTAACGTGTGCAATGGGTGGCCTATTGATCACATATATTGTACAAGTATCCTCACCAACTTGGTTATAATGTTACCCTAAGGTCTAGTTTTCCTTATTTCTATTCTCTGAAAAGTATATTTGAAATTTTCATGGAAATGAATTGAAAACCAATTTATTGGTGATGTTTTACATGTTGTGTAAAGGGTGGTCTTCCTTGTTTTATATTAAACCATATAAAATTTATATCTAAGGACTTGTATTTATTTACTTGAGCATAATTGGTTTATATTATAAAGTATGACTATGAAACACTTGGTGAGATCATATAGGGATTATTTGTTACACCCTATATACAACATTGGGCGCATGAAAATCATGTTTTTTCTAACACAAGTAAAGGCAAAGTGTCACAACCTAGAAATGGGTTTGTTAATTAGATGGGTGTGGGAGTTTAGCTATGGTTATGTGTTTTTTTGAGATGGTTTTTTTATATACTTGTGTACCTTGGTTCGGTTTTTGGTTTTTGGAACCTATATGTTCTTTAATATTATATCTTTTCAGCTATTGAAATGTTTTTGAATACCAAAATTATCTTTATTTATCTCATCCTAGTTTATATTATTTTTTGAAACTATTATTTCCAAAGTTAATGTTTTATTCCAAGGTTCTTTTTTCCATCCTATGGGGATAAGTAGTGCCCTTCAAGCCATGTTAAGACTAGATTGGATTATAGATAGTTGGGTAATATAGGTTGAATTGTGAAACATTTTATCACTTTAGTTTAAATTAAACAATATGTTTGAGGTTCTCATTATCCATAGTTGAGGGTGCCTCTAACTATTGAGATTTTTTTTGGAAAGTCGTGGGTTGAATTATCCAAAATTAGCATAAAAGAAATATTTATAGTTAGTTAAATGTAATTTTAGAGTCGAAGTGTTAAGTATTATAAGGTTATAATTCACAAAAGCTGATACTTCACTCAAAAAATAAAGTAAGCGTGAGTTAATACAATATTTTATCCAAAAGGATACTTTGAAACTTTTCAAGTAGTGGAATATACATATCTTTTACTATGATGATAATTTTTAAGGATCCATTCCACAAGAATACTCAAGTGACTAAGTATTCTAAATATATTATTTGAGGTAAACTAGAATTTGATAAAATGGTGGGATACATTTAATGATTTAATTAATTATCAATGTATATTGGTAATAAAGATAAAATACTAATATTCTAAGTTTATTTATTTTAGATAAAATGAAAACAACCACCACCAATTCAATCCCATTAAGATCAATATTGGATAAAGAGAACTTTTCAAGTGACCATAACTTCTTGGAGTGGTACGGTCGCTTGTTCATAGTACTATTCCAAGAGTGGAAGCTATATGTGTTAGAATACTAACTTCCCACCAATCCCCCTATGGGAGTAAGAAACATGGATTAAGATAAATATAATAAGAATATGTATGATGCGATATATTCTAAATGAATTATGTTGATATCTATGTCCAATGAATTGTAGAAAATGAACATGCTAACAAAATTATGTCTCATCTCTAAGAGATATATAAGGATATAGGAAAATAAGAGATGTATGAGATATCCAGTGCACTTCACAAATTAAATCTAGAAAAATAGAGTCAATCTTGACCTTTTGTACTGAAAATGATTGTGTACATTGATATTGGAGTCCCTTAGGTTCAAGTTAAACTAAGAACTAGTGATTGATCTCATTCTTACCTCTTTAATACCAAGATTCTTGTTTTTTATTGTTAATTATAATATGAATAACATTAAAAAATCATTCCAAGATCTATTATATTTATTTCACTAAGAATATAAGGATATAAAAAATACCAACTCTTTAGTCCTTATAGTGAATAAGAGGAGGAAATTAAAGGCCAATGGGTTAAAGGATTAGTTAAATTCAAAGAAATAGATGCACCACCCTTACAAGAAGATAAATATATAAATGAATAGAAACATGTAGGAATTAGTTTTCTTTTCTTATAGAATGAAGGTCCACTGGAAGAAGAATTAAACAATAGGGAAGAGGAAATAATGTGATGATTATACTTCATTCATATTTTTCAATGAATGTAGTTAGTATATATCTAAAATTTAGTTTTTGGATACAACACATTAATCACACATTTATATTTAAATACATGAACCAAGTAGATTCAAGAAGATTTTAAAGGGTTAAGTGGATCTATGAGAAAAAAAATGATGTATGATTGGAATCATTGGAAGTTAGGGATTATCATCTTATTTTTCTAAGTGGAATTGTTCTTATATTAAACAATTGTTACTATGTACCTTATATCACCAGAAACATAATCTCAATGTTGATTTTAGACACTGTGGTGTTTTATTTCATGTTTGGAAATAAATTTTGTCTATTTTATAAGGATAACATGTTTTAGGGCATGAAACTTCTTAATGATGGATTGTGTATACTTGGAATTGAGAATATTCTTTTGGTAATCAATGACAAATCCAACAAGAATTAATCATATTCCACTCAGCTATGGAACTTTAGGATTGGTCATGTAAATGATAAGTGTTTACACAAATTACATTAAGAAGGGTATTTAGAATATTTTAAGTTAAAAACTATATATATTTAATGCTTATTTTCAAGTGAAAATGACCAAATAACCTTTCACTGGAAAGTTAGAAAGATACACATAACTACTAGGATTGATTAACACTGATGTATGTGGTTACTTTCTAGTATATAAAAGGAGTGGGCTTTTTTACTTCAAAAAGTTTACTAATGATTTTAGTGTGTATGGTTATATATACTTAATGAGGTATAATCCAAATTTCTTTAGGATGTTTAAGGAATATCATAAGGAAGTGGAAAACCAGCTTAGTAAGAAGATTAAAAAACTCCTCTTATACTGTGGTAGAGAATATCTAAACCAAGTATTCACTAATCACTTGAAGGATTATGGGATATTATCCCTACTAACACCTCCTTATACACCTTAGTGGAATGGTGTAAGTGAAATGAGGATTCATATATTACTTGGCATGGTAAGATCGATGATGATTCATGAAACTCTACTATTATTCTTTTGGGAATATGCATTGTCGAAAAAATATAGATTATAAACCGAGTACCAACTAAAAAAACAAATGGGATCCCATATGAGTTATTATATTGAAAGAAACCTAATCTATACCACATATATGTATGGGTATGTAATGTGTTTTTAAAGATAATACCTAATGAAAAACTATCATACTGAAGTATAAAGTTCATAATTATAAGTTAACCTAAGGAAATTAAATGATATGTCCTATATAAACCTTTAAATAGAGAAGTTATTGTGATGAGACATGCCATATTTCTAGAAAGGTAACTCATTTATAATAAAAATAATGGGAGAAATGTTTACTTTGATGAAGTTGATACTCTATATGTATAAGATTTGATATGAGAAAAATCAATACAAGAGATAGTGGGAGTTTAAGATATTCCTGAGACACAAGTACTGCATAGGTCTACTAGAGATGTTAAAGAACCAAAGATGTATGGTTTTATTTTCACCAAGTTAGGAAACACATTAATCCTTGAGGATAATGAACTGATAACCTATAAGAAGGTATTATATGGAAAAAATTATGCTAAATATAAATAATCCATGCATTCTAAGATGGATTATATGTTCCAAAATCAAGTTAGGATTTTGGTAAACCCTCTAATTGATGTAAAAACTATTAGGTGAAAATGGGTATTCATGAAAAATATTTACATAGTAAAATAACACTACTGGAATTTAGTCTTTTCCCAACGGCAGTATACCAACGGTTTGCTTAAACCGTAGGTATAGTGAGCCTTTGCCAACGGTTTAAGAAAACCGTTGGCAAAGAGAATTTCGGTGGACCCTTTCCCAATGGTTCACTGGAACCGTTGGGAAAGGGTGCTAAAATCACACATTTCCCAACGGTTCAGTGGAACTGTTGGAAAAAACTCACACCTTTCCCAACGGTTCACTGGAACCGTTGGGAAAGGGGTGCTAAACTCACACATTTCCCAACGGTTCCAGTGAACAGTTGGGAAATGTGTGCCTTTACCAACGGTTTTTATAAACCGTTGGCAAAGGTTTCCCCCAAATTGAAGATCGCGATCTCCTCTCCCCATTCGGACAGAGCCCTAATCTATTCGCTCCGGTGCTCTCGCGAACCCCATCCGACTCCACTGCTATCGCGAATCCGAACACCAGCACCCCCCATCCCAACAGGTACACCCTCATACGAATAGGTAAAATTTGATCTCAACCATATTGTTGTAGTTGTTTTAATGAATAGATTTTTTCCAGGTGTTGGTGGTTTAATTGATTATTGAAATTAATATCTAAATAGGATATTGTTTGTGTTTGTGAAGACTTCTTTAATGTTTTTGTATTCTATGTTTGGAAGGAGAGTGTTCAAAACATGTAAATCAGAGTTGGGACGTTTACATGTTTTGGATAATGGATTGTGGGAATTATGGATTGTGTTCAAACCAATTTGATATGTTTTGGATAATGGATTGTGGTGGTAGGGGGTGTCCACGGGGGTGGGTGGGTTCTCCATGGGGGTGGGCGGGGGTGTCCACGGGGGTGGGAAAGGCTGTCCACGGGGTGGGCGGTGCTGTCTAGGGGGTGTGGTCTGTCCTGGGGGTCTGGGTGGGGTGTCTTGGTGGGGTAGGGGTGTGTGGGGTGTCCAGGTGGGGTGGTATGTCTAGGTGGTGGTGGTGGGGTTGCAGGGGAGGGGGGTGTGGGCTGTTTGGGAGGGTGGGAGGGGCTATCCAGGGGGGGTACGGGGTGTCCAGGGGGGTACGGGGGTGGGCGGGTTGTCCACAAGGGTGGACGGGATGTCCACGGGGGTGGTCGGGCTGTCAAGGAGGGGTGGGCGGGCTGTCCAGGGGGGGTGGGTGGGCTGGCCACGGGGGGTAGGGGTGTCTAGGGGGGTGGGAGGGCTATCCAAGGGGGTGGGGGGCTGTCCATAGGGAGAAGGGGTGTCGAGGGGGGTGGGTGGGCTGTCCATGGGGGTGGTTGGGCTGTCTAGGGGGTAGGGGGTGTCCACGGGGGTGGGCGGGGCTGTCCAGGGGGTGTGGGCCGTCCTGGGGGTCTGGGTGGGGTGTCCTGGTGGGGGAGGGGTGTGTGGGGTGTCCAGGTGGGGTGGTATGTCTAGGTGGTGGTGGTGGGGTTGCTGGGAAGGGGGGTGTGGGCTGTTTGGGAGGGTGGGCAGGGCTATCCAGGGGGGGTACGGGGGTGGGCGAGCTGTCCACAAGGGTGGACGGGCTGTCCATGGGGGTGGCCGGGCTGTCAAGGAGGCGTGGGCGGGCTGTCCAGGGGGGGTGGGTGGGCTGGCCACAGGGGGTAGGGGTGTCCAGGGGGGTGGGCGGGCTATCCAAGGGGGTGGGGGGCTGTCCATAGGGAGAAAGGGTGTCGAGGGGGGTGGGTGGGCTGTCCACGGGGGTGGTTGGGCTGTCTAGGGGGTAGGGGGCATCCACGGGGGTGGGTGGGTTGTCCACGGGGGTGGGCGGGGCTGTCCACGGGGGTGGGAAAGGCTGTCCACGGGGGTGGGCGGGGCTGTCCAGGGGGTGTGGGCTGTCTTGGGGGTCTGAGTGGGGTGTCCTGGTGGGGGAGGGGTGTGTGGGGTGTCCAGGGGGGTTGGTATGTCTAGGTGGTGGTGGTGGGGTTGCAGGGGAGGGGGGTGTGGGTTGTTTGGGAGGGTGGGCGGGGCTATCCCGGGGGGGTACGGGGTGTCCAGGGGGGTACGAGGGTGGGCGGGCTGTCCACAAGGGTGGACGGGCTGTCCACGGGAGTGGCTGGGCTGTCAAGGAGGGGTGGGCGGGCTATCCAGGGGGGGTGGGTGGGCTGGCCACAGGGGGTAGGGGTGTCCAGGGGGGTGGGAAGGCTATCCAAGGGGGTGGGGGGATGTCCATAGGGAGAAGGGGTGTCGAGGGGGGTGGGTGGGCTGTCCACGGGGGTGGTTGGGCTGTCTAGGGGGTAGGGGGTGTCCACGGGGGTGGGTTGTCCATGGGGGTGGGCGGGGCTGTCCACGAGGGTGGGAAAGGCTGTCCACGGAGGTGGGCGGGGCTGTCCAGGGGGTGTGGGCTGTCCTGGGGGTCTGGGTGGGGTGTCCTGGTGGGGGAGGGGTGTGTGGGGTGTCCAGGGGGGTTGGTATGTCTAGGTGGTGGTGGTGGGGTTGCAGGGGAGGGGTGTGTGGGCTGTTTGGGAGGGTGGGCGGGGCTATCCCAGGGGGGTACGGGGTGTCCAGGGGGGTACGGGGGTGGGCGGGCTGTCCACAAGGGTGGACGTGCTTTCCACGGGGGTGGTCGGGCTGTCAAGGAGGGGTGGGCGGGCTGTCCAGGGTGGGTGGGTGGGCTGGCCACAGGGGGTGGCCGTGCTCTCGCGAACCCCCCGTCCGAACATCATCGACCCCCGTGGACAACCCACCTTTTATCCCAAATTCCATAGATTTATACATTATTTTATTATATTATGTCTCAAATTATCTAAAATATGTGTTTGATGTTCTTCACATGACCTATCATAATTCCTTCTCATAATCTATAGTGATCATGGGAAGATCCCATGCATGATTCATGATCACTCAAATTATTCTGCAGATCATA
Organism: Viscum album; assembly: GCA_963277665.1. Lineage (NCBI taxonomy): Eukaryota > Viridiplantae > Streptophyta > Magnoliopsida > Santalales > Viscaceae > Viscum > Viscum album. Next base: position 1,103,216,050 of record OY728150.1, on the reverse strand, counting down.
CATAATGGAAGCCTTACAGGATGTGAGATGATTATATCTATGAAATCTACTCAGTTACCTGGTGAGGAAGTGCATATTAATTCAAAAAGGTAAATCATATATGAGGATACCCTACTAATATGGTTATGGGATGAGGCATGCTCTGATGTGATAACACATTAAGTTCTTGTTGGTTTTACATTTTTTCAATAACACATTAGTATGTTTTTTCACATGTGTAGTTGATACCATGATTATTTTCTTCCTTTATCGTTTACTTAAATGTATTTTCTATTAAAGTTCAATCCTATTGAATTGTTTATGACAAAATGACTTATATGAATTCTTTTTACAGAATGGACAGAAGTTGGATGTATGAAACCGATCGTATCTCAAGCGATTTTCAAAACAATTTGGAGAGCTTTATAGATTTTGCATTTCACAATGCTTCAGATAGTGGTCGCATACACTGCCCATGTTCCAATTGTGTTGGTAGACCTTGGTTGAGTCGTGAAGAAGTCAGCTACCACATATCCAAAAATGGTTTTCAAGCAAACTACTTTGTGTGGTATCACAATGGGGAGAAAATGAAATCTCAAATTGGTGATGATCGAAATGAAAGGACTGGAATGAAGAATTTGTTAGATGATCAGTTTCCGTTTATTCGTCATCATGAAAAAGAAAGGATTTCGACTCAAGAAGACGTCGATATGAGGACAACTGATGCATCTAGTGAAAATGATGATATTGATAGGGTGAAAAAATTGAATGATGCTGCCACGACTCCAGTATATCGACAATGCGATAAAATGAAAAAGCTGGAATTTTTAATCCGATTGTTTCATGGAAAAACTATGTATGGGATTTCTAATATAGCAATCGATTACATTCTTACCCTCTTGAAGGATTTACTTCCAGATGATGCAGATATTCCCTCAAACCACTATATGGCATGGAAGTTAGTTGAAGAACTTGGATTTTCCAGAAACAAAATTCATGCTTTCCCGAAAGATTTCAGTTTATTCTGGGAAGAAACCGCTGAACTAAATGAATGTATAAAATGTGGCACATCCCACTAGAAGTCAAAATTTGATGGAACACCATCCCTCGTTCCACAGAAAGTAATGTGGTACTTTCCATTGATCCCCAGACTCCAGAATCTTTTTATGTCTGATGACATATCAATAAAATGAGATGGCATGATACCGAGAGAAAGAAGACTAATGATGAGTTGGTTCATCCTGCAGATGGATTTTCATGGCAGAGATTTGATGCTCAACATCCTGATTTTGTAGCTGACGTGCGTAATGTGAGGCTGGGTCTTTCATGCGACGGTTTTAATCCGTTTGGGAAAATGCTTACTTCGCACAGCACATGGCCAATTTTTATACACATTTATAATCTTCCCCCATGGTTGTGTATGAAAAAATCTTTCACTTTCATGAGTATACTCATATCTGGTCCTTCTGATCCCGGCATTGATATTGATGTATACATGCAACCTTTAATAAAAGAGTTGAAACTTCTTTGGGATGTGGGTGTACGCACATACGATGCATGTTCGAAAGACATATTTCAGATGCGTGCTGCGCTTATGTGGACGATCAATGATTTTCCGGCTTATACAATGATGTCTGGATGGAGCACGAAGGGAAAACTGTCATGTCCAGTTTGTATGAAGAATACATGATCCAGACGACTGAAACATCGTTGTAGTTTCAGTTTTATGGGACATCGACGATTTTTGCCAAAGGATCATCCATATAGAATGAATCGTCAAAGATTTGATAATACTATAGAGACCGATGATCCACCTCAGCGTATGTTTGGAACTGATGTGCTTAATGAATTGAAAGATTTCAGTTTTTCGTTCGGGAAGGGTCAAATGAAATCTGGAAAGAGAAAGAATGTTTCCACAGAAACCTGTTACAATTGGAGGAAGAGGAGTATCTTTTTTGATTTGCCTTATTGGTCAACCAATTTGCTACGTCATTGCTTAGATGTAATGCATATTGAAAAGAATATATGTGAAATGTTGCTTTCAGTTCTTCTAAATGTCAAGGGGAATACAAAAGATGATTTACGATCTCAACGTGACATGGTGGATTGGGGCATCAGACCAGAATTGCATCCTGTGCGTATCAGTGAAAATAAATGGCAACTTCCATGTGCTTCTTATGTGATGACACCTACTAAAAAAAACAATTTTTTGGAAGTATTAGAGACTATTAGAGTTCCTGATGGATATTCAAGCAACATATCTAAACGGGTCAACAGAAGAGAGTTGAAGCTAAAATCTTTGAAGACTCATGATTATCACGTTCTACTGCATGAGTTGCTTCCAATAGCAATCCGTCATCTTTTGTCCAATAATGTAAGGGTGTGTGTTATTCGGTTGTGCCATTTGTTTAGAGATATTTGTGCTAAGAAGTTGTCCAATTCTTTCTTGCAAAAAATGTTGACAAATGCCCCATTAATTTTGTGTGAGTTGGATAAAATATTTCCCCCATCATTTTTCACATGCATGCTGCATCTGACTGTCCATATTCCAACTGAAATACTTCTCAGAGGACCTGTTTCTTTTCGTTGGATGTATCCAACTGAAAGAAATATGTTCACATTAAAGTCTTATGTTCGAAACAAGAATTATCCCGAAGGTTCTATCATGAACGGTTACTTAGCTCAAGAATGTATGGATTTCTGTTCAATGTATTTGTCTGATCTTACTACAAGAATGAACAGACCAATGAGAAATGAAGAAGAAAAATATGAGCAAATTGAACCCAGTTTTCCATCACTTCCTCAAACAGGAGGAATTCCTGGATCATATACATTGAAGACATTAAGCCATGAAGAGCGGGAGATGGCACATCACACAGTTTTGTTCAACTGTGATTTGTTCGATGACTATATCAGGTAACAAAATTGAATATGTATATCTTACATATATATCTGTTAAACTATTCATATTTTTTATCTACAGGGAACATAAAACAATGATAAATAGGAAGCATCGTTCTTTATCTTTGAGAAGGAGAGAGACTTTGCATAGAAAAGAGTTTTCTGCTTGGTTAAAATTGAAGATAAAAATATTACTGTTTAAATTAATTATTTCAATATTTACTTAAGTTTAACTGTCATTTATATTGTAGGTATTGAGTTTGTCTGTTGACTCTGTCTCTGAGGAAATAAGAGCTTTGGCTTTTGGTCCTAATACCGTGGTTCGTGACTGTAAATCAATTATTATCAATGGGTACAGATTTATTGTCACTGAATGAGCCAAAAACATGAGAACACAACATGATGGTATTATGGTTACTGCCACAACAGATTGTTATGCCAGTGCATCAGATAGTTGACCGCGACTTGAAAATGTGGGTTATTATGGAGTCGTTGAGAAAATAATAATATTGGATTATTACTCTCATGGACGAGTCACAATGATGAAATGCCATTGGTTTGATTCGATGACGAGACATGGAACATTTATTGATGATTGTGGATTTCGAGTAATTAATATGACCCGCACTCTTGCAACCGAAGAACCATATGTGTTGGCATCAATGGCTAAACAAGTTTTTTATGTCAAAGATCAACTTCAACCTGAATTTGGTGTCATAGTTGAAGTAATTCCAAGACATATTTTTGATGATGCTGATGATGGAATTGACAGTGTCCCTATTTCCATTGGAACCAATCCATTTATTTCTTTTGATGACTCCAATAGCTCAATTGTCAGAGTTGATTGTCAACCTGAAGTTGTGGTTGGAAATATATAGAATCATTCATCCATGTTCTCAATTCTTTTGGTTTACCTCGAGTTGGGTTGTTCAGGTTGGTAATATTCATATTTATTTAGTATTGATCACAAATATGTTTTAGCTGACTTGACCGTTATGTGAATTTTCACTGTTTATTGGTTGCTGTTTTATTTGAATTGCATTTTCTAATTTGGAATTGAACTGTATTCAAACCAAATCAAACAATATTTCTAACTTGGTGAACATTACAACTTGTATGTTTTATTAAATTCATTCAAGCTCTTCTAAAACAATTGATAGCTAAATTACCAATGAATCCCCTCATTCCCTCATATATTTAGTTTTTTGGTTTACACATTAATTTTCTTTTTCTAATTAATTACATATTTGTTTTCAAATGCAGGAAATGCAGCCAATTGAAGAGAGACGAAGAAAAAAAATGGCGGAGAACAATCGTCGGATGGAGGAGATGGGCATTCCACCATTAGTGCCTACAGTGAGTACTTTATTTTAAATATATATATATATATATATATATATATATATATTTACAGAATATATAATGTCATGTGATTAATTTTTTTTGTAAACTTTTTTGTAGGATCCACCATTACGTCGACAGTTATTCGACGAGGAGCCTAGTACTGGTCCTAGTACTCAGGCCGGTGGTACGAGGAGGGTTCGTACCAGAGGTGGACGTAGAGCTGCGCGTGCCCGACTAGACCCTACCCCTCTCACTGACATTTCAGCCTTCCCACATTCTGATCCCGGTGTGTCGTTAGGGACACACGGGGTATTTAGGCCTCCCATGTTTTCGCTACCTTCTGCATCTTCTGCCCCATCATTTTCACATCCCATGATGATTCCCACTCCCCAGTCAGCATCAGGTCATACAGCTGTTCCATCTTCTTTTCCTTCTACTTTTGTCTCTCCGAGCTTTTATATTCCATCGTCTTCGACTCCTGTTCCACCAGAGGGTGTTCCATCAGGTTCTGTGGATCCGACGCCACTCATTGATCAGACTAGCGCAGGTATATTTATAAAACCCTAAAAAAATTTTATAGCAATATTTATTTTCATTATAACATGTTTTGATAAAATATTTGTTTTTATTTCATGACAGATACATCTACTGACATGAGGCGGGGGCGGGGCCGTACACACATGCGTTCGGTGTGGAACCGCCGCACACAGGTTATGGTGGAATATAATGAAGACAACCAGATGGTTGAGAAAACAGGGCAGCAATGTCGGAGTTTTCTGGCGACGCTTTCCAAATACTCCGACATCATTCCAATCAGCCCGCTGTCGTGGAGACATTTACCACATGAGTTCAAAGATAGATCTTGGGCAGAGATATGGGTAAAAAAATCTGTTGTATTTAATGCCATGAATTATTTTTGTATTTATATGAATTAATATTTTGATTTTAGCTTCGATTTAATTTTCCTGATGGTGAGGGTGCACGACTGGAACGTCGAAAGGATTTAGGCGAGCTTTGGAGAGCCTACAAGCATGAGCTGTATATTGGCTGGCGTGATAGAGTTGGCACTGAGTTAGAGGCGGGTACCAGTCGTGGATGATTGTCCTATAGAGCAGTATCGTCAGATGATTACTCATTGGACGAGTACCCAGTTTAAGGTATGAATTACATTTGAGGTATTTAAATAATAACTTTCAAGTTTTGCATTAATATTATCCTTTCCATTATCGAATTTTATTTAGGAATCATCTGGAAAAAATAAAAAAAACATTGATGCAAAAAAATACCTCCATACACTAGGACGCATGACGATGCCGGATCATGAGAGGCAGCAGGTATGACAATTTTTTATAAGTTTTCTTTACGACATACATTTTCTTTTGTTTCCTCAATTATTTAATCATTTGCTAAAGTTTTTATATAACTTTTGTTTTCAATGTCATTGTAGAGGCAAGTACAAAATATTGAAGGACGTGTGCCTCGAGCAAAACTGTTTTGCTCGAGTAGACGAAAAAAGGATGGAAGTGCTGTCAACGAAGAGACTCAGCAGCAGATTGTAAGTTTTAATCTGTTGATTTTATATTTTAATATCTATTTTGTAACTTAATAATATATTTATATTTGTAACAGGATGCTTTAGAGGCCCTCGATGCCCAAGAAGCAGACAATTTTGGGCCATCTGATCACTTACATCAGGTGTTGGGAGAGGATCATTCTGGCAGAGTACGCTGCCGACCTAGGATAGCCCCGATGAGGTATTGGCCTGCCTCAGGTACGAGTTGTAGTGACACCGAGCTGCAGCAAGTTAGGGAATAGGCAGAAAAGGCTGAGAAAAGGGCCACAGAGATGGCAGAACAGTCTGCTAGGGCAAACAGTGCATTTATGAAATTTATTGAAGTTCTACGTCCAACACTTCCAGCAGAGGCCAGCCCAACGATTGATGAATACATGTCGTCGATACATTCTATATATGGTGCACCAGGTGGCAGTTCCAGTGGTGGTCAGGACGATGTCCAGCTTGAAGATGATGATGGCGAGGAGTCTGATGCGGAAGAGGAGGGAGATGAGGAGGGCGAGGGGGAGGGCGAAGGCGAGGAGGAAGGCGCTGTGGAGGGTGAGGAAGATGAGGAGGACGATGAAGAGGGTGATGATGATGATGATGATGGTGATGGTGATGCTGATGTGGGACATATTGATCCGTTACATTTTTGACTTATATTACTGAGATTTGATGTTTAATCTATTCTAGTTGTTGGTTTTATCTAGACTCGTAGTATAGTATTGGAGTTGAGTTATTTTTATATATTGTCTGTTTTTATGGATGTTGTTGTCTTTTAGTGGTTGTGTGTTTGAGAACTCCCTGGACAACCCCCCTCATTCTTGGACCCTGGACAACCCCCCCTCCCCCTTGGACCCCGAACACCCCCCAAACACCCCCCAGACAGCCCTGCGGACAACCCCCTGGACAGCCCCCCGTACAGCCCCCAACCCTCCACCCTGGACCCCGGATAGCCCCCCGGACAGCCCCCCGGACAACCCCCCCCCCCCACCCTCCCCCTTGGACCCCGGACAACCCCCCAAACACCCCCCGGACAGCCCCCTGAACAACCCCAGACAACCCCCTGAACAACCCCAGAACAACCCCTGAACAACCCCTGAACAACCCCCTGAACAACCCCCGGACAGCCCCCTAAACAACCCCGGACAACCCCCTGAACAACCCCCAAACACCCCCTGGACAGACCCCGCACAGCCCCCCCACCCTCCTCCTTGGTCCCCGGACAGCCCCCCGGACACCCACCGGACAGCCCCCCGGACAGCCCCCGCGGACAGCCCCTGGACAACCCCCCGTACAGCCCCCATCCCTCCACCCTGGACCCCGGATAGCCCCCCGGACAGCCCCCCGGACAACCCCCCCACCCTCCCCCTTGGACCCCGGACAACCCCCCAAACACCCCCCAGACAGCCCCCTGAACAACCCCGGACAATCCCCTGAACAACCCCTAAACAACCCCTGAACAACCCCCTGAACAACCCCCGGACAACCCTCTGAACAACCCCGGACAACCCCTTGAACAACCCCCAAACACCCCCCGGACAGACCCCGCACAGCCCCCCCACCCTCCTCCTTGGTCCCCGGACAGCCCCCCGGACACCCACCGGACAGCCCCCCCCCGGACAGCCCCTCCACCTTCCTTAATTTCATTAGCTCTGAAATGTTTCATAGCACAATCAACTAAAATCTAATCCATACTAAATATGATATAAAAATATTCTATATGAATTTCCATAATATTTTAAGTGAAAACAAAAAGTGACATACAAAAAACTAACCAAACGCATTCGAAATGTGTTGATGCTTTAGGAAAACGATCCAAGGGTCATATGTGACGTGTACGAATCAACCCCGCCTCAATCCGAGGCGCGGTGTGGTCGGAACAACTCAAAGTGTATGTCTTTTGTTTCAAAAGGACATCATTTTAAGTGAAAAACATTAACTGGCATACGGAAAACCGGCCAAACGCATTCGGATTGTGTTGATACTTTAAGACAACGATCCATGGGTCATTTGAGACGTGTACGAGTCAACCCCGCCTAAATCCGAGATGCGGTGTGGTCGGGACCACTCTAAGTGACTTTCTTTTGTTGAAAATGGACAGTATTTTAAGTACATACGGAAAACCGACCAAATGCATTCGGTTTCTGTTGAAACTTTAGGAGAACGATCCATGGGTCATATGTGACGTGTACGATTCAACGCCACCTCAATACGAGGCGCGATGTGGCCGACACCACTCAAAGTGTCTCTATTTTGTTTAAAATGGACTTCATTTTTAGTGAAAACAAAAAATGACATACGGAAAACTGACCAAACGCATTCGGTTTCTGTTGAAACATTAGGAGAACGATCCATGGGTCATATGTGACGTGTAAAAGTCAACGCCACCTCAATCCGAGGCACGGTGTGGCCGACACCACTCAAAGTGTCTCTATTTTGTTTAAAATGGACAGTATTTTGGCCGTTAATGAGACCAGAACTGCGTTGTCAGTCACCGCTGGTACATGGCACATCCGATTGACGTTCCGTCTACGTGTACACGTCACGAATAATAATTAGAATGTTGCACGGTGGGTTTAGGTCAATCCGAGGTCGTCCGCTATGAATTTGACCATTGGACGCCCGTTTTGGCCGTTTATGACACCAGAACTGCGTTGTCGGTCACCGCGGGCACACGGCACGTCCGATTGACATGCCGTCTGCTCGACCACTTCATAAATCACTCTCCCGTATTTTTCGTCTGATTTCAGGCCATTCCGACTTCGTTCGGCCCATTTGGACCCCCCTCACGCGCGTTTACGAAGCGCGCGCATCACTTAAAACACGAATATTGAGCCGTACCGCGCAAACCGCACGTCCGATTGACGTTCCGTCTGGGCGTACACGTCACGAATAATAATTATAATGTTTCATGGTGGTTTCAGCTCAATATGAGGTCGTCCGCTATGAATTTGACCGTTGGATGCCCGTTTTGGCCGTTTATGACACCAGAACTGCGCTGTCGGTCACCGCGGGCACATGGCACGTCCGATTGATGTTCCGTCTGCTCGACCACTTCAGAAATCACTCACCCTTATTTTTCTTCTGATTTCAGGTCATTCCGATATCGTTCGGCCCATTTGGACCCCCCTCACGCGCATTTACGAAGCGCGCGCATCACTTAAAATACGAATATTGAGCCGTACCGTGCAAACCACATGTCCGATTGATGTGCCGTCTACGCGTACATGTCACGAATAATAATTAGAATGTTTCACGGTGGTTTCAGCTCAATCTGAGGTCGTCCGCTCTGAATTTGACCATTGGACGCCCGTTTTGGCCGTTTATGACACCAGAACTGCGTTGTCGGTCACTGCGGGCACACGGCACGTCCGATTGACGTGCCGTCTGCTCGACCACTTCATAAATCACTCTCCCGTATTTTTCGTCTGATTTCAGGCCATTCCGACTTCGTTCGGCCCATTTGGACCCCCCTCACGCGCGTTTACGAAGCGCGCGCATCACTTAAAACATGAATATTGAGTCGTACCACGCAAACCGCACGTCCGATTGACGTGCCGTCTGCGCGTACACGTCACGAATAATAATTAGAATGTTTCACGGTGGTTTCAGCTCAATCTGAGGTCGTCCTCTATGAATTTGACCGTTGGACGCCCGTTTTGGCCGTTTATGACACCAGAACTGCGTTGTCGGTCACCGCGGGCACATGGCACGTCCGATTGACGTGTCGTCTGCTTGACCACTTCATAAATCACTCAATCGTATTTTTCGTCTGATTTCAGGTCATTACGACTTCGTTCGGCCCATTTGGACCCCCCTCACACGCGTTTACGAATCGCGTGCATCACTGAAAATACGAATATTGAGCCGTACTGTGCAAACCGCACGTCCGATTGACGTGCCGTCTGCGCGTACACATCACGAATAATAATTAGAATGTTTCACGGTGGTTTCAGCTCAATCTGAGGTCGTCCGCTATGAATTTGACCGTTGGACGCCCGTTTTGGTCGTTTATGACACCATAAATGCATTGTCGGTCACCGCGGGCACACGGCACGTCCGATTGACGTGCCGTCTGCTCAACCACTTCATAAATCACTCTCCCGTATTTGTTGTCTGATTTCAGGCCATTCCGACTTCGTTCGGACCGTTTGGACCCCCCTCACACGCGTTTACGAAGCGCACACATCACTTAAAACACGAATATTGAGCCGTACCGCGCAAACCGCACGTCCGATTGACGTTCCGTCTGCGCGTACACGTCACGAATAATAATTAGAATGTTTCACGGTGGTTTCAGATCAATCTGAGGTCGTCCTCTATGAATTTGACCGTTGGACGCCCGTTTTGGCCGTTTATGACACCAGAACTGCGTTGTCGGTCACCGCGGGCACACGGCACGTCCGATTGACGTGCTGTCTGCTCGACCACTTCATAAATCACTCTCCCGTATTTGTCATCTGATTTCAGTCCATTCCGACTTCGTTCGTCCCGTTTGGACCCCCCTCACGCGCGTTTACGAAGCGCGCGCATCACTTAAAACATGAATATTGAGTCGTACCGCGCAAACCGCACGTCCGATTGACGTGCCGTCTGTGCGTACACGTCACAAATAATAATTAGAATGTTTCACGGTGGTTTCAGCTCAATCCGGAGACGTGGTGTGGCCGGCACCACTCAAAGTGTCCGTCTTTTGTTTCAAAATGACGTCATTTTAAGTGAAAAGCATCAACTGACATACGAAAAACCGACCAAACGCATTCCGAATCTGTTGATAATTTATCCCAACAATCCATGGGTCATATGTGACATGTACGAGCCAACCCAGGATGAATCTAAGTCATGGTGTGTCCAGGATAAGTCTAAGTGACTCTCTTTTGTTTAAAATGGACACCATTTTAACTACATACGGAAAAATGACCAAACGGATTCGGTTTCCATTGAAACTTTAGGAGAACGATCCATGGGTCATATGTGACGTGTAAGAATCATCCCCGCCTCAATCCGATATGCGGTTCGGCTGAAACCACTCAAAGTGTCCGTCTTTTGTTTCAAAAGGACGTCATTTTAAGTGAAAGGCATCAACTGACATACGGAAGAACGACCAAACGCATTCGGATTCTATCGATACTTTAGCACAACGATCCATGAGTCATATGTGACGTGTAAAAGTAAACCCCGTCTTAATCCAAGACGCGGTGTGGCCGACACCACTCTAACTCTGTCTCTTTTGTTTAAAATGGACATGATTATAAATGAAAAGAACAACTGGCATACGCAAAACCGACCAAACGCATTCTTAATCTTTTGATAATTTATCACAACGATCCATGGGTCATATGTGACATGTACTAGCCAACCCGGGATGAATCCGAGTCGTGGTGTGGTCAGGATTAGTCTAAGTGTCACTCTTTTGTTTAAAATGGACAACATTTTAAGTACATATGGAAAACCGACCAAACACATTCGGTTTCCATTTAAACTTTAGGAGAACGATCCATGGGTCATATGTGACGTGTAAGAATCAAATCCGCCTCAATTTGAGACGCGGTGTGGTCGGCACCACTCATAGTGTCCGTCTTTTGTTTCAAAAGGACGTCATTTTAAGTGAAAAACATCAACTAGCATACGGAAAACCGACCAAACGCATTCGGATTGTGTCGATACTTTAGCACAACGATCCATGGGTCAAATGTGACGTGTACGAGTCAACCCTGCCTCAATATGAGGTGCGGTGTGGCCGGTATCACTTCAGGTGTATGTATTTTGTTTAAAATGGACATCATTTGAGGTAAAAATATATGGTATAGAAAAAACCGATCAAATTATGAATTGAATTTCGGATTCCAAATATAATTTTCATCTATATTTTAAATTGAATTCTATATGAATTATGTATGTTTATAATTAAATTATTAATTCTAATTTAATTGTCATCTAAGTGTGGTCGGGACCACTCTAAGTGACTTTTTGTTGTTTAAAATGGACAACATTTTAAGTACATACGGAAAACTGACCAAATGCATTCGGTTTCCATTTAAACTTTAGGAGAATGATCCATGGGTTATATGTGATGCGTACGAGTCAACGCCACCTCAATCTGAGGCATTGTGTGGCCGGAAGAACTCAAAGTGTATGTCTTTTGTTTCAAAAGGACATCATTTGAAGTGAAAAACATCAACTGACATACAGAAAACCAGCCAAACGCATTCGGATTGTGTTGATACTTTAGTAAAATGACACATGGGTCATTTGAGATGTGTAAGAGTCAACCCCGTATAAATCCGAGATGCGGTGTGGCCGGTACCACTCTAACTGTGTCTCTTTTGTTTAAAATGGACAAGATTATAAGTGAAATAAACAACTGACATTTGAAAAACTGACCAAACGCATTCGGAATATGTTGAAAATTTAGGACAACGATTCATGGGTCATATGTTATGTGTACAAGTCAACCACGCCTCAATCCGAGTCGCGGTTTGGCCGAGACCACTCTAAGTGTATCTCTTTTCTTTAAAATGGACTACATTTTAAATTCATACGGAAAACCAACCAAACGCATTCTGATTGTGTTTATATTTTAGCACAACAATACATGGGTAATTTGTGATGTGTACGAGTAAACCCCGCCTCAATAAGAGGCGCGGTGTGGCCGACACCATTCAAAGTGTCTCTCTTTTATTTAAAAAACACTTCATTTTAAGTGAAAACAACAACTGACATACGGAAAACCGACCAAACGATTTTGGAATATGTTGATACTTTAGGACAACGATCAATGAGTCATTTGTGACGTGTACAAGTTAACCTCGCCTCAATCCGAGGCACGGTGTGACCGTTATCAATCCATATGTATGTATTTTGATTAAAATGGATATCATTTCTATTAAAAATATATGGTATATGAAAAACCAATAAAATTAAGAATTGAATTCCGGATTCCACATATGATTGTCATCTAAATTTTAAAATGAATTCTAAATGAATTATGTATGTTTATAATTATTTTATGAATTCTACTTTAATTATGGATGTGTATATTTTCAGGATGCATTATATGTGTTGGTTGGTTGGTTTGCATTATTTGTATGTGTTGGTTTGTTCTCTATATGTATGCATTATATGTGTTACAGGTACAATAATTGGATTGAAAAATGAATTGAAAATGAGGGCATAATTGGATTTAAAATTGAATTGAAACCGAGACCTGCTGTGCAAATTGCAGGCTGCTATGCAATTTGCACAGCAAAGCCTATGCCAACGGTTTGAAAACCGTTGGCATAGGCTCTATGTAGCCGTTTTTACCAACGGTTCAAGGAACCGTTGGTAAAAACAACCTATCCCAACGGTTTGAAACCGTTGGGTTATCCTGTTGAATGGTTATTTTTACCAACGGTTCTATGAACCATTGGTAAAAACCTTTCCCAACAGTTTGTAAACCGTTGGGAAAGAATTTCTCTGTTGATTTCCCAACGGGCCAAACCGTTGGGATAGGTTGATTTTTTCTAACCTATCCCAATGGTTCTCTATAAACCGCTGGGAAAATCCTTTCCCAATGGCTTACTTCCCCACGGTTTGCATAACCGTTGGTATAACATATACCAACGGTTCTGCAGCCTTTCCCAATGGTTCTAAACCGTTGGGAAATGCTGGATTTCCAGTAGTGTAAGTACATATAAATCATGATTGATTTTGAAATATTTCAACAAAAAAGGAATATAATATGATTTAATCTTATCATTGGTTGTGATGCTAAAATATATCAAAATATTACTTACAATAGAAGCCTTCCATGATTATGAGATTTGGAAGATGGATGCCAAAACTGTTTTTTTAAATGGGAAGTTGGTTGAAGATGATAGATCAATTTATAGATTGAAGTGGAAATCATGATCATGGAATGTTAAGTTTTATGAGTTCTTAAGATAAATTGGTTTCATCAAGAATAATCCATGTGTCTATAAAAAGGTTAGTGGGAATTAAATCATTTTCATAGTATCATATGTTGATGAAATATTAATTATGGGAAATGAAGTGAAAGTTATATAGTCTGTGAATATTTGGTTAATTGAATGCTTCTCCATAAAATACATAGGTTAAACAACCTATATTATAGGGATCAATATCTATTGATATATATATCAAAGGCTTGTTATGTTAAGTTAAAGTACATATATTAAAAAATCACTCAAAAGGTAAAATATGACAGAATAAAATAGAGGATTATTTATAATGTCACATGGTATCAATATTTCCAAGAAAATGTGTCAAAAAAATGAGAGGAGACTAATAGGGTGAGTAAAATCCAATATTACTTAGTAATGGGATCTATCATGTATGAAATGCTCTATACTAGGTTTGATGTTTCCTTTTCTTTAAGTATAATGAGAATATTTCAAGATAATCCATGAGAGTTTTATTAGGTAGTTGTAAAAATTATCTTGAAGTATTTAAGATGTAAAAATGATATGTTAATTGTGTATAATGTAAATTAGGATCTTTTAGTGAGTGGATACACTGATAATAGATTCTATAAATCTCAAGATGATCTGGAATCATAGTCAATCTATGTCTTTTTTCTTGAATAGTGGTGCATTTAGCTAGAGAAGCATGAAGCAATCCATGGTTAGTGATTATAGATTAAAATGAGGCTTCTTATGCAGCTAAGTAAGTGATTACGATATACATACTTTTCTTAGATATTTGAATTATACATAGTAGTATAGACCCTGTTATAGTATACTATGATAATATTGTAGTAGTGGTATATTCCAAGGATCCCAGATCATTCTAGAGGGAAAATGATATAATTACAATGTTTTATCTCTTAAGGTATTTTACTATGATAGGTGAAGTCGCAGTTAGTATAGTAGCCACATTAGATAATGTGGCATACCCCCTAATTAAATCCATATATTAACAGAATCATGATTATCATATGAGATATAAGAAGTTGAGGGTTGTTAGTATTTGGTTGTAGTAAATGTAGAAGTGTTGTAAGTTGGTTCCATAGACCAAAATATTGTATATACTTTTATTACCATTACATATATATAGTTTAACATATGAATGATTTTTTCTCTTAACATGGTAGTAAAATTGCTTATTTATGTACTATATAATTGGAAATGTCCTTATATTACATGTAATATAAAAATTTTATAAAAATTCCTAGTTTTAATGTGATCCTAGAGATACTATGAAAGTAATCTTAAACATACATCTTATGTTATAGATACATCATGCTGACATCACACAAATTATGTTTGACTATCAAGTGTCAGAGGATTATAAGAATTGATACTTCTTCTCACGAAGTTATCACTTAGTGATCTTGAGTATACAAGATCATAAGGATTGACCTGTTAATAGGAACACCACATGTTACAGTTGTCATTGGTTATTCCTATATGTGAATATGTGTATTGGTCTATTGAATTAAGATCATTATCAAAGTATATCATTTGATCTCATATTTTTATGAAAGATTAAAAACATGTTATTTGTGTTTGTGATGGGGTATCTTGTGTTGGTCATTCCATTGATGGTATGGAGTTGATTTAATGATCAAGAAAAGATTTATCACTTCCTAGTTAAGGAAGAGATATCATAGGCCTAGTTTCCAAAGATGGATACACCTTCATTAAATCCATGACCATGGTAGTATAAGGTAAGTCTATCTAGTAAGTTCATTGAAATAATAAATAAATCAAGTAATAATGGTGACACAATTAATGCATCCTTCTTTATGAGATATCACGTGATAAAGATATTATATTACATAGAGTGTTTTTGTAGGAGAGGTTGTTATTATTTTGACTGAACCTTATCACCTGAGGGGCCTTGATGTTTTGATAGACACCAATACTAGTCTATAAGAGACACTCATAATTATCAATATAAAGTCACACTAAGCGTATTCAAAAGTCTTACCTATTCTAATGAATAATAGTTTAAGTCATAGTGGGACCCACAACATGGTTCAGGTGATGTACGAGTTTAAATGATAACAATAAATAAATAAATAAATTATTAATAAATTTCAGAATAATAAGTTTTGATTTTATTTACTTAGTGTATCTATTAGTTTTTAGGTGAATACAAGGAAAACTATTTTACGAAATAATATTATTCTAATATTCAACGTTAATTTAATATTTAAGTAAAAAATGTGTCAATTTAATGATTCATATTTTGTAAAATGTAATATTTTATATTATAAAATTATTTTATGGTCTTATTATTACATTTTTTAAATGATTACTAGGTTATAAGTAGTGTTATTATTCTAATTTATAAGGTCAATCATATTCGGGGGCCAATGTGCAATATTTATAAGTTTAACCAAGCTATAGAAGTTGGGAGAAGCCAAAATTTGTATTAATATTAATCTAATAAAATTTGGGAGATCCTATCTCATCTCTACCACATCATAGAAAGATAAATAGTCCTTTCTGACACCTCAATTCAAGTTATTCTTCCTAGATCAAAGAAGCAGTATTTCAATGATTGTTAAGATATCAAAATATTCACTAGTTATCCATGATAGCACACTAAAATTGATGATTGATGAATAAAAATAATTTTATAGTATATTTGGATGGTCTATAGGGTTATGAAATTGATTCCTCTAAGTAAAAATCATTGATGATAAGTAGGACATGCTTATGTCTTCAAAATAAAATGAGGTAACAATTAGATTTTTTTGTGCTTAATTATTTCCATAAGAGTTACCTGAGTTGAAACTGAGTGATAACTTACTAAATATGATGTTATTACATTAGTATGGTGATAGAATTTTTAAATTACTCTATTTCACACTTATACTACAGACCCAAAACGAATAGTTTCAACCATAAAGGCTTTTTTTCATCTTACACAATGGGATCCCATTCTGGTTGTCCATGAAACCCCCTGGATGCTTCATATATAATTAATCCTATAAATTTTTATAAAGAAAAATGGTATTCACATACATATATTATTTATATATAATTTCAAAATAAACCATAATCAACACCTTTTTTATGATTTTGTGTTTGAAAATGGGTTATATTTTTTAGAGAAGTCCACTCCTTCCTTTCAATGAAACCATTTGAAAAACAACTTATCCTTGTACATATTTCTCTCATCTTCTTCCTCCTTCAATTGAAAAAAATCTATTTTTATATAATTATTTCTCCCCTATTTCAGTTTTGTTAACGTTCATGTTTTGTTTTCATATAATTAATTCATTTCATATTTCATCATTAACCCCCACTTTCTAGAATCACTGAGACTAGATACTTCTTCCGATTTCTCTGAATCTCCTCCATCCATAATAATATAGTAGTTTAAATTAGGTATGAACCTATAAAATTATCATTTAATATTGGTAAAACTCTACAAATCATCCTGTAGTAATAATTTTTTAAAAATCAATACTTTTAAATTGTTTCCTTTTGATTCCCTTCCAAGAGCTTCCAAAACTTTGATTTTTTTGGTACTTGATTCAACCCTAATGATACTTCTGAAATTTCCATTTTATATATTTTTTTAAAAAAAACTATCTTCCAAAAAATATATTTAGATCAACTTGGATATGGTTAGTTGATTCTTTGTTCATAACTCTTTCTTCCACCAAGTTTTGGTCTACCCACAAGACCTTCTAATTGAAGAGAGCATTCCATGTTCTAATGATATTCAAATTGTTATCATCCCAAAGTATAAATTCAAAATTTTCTTCAACATAACCAATAAAGAAACGTGACTAGGACATTAATCTAAGTTTTCCCCATCCTTTACATCAACATAGACATTGGTGATACTTCTAAAAACTTTTATGTGGGGAACTTTCATTTATTTTTTAGACCATTGTTGTTCTAAAATTTCATGATCCAATAGTGTGAAATGAATTTTGTGTTGGAGTTGGTGTTCTAGAAACAACTATTTGTTGTCTATATTGAATGTATATTCAATGATTTTAATATTAATAAACCATCATATTATATACTATTAATTGTTATGCATAACTTTAATGTAATAATGTGCCAAAGTATATGTCACATTGATATGGTTATAATAGCTCCCCGATATGATGAGAACCTTGAAGTTCTGTAACGATATTCTTAAATATATTTCTATGGTTGGATAACATAATATGATGGGTCACATAGAATATTTACCATCGGGTGTGAGGAATCAGATAACTTATTATGATGGGGCACATAGAATATTAAATTCTTTCTCTTAGGTTCCTTGAAAATTTTATAGATAGTAATCTTGAAATTTATGAAAACCCATATAATGCCAACGAGAAAGAATATTAGAGGGTAACATGCTAATTTTTTACATTGATCTTGATTAAATAACATTTGAATTTAATTATTGGAATAAATATTATTCTCAAAACTGAGGAATAATTTAATTCAATTTTTATTGATAAAAAATTATTTATTTAATATTTAATTAATATTTATTCTCCATACTATGAATTAAAATATTTATTTTATGGATAATTATTTAATTAAATATTTATTTAGGTATTCAATTAATGATAAGAAGGATGATCATACCAATATCATGTATGGTGATAAATATTAATTTACAAGTTAGTAAAATAATATTTATTGTTACGCCAGATAGCACACACCATAAAATAATAATATTATTCTTATTCTATGGAATGGGGTTATGTAAATTCATTATATTATTTAAGGGATGTTTTGTAATTAAATAATATTTTAACCTAAACCTAAACTCAATAAATAGACTATTATGTCTATTGACTGGGGTCAATCATAAATTGAGAACCATGAAATTAGAATTTTTGGGCACAATGGACTTATCTTTAGATTCCCTATTCTATAATATTCACAATAATAAGAAGAACTCATTTAAGCTTGAAGGATATTGAATAAATTATGAAAAACACTACAAGATGATCGATCTTCCATGATAGAACCTGATGATCCATCAATGTTGTTTAGAGATCAAAATATTATGTGTGGATCACCACTAGAGGGATTCTACAATTGGATCCTACAAGTGTAATGACAGTAATATGAAAAGGGTTTTTCAGATGATCAAAAACATCATCAAAGAAATATCACAAGATAAGATATTGTTTCTTTCAATCATAATTAAATTAATTATAAATTTATTGTATAAAATATCTTCTCTGGGTTCTGGTATTTCTTTTCCAATATTCGATGGAAAAATTTCATTGGTCATGACATTTATATCTTACACAATTGGTGAATGATCTATCGAATTCAATAAAAACCTTAATGTTTACTTTCCTTAAATTCACTTCCACTACATCTAAAACCTTCAAGTGGTATCAGAGTAGTCATATTTAAATTTATAATTATTTATTTAATTGTTTATCTCTATGCACAATAGTGTTTAAATACTTATTTTCTATATTATTTTTTCTTTAAATCTGAATCATAATTAACATGATTTAAAAATTTTAATTTATCATTCAAGATTCATATTTTCTCAAGGACCAAGAATAGATTAAGAATGATCAAAGATTCCATTGAGAGGTGCCTAAGTTTTCTGGCTAGTAAATTAGGTTACATAGCCTATAGTTGGAGTACACGTCATGTTATGAAAATTACTACACCTAGACATGTTACAGGATACATGAAACTATGAGAAACTTTTACACATGTTCATTTAGTGAAAACCATGTGTATACTGATCCAACTTGGCACATGGTTTGTAAGATTATTTGATGTGTAGCTAGCATATATATCATGTAGTCTACAAAGTTTAATGGCGAAATTCATGCTAATTGTGTGGCCAGGTACATAGTTTCTAACCACATGAAACTAAAAGCTTGTATAATTGATGGAACACAGGACATATAACTAGTTTAAACATTAAGTAACCCATTGAATCTCACATATGCATTATACGCTAAGTAAATCAATGCATTATGAAGACACACGACAAATAGGAACACACAATGTGTAGCTAGGGTACATGTAGTGTGATTCTTTCTGGAGAACATGCTGAGTCCATTGGTAGGTTATGCATACACACGATAAGAGAAACACATGGAGTATAACTAGTTACAACATGTCATGCAGTCTAGTGAAGGTACATTCTGAAACCCCATGAGTTTATCCTGGGTACACAGAAATTGAGGAACACGATGTGTAACCGATAAGTACAAGTTCTGTAGCCTCACAATAAAATAAAAAATTAAATTTTCATTCAAAAATTTAATTATAGCATTAAAAAATAATTAATATGTTTTAACCACATGTATTTTACTATATAATAATGGTTTTAAAGAATTGATAATTTCTAAATTAATTTAATGTAATTATCATTAATTATTGTTCATGGTGTTTATTTACCATGAATGTATTTATGATGGGTATCTCCAAGAGACTTTGGATGGTCATTAAGATAAAGTGAATTAATTAATTAATACAAGTGAGTTTATCATATTAATAAATAATGAATTGAAGTGAATGTTATCTAATGTACCTTTTCATATTTGTTTCATGTGTATAAATAATCACGAGCTTTGGTCTCTGTATGAGTTGGTTCAATTTAATTTAATTTTATTGCATGAGTTTTCAATTATATATTATTAAATTAAAAATTATGTCTTAAGAGTCAACCCTCCCTATTTTATTATGTTGGAATTTCATGTACAAGGTTGTTTATGTAATCCTATTAACCAATTATTTGGTTCCCCTTACCTGTGTGAGTTATAAACATATGTAATAAAAAATGTATGCCAAGGAACATGGAGGTAGTTCAAGATAGAACTGAGATGAGGCCAACCTAGGTGATATACAGGTGGATATGTGGAATGTTGTAACTCATGTCAAGATCAGCACAATGAGTTTTCCCTCTAGATCATAGGTTGGATTATTGTCCTCTCAATAATCAACCATTAGATAAGATCATGATTGGGTCATTTATTTATTTATTTCTATCTTATAAAATATTTATTTTATGGATTTAAGACTACAATCACATAAATAAATGAACTAATTTTCAAGTATGGAATTTAAATAAATCGATTATATATAAATTTTTTATCGAAACATAGTTAATCACTTAATTAAAACCCACTTAATATTAACAAGACAAGTAAAGGATTAAACAATAAAAAAATTATGCATAATCAAACAAAATATCACAAGTTAATATTCAGTCATTATGCCTTCCAATGTTTAAATTAAGATGAAACCATGGTTAATGTGTCGGTTTAGGCCATATTCAAGGTAAATTTTAATTATTAGGGAGTCTTAATTAAAATTATGGGTCAACATAACTGAATTTGTATTGAATTTAATAGACATAGTCTATTTAATACAATTTTGGAGGCAAGTTTTGAGGAAATCTGAGTTAGTATTTTTGGATTAGGGAGTCCACTCAACGAATCAAGGAACCTCAAGCCTATAGTTGGAAAGACCATCTACCTAAATATATTATTATGGTTTTCATGGACATAGTCTAGATTATTAAGTTGGGAAATATGAATATGTTCCACTATAATGTCTTATATGATGGGACATTCTGAGTTTAATGGTGAGGTCCATTGAGACTTGATAAAATAATGGGAGACTTAATATAATTAAAATGTTTATTATGTATCACATAATTTTTAATAAATCAAATTACTAATAATATACTCTTTTAATATTGTATAATAATGAAAAGGTTGTCATCTATATTATTACTATAATCAATCTTGGAGAAAGACCATATTTTTCTTAGGAGTAAATTTCAAGAATGGTTCAGACACATATGGGTTGTGTTGCACCATGAACGAAAATATTATGTTCTAAAATCATCACTACCTGATCTTACCGTAAAGGATATGAGTGATGAAGTTTTCACTATCTATGATAAACACTTGAGTGTCGTGGTTTATGTTCATTGTTTAATACTATCATCCATGTATAATGAACTCATGAAGTCACATGAAGACATGGATGCTTATAGAATTTTGGATAATCTACATAGCCTATATCAGGATAGTGCTAGATAATAATGGTTTAAGATATCCAAGGTTCCCTTTCATAGTATGGTTTGATTAGGTGAACTAATTGGGCATAATGTTGTCAAAATAATTGGCTACCTTTAGTTCCTAGAGGTTTTAGGGTTTAAATTACCTAAATATCCATACATTTATCTCATAATTGTATTAATTCCCTAAATCTTCTTAATATTTGTTATAAATTTTAATATAAATAACATAGTGAAGTCTCTTCTAGATCTTCTCACACTACTTCACCAAGTTGATAAGGGGACGAAGTGTGAAAATTATTTTGTCCTTATAGTGAATAAAAGGAAAGGCCATGAGAAGAGATCTAAATCTAAATCTCCATTATAATTCCCTTCCAAGAAGATAAGGATCAAGGGAGAAGGGAAATGGTGTTTTCTATTTCTCATGTGGAAAGAAGGGCCACTGAAAAAAAATGCACCCAGACAAAGAAGAAAGGGGAAAATTTAGGTGCATTTTTTATCAAGTGCAATCTATATATTTCTATAAATTGGGTATTAGATACAATATGTGGTGATCACATATGTATTCAAATATAGTAACCAAGTAGATTTCTGAAGATTTACTAGGGGGTAGATCTTCAAGAATCCAATAGATCAATACTTGATGTCATAGATATTGGGGACTACCACCTTATTTTTTCAACATGAATGATCTTAGTTTTAAATGATTTTTATTATGATTCATCTATGTACAAAAACATTATTTCTGTATCCAGAATTGATATAAATGGATTTTTTTTCAAATTTGGTAATCAATGTTTTTTATTTTATAAATATATCATTTGTTATAGTAATACATATTTAAATAATGGTCTTTATGTGTAAGATTACATGAACTGAGTACTATAAATAGATAATGAAAATACTTCACATGAATCATACTACACCCAACTTTTGCATCACTAAATAGGTCATGTAAATGAACATTGTTTAACTAAATTACAGTAAGATGGATAATTAGATTCCTTTTAACTAAAACTACTTGGTGCATGTCTTGTATTATTACAAAGAAAAATGACCAAAAATCCATTTAGTGTAAAAGGTGAAAGGGACAAGGAGCTTCTTGAATTAGTTCATACAATTTTGTGCAGATGATTTCTAGTTAATATAAGGGGTAGGTTCTCATACTTCATAAATTTTACTGATGACTTAAGTAGATATGGATATTTCTACTTAATGAGGTATAAGTCATATTTTTTTGATAAATTAAAAGAATACAAGAACAAAGTTGAGATCTATCTTGGTAAAAAGATTAAGAAACTTCACTCAAACCATGGGGGGAATATATAAATCAAGAATTAATTGATTGTTTATGGGAGTTTGGAATTCTATCCCAAATCAATCCTCTTTATACACCTCAATGGAATGGTGTGAGTGAAAAGAGGAGCCTTGAATTTTTTGACATAGTGAGATCAATTATTTTTCATGTGAGTATTATATTATCCTTTTGGGGTACACATTATAGATTGAAGCATACATACTAAGTTACTTTAAAACTAAATCAGTAACCATTATTACATGTCAACTTTGGTATGGAAATAAACCCATGTTTTTGTATATATGAGTGTGGGTATGTGAAGTATTTTTAAGGATATTTATAGGGAAAAACTTGCACCTAGAGGCACTAAGTGTATCTTTATAGGCTATCCTAAGGAAACTAAAGAATATTACCTATATAAACCTATAGAAAAGAAAGTTTTGGTTAATAGATATCCCAATTTTCTTAAAGGGGGTTGCATCTCTAAAATAGATAGTGGGAGTGAGATAGACTTCAATGAAGTCCAGGCTCAAGATACACAAGAGTTGGCATAGTAAAAAATTCCCAAAATTCCCATGGAAGAAGAAGTTCTAGAAACACAAGTACTGCTTAACAGTAAAAAAGAGGTAAGAGAAGATGAAAGATATGATTTTCTAGTCACTAAGTATGGTGACTCATTATTAGTTGATAATAATGATCCTATAACCTACAAGGAAGAAGTAAGTGGCATAGATGTTTCCAAGTGGAAAGAATATATGAGTTCTAAAACGGATTCCATGTACCAAGAACAAGTTTAGATTTTGGTAGATCCTCCTATGGATATAAATTTTAATTAAATATGAAACTGGACATGGATGGATAATTTAATACTTATAATTCATTACTAGTTTCAAAAGAGTTCAAATAACATCAAGGAATAGAGTACGAGAAAACCTTTTCACTAGTTTCTATACTAAAATCCATAAAAATTATACTTGTCATTGTGGATTTTAATTACTATGATATTTGAAAAATGGATTTAAAAATAGAATTATTTAATGATAACCTTAAGGAATATATCTATATGACACAAACTAATGGGTTTTGACTCTAAAGGATGCAAACAAGGCATGAAAATTGTAATGATACATTTATAGATTAAATAAATCATCTAGGTAATGTAACATTTAGTCTGATGAGGCCATAACACAATTCAGTTTCATAAAGAATGAATGAAAGCCTTGTGTATATAAATAGTTTAGTGGGAGTGAATTGGTTTTCTTAATATTATATGTTGATGACATTATACCTCCAATTTTTTTTTTTCATTTTCTAAATAAAAACCACTTTTATGGCTGAGTGGGAACCTCACAACCTCTATGAAGGACTTAGGTGAAGTAGCATATATTATTGGGATTAAGATCCACTATGATAGATCCATTATGATACTCATTCTAAGTATACATATTGAAAAGATACTGAAGATATTTAGTATGTAATAATCTAATACGGGATTGTTTCCAATGTCACATGGTATTCATCTTTCTAGGAAAATGCATCCTTAGACACATTAGGAAATACAAGGGATGACAAGGATTCCATACACATCTAGGATTGGTTCAGTCATGTATGATATGTTATGTACTCAAATAGATGTTCCCTACAACTTAAGTATGGTAGGAAGATATCAAGATGATCTAGGTGATCTCTCTTTGAAGGCAGTTAAGACTATCCTTAAGTATCCAAGGAATATTAAGGATATGTTCTCAGTTTATGGTGGAGATGAGGAACTAGTCATCAGAGGATATTCATATGATATTTTATAAATGGAAGAATATGATATAAAATCATAGATAAGATACATATTCACTCTCAATAGAGGTGCAGTAAGACAGAATAACTCAAAGTAAGCTATGATCAAAAATTATATAGAAGATTCTGACTATATTTCAGATTTTGAGGCAACTAAAGAAGTGGTATAGATATAAAAATTATTCCAAGAGATTGACATGGTACCTAAAATTAATGATCCTATCACACTCTATTGTGATAATACCATAGCAGTGGCCCATGCAAAGAAGCCAAGGTCACATCAGCAAAAAAATCACATACATCATAAGTATCATCTATTGAAGGATTTTCTCAAATAGGTGATGTCACAGTGAGCATAATTTCAATAGAATAAAACATGAAAAACCCCTTAACTATATAATTAACTCAACAAAAACATAATCATCATGTGAGGTCTAGAAAACTAAAAGTCATAGGCTTTTGGTTCTAGTTTAAGTGGGAGTCTGTTGGAGTTGGTGTTCTAGAACCAATAGTTTTTACTTCAGATTACTATTATATTTTAAGATTTGAATATAAATAAAACACATTATTACATATTGTTCATTATTATTATAACACCGCAAACATTTTACGGTATGTTTCTCTTAAATACACTGTATTCATTAGATAATCTATATTTCATGAATCATTGAGCCTCTATGGAAAAAAACATGGTTACTTATAGGATATAGCCATAACCTATCCATTAAACTTAAATTTTCCACCTTTATGATTTGAATTTTAAAAAGCTGACATACACGGTTGTGTTCAAGATGATATTTAGAGTCTAATAGAATTAACTTAATTTTTGACGAATAGTAACCTACCTCTATGAATAATAACCTGCCCTTATGAATAGTAACTGACCCTTATGAAAATTAATATGACTCTTATGAATGGTAACCATACCCTTGAGTGTATAAATGAATTTAGGAACCTTAAAAATGAAGATGAATATTTATAGTGTATATATTTCTATTAAATAATGATTTAATTAAATATTTAATTAATCATATTTAGAAAATTATTATTGAAAAATGGACTTCATTTTTGGATTCTACATGCCGAAAAATGGTTAGGGTTAATTTTTGGGATTTTTGAGAAATACTTGATTTTTTATGAATAGTAAAATGCGATAATTTACGATAAATGCTAAATAAGGAATTTATTGAGTCATTGATGATGATCTGCTAATATAAGACCAATTGGTTCAATTTCACATGAATTTATTATTGTCATTGTTCATATAATAGTCAATATTGGTTGTCTTAAGAGGAAATAATAAATTAATGATTATAATATTAAGAAAACTGCTCTCCCCTCCACTATATAAACCACCCCTCACCCCCTCTTCCTCCCACACCACTAAAGCTTCATGACTTGCCTAAATTATATCAAATACTCTTTCCAAGAACACTCCCCACATCCAAGACCTATTTTTCTCACCAAAAAGCCAAAAACAAAGGCCTTAAGGAGATTCTCAAGGAGGAGTACTCAAGAGGCAAACCTTCTTTCTCTTTTCTTTCAAATTCTTTTACAAAGTTCTATTATTTTGTTCTCCCTTCTCACCTCACCTCATACAAATGACATGGTAATTTCAGTACCTTACATGTACTAGATTTTCATTTTTCTAATGGAATATTTCATCATAATCTCTCTTTTCCCCTCCTTTTATACAATAAAATGAAAACACCGTTCGAGATGTGTTAATTTATCACACTCAAGGAAGAAGGGTTTTCAATTTGCATCACCATATTTAATACAGGTCATGAAACCTTTTCAATGGTTGAAACATGTCAAAATATATGTATTTCATCTTGATTAATGTTCTGTAATCCTTACACATTCATAATATGGAATTATAATACAAAAAAAGTTTATTGTGCACAAAACCGCCAAGCCAATTCCAAGCGTTTATTTTTAACTCATCGAATGAGTCATCCTCATGGTATATAACGAGAATCATTATAAGATCATTTATATCTATTTAATTTCACTAATAATTTATATTAACAATTCTATATGTTTAACCATATTTCAAATAAACATCCATTCATGAATACAAGTAAACAGATTATGAAAACCAAAGAAGAAAATGCTACCCAAACAATAAAATTGAATCTCTTAAACCATCAAAAAGGACATTAATGAACCTAATAAGGTCATAACATACCAATTACATGTTTCTGAGGTTCTGGAATTATTAATTAATGAAGCTAAATTTTATTATTCAGGTCGTTAAGAACAATCAAGAACACCTTCGAGCATAAGGTAAGGGATACTCTCTCTCCCTTTTATTCAAGAAACTTCCCTATATTGAACCCTTTTATTTTTAATTCCTAATGATGAGTTATGTTTTATCACCTCCCCAATACTACCCTTATGACATATAAATAATGGGATACCCCTTTACCTCACATTAATCCCTCACAAGAACACTCTTTACCATGCCGAAATGTTTGTAATGGATCCTCTCTCCCCCTTTTATTCAAGAAAACTTCGTATGTTGCGCCCTTTATTTTTAATAACTAATGACGAGGTATGTTTTTTAACCTCCCCAATACTTCTATTATGACATATAAATAATGTGATACCCCTTTAACTCTCATTAATCTCTCACAAGAACACTCGTTACCATGCCGAAATGTTTGTAAGGGATTCGCTCTCTCACTTTTGTTCAAGAATATCTCCTATGTTCTTCCATTTTAATTTTAATTCCTAATGATGGGGTATGTTTTTGAACCTCCTCCATAATTCCCTTGTGACATATAAATAATTTAATAACCCTTTACCTCTCATTAATCCCTCACAATAACACTTGTTACCATTCCAAAATGTTTGTAAGGGGTTTCTCATCTCACTTTCAATTCTACGAGATTTCCGTTTTTCACCACTTATTTATTGGATTTGGTATATGTGTATTTCCATTTGATATATAATATCATGATTCTATTTATATTCATTGTATTCTGTGATTCATTTGGTGGTTATTAACTTTTGGTCATAGGACTCAATTGATTACAACATGGTAACAAGCTTTGTCTCAATTTTCACTTCATTGTGACTTGCTTGGTATTGCGCACCTACTCTTTCTTATGTGGTGCACCTACTACCCATTTGAGATCACTTTTAAATTGAAATTATATTCCATTTAAATTTCCATATTCTCATATCATGGATATGATTATTATCTAATCTGTATACCATTTTACATAGGGTATTTATTTTAAATGTTGTTTTGACTGTAGAAATATTGATGAATCTGTATCCTCTATTCTATACGGATAATGTAAAGGCATACTTATAAAGTCTTGAATCTATGTATAAATAATTATCTAGACATTCAGTGGTGGGTGGGGACCTCTATATCCTCTCGATGCATCGGTAGGTCTCATGAGACAAATCATTTTGCTACAAACCCTTCGAGTTTGATTCCAAAAATAACACGTGTTTCTACACACATAACTAAACCATTTTAACGGTATTATGGTTTCATGTGCCAGATACATGACATACATTTAATAAGAATTCTCTTTATTCATTATCAGTTATTACTATCCATGAGTTTTTCACTATGAAAAAATCTATGGATGCAATTTCATTCTCAGTTTATTAATGGTTTTAGTTTTTCATTTATTTACCATTCCATATTGATTA
Organism: Viscum album; assembly: GCA_963277665.1. NCBI lineage: Eukaryota > Viridiplantae > Streptophyta > Magnoliopsida > Santalales > Viscaceae > Viscum > Viscum album. Next base: position 1,103,187,524 of record OY728150.1, on the reverse strand, counting down.
TGTAAAATTGTTTACAATTTAGTTATTATTGATTCATGATTCCACTATTTTTAACCCTTACTGAGCGTTCAAGCTCACCCATTTTCATTGTTTACTTTCGAGAGGAAATAAAGAGTATATCATTTATTGAGTTCTTGTGGACGAAATTTTTAGTTTTTGTTATGTATTGTTTTTTGCAACCTTTTCCAATGTAATTTGAGTTACATATATGTATCTAGTTTATTCAAGAATACTAAACTGATCATTCCTTTAAGCTTTCATTCATTATAACCATGCCAATGTACTTAGTAATGCACTAACTCTAGTCTAGAGGGGTCGGGGTGTTACAGTTGGTATCAAAGGAAGTTTAGTAGCAAACTTGGAAACTAGATTAGAAAACTTAGATTAGGGAACAAAGACCTAAGGTAGTATTTAAGGATGAACGTACAAGAAGGTCCTGGTATTTTTTTAAGGAATAGATTATCTTAATATTTCTAGAAAATACATCCCTGTCTGGATACGATCTGGTAGGGGTGGATCTGGCACAAATGTACCTAGGAGTGAAAGCTCTGACAAGGAGTTTCGGGCTTGACCTGGGGTATCATGGTACATGAAAATAGGCCTCGCTGCACTCTTGGTTATGACACTCTTGGGGGATATTCTTAGGGTAATTCATATTTTCTTTACAAGCCATTATGAAGGATTAAAATGTAAATTATTCCTCAACAAAACCATTTTTATGATTTTGGGATTATCCATGCTTAGGATCACAATTTATACTAAGTATTTTGTTATGTTAATATTATACATTATGATTTATACTATAATATAATGTGTGCCATTATTTAGAAATGGCATCTAACGGAAGAAGGGGAATCAATACTTGTGGGAAAGGTAAGGATCTCCCCACTGAGAAAGTCAACACAGTCAATGTTGGAGCGGATCAGATCATGGTCATATTAGGATAACTTACTCAGGTTGCAATGAATAACCATTCCACACCTCTGTTGGATTGTTTTATGCGTCAGAATCCCCCAGATTTCAGCGGGACTACTAATCTAGTGGTTACTGAGCAATGGATCAAGTCCCTTGAAAAGATATTCATGGCATTAAGATGCAATAAAATTGGAAAGGTGGTACTAGCAGTATATTGTCTCAATAGAGATGTTGATCAATGGTGGTCCTTGATTCAGAATACCATAGAGGAAGAATAAATAGAAGAAATGGAATGGAGTACTTTTAATGAAATATTCTTCGAAAAATATTTCCCTCGTGAGAAATGAACTGAAATGAAGAGGAAATTCCTTGGCTTAAAGAAAAGGGAAGAAGACAATATTGGAGAGTATGAGTCTACCTTTACAAGGCTATCATGGTATGCTGTAGATTACGTATGTTACTCGGAAGACAAGATTGATAATTTCTTTGAAGGTATTAAGACGAGTCTTATAAGGGCACTGGATTCTCAAACATTTTCATCATATGATGAAATTATATCAAGTGCCATCAAAATAGAGAAGGAATTTGATAGATCAAATTTTTTCAAGGGAAAACAAGATAAAAATTGGTACTCTAATAACCAAGGGAAAGGTGAAGCGCCAAAGAAGAACAAAGGAATGAATAAATTCCTATTATGCAAGAACTGTGGAAAGAATCATATCAAGAAATGCTTGAAAGGCATGGGAGTCTGCTATAAGTGTAGAGAAAAGGGTCATCTATTTAATGAATGAAAGGGGAAGAAACAACTTTATGATGTTCAATGATACAATTGTAGAGAGAGGGGACACTATAAAAATGAGTGTCCTAAGCCCCAAGGAAATATGCCTTAGAAAAATCCAAGAGATCAAGGGAGAGCTTATGCGATTACAACCATGGAAGTTGAAGTTCCTAATGATGTGGTGGTAGGTACTTTAATTGTTTCCTCAAACTTAACCAACAATTTATTTGATTATGGATAATTGCATTCATTTATATCTTCCCATTTTTCCAAGAAAATTATACATGTCCAATTTGATTTAATAAAAGAGTTATCAGTCAAAACTCTTAGGGGATGCATCATTGCAACAAAGGCATGTCGACTTGTCCCCCTTATGACACAAAAACGTGATTTAGTTTCTAAACTTATCATCATACCAATGAATAAATTTTATATAATTCTCGGTATGAATTTTCTGTAAAATTATGACGTGAAGATATATTACAAGAAAAATGAAGTTACAATTTTTGAAAATGGTGTAGAATCTCTTATCTTTATAGCAGAGACCTCACTATCGGATTCTTATCTAGAACCACCCCTAGTATCTCTGTTAAATGAAATTCTTGGAGAGGAAGAGAACCCAATATCTATGGGTGAGGAAATAAATATTCAAATTGAAGATGTGTACAAAGTGGAAGAATACATTAATGTATTTCTAGAGGATTTACCTGGACATCCTCCAGAGTAGAAAGTTGAGTTCTCTATTGATTTAATTCCTAGTGCAAGACCTATATCAAAGACTCCCTATAGAATGTCCACCATGGAATTAGTGTATATAAAAAACAACTAAAGTAATTGAGTGAAAAGTGATTTATTTGACCTAGTGTTTCTCCATGGGGAGCCCCTATCCTCTTTGTCAAGAAGAAATATGGATCCATGATGCTATGCATTGATTATAGGGAAATCAATGCTATTATGATAAAGAATAAGTATCCTCTACCCTAGATTGGTGATTTATTTTATCAACTTGATGGAGCTCAATACTTTTCGAATATTGACCTTCGATATGTATATCATCTGCTACGTGTGAAGAATGAAAATATTCCTAAAACAGAATTTCAAACCAGGTATGGGCATTACAAGTTTACAGTGATGCCTTTTGGACTGACAAATGCACCCTCTGTTTTGATGGATTTAATGAATAGAGCTTTCAAAGAATATCTTGATTAATTTTTTGTGGTATTCATTGATGATATCCTGGAATACTCAAAAAGATATGAAGACAATGATAATCACTTGTGTGTTATTATGAAAACTCTTAGAAGAATAAAATTATATGGGAATTTTTGCAAGTGCAAATTATAGCTTCAATCAGTTTCTTTCTTAGGCCATATTGTCTCTAAGGATGGAATCCTAGTTGATCCTAAAAAGAAAAGGGAAATCCAATAATGTCCCATTCCAACAAACATAACTGAGGTATGCGGTTTTATTGGCTTAGCAGGTTACTATCAGTATTTCGTTCAGAATTTTGCCTGACTGGCTAACCTACTAACCAAGATCACGCGTAAAGGAGTTAAGTTTGTATGGACAAAAGAATGTACAAAATTCTTCTAGTAATTGAAAATAATATTGGTCAATACTCCAATTTTGACTCTACTATCTAGAAGTGATGGATTGGTAATATACATCGATGCATGAAAGAATGGTCTGGGGTGCATCCTTATGAAAAACAATAGAGTTATTACTTATGCATCAATATAATTGAAGACTCATGAGAAAAATTATCCAACTCATGATCTTGAGTTAGAAGTCGTAATATTTTCCATGAAAATATAGAGACATTATCTCTATAGAGAAATATGTGAGATTTATACGGACCACAAGAGTTTGAAATACATTTTCACACAGAAAGAACTCAACATGAGGCAAAGGAGATGGCTCAAGTTACTCAAAGATTATGATTATTCAATACACTACCACCCAGGAGAGGAAAATAAGGTGGCATATGAATTAAGTAGGAAATATCATGGACTTCTGACTCAAATGAGGATTGAGAGAGATCCTATATTCATAGATCTACTAAATATGGATATGATAATTGTTAAGGAAAGGGAAACATCTTTCCTCTTTCAAATGATTTCTAAACCATCTTTACTAGAGAAGATAAAAAGATCTCAATCTGATGGTGAGAATCCGCAAAAGAAAATTAATGTTGTCAAGGACGAGATATTGGTAGACATCGTGTATGTGGAAGGAGTTATGAAATTTGGGAAGAGGTTATGCATTCCATCAGTACCTGATCTAAAAAGGGAACTATTAGATGATGCTCATAGCTTAAATTTCTCTATACACCCAGGTGGCACAAAGATGTATAGAGATCTGGAGGAAAATTTTTGGTGGGATAATATAAAGTGGGAAATTGCTGACTTCATGTTAAGGTGTCTAGTTTGTCAATAAGTGAAGGTAGAGAGACAAAATCCCAAAGGAGTGATTCAACCTCTACATATTAATATGTGGAAGTGGGATAACATTACAATGGATTTTGTCACTGGAATAATGAGGACACCTAGAAGGAATGATGAAAAATGGGTAATTGTTGATCATCTCACAAAATCAGCACATTTCCTTCTAATAAGAGAGGATTTACCACTCGATTTCCTGGAAAGACTTTATATTAATGAAGTTGTAATAGTTCATGGTGCACCTCTATTGACTGTGTCCAATCGAGATCCCCAGTTTACATCAAAATTCTAGAAAAGTCTCCAAAAGAGTTTGAATACTGTGCATCATATGAGTACTACTTATTACCCCTAAACTAACAGACAGTCTGAAAGGACTATTCAATCTCTAGAAGACATGCTGAGATCATGCTCTCTTGACTTCCAAGGTATGTGGGATTAATACTTTCCTTTGGTTGAATTTTCTTACAATAATAGTTTCCATTCTAGTATTCAAATGGATCCATATGAAGCGTTATATGGAAAGAGATGTCAAACTCCAACTTGTTGGGATGAAGTTGGTGAGGGGAAACTTATAGGACCAGAACTTATTGAAGAGACCATGACAAAGTTGAAGACAATACAAGACCATATTAAATCATCTCAAAGTAGGAAGAAGAGTTATGCTGACAACCGGAGAAAGGATTTGGAATTCCAAGTGGGAGATCATGTCTTTCTGAAAGTATCTCTATGGAAGGGTGTCTTAAGGTTTGGTAAGAAAGGGAAACTGAACCATAGGTACATTGGACCATTTGAAATTCTGGAAAGAATTGGATCTGTAGCTTACCATTTAGTGATACAGCCAAATCTCCCCAGAGTTCTTGATGTGTTACATGTTTCATTTTTAAAGAAATACATGCCACACCCAACACATGTGCTCACCTATGAAGAAATAGAACTAGAACCAGATTTTTCATACTGTGAAAAGCCTATCGAGGTTCTTGACACAAGGGAGAAGGTTTTGAGAAATCAGAAAAATTGTCTAGTAAAGGTTCTTTGGAGAAACCAAAATATAGAGGAAGAAACATGGGAACATGATGATTTATTTGAAGAAGAACCACCCACATCTTTTTGGTGGGCTTTATAAATAAAATTTCAAGGATAAAATTTCTGAAGGAGGGAATAATGTAGCACCCTAAACATTTTATGGTATTTTTCTCTTAAATACACAATATTCATTAGATATCTTATATTTTATGAATCATTGAGCCTTTATGGAAAAAACATGGTTACTTATAGTAGATAGGCACAACCTAGCAATTAAACTTAAACTTTCCAACTCCGTGATTTGAATTTTAAAAATCTAAAATACAAGGTTGTGTTCAAGATGACATTTAGAGTCTGATAGAATTAACTTGATTTTCAGTGAATAGTAACCTACCCTTATGAATAGTAACATGCCCTTATGAATATTAACTTACCCGTATGAATATTAATATGACTCTTATGAATGGTATCCATACCCTTGAGTGTATAATTTAATTTAGGAACCTTAAAAATGAAGATGAATATTTTTAGTGTTTATACATTTCTATTAAATAATGATTTATATTTAATTAATCATATTTAGAAATTTATTTTTGAAAAATGGATTTCTTTTTGGATTCTGCATGTCAAAAAATGGTTAGGGTGAATTTCTAGGATTTTTTTGAAATACTTGATTTTTTTATAAAAGTAAAATGAGATAATTTACGATAAATACTAAATAATGGATTTATTGAGTCATTGATGATGATATGCTGATGTAAACCCAATTGGTTCTACATCACATGCATTTATTACTATTCATGGTCATGGAATACTCACTATTGGTTGTCTTGGGAGGAAATAATAAATTAATGATTATAATATTAAGAAAACTTCCCTCCCCTTCACTATATAAACCACTCCTCACCCCGTCTTCCTCCCACACCACTCAAGCTTAAATCATTGCCTAAATTCTGCCAAATAATCTTTCCAAGCCCCCTCCCCACTTCCAATATCTTCTTGTCTCACTAAAAGTCAAAAAACAAAGGCCTTAAGGAGATTCTCAAGGAGGAGTACTTAAGAGGTGAACCTTCCTTCTCTTTTCTTTCAATTTCTTTTACAAAGTTCCATTATTTTGTTCTCCCTTATCACATCACCTCATCCAAATTACATGATAATTCTATTACCTTAAATGTATTATATTTTCATTGTTTTAATGGAATATTTCATCATAATCTCTCTTTTCCCTCCTTTTATACAATAAAATGCAAACACCATCCGAGATGTGTTAATTTATCACACTCAAGGAAGACGGGTTTTCAATTTGCATTACTATCTTCAATAATGGTCATGAAACATTTTAAATGGTTGAAAAATGTAATAATACATTTATTTTATCTTTATTAATGTTCTGAAATCCTTACACATTCATAATATGGAATAATAATACAAAATAAGTTTATTGTGCACAAAACCGCCAAGCCAAATCCAAACGTTTATCTTTAACTCATCGAATGAGTCATCCTCATGGTATATAACCAGAATCATTATAATATCATTTATATCTCTTTAATTTAACTAATAATTTATTTTAACAATTCTGGATGTTTAACCATATTTCAAACAAACATCCATTCACGAATACAAGTAAACAGATCATGAAAACCAAAGAAGAAAATGCCACCAAAACAATAAAATTGAATCTCTTAAACCATCAAAAATCCCATTAATGAACATAATAAGGTCATAACATATCAATTACATGTTTATAAGGTTCTGGAATTATTAATTAATTAAGATAAATATTATTATTCAGGTTGTTAAGAACAATCAAGAACACCTTCGAGCATAAGGTAAGAGATCCTCTCTCCCCCTTTTATTCAAGCTTCTTCCCTATGTTGTGCCCTTTTATTTTTAATAACTAATTATGAGGTATGTTTTAAAACTTCCCCCATACTTCCATTATTACATATAAATAATGGGATACACCTTTACCTCTCATTAATCTCTCGCAAGAACACTCGTCACCATGCTGAAATTTTGTAAGGGATCCTCTCTCTCCCTTTTATTTAAGCAGCTTCCCTATGTTGTGCCATTTTTTTAATAAATAATGATGAGGTATGTTTTATAACCTCACCATAATTCTCGTATAGTATATAAATAATGGGATACCCATTTACCTCTCATTAATCCCTCGCAAGAACACTCGTTACCATGTTGAAATGTTTGTAAGGGATTCTCTCTCTCACTTTTGTTCAAGAATCTCCCCTATGTTGTGCCCTTTTAATTTTAATTCCTAATGATGGGGTATGTTTTCTCACATCCCACATACTTACATTGTTACATATAAATAATGTAATACCCCTTTACCTCAAATTAATCCCTCGCAATGACACTCGTTAACTTGCCAAAATGTTTGTAAGGGGTTTCTCATCTCACTTTCAATTCTGGGAGATTTCCATTGTTCAACACTTATTTATTTCATGTGGTATATGTGTAATACCATTATATATATATTATCATGATTATATTTTTATTCATGGTATTATGTGATTAATTTTGTGGTTATTAAATTTTGTTCATACGACTCAATTGATTACAATGTGGTAACGAGCATTGTCTCAATTTTCACTTCATTGTTACTTACTTAGTATTGTGCACATACTCTTTGTTATATGGTGTACCTATTGACCATTTGAGATCACTTTTCAATTTAAATTATATTCCATTTAAATTTCCATATTTTCATATCATGTATATTATTATTCTCTAAGGTGTATACCATTTTACATACGATGTTTATTTTGAATGTTGTTTTGACTATGGAAATATTGATGAATCTGTATCCTTTATTCTATACGGATAATGTAAAGGCATATTTCTCTTGTGTTGAATCTATGTATAAAGAATTATTTTGACATACATAGGTGTGTGGGGCCCACAAAATCCCCTCAATTCATCGGTAGGTCTCATGAGACAAATCATTTGGCGACAAACCCTTCGAGTTTGTTTCCAAAAATCAGACGGGTTTCTACCCACATAATTAAAAACTTTTAACGATATTATGGTTTCATGTGCCAGATACATGACATCAAATTAATAAGTATTATCTTTATTCATTATCAGTTATTAATATCCATGAGTTTTTCACTATGACAAAATCTATGGATGCAGTTTCATTCTCAGTTTATTAATGGAGTGAGTTTTTCATTTATTCACCATGCCATATTGATTATGTCAAATTGTTTACAATTTAGTTATTATTGCTTCATGATTCTACTATTTGTAACCCTTACTAAGAATTTGAGATCACCCCTTTTCATTGTTTATTTTCAATAGGAAATGAATTGGAGATCATTTATTGAGTTCTTTTGGATGTATTTTTTATTTTTTCTTATGTATTGTTTTTTTGTAACCTTTTCCAATGTAATTTGAGTTATATCTATGTATCTAGTGTCTTAAAGAATACTAAACTGATCGTTCCTTCAATATTTAATTCTTTATATCCATGCCAATGTACTTAGTAATGCACCGGCTCCGGTCTAGAGGGGTCGGGGTGTTACAATTATACATAAATTTAATGTAATAATATCCTAGAGTATCTATCGCATTTATAAGTTTATAAAATCTCCCCACTATGATGGGAACTTTAAAGTTCCATGATTATATCTTAAATATAGTTCTATGATTGGATAACATACTATAATGGGGTGAATTGTTTGTTGACTATCAGGTGGGAGTACTCATAAGCTGATGAGTCTTCTTCCCATCAAGTTCACACATGGTAATCTTCAAGATGGGGGATAATGAGAACATAACTGCCTATAAGAATTCCACATGTTTATGTTTCATTATATATTTCTATATGTGAGTGTATATAATTGTATTTTGACTTTAAGATTATTGTTAATGCATTTCATAACTCACACACTTTGATGTATTTTATAAAACTTGACGATACAGTTCATGGAGAAGTTGGATACATTGGGTGCGTCACGAGTGATGTGTTTTTAATAATAAGTCAAGGAAAGATTTTTTTCCTTCTATATTTATCAATGTTGATATCTCATCCCTTTAATTTAAATGGAATCGTCACATTAAATTCCATGGAAATGGTGTAATAATAAGTTTGTTTCAAATAGTTAAAGAAATATGTATCAAACACATAGGTTTATGACACAAGTGGGCAACCTACTTGAAGAGATATTATGATAAAGAGATTATATTAATAAGTTAGTATTCATGTGTAGTTTTAGACGTTACAAAATTGACTTATTTATCTTGGGTTCCTTGACCCATTTCTAGATAGTAATCTTGGATTTCAGGCAATCCTGACTAATTCCAATGAGAAAGAAGACTAGTGGGTCACACACTAGGTTTTTTTATCTAAATTAAATTCTATTTGAATTTAATTAATAGAATAAATATTATTATCAAGACTGATGAATAATTTTATTCATGTTATATCGATCACAAATTATTTATTGAATATTTAATAAATATTTATTATGCTAGATAGTGCACTCCATAAAATGAAAATAATAATATTATTATATAGTATGGGGTTATATAAATTTTATTATATTATTCTAGGTTCATTGTGAAAATAAATAATTTTTTAACCTAAACCCTAACTCTATAATAGACTATTATATCTATCGTGTAGGGTTAATCATAAATCATGAATTGAAAATTGAGAATCGTTGTGAACAACAGACTTCTCTCTAGATTATTCATTCTCTCATATTCTCAAGAATGAGAAGAAATCCATTAATCCTAAAGGATCTTGAATAAATCTAGAGTAACACCACAAGATGATCAATCCACCGTGCTAGTATCCAATGATCCATTGACATTGTTTGGAGATCAAAAGAGAACATGTAGATCATAGCTAGAGGGATTATACACTTGGATCCTACAAGTACAAAGATGGTAATCTGAAAATTATTTTTTGGATGATCAAAAAAATCATCAAAGAATGATCCTAAGATAAGGAATTGTTTATTTTGATCATAATTAAATTAATTATAAATTTATTGTGTAAAAGAACCACTCCGGGTTTTGGGATTTCTATGTCAATATTCAATGTAAATTTTTTATTATTCATGATATTTACATATTTCCCAATTGACTAATAGTCCATAGAATTTGAAAAAAAACATTAATGGTTATTCATCATAAAGGAGCTTTTTTATATATGAAACCTTCATTCTATTCACAAGATAAGATACATATAGACTACTTCTATCCAAAACTCCTTGGAAATTATAGAATGTAGTCTCATGATCCATTCCTTCTTAGTAAACATTCAGTTCATCCACTACGCTACACCATTCTATTATGGTGCTCTAAAAAATATTAATCATGAATTTTATTCCCTTTTTTAACAAAATATTCAAAATTATATTCTATTTAATTTTATACAATTATCAAAATTTAAGCACTTAAGCTTATTTATGGACACTTTTTACACTATGGAACTCTTTCAAATAAACACCCTAAACAACTTAGATTTTTTACTTAATGATGTTAACCCAAAATTTCCTTACTAAATCATTGATGAATGTAACAAAGTATAATGACTTCCCTTGAGAACATATTGGTGTAGGCCCCTAAACATTGATATGCATAAGCTCTAACTTCTAATACTTAGTCATACTTAAATTTGGGATAAATGAAACCTCTATATTATTTCTAAAGATATAAAATACATATTATTGACATTTAGTATTTATTTAGCTACTAAAACTCACATGTTCTTCTCCCTTAGGTTCCCAAGATTAAAATTCCACAACTGTAGATTTTCATAAATTCTCATTCTAGTGATTCTTTCTCTATTTTGATCTTCCCATTAGAAATAAAGTAAAATATTTAACCCATCTGTACATGATCATGTAACCCTAAGTAATATTTTATACTCTATTTTCAAAGAATGTTCCAAAACCTATTTTATCCAACTGATTGAAAAAAATTAGATTCTTCCATAAAACTTCTACTTTAAACACCCCCTATAACTATACGAATAGTTTTTTGATATTCAAACTTCTATATCACCCTTACCAATGATCTTAATAGATTCATAATTGGATTTCTTAAACCTAAAAAACATTCTACAAAAAAATTCACTATGCATACTGTATCAACTATAGAATAGCATGAATCTATGAAATCAATGATCCATGATTATAATATAATATTAACTCCCAATAATAAAATTATAAAAAATTCAGCTACGGTGTTGCTGGAACTTGAAATTTTAGAATAAAATATTTTAAAAGTTTCCCTATGGTCCCTATAATCTTTCTTCATGTGACCCTTCTTCTCACAATACCAACAAATAGGTCCATGCCTAACTAATTTACCTCAAATTATTTCCCTTGATCCATCTTCTGATTTCTTTTTGATTTTTTAAATGGAAAATTATCTACCTTCCACATAGAATTTAGTTTATATATGTACCTGAACTTCCTTCAACCCAAGCTATTCATTCTGAATGAGATCACGAATATACTAAAAAACTATGTTAGTCATTACACAAGAATTTATTATGAAATTACTATCATACCATGATTTTAAAAGTGAAGAAAATAGTAAAAAATCCCACACATCTTTCATGAATTTCACTTTAACTAATTTTATATGACTTTAAATCATATTAAATTCACTAATATGATTAGATTCTAGTCTTACTTTTGATATTTTCATACTGAAAAACCTATACATCATAAATTTTTTTTTCACTACTACTGTTTTCTCATACTTATTCACTAAGGCCTTTAAAAATAAATTTTGGCCTTCATATCCATGATGTTATAGGTAAAATACCATGTTAGTGACATATGTATCATTCCAATTGCATTCTTATAAATCCTTTCCCATTCCAATTTTTTTCCATTGATTCCATTTTGACTCATTTCAATGGAACCTCAAGGTCCTTATAAAATAGATAATCTTATATATACATCATCTAGGAACTGAATTCCATCCTATAAAATTTGTATATCTAGAACTTTACTTCTTCCAACCCCATTCCTTTTGAAATAATTGACTCTGAATAGAACACAAATTAATAGTGATAAGAACATTACCTGAAGAGTCTGTTTATGAGCATGTAGAGACTTACTGAACCAAAAGATCTGATAATTATAAGAAAAACTCTAGAACTTCAATTTTAGAACAAAGTTTGTAACTTCAATTAGTGGAAGAATCCTGCAAACTCAATACATAGAAAATGATAAGAAAAATTGCACCCCATTCACCAAAATGAAATTCTAGCCTACACACTTGAAAAAAAACACAACTTCTGAAAACAAACACACAAGAAAAAAATAAAAGTAAATAAGGAATACAAATGATAAATTTTATATGGTTCAAAATTTAGTTTTACATCTATGGGAGAAAACCATGGTTTACTTTCATTTCATGGAAGAAGAGAAGAATACGACTACTGTTCTTAGTTTTTTTTCAAATTTACCTATTTTTATCACACCCAAATGTACAAGTGGTCCAACCCCACCTATTTAAAGTTAGTAATATCAGGTGAACTTGTTCCACTACTTTTCAAAATTCATAGGGGACCGTTGTTGGTCTTATAAACCTTTGATTACCTATATATTTTCACTTTATAACCATTAAATTCTGATAAACTTTACAAATAATTCTCACACAACTATTTTATGGTTTATATGGATCCCCTTTAAAAATACTCTAGGAATACATTACATAATTCCATTTAGTTATTATTATAGGAGCTAAAAGTTTTCCACTTCCATCATTAGGGAATGATCACTTAAACTTCTGAATTTAGAACATGTCCTCTAGAATAGCTAGCCTACACGAGTATTATGCTTCTACAATCCTTCATTAGTCTGATTCCATTGTTTTAAATTCACTCATTCTAGATATTTGAAACATAACTTGAAAGTAAACTTCCCAAATATTAACAATACTCTCTCTTAAAAAAATCAGTTGGTATCAGATCATGTTGAAGCATTTCTAGGTATTTAATGAGGATTTGAGTTTTTTTATTTATTGAAAACATATTTTGGATCAATTATATTTATACAAAGTATGAATATAGTCAACAAAAAAGGAGTTCCTATTCTTGATGAAAAAGTATTCCATCAATTTAATGAGTGGATGATTCCATATCTTTTATCTCTTGGATTAGATATTCCTGACACCATGAAGAATGTTGTTTATATCCTCAAGGTTGGTATAATATATGCATTTATTGATAAAAATAATATCCAATTTTATGGTAGAGTGTGAAATTAATCACTTTTATTTCTCCAAGAAAAAAAGTTTACAGGAGTGATGGGTATAAAAATAATAAATGAAATATGAAGGGAATGCCATGATAATCGCAAGGTAGATAAGAATATTAAAGAGTCATGATTAGAAACATAACAAACTTAATTTAATGATATTCATATGGTGAAATAAGAATTAGTTGATGATTTATTCATTTGGGTGAACAAAATTATTAGCTTGATTAGAGGTTATGGATAAATTATTGAGTATTACATTGTAGTAAATAAATTATTGAGAATTTTGTTAAATAAGTTTGATGCAAAAATCCGAATTCTTGAGGACCAAGACTTGGATGAGTGGACCATTAATAAACTCAATAATATATTGATAACCTATGTGATGAGGATAGGACCATCCTTCAATAATAAAGGTAAACCTGAGATGGATCATATGCTCAAATATTTAAGAGCTTCAAAACATATTAAACTAGAGTGGTCTTATGAGGAGGAAACTAGAGTTGAAGATACTTCCATGTATTTTAATGAACATGTATCGTTACTATCTAAATTTATTCAATAAAGAAAAATTAAGAATAAGGGAGAACTAATTTTTAGGAGTTTCAATTTTGAAAAGATTAGTAACTTTTCATTGAGTTATCCTAAGAAGAAAAAGGAATATGAGGAGTAAGATCAATCCCAAATACCATCAAAGATAAATAATATATTGAATGGTTGAAATATAAGAAAATTATTTAAATTAAAATGTAAGGAAAAATCATCAATGATTTTTTTTTCAAATCATGATGCAACATATTTTAATGAACAAAATTAGTGAAAGTAGAAAAACTAAAAGGGATAAGGACTTATAAATTTCATGGGAAAATAAAATTAGTCTAAAAATTATTAGAGTGAATAAGAAAAAGAAGTTAGTAGTGAAGATGAAAGAAGTGACGAGGAGACACCAAAGGAATTCCAATTAAGAATGGATATTTTGGAGTTATTGAATAAAAAAAATCAAGATATAAAATAATGGATTTAATAGTAAAAATGTTTTATTAAATAAATCCCTTCATGAATCAAAATATAATGAAATTTCTTATATGTAAATAAATTATACACAAAAAATGTGTGATATCAATGATATCTTTGAAGTAAGAGATGAGATGATTGAGATTACTATTTTACCTCTCTATCTCACGTAGTGTTTTCTTGATCATGAGAACTATTTTTTGTGTCTCCCAGTTTTATTTTAGTGTGTTTTGGTCTCTTAATTTTTTATTTTAGTCATATTAAAGGTGGAATTAATGGAGATATCCAATATTATACAAAGGCATCATAATGATCTTGTTAAATAATTTGAATTATCTTAGATCATGTTTTGAGATAATGGAAATAAATTGGATCATCAATCAAAGGTTATGAAAGGAATCTATGGAGGATTTTATTGAAGATAGAGCACCACAGGCTGCACCAACTCACCAGTTACATATAGAAATAATGACATTTCCAATAAGGATTCCATTGAATACCCAATGGTGTTGGATAGAACAACTCATGCAATAGGAATCCATCAGCCAGACCATGTAGGATCATTTACTATCCAGTAGAAGTAGGTAGATCTAGGATATCCCCTCATAATCCTATCATCAAGAGGATAAGATTTTCTAGTTAGCTAGTGTATTCTTTCCAACAAGTCAAAATTCAAAATTATAGTGGAACCCATAGCTTTTAAGCTCTCATTAGTGATTCTTAATGAATTTGGTTAATTATAGAAGATTCATATTCCTTTTTGGATCCTATAAATAGGTATCCTTAGTGGCATGTAAGATCTACCTTAACTACCCTGTTAACAATAA
Source organism: Viscum album (assembly GCA_963277665.1). Taxonomy (NCBI): domain Eukaryota; kingdom Viridiplantae; phylum Streptophyta; class Magnoliopsida; order Santalales; family Viscaceae; genus Viscum; species Viscum album. The sequence goes on along the minus strand of OY728150.1, from coordinate 1,103,172,280 downwards.
TTCCTCAATTGTGAATTTGATCCTTGATCAGATATTTCGATCTCTAAAAGGATAATCTCGAACAAATACTATAAAATTTATCTCAAAAACTAACTACGATTATTATTTAATATTTAAGGCTCCCATATCTTTATATCTATATATTTAATCTCAATTTTACTAATAAATTCATGAGATATAGGGATAATATTTGTAACAAGTTTGTTCCAAGTGAAAATCTCTTATTCTCATCTCCTTCTACAATGGGTTCTCACTACCAAAAAAATGATGGATGAGTTCTTTTGATACCAATAAAACTTCAATAGGGTTATCACAACCATAATTATGAGGGAAGATTTTATTGATCACCATAAAAATCAATGGAGTAATAGAAACCTTTCAACCCAAAGAGAGGATACATAGGTTTTTACACCAAGTTATTTTCAAACTCCTTTATCAAACCATGATTATTCTCTCTTTTAATTTATGCTTTGTATCATTAAAAATTCATACTCATAATTAAATACATTTGATATGTCCATTTTTTGTTCATAATCACTCAATTGGTATTGATATTAACCTTTTAATATGTATTGAATCTAACACTTTATCATATCAATACCTTATAGTTTTGAATTTACCTTCCATATTTTCTTTAATTTTTAAAAAGGGAAATTCACCCGCCCTCTTTCCATATTACTTATACAAAAAATTACTAATCAAAATTTCATTTCTAATAATAAAGAGGAAAAATATTTTGAAGAAAGACTCACATATAGTAAAAAACTCATAAAATAATCTCATCATGATTTTCAAAATTTCATCAAAGAAGTTGGTGAGTACTCTAATGAAGCAGATAAAGTTACTAATGCTATCATAAAACTAGAATATTTTCCTATGATTCCATAAACACTAATTATAGAAACCCAATCCTATAATATTTATAGAGGTATCAATGATAATAAATGGAATAATGTGATTAATTCACTTAAAAAGGATAAAATACCTTTTTTCCCTCATAGTGGTGGTTATAAAAATTTAAATAACAATGAGGCATGGAAGAAGAAGAGTGTTGATAAAAATACTATGGTAAATTATAAATTAAAGTAGGATTATTCTAATCATGGTAAAACTAAACAAAAATAGAAAAGTTCAAATCATAAGGAAACATAACCAACAAATTTTGATAATTTAAATTTCCAAATGAGCATATTTATCTTTAAAAGAAAATGTTGGTGTTATAGAGTATATAGAAACAAAATGTATGAGTGTTGGTAAAATATTTTACTCCCTCAATTAAATAAAGGACATGAATTTAGGGGGGGTGGGGTCATGTTAAAGTGAAAAAATGTGAGTAGGGACAATATCTAAAGGATAAGTTAAAATTTAAAAATACATTTGATTATCTTGGGGTCACTTGTGGGTAGTCAATCAATTTGGACACATCACCAATAAGTTTCTCACAATACTAATAAATCATATAATGTAAAGGGAGAACTCCAAATATATAAATAAGATTAGAAAAATAGATTACGTTATAGCGTTTTAGGATTCTTATAAAGATGGAAAAGTATAAATGAATTAGGTACTTTAAAACCTTTTCTCATCATATGTGTTCAATAAGAAACATATCTTTAAATACATCTAAAGTTATGATGGAGGATTTTTTGTTTTAAAAAATGATGGAACACTCAACACAAAAGGAGCTAGATTGACTAAAATTGGTGAGAAGAAATCCAATGATGTTTTCTTTATAAATAGACCAAGGTACAATTTCTTGAGTGTTTATCTACTTTATGATAATGAGAATGATGTGATATTTATAAGTAATGAATGTTTCATAAAGATAAAAAAGGATGAAAAAATCATCATGAAGGGATTACAAACAATAGTAAATATATTATATATTTCTGATGATAAAAAATACCCATTACATGATTATAAAACATAAGAATGAGATTTGACACATGTGACTTGAAAATTTTGAATAAATGAACTTGGATAAGTTAATAAAGTGTGAAATTGTGAGTATTCTACTGAATATGTATTTATAAATATTCAATAATTTTGATATATTTCACAAAGGAAAAATAGTAAACAAGAATCACAAGGTTGTTTAGATCTAAATGAAGAAACCTCTTGATTTTATACACTTAGATGTGTATGGTATTATGAGTTTTAAGTCAACCAATGAAGATAATAATTTTATGAATTTCATTGAATATTTTACTCATGTGACTTATGTATACTTTATGTTATGTAAATCGTAAAATATTGATATTTTTAGGCACTTTTAGTGGTTTGTTGAAAATAAAATAGTACATGAAATAAAAAAATTTCAGTCAGATAATGGATATGAATAAAATAATGAGAAGTTTGAGTCATATATTGAGAATCGTGGAATAAATCATGAATATACTGATCCATACACACCACAAAAAAATTATTTGAGTAAAAAAACCAAATTTTGGTGAGCATGGAGAGAACCATGTTATCAAAGCATGAAACCATAAAGTATTTTGGGAGACAAGATATAAATGAATCTATCTATATTCTTAATCAATGCTTACTTAGAACAAATTTAGGGAATATTACTTATGAGATGTGGTTTGGAAAGAAACCCAATTTGAATAGATTAAAGGTAATTTACATCCTATGTTATATCAATATCAACATTTGGAATTTGATAAAGTTTAATGAGAGATCCAATGAGGATATTTTTCTTTGATATACACCTTATGGAAGGAATTACTAATGTTATAAGAATAATATGAGTAAGATATTTAGCAACTTTGATGTGATTTTTCTAGAAAATAAAACAAATTGTAAACATAACTGCCTGTTATTGATGACATTAAATAATCCCTTGGTGATGGTGTTGGAAATGATGGGTGGGATTTTTTTACATGAGTAAATTTTGAAAATTTCTAGCATGATTTAGAAATTTCTATAAATGATAAAATCCCTAGTAAAGGAGAATATAAATTCACAAAATATATAAACATCGATAAAATTTGTGGATATGGTAGAAAGGGTATTCAAACCCAGAGAAGTTTGATAAATCCCAATCATACTAGCTCTCATTAACTAACCCGAATGGCCTGAAGGCCTTCATTTTTATTGATTTTTGATAACCCCCCCCCCCTTCAAGGGACGAGGGGGAACCCTTACAAGGCCTATAGGCTCAGAGATTACATGGCCCATAGGATTAGGAGATTACATGACCCAAAGGTCTTAGGGAATTCAACCAGAATATCGACAAGAAACTACCCCTCCCCTGTATCTGCATCATGATAATAGCTCTCCACCTTTGCATGGACGTCTGGCTAGGCTTCCCGTGAAAGCACATGTTGGTCCCGATGGCATAGCCATACCCTCTCATTCTGACAAATCTATTTGGTTCTGCTTTGGTGACTGCACCTATTCTGATTCCTCTTCTAGGGATGCTTCTTTTTTATAGTCTGTCTGGGGAAACTACATGTGGCCCGAAGGCCTTGAGGTAGCCCGAAGTTCTTAAAGGTGTCCCAAAAGACCTACTGACCCAAAGGCCTGGGTGGCCCAAAAGCCTTAAGGTCTCCAAGCCCAAACTGGTGGCCCAAGGTGAATAGTTCCAGCCGCTACAGTACCGAACATTACCTACTACAATAACTGCTACAATGTCTGCTACAGTGCCCACACAGTGTAAAGTTCTGCTATAGTACCTGTACAACGTATAGTCCTGCTATAGTACTGCACAGTGTACAGTCTGATACAATGCTACTATAGTGCCTGCTACAGTGATGCTATAGTACCCCAGAAATATGCCTCTGCTTAGTTTGAACCTGGGTCTTGTGGATTCACTTAAGGATACCTCACCAACTGGGTTGAGGCTCATGTTCTCTCATTCACTAACTGAACTAAAAAGTGTTGTACAATCATTTCAATATGAGCATTGACTAATAACTCTAAAATAAGTAAAAGATCAAATGGAGAAAAATGAACCCTAGTAATTAATATCACATCCAAAAGATAAGAACATGATCTGGATGAAGTGGGTTGTTAGTAATAAAATCAATGAGATTGGATAAGTAACATAGAACAAGTCTCATTTTTTATGCAAGGGATACACTCAAATTGAGGAAATTGATTTTGATGAGTCTTTTTTTCTTTAGTCATAAGTATTGAAAGATAATTATTTTTCCTATTATATGTGCTCAATATAATTATAAAGTGTACCAAATGGATGCAAAGTCAGTGTTCTTGTATGATGAAATTCATAAATAGGTCAACATTGAACAACCTGAAGGTTTTATTATTGATAGTGACGGTTCATGAGTCTGAAAGTTGACTATAGTTTTATATGATCTTAAACAAGTTCTTAGATTATTGAATTTAAATCTAGAAAATTGTTTAAGGATCATGGATTTCAAGAATGGTTAAGTTGATTGGAATATCTATGTCAATGGAGATGACAAAAAATCACTCATTATGATTTTTTACATTGATGATATTATTTTTATTGAAATAAAAGAAAGGACTTGTGATAAATTTACTGCTAAAATGTAGAAATACATTAAAATAACAATAATTGGTGAGATGATTTTTTTTGGGTTTAAAATTGATGAACACAATAGGTTCTATCTTTGTCGCATAATATTATTATGCACAAAAGTTATTAAAAAAGTTTATAATGAAAGAACTGAGAATGGTATATACTTTTATAGCACTTGGGACTAAAATTTACTTGGATAAAAAGAAATGATTGTTGATAAAACAAATTTCCACAGGCTTATTGGTAGCCTATTTTACTTGATAACATCAAGATCAATCATTAATGCTCTTGTTGTAGTGTGGTGAAAAAGCTATAATTTATTTTTCCCAATGATATATAGTGGTTGATTAGAGTCATATAACCTGAAGAGATGTTGCAGTTCAAACACCCACTATTCCTAATTTAATTATTATATTTTTGTGTTTTTTATTTATGAAATCTGTACATTTTTTAATTTTTTATGGAATGAAAAAATAAAACTAAATATGAAATTAAGATACAGAAAGAATGAATGTATATTAGAGAGAAAGTAGATTCCACTAGGAGAATTACCTAGAGTGAAATTTCACAACCTTAAAGTAGTTTCATATTTACTTAATGAACACGATTCATTATATGTGTAATATATTGTTGTTATGGATGGGTTTTAATTTCTAGGAGAAATTTGAGATTTCATTTACTCGATGAGTTGATTTAAGGATCAAGGTTTGAAAGGGTACTATAATTGATTGGACACCTCAAATGGGTGTATTTAGATAAGAAATTTGGATTAGAAGATGGTAGGGATCAATGGTAATCCATTGGAGGAAGGTTGGGTGGTCAGGGATACACCATACAGCCTATAGCCACTGACCAACCAGTGGTCAGGATAGTGGTCCTACTATCCTGTAAGGGTTCATTAGCTATCTAGTAGATCCTAAAAGTGGTATGATCCACTACTTGTATCCATTATCCAATCAGTGAGTTTTTAGGGGGGAAATTACAATTATTCCTCCTTATATTTTTAGAGGGGAACCCCCTATTTTCCTCCTCTCATTAGCTTGTGAAAACTATGGGTTCCCCCCTCTTCTTTTGGTTCCCCCTTCTTGTTGGGATGGGTTTGGTGCTATTCTTAGAAAATTTTGGTAAGTTTTTCCTTCTAACGAACTCATTTACTCTCCCTTATCTAATTTTTTGTTCTCCAAGTTACATATTTGAGATGAAATTCCACAAAATGATGGTAGAATCATCCTAGGATGATGAGGCTTCCATTAAACCTATCTAATAGATGTATCGATACAACTCTTTCTTGTCATCACCCATATTTTTGATGTAGGTATGTCATCATGTGAGTTTTTCAAGGATTTTGAGTTAAATTAAATGTATTTTATTATGTTTTTGGTTTTTTAATTAGGATTTGGCTTGGGTTATTACCCTAAGCACATAAAAGATCTCCAGAGGATGTTTGGTCTTAATTTACGGATGATGAGTGAACCCAATGAATAAATGGTTTTTATTCCTTATTTAATTAAGTTGGTTATTTAGTTTTAAGTTTTTAATTAATTATAATTTTATTATAGTAAATTATATTGATTTTTTGGTATAGGTTATAATTGTGGATGGTTGTGTGTCAACCATTGGTCTTAGATGATATTGGGTAGCATGTTATTAGGATAAGAATTAAAGATAAGCGGATTCACATTAGGTAAGTTCCCCCTTAAATTTACCCATAGTATTGTTTAATTTTAAAATGAATTAGTTGTGTGGTCTCACCATATTCTTGGGTGACGACATCATAAATTAATTGGATCATTTTTTTATGTTTTTAAATTAGTTAAATAATTTCTAAATGGACTATAGGCACATTATGTAGGGATGTTCCAATGGGATGATCTACTTGGAATTGAACTTAATTTGGACTAATGAAATATCATAACCTTTAAGAATAGAAATGTGATAGTATAGAATGGATTGTTTTATTATAGACAAATGAGGGAGCCTTGTTTAAATGGTTAAAAATGAAATCATGTTTTAGATCGATGATTTTGAAATGGAATTTCACGATCATTGATAACTTTATATTGGGAATTAATATTGACAAGGTTTTTAAAATGAAATTTGTAATTTTTAAGTGGATCATGGCCTAATTTAAATAAATTTTAAAATAGTACTTAAAGGGAACCATAGGTTATATTTTTAAGAATGATAATATTGAATGTTTAAGAGGGATTACTTGGTAATATTATAGTTTAATTTGAACATGTAGGATTGAGGTAGAATATGTTAAATAAAGAATGTGACCATGTGATGATCATTATATGGCTGTATTTAAAGTTAATAATGGGACGTGGTTTTGTAATGAATGAAATGTTATAAATGGAAATATGGTAAATTAAATAGATTTTTATTTGGAAAGTAATGGATGAATTGGGTGGGTTAGTGGCATGAAATTCCTTATGTTTATTGGTATTTTACTAGGAATTACTTGGAGAAATTCCATGGATTTTTTATGGAATTTATTGGTGTGAAATGTTATAAGAGAGCCTTAGATTCTAGTAGGGAGATCAAATTAATATTAGGGTTCCATGAAACCCTTAGATTCATTGAGGTTAGATGTTATAGATTTCCTTAAGCAAGTCATTGTATTACTCTTAGATTCATTATCATGAATTAATTTTTGCTTCCCCACTTTGGATTCTAGTAATGCCTATAATTATATAATTCCAAAAATTAATGTTGTGGATTCTTACAAAGTACCCTGGTCGAATGTCATAGGATGAGATCCTAAAATTTGAGACTTGATCTCTTTAGGTGGAATGCCTTGGGTGTAAGATGTGGATTATAATTAATTCATGCTTCTAAATGTCAAGGTTTATTTCTTGAGTTTAGACTAATGTATTGGACCAATGGGATTATAAGGGTTTCCCCATTAGATTTATTATGGGATTTTTTTGAGAGGGAATGCCTGATTAAGCCATGTGGATTCTATTTAGTAATTGTGACTATGGTTTCATCAGTGTTATACCTTGGAACTAGTAGAGCCATGATGTACACCATGATCACATAGTCATTGACATTGGTTAGGGCATGTATATATCGATGTCGGGTGTCACCATGGATTCCGAGCATTAATTGTTTTTTTATTGATTTTTATTTAATTTTTTAATACATTAACTATTAAATTGATGAGTTGTTTAACTGTATAATGTTTATTTATATCACTCCTTCATACAATTTATTATTAATTAGTTATTTTAAGGATGATATTGGTGTGGGCCTACTGAGTTTTACTCATACCTTTCTCAGGATTCCATGAAACTTGGGTACCCAAGAAACTATCACCATTGCATTATAGGTATAGGTTTGAGAAAGCCCCCAATGTTTTGAGAATGCTTTGTTTCTAGAATGATGCATGGAGTTTGGGAACAATATGGGACTCAAAACCTTTTTTAGGGGTTTTATAATTTTTTTTAGTCTTCTAGGAATTCGTATATGGCCTATTGATGCATTCCTTCCTGACATTGTACATGGTTTATTTTATTATAACATGAGTTATGTTTATCATAATTTGTCACATTTCCATATGTTTATTAATTTCTTTATATGGATAGTGTATGTGGTTGTCTCTATTTATGTTGTTTCCTTACTATGATATGTGAGTATATTCATCCCATTTCAATACCTTATAGACCTACATTGTTAGTCCGTAACCTCTGGTGTATGAGGTGGTGCGCTTGAAGCCATGTGGTGCATCGGCCCGGAGCATTAGTTCAGTGGTTTTTGGGTCGGGGTTTTAAAAAATGGCATTAGATCTATTTTTATTTTATTAATAATCGTAGAAAATAGATAAGATATTTTTAGGACACAGTATAAATCTTGTGCCTAAGATTGGCCACCCCACGTATGAGGGAATACCATGTTGTGAGGGGTGATATTGAGGTTCATGTTGTTTGATTTTACTATTGATATGATTTTACGTCTAGTGAAGCACCTGATTATGAGGTTATTGCATTGGGGGATATTATCTCCTAAACCATTATGGATAGAGAGGGTTTAATCATGAATCATATCATGAATATTGGATTCCCATTTCATTTACATGATTTCATATAATTGTGACCTGTACTGCGACATGGGTTAGTTATTTAAAGTGTGTGTAACCATTTATACAACATTTTCCTATATAAGTGTATGGATACAACTAACTTAACTGATCCCTTAAATCAATAAAATATATGTTATGTGACCACTTGGATTGATTATTATGAGGTGACTGTTAAATAAAACGTCAATTACAATTTAAAGAGTGTTTTCCTCCATAACTTGTAATTTAAATCTTATTTAATGGAACCTCAGTTGTGAAAAGTATTAGTTAAATTAAATTATTAAAATTAAAATATATTATCATTGCATTTTTACACAAAATCAACTAAATAAAATGTTAAGTATAACTTATAATGCATTTTCCCTGATAACTTGTACTTTACATTTCATTTAATTGAGCCCTTTATTTTGGAAATTTTGGTTCATGTAAATAGAAAGATAAAAGTTTTGAATCTTGTATATATGTATATGATTTGGACCTAGTTGGTTCCTGGTTTGACCCTATTCATGGCTAACTCATTAGTATAAATACAAGATTTAACGTTGAATTATTAACGTCAATTTTTTATAAACAGATGCCAATAATTTGTGTGAGAAATTTTTGGCATCAATTTTATTAAAAACTAACATCAAAAATTTTAATGAGTGGTTTTTTGCATCGGTTTTACTAAAAACCGACGAAAAAACCCAGAATGCATTGATTTTTTGTGTCGATTTAAACATGAACTGCCGCAAAAAAAAGTTTTTATACATCGGTTTTAAGGAAAAATGATGCCACTAGTGTTGGTTTGGGCGTCGGTTTTCCACAAAACCGATGCCGAAAATAAAAACCCTAAAGACTTTTGGTGTCGGTTTTTACCAAAATTGATGTTGAAATTAAAAAATATATATGTTTTCCACGTCAGTTTTTTTCCAAAATCGACACGGATTTTTTTTTTAAATTTTGACGCCGGTTTTTTGTAAAAACCGATGCCGAAATTCATTTAAAAATTACCAGGACCGAGAGAACCTCATCTTCATTGTTCTTTGAAATCGAAACCTGCGAAAACTCTTCTTGACTCATGAAAACTTCAAAGCCTTATTTGTGATTTCCAACTGCCATTGTTGATGATTTTCTCCCATTTTCATGCTCTTCGGTCTACGTTCTTCATTATATGGTCTTATTTGATCGTATACAGATTATTTGTTCTCCTTAATGCTATTTTGAGGAACTTTCAACCAAGGTTTTATTTTCATTTATTATTTATCTTTATTTTTATTTGTTACAATAAATTTTGTTCTAGATCATTCAGTGCTTAATTTTACAAAGTTTTATACAGATCAATGTTCGGATTGGAGACCTATTTTCGAGTTAAACTCTTAATTTTGTAAGTTTTTTTCAAATTTTGAAGATAAATTATTGATCATTAAATATTAATTTTGATTTTATTCAAATATTAGTTTATATTTTATTTAAAATGTGTTGGAAAATAGTTAATATTCATCCCTAAGAGTGATTAGTCAATGTTCTTAATATGGATTAGAGTTGTATGATTTTAGGTTATGAATTTTTATCTAACATTATGTATAAATATATTAGTCAATGTTCTTGAATAAATTATACTAAAAACATATTGAATTATTATTATCCGAAATTATTTTTATCTGACATTTTGTATAAATGTATTGGTCAATGTTCTTGACCAATTGTATTAATCAATGTGTTGAATTTTTTTTATCTGACATTATTTTTATCTTGACCAATTGAATAAATAATGTTATGACTATATTTTTATCTGACATATTAGTCCTCATAGGATTGAGAAAATACACCTAAGAGGGGTGGGGTTGGGGGGCTTGAATCAGGTCTACCTAAATTATACTAAAAACCAAATAATATATGTATATACTTATTAGGATATGCAATGGATCCACAACCACTTATTATTCCTCAAATGATTCTATTTTTCTCTCACCCAAATGTGTTGTAAGATATATCAATTTAGTTATATATTTAATTTCATATGTCATAATTTTGGGAGTATTAGGATTGATTTCACTTATAATATGAACATTTACTCTAATTATTATTTCATATTACTAATAATAACTATTTTTTTCCCTTTAAATTAATGAAATATTCACTACTTTTGATACATGAAACATTGAAATAATGCAATAACTATGTAAAATGAACTAATAAATTTTAGAAGATTGATATTATAATTTAATTATAATATCAATATAACACATGTATATAATATGAAAACAAAATTTTTACTATTTGTAAATGTGTTTCATATCTGATGTTTTCTATATAATTATCAATAGTTTTTATTAAATGTGTTTTTGTTTAAAATATATATATCTATCTATATATCTATATATATATATATATATTTAAATGATTATATGTTTTAATATATTCACCAATTATTTTTTTGATATCAAATATTTAATGGATCGTAATTTGATACCATTATGAAGAACCACTTGTGAATATGAAAAAGGAGTTGACAAATTCTTGTAATTTTCTAAATGACATCTCCAAAACATTTATTTGATTTTATGTACATGTGTGAAGTGTTTAAATATAAGAAATTTAAACTCTAGATACATCAAGGACCATCTCATTTATTATGGTTTGAGACTTAATTATACATGTTAGATCTGTCATAGTGAAAGAACTAAAAATTCAACATCCAATGTTGATGACAATATTCATAACGAGGTAGAGGATCATATTGAAGAATTAATTCATGATTTAGGTGTTGAAACCATTGAAAAAATAGCAAATGTAGAACGATTTTATGAAGATTTTGAGAAACCATTATTCCCAAGTTGCCGTAAATATACAATGTTATCAGCAGTTTTGAGATTAGTTAACTTAAAAGAAAAAAATGGGTGGAGTGATAAAAGTTTCTCTAGATTACTTGAGCTTTTAAAAGATCTACTTCTAGAAGGCAACAGGCTTCTAGATTCCAATTATGAGGTGAAGAAAATATTATTCCTAATGGGAATGGGGTATAAAAAGACACATGTTTTCCCCAATGATTGTGTATTATTTAGGAAAGAAAATGAATATTTATCAAGTTTTCCTACATGTGGGACATCATGCTATAAAATAGATGGGAAAGTCAACTCAAATTCATTCTCAGGTGATGTCATCTAACGTCATGAAAAATAAATTTTGTACTTTCTAATGATATAATACAATATTTTTTGCATACAATTCTGATATTTCAATTATGATTCATTTTTATGTACCAGAAAAAAACCCCTGCTAATGCAATTTTGTACCTTCCAATAATTCCTCATTTGAAGCATCTTTTTGGAAATTAAATTGACGCAAAAAGGTTATGATGACATTCAGACGAGCGCATCTCTGATGGTAACTTACTTAGCCCTGCTGATTCACCACAGTGGAAGAGTTTTGATAAAAAATTTCTTCATTTTGGAAGTGAAGTTAGAAATATCAGAATGGGATTGTGTACTGATGGAATGAATACATATCAGAGCCTCAATAGCCAACATAGTTCATAGCCTATTTTTCGAGTAGTTTACAATTTGTCCCCACATCTATGTTTGAAGAAAAAATATGTTATAATGAGATTGATTATTTCTGGACCAAAACAAATGGGAAATGATATTGATGTATATCTTTCACCACTGATTGATGATTTGAAACTGCTATGGGAGGCAGGTGTTAAAGTTTTCGATGCATACAAGAAAGAATATTTTCTTTTGCATGCTATCGTAATGTTCACTATAAACGAATATCCTGCTTATGGAAACTTATCTAGATATAGTGTTAAGAGACATAAATCATGTCCAATTTGTGAAGAACAAACTTCATATTATCAATTTCATAATGGAAGAAAGACAGTGTACACGAACCATCAAATATTTTTGCGAATTGATCATCCTTATCGTATATTGAAAAAAGAATTTAACAAATTACAAGAATACAACCATACCCTCGACCATTTTCATATGAAGAATATTATAACATGGTGAAAGATATTGATTCGACATTTGGAAAGAAAAGAATATCTGGTCTTTAAAGAAATATTTGGAAACAGTCTATTTTTTTCGAACCACCTTATTGGAAATTTTTAGAGATAAAACATAACATCGATGTTATACATTTTGAGAAAAACATATCTGACAGTTTGATTGGAACATAGTTAGACATAAAAGGAAAGAAAAAATATGGATTTCATGCTAGATTGGACTTGATATTAATGAGAATATATTTGGATTTAGATCCCACTATGAAAGGAAACATAACATATTTACCTTCAGATTGTCACACATTATGCAAGATTGAAAAGATAAATTTATATCAGTGTCTTCATGGTATTAAAGTACCTGGTGGTTTTCTTCGAATGTGAATAATTTGGTGTCACTGAAGGATTGAAAATTAATAGGTATGAAATATCATTATTTACATGTGTTGATGCAACAACTTCTACCAGTAGCAGTGCATGGTATATTGCCAACAACTCTCTGAAAGACTATCATCAAGTTATGTAATTTTTTTAAATCCATTTTTAGTAAATTCATTGATCCAAATTTGTTATATGTGTTTTAGAATGAAGAAACTCTTATTCTTTTTCAACTGGAAATGTATTTCCCACCAACGTTTTTTGATATAATGGTTGATCTTCTGATTCATTTGGTGTGTGAGATAAGAATATGTGGGCCTATTTATTTAAGATGGATTTATACTTCTGAAAGATATATGAAAATTTTGAAGGGATGTGTTAAAAATACTTATTGAATAGAGGCCTCTATTGTTCAAAAATATGTATCAGAAGAGGTGATTGAGTTCTGTACTAATTATTTGTATGAGGTGGATCATATTGGTCTCCCTGTATCTCGACATATGACAGTTGATAGTGAAGGTTGAGGGGTTTGAGGATTAAAGGTAAAGTTTATTTCACATGATGAAGTGATGCAGGAACATTTATACATTTTTAATAACACATATGAGGTTTAATCATATATATCCTCACATATTTCTGAATTAAAGTTATAATATCAGAAAATAAAAGAAAAGTGGTTGATGATTGAGCATAAGAAGAAATTTGTTTCATGGTTTAAAGAGAAAGTCATCTCAGATATATCTGCATCAGAAACATTGAAGTGGTTAGCAATGGGACCACCTCTTAATGTGATCACATGGTTTGGTTTTGATATCAATTGATACACATTTTACACAAAATTCCTGGATGACAAGAGTACCGTTCAAAATAGCGGTGGGATGATTTTTACTGAAGTAGTTCATTTTTTGAGTGCCAAAGATAAAAACCCAATTTCTACATCAAATCCATATTTTTGAGTTCTATAATAAATATGAGAAATTGATTATATTAAATTTCAAGTCACAATTTTTAAGTGTAATTGGGTTGATAGTAATAGTGGTGTGAAACATGATGAATATGTGTTTAAATTGGTTGTTTTGAAAAGATTTAATTACAATGAGGAACTATTTATCATGGAGACACATGAAAAGAAAGTATTTTATGTCAATAATCCATCAAATGATCAGTGTTCAGTTGTTTTTGAAGGAAAAAGATACCATTTGGGTGATGAGAATGATGTTAATGATGTTAGTGATTTATATAAGCCCTATTCATCTATTACACAATTTCTGGATGATTACAATGAGTATAGGATAGACACAGTGCTTGCAATATGTAATGATCACAATGAAGGCATGTGGGAAAACACTAAATTAGTCTCCTAATTATTCTGGTAAATATTTATATTTTGTTACTTTTTTTGAAACATACAAATGCATGCCTCTTTTTTTACTTACTTATTTTTTTTCTTCCTTGTTTTTAAATACTCAGTTTTCTAATGATATGCTGGTACAAAAAATTTCATTATACTTTCTAGTAGCAATGTCAGATATAGATATAGAGGAGTAGTTACCGAGGTATGTATTTTTTTTACATTTTATTTAATATTTAGCAATATACTTATTTAATGAAATAAAACTATTAATTTACAAAAAAAAATTTGTAGGACTATTGATGCATCCTCGAGGGAGAATACTTCTCTTATTACTATTAAAAAAATTAAGTTCTCAAGTTGGTAAATGTGGTATTACATGTTTACCAAAACTATCACCTGCTCATAATGATGACATAGTACACATCCATTTTAATGATGATAATAATTCAATTGGCCCAAATGCAGTTTATTTTTTCAGTTATATAGCGATGCAAAGCCATTGCAGGATTATTATTTTATATCCTAATTGGAATTCAGTGGATTGCATGAAAAAATAACAGCTTTGGGAGGTCGTGATAGTAAGATATATTAATTTATTTCTTTTATCTCATTTTTTTAATATTATATATTTTAAATGACATATTCAATTTATTCAATTACAGATTACATTCAATTTTGAGGAAACCAAAGAAATTAAGAAAAGGAATCTATCTTTAGCGGCAGTTCGATGGAGATATTTTAAAACAAAAATCACAAAAAATTATGTTTTTGGAAAGATAAGGTTCGAAGACTCATGACTCAAGTATCCGTTTATAGATAAAGATACATGGAAGTGATTTATTGACATTTGTAATGAAGAAAAATTTCACGTATGATAAATATTTTATATTGTAAAATTTATTATATATTTTTATTATTACTTAGTAGTTTATTTTTATATAACAGGACTCTAGGAGATCTCATCAAGAGTTCTAGTTGCAAAATGTATACCCTCATACTTTATCATGTGGAGGGTACTCGTATTTGGAGCAGAAAATGATTGATGAAAAATTTGAAGCATTAAGATCTCGATCTAGTAGTGGTTCAGAAGAGGACCAATTTGGTCCTCCATCTCCTCCCACTCACCATGAAAAATAGAAACGAGCAAGAAGAAGAAAAAATGAACAATATCTTACAGAGGAATCTAAGAAAGTAGCTGATAAAATTATAAGTAAATATTTTTTATTTGTTATAAATTTTCCAATTTTATAAATTATAAACACTAATATAACCTTTTTTTTCATTTCAGGATGAACTTCAGGAGCAGGAGACATAGGGATATTTTATCCCCGATGGTAGGATAGACATCTTAGCCACTACTTTGGGAAAGGAAGAACAACCTGACTATGTTAGATGATATCAGGGAGGTGTTAGTATTCAGCAGATTTTTGGTAAGATAAAGCAATCAACAGACCTGGAAATAGAATCCTTAAAAGCAGAGCTGAAAGATATGAAATTTTCTATGGGTGATAAAATTCAAACAGCAGTGCAGAAGGCTTTATTAGAACACATGGAAAGACAATAAGAATCTGCACAAACATCCCAGTTATATTAGTTATTTGTCATCAATTTTTCTATTTTATAAATTATAAACACTAATATAACATTATCATTTTTCAGCCTTCTCAGCCTGCCCACCTAGACTACCCAACCCCATCTACCTACCATGCCTCGTATGAGTATCCTTACTATGTATATTATTTATTTTATATCAATTTTTCTATTTTATAAATTATAAGCACTAATATAACTTTTTCATTTTTCAGCCTTCTCAGCCTGATCACCCAGACTACCCTACCCCATCCGCCTACCCCGCCCCGTATGAGCAGCCTTACCAGGTATATTATTTATTTATTTTATCAAATTTTATATTTTATAAATTATAAGCACTAATATAACTTTTTCATTTTTCAGCCTTCCCAGCCTGCTCACCTGGACTACCCTGCCCCATCTGCCTACCCTACCCCGTATGAGCAGCCTTCCCAGGTATATTATTTATTTGTCATCAATATTTCTATTTTATAAATTATATACACTAATATAAATTTTTCATTTTTTAGCCTTCCCAGCCTGCTCACCTGAACTACCTTGCCCCATCTTCTTTCTTTGATTCTCCACCACCTCACTTGGACCAAAAAGTTTATTGTGAGTTGTTTGCTGGAGATCCTCACATACATATTGTTGCGTTAGGACTCATGAATTTTTTCGGGGATTCTGTACACCACTATCCTAGGAAGAAGGGTCAGGTTAGAGTATTATTACTTGATATTATAGATCCTAATATTCTACTACCACTTCCTACCACAGAGATCACTAGATTTGGGGATTTTTTGGTCATTTTTTACTTTGGCCAACTGGTTTGCTTCATTATATTTCAAATGAGGTATGTGTTTTTTTAAATATCAATTACAAATTATTCAAAATTAATTATAATATTTTCTGAAATTTAACTTATATAGGATTATCTAAAAGCAAAAGAATCTACACAAATGAAACAAAATGTTCAGGAACAATCGACTGTAGATACTTTAGATATTTCTTATGGGATATAAAGATTATCTTAGGTATATTCTTCATTGAATTTTATCTACAAGTTTCGAATGAACACCAATATATGAATAAGAGAATATCTATTGAGATTAATCAAAGAAGATATCATGCATCTAGTAAATTTTGAAGAGCTCGGCCTGAATGTGGTGCAGTTGTTTACCATGTAAGTAAATTGACATTTGAATTTGTATTTCTTTAATAAAAGATGGTTTTAAATTGACTAACTATACTTTCTTTTTCAATTAGTTATATACACATGCTTCTTTTAAAAAATGAAAGTACATACATTTACGATTTTATAGATCTAGAATCCATTTACATAGAAGTGAAATATGTGAAGAATCCTGATAGAGTTGTATATATGTGTGATAGATTATCACATACGAAGATTCAATGCTGGTTTTTACCATTTTTTGATACGTAAGAACAGAAAAATAATTATGAACCAATGATCATTATAATGTCATTAATTATGAACTTTTTGTATTGTCGGGGGCATTGGATGTTAGGTGTATTGTGCCCAAGTGAATGCACCGTATATTGGTTTTTCTCTTTATTAGGGAATGTTCGTAAAAGATTTTCTACCTTATTAGAAAGGTAAGTTTGTTTTTGTTTTTTATAAGCTTATTATGTTTAATTATCGTTGTTTAGATATGTATTATTAGTTCATATATATGAAAATGTAGTCCATGGAAAAAATTAAGAAGGAATACAAGTCGATAAAGACACCAAATAAAATCAAATATGTGGAAGTATAGGTAATTAGTTTTTATATTAGAATTTGTTCTAATTGTTTGTTATATATTTATTTTTATTAATAGTTTAATGTTTTATAACTATAGTGTCATCGTCAATAAGGAAATGTTGAATGTGGTTTTTATATTCTATGATTCATGTATGAGATAATCACAATTAGAAAAAATACTGACTTTGATAAGGTTAGTTGTATTATTATTTTTATATTTTCTTATATATTATTTTTTTATCTCATATCATTCAATGTTATTATATTCATTCAATGATTCACAGTCTTATTCCCAATCAAATATAACCCATATTCAATCGACTTTTTGGAACTATTTGTTAAGTCTGATTAGTATTTTAGGTTTGTATATTCTAATATTTATAAATAATATTACATATGGGTTCAAAAAACTAACTATTTTGATATATTAGGTGTTTTAACCTACTAATAATCAAATGAATTCTTTAAAAATAACCAATAATGAGCATTCCATAAATTTCAGGTACGTGTATTTTAACTATACTTTATTTTGAAACTGTAATATTCAAAATTTTCTAAAAAAATTGTAACTTTAGGAATAAGTTTTTTGTTTATGTTTGTTATATGAAAGAATAAATAATCAATCAACCAGGTGCTGAGAGGCTATGTACTATCCAAGATGACATGAACCCATGTCCTACCTACTATAAATCCAATCCAAAATGATAAAAAAGACATTAGAACTGACCAAAAACAATCCAAAAGTGCATTAAACATATTATATGGTATCCTTAAGGCATTGCGTATTGAGTTAGGCCACAATGATGATGCGTGAACATGCACTTGATATTCACATGGAATAAATTTCTTGCATGGTACTTGGTATTCATAATGAATTGTATTTTAGGTCTAGCCATAGGACAATAATAGGTACATCATAATCATTATCTCGTGTTAGGTCAACCACCCTGGTAGAATCATATCATGATAGTCCACTTCTTCCAACTACCAAATAATGCTTCCCTAGGTATGGTAATACATTCAACAAGAAATGTCATAAAAGGAAGCATAATACATGTCATCATGAGATATCTGTAAAAAAATACATAAATATGTGATAATTATGTAACATGGTAACAATTTACATTTGATTTTTTAGGGAATCAAACATCAAATATCGTCTCATGGGATACACATGCACATTAGTTACCATATCAGAAAACATCTCTCAAGGACACACACACACACACACACAACTGTGCGTAACATAAAAATCATGGACACATTGGAAACAAATATATTTCAATATATTTCAAATATAATAGAGGTCACAAATAAAATAACATGCATAGAATGCACGTCATTCCCTACAATGTATATGATCAACCCAATTTGTAACAGATTGATGAGGTATCATATTCAACTAGTTTTTCAGCTTACCACTCAAATAAAAATGAAATATAAGATATTTATCTACTTCTTCCCTGATTATTTTTAACATATCACATATTTCTATGAAATTGGAAACATGGTAATTTGGGTATTAAATAAAAAAACCCTAAACATACATCCTAATATACATCTATTATAAGAAAGGTAGAAACACTAAACCATCATGGGATATCAACACACACAGAAAAGAAAAAAACACTAATTTGAAATGAGAAATGAAGTTCTTCCACCGAGTATATTCATTAGCCATCTCATTCTCAACCTAATTTATCTAATCATCCATTGTAGCATAGTTTACCATCAAATCATCCCATTTAACCTTAACCACAAATGCCGGATTTCCTATAGTGGCATATTCTTCTAACATTCAACACTAGAATTCATTGAGTTCTCTCAAGTTCCTCTGCAATGTCTTTGTCTAGTTTTTTATAAGATTTCTTGATGCATTGATCTTTTACTGGAATCCATGTAAATTTTTTAGTGACTCAAATGTATTTTTTTGATATCAAATAATAGTTGGGAGGTGTGAGAACTAAAAATGCTGGAGTCATGGGACTTGAAAAGGTCACAAACCTTTTGAAAGAAGTCATTGATTACAGGTATGTGTATTTTAATTCTACTTTATAACACAAATGCGTACATAATTATTTGATTAACTAGATAAAAGTATGTAAGTACTATATTTTTATTGAATGTCAAATAATGTTTGATTGTTGTGTATATTTTGTTTTTTACAGGGGTTTCTATTTAATTGGAATTGTAGTTTTTCTGATTTTTCTAAAAAAAATTAACTTACGGAGTTGGTTATTTTAAAAACCGATGCCGATTTAAAAAAAAGGGTTTTCAGCGTCGGTTTTATCCAAAAACGACGCTATAAACCCGAGCCTATTTGATTTTCAGCGTCGGTTTTAGGTAAAACCAATGTAGAAAATTGGTTATCAGTGTCAGTTTGTTAAATAAACCAATGCTGAAACCCTCAACAAAAATTATTTTCTCCATTGGTTTTTAGAAAACCAACGATGAAAATACTATTTTTTATGTCGAGTTTATAGATGTAATTTAAAAACCTACATAAAAAAACTGACTTTAAAATGTATTTTTGCACTAGTGGTTGGGGCTATTGAGTTCCCTTGATGTGTGGGTTCATTGGGAGATACTAGTGACCTTATTTGGTGGGACTCCATATTTGAGAGTGGGTGCGTTGTGGCCTTCGAGGGTGACCCGTATGAGGGGTCGACCCAGTATGTGAGTTCCTTGAGGCATGTGGGGTAGGGGTATATGTATAAATTATGACATTCTAAACAAAGGGTTCGACCAGGTATGTAGTTTAGGTATGATAGATTCCCTTGTTTTTTTAGGAGAAGCACTTGGGTGTGGGAACTTTCAGTCTTAAGACTAGTTTCATAAGGGGAAGAGTTGTTTAGATGTATAGCCCTATTATCTCCCTAGAGTGGTTTTTGGTGAGTTGATTGATGATAACTGTGGATGGTAGACTTAGATCAAGTAAGGTGTTGATAAATTCTATGTTAAAAACCAAATCATAGGAGGTTAATGGGGATGTGTGTTTTTAAGCATAAGATATGCCTTGGGAACAACAGTACATGTGGGTATACCTAGTGAATATGATATGGATTCGATGTGAGGTTCCTCTAAATAAGAAAACCATTAAAAGGAGTTTAGCAGTAGGAATGTGAAAATTCCTAGTGATCATTAAATTAAAAGTACTTTGAGTATTATTGATTTAATAGCACATACAATTTTTGAGTGCAGGACCAGCCGAGCGCCTGACCCTGTCGACTTAGGATGCAACTTGATAAGTGAGGTGAGAGTGTAAATAAATCCTATTTGAAATCTAGAATTATTCTTGGGTTATTAGTGTCTGTTTAGATGGTTTTATCTTAGTGATATGCCTCTGGTTATGAAATCACTAAGGGTGATCTTTTATTTTGAGGTTGGAATGTGGGAGAGACATGTCTAGTGGATTAGACATGTGTGTTGAGTATGTTCCATGTGTTTAATTTTCACAAGATTGTAAAGCCTTTGAAATTTGATGGAATCTTAGAGGAAAGTGTGAGTTGGAGATGAGTTGTGCTATTGGGATTTTGGTTTGGGTGGTACGGGAGTGAACACCCATGATGCTTAAAAAAATAGGAAGCCATGTGTAGAGTTTACAAACTAATGTGGGTGTGAGAGGCTTTCCAGCATAGTGAATCGAGGATCTCAGTTGAGAGTTGTGAAGTTCCTATTATGAGAATGAGAATGTGGATGAATCTAGGTTTGGTGACATGATTGATTTGAGATTGGACCTTGTTACAGTTTAGCATGCCAAATGAGTGTTTATTGGGAGGAAAAACACACATGTTTAGATATTGAGAACTGTAAAGGTCATGATCAAGGAGTGGTATAAGTGATACTAAATGTTGGGGAGCACACCATCAGCTGGTTAAGGGAATGACCATTTTTTTAATGGATTTTTAGCTGATACTATGAATGAATTTTTCAGTAAAATGGGAGTGAAATGTGGTTGGTGTTTCATGTTACCAATTAGGTATGACTAGGGTAATCACATCCAATCATCCCATGAAATAATGGATTGATGACAAACTATGGGGATTGTAATTTTGGTTTAATGGGGTGACGATCAAGGTACTTTTATGGTGGGGAGTATTGAATCATTCATGAGCATAAAATTCCATATCGGTGAGATTATGGATATAGTGTTAATAGTTATTGGATGATTGAGGTGACTCTGGATTATAGATGTTCATATGGATCCATGTTTCTATGTACTTATGGATAATATATAATTTTAAATATATGGGTGGTGTTGGATGAAGTTTGAGTGTTAGTGTCAGATTCAAGGTAGAATTCAAAGATCCAAGCCGGAGTTGGATCAATGAAACACATGTGCTCATGGTATAAAAAAATGATGGTTCTGATTATTTGAAATTTTAATTATGGAATGGCACCAGGAGTTGAGTTTGGACTATAGTGTGCAAGCTTGGATGACATCGGGATGCCTTCAGAACTAAGCATCGAGATTAGGAAGTGTGGTTACACGTCGGTGGAACTCGAGTAGTTTTTGAGACTGGTTGGTCATAGGAGGTCTATCTATCTCTATAGTGTGTAGTTGGATGTGTCTAGATGGAATAAATTTCAAGAACACTATTTTATATGTAAGTGTAGTGTTCAAGAATCAGCTGGGTCTTTTTGGGAAAAAATAGGCATGTTTGGACTTCTTGAATGGATGGTAGACATGCATCCATTTTGGTTCAAATTCAGTAACAAGGAGTTTTACCAGTGTATGGTCAGTGTTACTTGAGTAATCAGTCTTGGTGGATTATAAACCACATTGGAGGCATTGTTGGAACATTAGGATCATGTCCCATTAGGCAATTCCAATGGTGAAGGGTGTTGTGGCTTGAAATTATCCTTTTTTAGATAGGTCTTATTGTAGGAATAACCATGAGATGATTGAGAAAATAGATGAAGATACCTTAAGTGTATTAGGGTATATAAGCATGGGATAACACTATCTCGGTGTTTTGGAAATGAAATTAGCCGTTTTGGTGGCTTTTATTTCAGCAGTTTATGCACCTTGATTTCTAAGATTCATTCTAGAAGCGAGTTGAGTAATCAAGATTGGAATGCGATTATTGAGTGGGATTTGGTGAACATAATAGGTTAAAATATCTTATTATAAGAACTATAAGTATTATTGAGGATGATAAATATTATATAGGGGAGTTTTTAATATCTCATGTGTATTGACTGGTTAGAATTGCCATGGGAAATTCGAGCTTTCATTTATTATACAGGTCATTTTAAGGATTGGGGTTCAGAAGGGTAATCTGAAGGTTTGGAAACCTCAAAGGAGTGTATTTAGATAAGGAATCAAGGTTGGAAGGCATCCAAGAGTATCAGGAAAGAACCAAAGGAAGTCCAAGTGGATAGGGATGCAACCTCTAGCATGTGACCGGGTCAATGGGATTGTTAGCTTGTATGGGTTCACCAGCCAGCTGGTCCTATACCAGCTCTTCAGTAGAGTTTGGTACTAAAATTATCCACTATGTATAGAAAATTTCTACCTTATGGGCCCTACTATCAAGCCAGTGGGGTTTTGAGGGGGTAGGATTACAATTATACCTCCTCTAGTTTTTAGAGGGGAATCTCCTCTTTTCACCCTATCTTTGGTTCATACAGACCTGGGGTGCCTCCCCATATATTTTCTTGGTTCCCCCTTCTTTTTAGAGTGATTTTGGAACTATTATTAGCAAATCTTGCTAATTTTATCTTTATGGTGACCAACTTTCCTCTTCACCTCTATTTTTAGTTCTCTCGACTAGGTATTTGAGTGAATATTCAACTAGAGGATAGTTCAATCATCCTGGGATGATGGTACTTTCATGTATCCTAGTTATTAGATGTCATGATACAATTGATTCACACTTTCACACATATTTCTGATGAAGGCATATCAATGTGTGAGTTTTTCAAGGGTTTTGAGTTAAATTAAATATATTTTCCTATGGTTTTGGTTCAGATTCATAGGGATTTGTCTTAGGTTAGTTTATAGAGTACAGAATGGACCTTCAAAGGATGGTTGGTCTTTTCTTAGGTGTGATAGGAGCACCCAATGAGTAAATTTACATATATTACTTAGTTAATTAAGTTAGTTATTTAGTTTTAAGTTGTTAATTAATTATAATTTTATTATAGTTAATTAAGTTGTTTTTTACGTGTGGGTTAAGACACTTTATGGTTTTGTGTTGACCATTGGACTTAGAATAGCTCAGGAAGCGGGTTGTCGGACTGAAAATTAAAGAGAAGAGGCTTCATAAGAGGTAGGTGGTACCTTAAATTAATCCGTAGTGTTGTTTAATTTTAAAATTCATCAGTTTTGTGGTCACAAAGGATTCCCAGGTGATCACCTCATAAATTAATTATATCTTTCTATTATGCTTTCACCTTTGTTAAATTATTTTTAAATGTATTATAGGCCCATTATATAGGGATGCCACAATGGTATTATCTACTTAGATTTGAAAATAATTTGTCCTAATGAAATATTATAACCTCTAAGAATGTAAATGTTAGATTATGGAATGAATTGTTGTGTCATTGTGAAATGGGATAGCCTTGTTCAAATGATTAAAAATGAAATCATGTTTTAGATTGATGATTGTGAAATGGAATTTCACAATCATCAATAGCTTTGGACTTGGAATTAACACTAGCTAGGGTCTTAAAATGAAAATTTTAATTGTAAGTGGATACTATCTTAATTTAAATAAATATTATAATTTTCCATGAAGGGGACCATAAGTGATACATTTAATAATGGTAATCTTGAATGATTAAAAGGATATTACTTGGTAATATTCTTGTGTAATGTGAACATGTAAGATTGAGTTAGACTAGGTTAAATAAATAATGATAATGTGTGATGATATTGATATGGATTTTTTCAATGGTAATAATAGGACTTAGTTTCCTAATGAATGAAATGTTATAAATGGGAAAATAGTTAATTAACGAGGTGGTTACTTTGAATGAAATGGATAAATTGGATGATTGAGTGACATAAACTTCCTTTTGTTTATTATAATTTTTTCATAAATGATTTGAATAAATTCTCTGGATTCTATATGGAATTTATTGGTGTGTAATGTCATGAGAGAGCCATATATTCTAGTGGGGGAATCAAATTAATGTTGGGGTGGGATGACACCCTTAGATTTATTGAGGGTTGATTATATGGAATTATTTAACCAAGCCATTGGATTTCACTTAGATTCATTATCGTGAATTCCATGGGGTGGACCCCCCTTGGATTTATGTAATTTTTGTATTTATCAAATTTCATCGATTAATTTTGTTGATTATTGTGGGGAACCCTGGTTGAATGTTTTAGGATGAGCTCCCCAAATTCAGATTGATATCTTTGGGTGGAATGTCGCAGGTCTACGCTACAGATTTAAATCAAGTCATGCTTCTGAATTCTAATGACGGTTCCTTGAGTTAATAATGGTGGAAAATACTAGTGGAATGATAAGGGTCACTTTCTTGAATTCCCTATGGTATTTTATTGAGAGGGACTACCTGGTTGATCCATGTGAATTTGATTATGTTATTTAGATTATGGTTGCCTCAATAGTATACCTTGGAACCATTCAAGGCATGATTTATTTGTGATTCAATACCTACTAGCACTGGCTAAGATAGGTATAGATCAATGTTGAGTGTCACTATAGAGACCTGGAATCAGTGGTTTTCTTACTGCATTTTATTTAATTTTTAATCTATTAACAGTTAAATTAATAAATTGGTCAACTGTAAATTTTTTATTTTTATCACTCCTACATTAAATTTATTATCAACTATTTATTTTAGAGATGTCATTGGTGGTGGCCTACTAAGTTGTACTCACACCTTTATTGGGCAACCATGGTACTTGGGTACCTAATAAACTATTATTATTGAATTATAGGTGTAGGTTTGGGAAATCACCCAGAGTTTGGTGATTTCTTAGTGCTATAATGAAGCATGGAGTTTGGGAATGGGCTAAGACATTTATCCTTTTTTAGGGTTGTTCTCATTTTTTTGGTATTCTAAGATTTTTTATATAGTTTACTTATGTATTACTATCTAACAGTTTACATGATTTATTTTATTATTCCATAAGTTATGTTGATAATTATTTTTAACTTTCCCATATGTATACGTACCAATTTTTTTGTATGGTGTATGTGGTTGTATCTATTATCACTATTACATTACTCTGATATGTGAGAATATTCTCCTTATAGAATAACTTTATAGACTGATGCCACTAGTCAGAAGCCTATGGTATACTGGGTGGTGCTTTTGAGACCTTGTGGCTCCCCAAATACAGTGAACCACACTTTTCATACATAGATACTTCATATTATTATATGAATATTCCTTAAATAACATAATGATCCATGCCAAAATTATATAGGTCTAGTATCTTTGGAAATTTGGACACATAAACAACTGGTTCATAAGTGGATTACATCATCTCCCATTAAGTTCTTCATAAATAACACCCTTCCTATAAATATCATACATTATATATTTTTTCATAACTTGGGGAAATGAAATATAATAAAGGGTGAACTCAGATTATTAGTAATGTTAAACAAGAGAGATATCAACATAATATGAGCATAAGGGCATGAGAACATGATAATAACATTTTTAAATCAGACCCTGCATACCAAAGATCATAAACTTGAGTCCTAGTATAAATCTTATCATTTTATAAGACATGGATCATAAATAAATCAAATAACATAATCTACAAAAGCAAAAAATTAGAAAATAAATAGATTTGTAGAATACACATAATTATAGAAAATCATTTCCTTAGTAGTCAAGGAACATTGTGAAGAGTATCATAGTGTAATAGGTTCACTCCCCAAAACATCTTAATAGTCAAGGATTACTCCCAAGACTATTATAGTGGACAAATTCCATTACTGAACTAGGTTCACTCCCCATTCCAGTCCTATTTATCTCATGAGATATCAATCTTTACCTAATTCATTGGAGGGAGATATAGGTCCAAACCATAACATAATCCACAAATTTTTGTGCCACATGATCATAAAAGAACCATCATATCATATCCTAGGAAAAATAAATGGATTTCATAATCATTTAGTTATAGCATAACCCATAGAAAATAAATTATTTTCATAAAAATTTCATCAAGGAATAACCTATGGAAAAGAAACAGGTTTCATAAACATTTCATCAATTCATGATTTCATAAACCATTGAAAAGGTATGAGTTTCATAATTATATTTTCATTATAATCATAAACCATCCAGAGAAAGAATAAGGATGTTATCATTGGATTATATCCCTAGTAAATGTTATGTATCACTAAATTATGTCATCTTATATAGAAAATGATTTTGAAAGATCACTTAGAACCTTTCTTGAGGGAAATATCCTTTCCATTTTTAAATCACTTATTTAAAATATAAAAATTTCACAAATATTAAAGAAAAAAAATTATTTTAAAATAACCTTGAAAACTTATAAAGGAATCTTTAAATCATTTATCTATCATTATTTATGCAAATACCATTCATTCCATGCACATAAAAACAAATATTCCTTTCACATTTTCGATAAAAATTCAAAAGATCATTGTTCAGATAATGAAAAGAATATTCCTTTTAAATAGTTTTGTAAAAATTCATAAATGGGTGAAAATATCTTTAACTTTTTTTGGATAATAGTTAAAAACTTTCTTTAAAACTTTTTTTGAAAACATTGAAATGGAAGAAAAAGGGGTTTTGACCGAAGAGAAAAATAAAGTAGATTTTTATTAAAAAAATTATATTAGTTTCATGAGCACTTAAAGAGAGGAAAATAAAAGTAAAACATGTATTCTATATAAAAAAATATAGGAGAATAGAATTCATGAGTTTATTTACAGTTATATCATATGATTTCATTATCGGAAAATTAACCATAAAAAGTCCTGATAAACAAAAATATTGTTCCATAAAACCATTATCACTTCAGTAACTTTTGAATAATAAACCAACTAAAAGAAATAAAATTATATAGATATTAATATATACATAATTTTCATTATAATAATCATAAAATAAATTCATGTTCAGAATTTAGGCCACATAAAAGAACTAAGTGGTGAATATGACATGTGTCTCACAAAAGTAAAAGTGATACGAAAATCCATTACATGCTTTGCACTTTTGAATCATAATATTAATGAAAGAATAACTTTAAATGAAACTATAAATATCATGAAAATAAATAAATTCATGATATAACATATCAAAATGGATGTATATACACCTCATAAAATAAGATATGTTCATAACATAACATATGTCCCAAATAAGACAATTTGAGTAAAAATTCCCTTACCTTAAGTTTCATCTTTCTTCGAACACATTAAAAACTACTATATAATAAATATAGATTTATTATAAATATATTATTTAACCATAATAATATATATCATAACATATATAATTTATTTACAACTATTTATCACCCTTTTATTGAAAATTATTTGTTTAAATCATTGTTTTCAGTAATAACAACTTTGTTTTTCATGTATGTTTTGGTTCAGTAGTTTTGGTCCTTGTACTTTGATCATAGTTACATAATATAAATAATTTTAATAATTATATAAATACCAAATATATTCATTTTAAATTTATTTATATTAATCCATCAAAATTACAGATAGAAAACTGATTACACTGTTAACAAAGATGGTAGGTCATACGTATGCATGAATGCTGTTTTCATTTTTTAACAGATGAAATGAAAGAAAGGTAAATATTAAATTATATTTAAATAATAATTATTATATCATATATATCATATAGATTTATTAAATATATTCTTATTACCAACAATTTTAAAATAAAATGAAAACCATATCACATTGCTTCATGGAGGCGGTAGTCCACACGTACGCACGAGTGATGATATCATTTTTCAAGGGATTTTAAAGTAATAAGGTAGATGTGATATTATAATTAAAAAAGTATAATTATTTAATAACTATCATATATATAATTTAAATCCATAATTATATTCATCCATGAGATATGATGACGGAAAACAATTACATTGGTTTGCGAGGCGGTAGTCCGCATACACACAATCGACGATTTCATTTCCCATTTTATGTAATAGGAGATTTAAATTTGTTATTAAATTAACATAATAACATGTAATTATATGTTATATAATGATGTAATTATATTATAACAGTTTAATAAGGTTTTAATGAGGTAAAATAATAAATAAAACAAAAATTCATGGTTAAGAACTATACCTCTTCTGTAAAGAGCCTCTTTAGGTTTATACCTAAAGCCTTCTTAAGAGGATTTATTAATAAAAAATGTATTATAGGACATGAGTAGAGAATTAAGTATAGTATTTTTATAGGTCTTGTCTGAGACAAAAGGATTTGGAAGTGTGAATAGGAGATGATAGTAGGTGTCCTTTTATAAGTGGGGAAAAGAACCCACTTAGAAACTACTTGAAAATTTCCCAAAAGAATCCAAAATGATAAGTCATTCTCAAAAAAATATTTAAAATGACCATATATTCTAATTTGGTATAGGATAAGGTTTAATTTTTTTTTTCATAAAATAGTATTTATATAATTTTTATTGAAAAACTACCCTTATCTTTTGGTTTAACCCCTCGATAAACCCATTTAACCTTAATTGTGGTAATTAACTTTTTTAATATTTTCACTATTTATTATGAAAATAATTAAGTTTAACTTATTAACTAATATTAATTTTTATTATTAAAAATATAGAATCCATTTTTTAAAATTCAATTCATATAATTGGTAGAATTTAATTTAAAATAAAACCTACAAGAGCAATGAAAATGTGGTTTTCCAAAGAAAATGTTTTCTCAAATAAAAACAATTATATCAAAATTCAAAAAAAATTGATTAAAATGAACTTAATTGGATTATTAATAGTATAATTAAACTGATTTTACTTTTAAAATAATTTTTAAAAACTGGAACTTTGTAAATTCTTTAAATTAATAATAGTTTTCAATAAATATCATTATTTTAACTATTCATTGAAAACTTAATCTCTTTAGAAAATTATCCAAAATTAACTCTTAAAATAATTTTGAAATGTTTATTTCAAAAATTAAGTTAAGTTTTTCAAATAAATTTACTAAAAGTGTCAAAAATTAATTTTATTATTTGTTCACAAAGATCAATACAAAACATTTTTTTGAGAAAAAATTACTTTAGATGCATATAGACTTTACTAAACATTAAGTACTTATTTATCAATATTTTTTATTTATATAAAAAATTCATAATTAATTTTCAAAATGTGGTTATTATTATTCATACCACCAAATGTAATAGTTAGGTTATAACTGACACATTAAATAATAATATTTTAATAGTATATCATGGCTTATTTAAACTCGATGATGCATATCACAAGCTATCAAAGAAATTAAATTTATTTGAAAAAAATATTTAATAAAATATCAAGGTGTTACATTCTACCCCCCTTAAAATGAATTTCAACCTTTAATTTTTTTCACTTTGATACAAACAAATGAGGATACTTACACCTCATCACATCTGGAATTCCCATGTAACTTCTCCATGTTTGTGGTTTTTCCATAAAACTTTGACCAGGTGAGTGGTCTTGTTTCATAACACTTTCTCTCTAGGATCCAGAATCTCCACAGGTTTTTCTTCATAAGAAAGATCATGATCTAGCAGTATGAACTCTGAGTTCAGTACCTGTGAATGATCAGGAATGTACTTCTTTAATAAAGATACATGGAACACATCATGGAACTGATATAGATTCATCGAATGCTCCAATTTATAAGATACCATCCCCAATCGATCAAGAACATCTAAGAGGAAAATATACCCATGAATCAGATTTCCTTTCTTCTCAAATATCATAACCTTATTCCATAGAGAAATTCATAGAAAAACATTCTCATCAACTTCAAACTTTAGATCATACGAACGATATTCAGTATAAATTTTTTATCGACTCTGAGCTACCATGATGTGTTGTTGAATGTTTTGAATTTCTCTACCATTTCCACATCCCAATTATCTCCAAATAGATTTATTTATCCAACTTTATCCCATTATGTTGTATTTATACTCTTCTTTTTATATAGGTATTCATAAGGAGTCATATGAATGCTTGAGTGAAATCCATTATTGTATAAAATCTCAACTAAAGAAAGGTATTGATTCCAACCACCTTTGAAATACATAGAATAGGATCTTAGAATCTTCTCTGGGGTTTTAATTGTTCTCTTAGTATGACCATCTATCTAAGGATGATAAGCTATATTTAAACTCAATTATGTATCAAGAGATTACTAAATACTTTTCCAGAACTTCTAGGTAAGCCTCATATCCCAATCAGATAAAATAGAACGTGGTACTCAGTTCAAACTTAAAACTTCTTTAAGGTATATTTTTGTAAACTGGTCAAGAGATAACTATTATTTGATAACAATTAATTGCATTGAATTTTTAAGATGAATGACTATATCCCAAATAGTATTATGTCATTTATACATTTTGAGGAATATTATGACAAAATACATGGTGATATTTTTCCATTTACCTAGTATGGATAATGGTTATAACGTCCCCTTAAAATTTTATCTCCCAACCTTAAATTTCAGATATACTAATCACCAAGACACATACTCTGCAATATCTCTCTTTATTTTATCCCACCATAAATAATATTTCATATCTCTATACATCTTTGTACTTCCAGGATGAATAGAGAACAAAAACTATCAACTTCCTCTAATAGCCCATTCTTCAAATTTGGTATGGAAGGAACATATAAATGATTGTTAAAACTTACCAGTCCATCATAATTAAAGATAAAATCATGAAAATTTCTATCCTTCTTATGTAGCTCTACATATTACTTAAGCACATATTTAATATTTACTTCTATAGATAGTTGAACACTTATCTAAGAAAGATAATATTTATCCAATTCCTTTAATATTTCTAG
Source organism: Viscum album (assembly GCA_963277665.1). Lineage (NCBI taxonomy): Eukaryota > Viridiplantae > Streptophyta > Magnoliopsida > Santalales > Viscaceae > Viscum > Viscum album. The sequence goes on along the minus strand of OY728150.1, from coordinate 1,103,140,616 downwards.
ATCCATACTTTGTAAATCTAGAAAATATTTCATAATTTGTGATCCTCATCATAGATAAACTAGTGTGATCCTTTCAACTCAAAGTATCGACCACCTACTTCACTTTCATAGGGTGGTAATGTATTTAGAAGTATTAATATTTAATCATCTCCAAACATATTCCCTAGCGCATATCCAACTCTTTATAAGTGAATATATACTTTAAAATTTTATGATCCATATATATATCACACCTTTATCTATAAATATAATTACTTCATATATTTAATGAAAAAATTACTACAAATAACTCCAAATCATGAGTTGGGTAATTTTTATCCTGAAACTTTAATTATCGTGAGGCATAATCTATAACCATATAATTCTACACGAGTCTTCATCCCAATCCCTTCTTCAATGAATAACTATAGACTATAAAATCTTCTCCATAGTAGGGTAATGTTAGAACATGTGTGCTAACTAACCTTATCTTTAGTTCTTTGAAATTTTCCTCACATTCATTTTTCCAAAGGATCCTGGCTCCATTTTGAGTTAACTTGGTTAGTGAATTTGATAGGCATGAGAAATTCTCCAAAAACTATTGATAATATCTAGTAAAACCAAGAAAAATTTGGATCTTAGTCAAAGTGGTTGGTATAGGAAAACATTCAATAGTTTTTTTATTTAATGGACCCACTGATATACCCTATCTTGATATTATATGACCAAAAAATTAAAACTTTTGTATCCAAAATTCACACTTGGTAAAATTTTCATACAAATTATCATTACTTAGGGCGTTCAACATAATTATAAATTGATCTTAATACTCTTCCTTAATATTTTAATATATAATAATATCATCAAAAAAGAGTACCAAAATCGATCATGGTAATCTATAAAGAATATATTCATTAAATACATGAAGATAACAGAGGTATTAGTAAGACCAAATGGTATCACTATATATTCATAGTGTCTATAACTTGTAAAAAATTATATATTGGGTATATCCTCCTTCTTGAACCTCAATTTATTATATCTAGAATGGAGGTGAATCTTGGAAAAGTGTTTAGATGCACATAGTTGATCAAACAAGTCATTAATATGGGGTATAAGATACGTGTTCTTGATTGTGATTTTGTTCAGTCCCCAATAATCAATGTAGATTCAAATCAATATATTTTTTTTCTTAACAAAAAGAAATGGTGCACTCCTTGGTGACACACATGGTCGGATAAAAATTGCCCTAGAGTTATTTATTTAATTCCTATAACTCAATTAGGGCCATTCTATAAGGAGTATTTGAAATAGGCATAACACTGGGTATGAGTTATATTAATAATTCAAACTCATAATTTGGTGGAAGACATTCCAAATATTTTATAAAGACATCAATAAACTCCCACACAATATCCCAATCATCGATGTTTAGTTTATAAACAACCACATGAGATAAATACCCCTTTTGAATAGAAATTAAGGCCCATACAATGGATGTGATCTCCATCAGATGTTCATATTTATCATCACACTGATAGACGATCATAGGTTGGTTCAGTATATAAAATTTGAATTTCCTTCCTCATCAATTGATGTGATATTTAGGTAGATAATTCCAATACATGCCTAAGATAACATCAAAATCAATTAAAGATAGAATAATAACACTTTTAGGAAGCACATTACCATAACTTTCAATTGAATAAGAATCATAAAATTGAGATGTGATCATCATACCATTAGGGTTTTTTAGTTTTAATTAAATATCTAATCATTGAGGATAGGAATTTACATTCCTAGAGACTTTTCATGATATAAGGTAATTCAAATATCTATGATCAAATAAGATACTTCAATATTTTATTATACCTGTCACTACCCCAACTTCATTATTCTATCTTCAATCCTTTTGTAAAACCAAAATGGTTAACATTTCCACGAATCCCTCCCTCCAAAGATACCACAATGAGGGGGGGGGATAAATAATGACCATGTGTCCCACCTCTAATAGGCACTGGGTTGGTGACTAGCACCAAGGGTATAAAAATCTAATGAAATGGGAGGCATTACCCTCTATAATGACAAAGGATCAGGAGATAAGATGAATCATCCAATAAAAAATACATGGAATAATATAAAAAGAAACCAAAAACATCACAAAATCATGTATAAATAAAACTAATACAGATAAAATTCTCTAATTAAATACCCAAAAGAAAAGCTAATGCAGTGATACAACAACTGTCCAAAGATCTGAGCTAGTAATGTTCTGAACAATCCATGTAATCCTCTAGGAAACCTGAAAATATTTTTATATACATAGGGTGAGAAGACAATTATACTCAATAGGAAAACTAAATTCTCTCATGCACATGTGAATGAATCATAAAAATTCACCTTTGAGAAAGCAGTGAAACCAACATCACCTAAACAAATCAACTATCCATTCCAAACCTCACCAAAACATGCTCACAAAATAACACAATCTAAGAAATATAACATGAATCATATCAATAAAGGGTACATTGCACCGCTTTCCCACTTTTATTCCACTCTCGCACCCCAACATCATATGTTCTAGCACTTACATATCTTTTTGATACCAAAACACCCCACAAACATAGTCACATAACATCACACCTAAAGAAAACTAGGCTCACAACCCCATAAGCATGACCACATCACATTTTTCCCAAAAACACTTGGGCCACATCACATCCAAAACTATAACCAGAGAAGTAGGGTATCATGAACATGAATGAAATTAACCTCATTCCATACTATTACCAGGAACAACCCATACTACAAGCCACCTTATCCCATCTCATACCATCCATAGATATTTGGGAGATGTCACATCTCACCCAAAGACACTTGGGGTCGCTGCCCTAAAAGCACGACCACATCACATCTCGCTGAAGACACATGGTCTATCAAAACCATAACCTAGTGCACTATTAGAAATCTAAAAATCATATCTTGTGAAATTACTACCTCACCTATAAGAGAGAGTGGGAAATATTGGGTACCCAACCATCCATCCTCCTCATCGAATGTCGCTAAAAACACCCCATGTGTGACTATGTAGGTTTTGGTACATAGTGATCAATGTGGGTGGGGTGAGTATAAAAATACCAAGAAATATACAAGTATATACATATAAAAACACACAAGACCAACCTATGGGTTCACAACCAAATACTAACCAACTCAAAACATCATCACTTTTTGTTCCACTACTAAATTCATAACACCACACAAGCCACAAGCCACATTTCACTTTGCCAACAGATTCCCATAATCCATCCAATTCATTTCATTATTAAGAATCATACACATTTAACCCCATAAGCTATAATTTATTTATTCATTAGCTATTTATGTACCATTAACCAAAACAATCCCCAAATATTTCAAACATTGTTAACCAATTAATTATTCCATCACTACTTGAGCATCTAACATAGAATAACCACACATCACAAGTAGTTAATCACCCCAATCACACCATCACCTTGTCTCCCTAATATCATGACCAAACAAACACCACCTTGCCATCCCAAAATCACATCCAAACAACCAAAACCTTGTTGCCCCAAAATCATGGCAAAAACCTACCACCTCACTGCCCCAAAAGCATGGAAAAAAACAACCACATCGCCACCCAAAAGCATGACCATTAAATAATCATCCCCACATGCCCCAACCACACATCAACTAAACTTCACATAGAAAACATACATCATTTCTACCAAGAATACCCACACACCATGACATATCAAATATCATTTTATAGTTTTAAAAAACAGATTGTTATCACATTTCAGTTTATTTTAAGGGCATTAACATAGAAGCCAAAATCCTAGGGAAACAATTTCATGATCCAAATATAAGTGGTTATCCAATTTCCATTTCAGGGTGATATCACAATAATCACAACATTCATGGTAGTCATAGAGCATAAAATCCAGTGCAAATAAATTCCCCAATAACCACAATTTTCAGTGGTTTATAAATATCATACAACCATAATATCAAAATCATATCATATCTGAAAAAACATGTGAATCATTATCATTACCCACCTTAAATTTCAATTAACTTAATTATTTATATTTTATTAAGCAAGAATATGCATAATCCATAGATGAACAAGATTAAATCCCTTTTGTATGACACATAATAAAGTGAAATGGGGTATTATCTACTTAAAACAAGCTTTTCCAACTCATTGCACACCACAGGGCAGAGAAGAAACATTCGAAAACCACAAAAACACATGGGAAAATGTATATCAACCTACACTGCACCCAAATATCATAGAAAATTACAAATCACACACCAAACCAAAAACAACATCATTATAGTGAATCTCTAATTAAAGAATGAAATAAAACCATGGGTAAAGAAGAAGAACTCACCACAGATCACCAACAGGGATCCATCAGAACCAATGAACCAAAGCGGAAGTAAGGGGGATAAAAGAAACTCTTAGGTTGCATAGGGATCATTCAAAACAAGAGAAAAGGAGGTTCATCTGAATGAATAAAAGTTTGGCCAGGAAAAGAACAAAAAACCTATAATCCCACCAGTTTCATGTCATGTAATCATTACATGGTGTGTAATCCTCTAGTTTTGTAAAATTTCCATATTTCACTAAAAAATGTGTCACTGTGGCCTTTATATAATACATTTCGTGAATTACACTTACACGATGTGTAATCAATCTCACTAATTCCCTCTGAGACTATTTATAATCTATGAACTAGCTAGCTGCATAAGCCTTGAACCACCATTTCACATCGTGTAAATAGTACATGGTGTGTATTCCCTGCAAAATCTCTAGTGCACCTCCATTATCCACAAAAAAACTATCGAAACCTCCTCAATACTCCTTTAGAACAACTACAATACAAATAAAATGTCAAAGTAATGGACCAGGGAGGCATGGGTCGTTACATCAGATACCTCTCAAATGATTCTCTCCCTCAAGAATCCAAATCCAATCCTAGAAGGAAAGGGGTATAAAAAACCACCCTATGAGATAACTCAAGGATATCATCATACCTCAAACAATACCACTAGATAAACACATTAAAATGAATATCCACAAAACATCTCACACAACCTCATCACTATACATCCAAAAGCTACCTCCCCTCACACAACCACACCACTTCACAACCATCTCAACCCCAACATATCCCAAACCAACAACTATCATAACTAACTAACCACACTTCCCCAAACACATGAATCATGGAATTCCATCCTCCAAGTCATGATACTATCCACTCTAGGTGGAACTAACTTGACCGCATGGGTTTAATCGCATCACATTTAACGCATCTCAATTAGGAATCAGGTCCTCCCCTTTTCTTATGTCAGTAATTTATCAAAAATCACATAACACACATCACATCAAGGGAAAAAATACATCTCATAAAATAGAAGGATCTAAACATCACATCACAAAGAAAAATAGAGAAATAAAAACACAAAACAAATCCAGGTACATGGAACACATATTAATCTCTCACTCCTAAGTAATCTCTTCTAGGCCACCATTATTATAAAACACAAAATCCAAAGGAATGATCTATCCATACAGTGCCTTTTATTGGAGATCCTAGATCTCTACTGGCCACTCCATGAATGTCATGTCTTCCTCGATATATAACTCTCCCTAATCAATGACATGGAGGTTATCATGAAGATACCGATATAGCTAAGAGATATAAAAGACATCAAGGATCCTCTATAGCCACAATAGAAACACCAAATGATTCACCACCTCACCAACTCACCCCAATACCTCAAAAGGCCCAATAAACCGGAGATAAATCTTACTCACTCTACCAAACATTTACTTCCCATGTCGGGGGGAAACCTTTAATAGCACATGGTCCCCAATATCAAACTCGAAGGGTCTCCTCCTGCGATCAACATAAGACTTTTTTTTTCAGATTCTATTATACTTTCATCCTCTCATGAACAATATGAACCTTCTCAGTTGTGCTCTACACCACAATAGTTCCAAAAAACTACTATCTCCCCAACCTTCTTCCAACACAATGGATAATGACACAATATTATATTTAAAGTCTTAAATAGATCCATGAAAATGGATGAGTGATAGAAATTATTATAATAAAACTCAACCAAAGGTAGGTGTCATACCCAAGATCCACCAAGGTCTAGGACACATTCCCAACACATATCCTTTAGTTTCTGTATAGTCTGATATCTCTACCCATATGTATGAGAGTGGAAAGCAATGATGAGACGTAACTTAGTGCCAAAAGTATGATGCAATCCCATCCAATGTTGTGGGGTAATATGTGAATCCCTATCCAATAAAATGAAAATCATAACTCCATGAAACCACACCATCTCATCCACATAACTCTTGGTTAAAGTATCCATTACACCCTACTCCTTGATCACTAAGAAGTGGGCCAATTTCATCAAATTATCCATGATCACCCAAATAACACCAAAACCTCCCTAAGCTCGGGGTAAACCCATTAAAAAATCTATCAATATTTTATCCCATTTATACTTAGGAACATTAAAGGGATGAAAAAAAACTACTAGTAACAAGAGGCTTGAACATTACCTATAATAAAACCAAGTACTCTTCCACAAACTCTGCCACTTCCCATTTTATCCTAGGCAACCAAAATTGCATCCTCAAACCACAATACATCTTGTAAACTCCTATTTGTACTGCCAAAGGAGATATATGAAACTCATGAAGGAATTACCCATACATTGCTACCAGAACAAAAAACCTCCCATGAAACAACACCTAGTTCCGACCATACTCTGACTATCCCTCTAGAGCATCACCATGTCCAAAAATGATCATGCAACACTTATTCCCTTGAGTCTCCCCACTAAGACTCCTCTACCTACTGAATTAGAGAATACTACACCATCATTAAAAAAACAAACACTACCATCATCCACCCTTGAATCTAAGTTCAAGTCTTATAACTCCTCCATTGCTCTCCAAGTATCCCCAAACTCACAAAAAATATCCTCCCCCAACATCATACTCAGTGAATCAACCATAAAATTACCTTTTCCTAAGGTGTATGAGATATAAAAATCATAATCCTAAGGAAACTACATCCACCTCTTTTTTCACAAGTTTATATCACACTGGGAAAAGATATACCTAAATTCTTATGATCCATGAAGACCACAAAGCACCCCCCAATGAGATAATGACACCAAAAATTTAGAACAAACACAATTACTGCTAGATCTAGATCATGGGTGGTGTATTTAAACTTATGGGGATATAGATTCCTAGACCCATAAGAGATCACTTATCATTTCTTCATCAACAAGCATCATAATACCAGATGATAAGTGTCACAAAACACCTCAAACATCACACCCTCCATAGGAAATTGATGAACTTGAGAACTGAAAAACTTTCCTTTCAGGTAAAAGAGTTCTTCCTATAACTTACCATTATACACAAAATCCCAGTACTTCCTAGTCAATGCTATAAATGGGGTTAAAAATCAAGATAAATTAGAAAAAAACTATAATAATATCATTCTAGACTAAGAAAACTACGAATATATGCCATATTCTTAGGTGCTGGACAAGAAACAACTGCTTTGAAATTCAATGAGTACACATCCACAACCTACTAATAGACCAAATTATTGATGAAATTCACCTCTCATGTTCAAAACTTACACTTGTAAAACATTACATAGAGATAGTGGTGTCTAAGAACCTACAAGATTGCTCTAAAATGATCAGAATTATCCTTTTTTGACTTTTATTAGATCAAGTTATCTTCATGAATATGATGAGGGATGGGTATATGAACTCATGGAACATAGAGTTCATAAGCCTCATGAACATGACTGGTGTGTTTGTAACATCGAATAACATGACTACAAACTCGACACACCCATACCTGCATATGAAGGAAGTATTAAAGACATCACCCTTATTCACCTTTAACTAGTGATATCCATAATGTAGATCAATAATAAAAAACCAACTCACCCCTATCAACTGGTTGAAAAGACCATCTATCCTCGAAAGAGGGTAACAATTCTTGATCATCACCACATTCAACCTCAGATAGTCTATGCACATCCTTATAATACCATATTCCTTCCTGGAAAACAAAACTGGATCACTCCATGACAACACACTGGGCTAGATAAAATCCTTCTGCATCAGATCATATATTTTAACCATCAACTCCCGCGACTCAAAAGGTTTCATCCAATAAGAATCCATTGAAATGAATGAAGTACCAGACTGTAGGTCTACCCTAAACATAACATCACATCTAGGGGGTAACATCACATAATCCTATAGGAAAACATATTGGAACTCCCCAATGACCCTAGGGACCTCCACTGTCCAAACATACACTAATTCCTTTAAAAAATCATCCATAAAATAAATAAGGGGAACCACACACCAAATTCCCACCTGACAACCCCACTTTCCAATGAAAACCACACACTATCCATCCACATCTGAGATCATTAATGACATCTAGAAGTAGTTTATAATAGAATATATGGAATAAAAACTGTCAATGTTGAGGATAGAATCATATGATTGTATCTTTATCAAAAAAGGATCTCCATGAGATGGATGTTAAAACATCATCAGTCTACTCCCTCAACACACATCAAACAAAATGGTATGGACCCTAATTGGTGTATTCAACATCAGGGGAATGAGAATCCTATTTATATCTAGTTATAGATCATGGATTATAGTGCTAAAAATAAGTATAAAGATCCTAAATCAAACAAGGACCAAACAAGGGTACTAAACAAACTAATCATACCTATGAAGATCTCTGACCCCTATGGCATTGCCACATCCACTACATGCAATTGAACACACCTATATTTTCTACCACTTTGAGAATAACCACCTCCTATACCATGCTTGTTTTGAGGTCCCTAAACAAAAATAACATCTTAAGGTTGGCCTCTAACTACTTTGTCTCCCCTTGGTGGAGCATATGCCCATTTCCCATACTACTGGAATAGTCTCACTGGAAATTGTTGTTGAGGCTAGCACTAAACTTGTCCGCCTCCATGAAATTGAGATTAGGGAACCACTAGGAACTAGTTGTGGTGATATACATAAACCCCACAACCAAAATACACTGGAAAAATTCCCTTAGAAAAAGCACAGAATCCATTGGCCCCAGAAGACTGGAAAGTAAGTTGCTGAGGTAAAATCCCCTCTAGTTGAAACATTGAAGGTTCAGGTGCCTGAGACCTTCCACTAACAACTATAATCCTTGAGGAACCCTACTGGTCCCCCTATCATTGTAAAAATCTTCATGAGTGTATTTTCTTGATCACATATACCTTCTTCTAAGACTACAGATGCATCAACAACATAAAAGGAACAAATTTATATTGGATTAAAGGACAAAGTGCCTCATTAATACATCTCACATGAGACTCTTAATATGAAAAAAGATCTATGAAAAAACATAGAAGGTCCTTGAACTTGATTCCCAACTCTTGCACTGACATACTCCCCAGTAGAAGAGAACAAAGATCATACCTCTTCACTACCTTCATAGATGATGAAAGAAACTTTTCTCAGAACTCTTTTTGAAAGTCGACCCATGAAACATGTACCTCCTTCTTCTCTCCCATATATAGTGTCTACCACTGATTCATAGATCCCCACATCTAACTGACCACCAAATTTACCCAGTATCCCACTAGGTCTTGGATAAAATTGAAAGCGATCTTGAGCTCCTCCATCCCGATCTCTATCTCCACTTTTGAAACAATTCCCTTGTACTTCCCTAAATCCTTTCAATTAAAATCATACAATTCCATCTTCCAAGACTTATCCTCCTATATCAGATCAAACCTATAGCGATCAACCGGTTCATCTGGCTGAATCTAAACTTCCTAAGCCACATGTGTTCAATGAAAAAGATCCATAGATGAAAAGAAAACAATAATTTCTTATGATCAGTAGTATTGAATTTATTTTAGATTCATTATAATTAAATTTATTTATTTTATACTTCCCAAAATAATCCAATTCAAACAAGAATATAATCCATCATGATGCATGTACCTCTTTGAGGTATTTACCTTGAAAATAGGTCTACCTCACCTGGTTGTTTCATAAGGTTAGGGTCCATGCACTGTATCATGGGGGGCCCTAAAATCCCATGTCTTCACTAGTCTTTCTAGCCTATGTTATGAACCAAGGTAAACTAGCATAGTTTCCATACCAAACCATGAAATCCTCAATCTACCTAACTCCAAACTACAAACTATCTCCCAACCATCACCTTTGATACCACTATGTCACAAACCCTACCTCTAAAGATAACTTAATAAGGGGAGAAAGATAATGAACCCTGATTCCTACCTTCAGTAGGCCTCATGTTGGTGACTAGAACTGGGGGTATAAAAATCTCATAAAATTAGAGGAATTGCCCTCTAAGATGAAATAGGATTATGAGATAAGATGAATCGTACAAAAAAACTCCATGGAATAATATAAAACGAAACCAGAACCATCCCAAATGCATGTATAAATAAAACTAATATAGATAAAATTATCCAATTAAATAACCAAAAATAAAATATAAATTAGTGAAACAACATCTATCCAAATATTTGATCTAATAATGTCTAAAATGGTAAATATAATCCTCTTAGAAACCTAAAAAATGGTTTTATATACATAGGGTGAGCATACAGGTATACTCAGTAGGAAAACCAAAGTCTCTCATGCACATGTGAAAGAAGCATACTAATGCACCCATGAGTAAACATTAGAACAAAAAAAAAACTAAACATGTCAAATATCCATCCCAAACCTCACCAACACATACTCACTAAATAATGAAAGCCAAGTAATATAACATGAATCACACCGATAAAGGGTATCCCACAATGCTTTCTTGTTGGTATGCTAGTCTCACACCCCAACATCATACACCCTGGAACTTCCATCTCTTATGTATACCACACCACCCAACAAGCATGGCCACATTACGTCTTTCCTAAAAACTCCCGAGCCACAACACATCCCCAACCATAACCAAAGCAGTAGGGTATCGTGAACAGGAAGGAAATAAATCTCATTCCCTCCTCCTACCATTCATAACCCCCACCATAAGACAAATCATCCCATCTTTTTACACCCATAGATACCTGGGGTACCTTACATCTCTCCTAAAGACACTTGGGCTCACTACCTCATAATAATGACCGCATCACATCTCTCCTAAAGACACCTAGGATATCATAGCCACCATATAGTGAACTATCATATCTCTAACCATCACAGCCTTTGAAATACCAACCTCTAATGGAAGAAAGAGTAAGAAATATAGGGGAACCATCCATCTGTCCTCCTCACTTGATTTTGGAAAACCACCCCTCACATAACTATGTTGGTGTCGACACAAAGTTCTTGATGTGGGTGGGGTTCATATAAAACTCATGAGGAATATACAAGTAAATACACATGGCTACACATAATCCCAACCTATGGGTTTACAAACAAACACAAACCAACTCACAACATCATCACTTTTACTACCATATATAAATGAATAACACCATTCAATCCAAAATCCACATTTTACACTACCAATCGATTCCCATTATCCATCCAATTCATTTCATTATTAAGAATAATCCAAATTTAACCCCAAAACCCATAATTTATTTATCCATTATGATTTCCCATCCCATTAAACAAAATAATCCCCATATATTTAAAATATTATTATTCAATTAATTATTCCATCACTACCTGGGAATCTAGCACAAAGCAACCACACATCATAAGCAGTTCATCATCCCCATCACACCATCACCTCACCGCCCCAAGAGCATGTCAAAAAAACACCACATCATCACCCCAAAAAAATATCCAAACAACCACTACTTTTATACCCTAAAAGCATGTCCAAAAGACTACCACCTCACCGCCCCAAAATCATGGCCAAACAAGACCTATTTCGCCTCCCCAAAAGCACAACCATCAAACCAACAACCCCACATTCCCCAACCATACATCAACCACACATCACACCAAAAACACACATCATCTCTTACAAATAATTAACACATAATATTACATAACAAAGATCATTTTATAGATTTAACATAGGGTTTTTTATCACATTTCACTTTATTTTAGGGGTGTTATCACAAAAGCCAAAATCTTGGGGAAAACATTTTATTATCAAAATATAAGTGGTTATCCAATTTAAATTTTAGGGTGATATCAAAATAATCACAACATGAATGGTAGTAATAGCTCATAAAATCCAGTAAAAAACCCAACAACCACAATTTTCAGTGGGGTATCAAGCTCATACAATCACAATATCACATATCACACCAAAGCTGTAAAAACATGCGAAACATTCCCATTTCCCACTTAAATTTAAATTAACCAATTATTTAACTTTTATTAATCCAGAACAACCATAACCCATAGATGAAAAATAGAAAATCCCTCCCACATGATAATAATAAAGAGTAATAAGGGATTCTATACCTCAAAGAAGCCTTTTCCAACTCACTGTGCACCATAAGGCATAAAAGAAACATTCACAAATGACAAACACACATGAGAAACTATGGATCAACCTAAAATACACCCAAATATCATAAAAATATATCCCAAATAACACCCTAAACCAAAAAAACATCACTTTAATGAATCCTTAATAGAATAATTAAAGAAAACCATTGGGAAAGAAGAAAAACTCACCATGGATCACAACCCAGGATCCATCAGACCCAACAAACCAAAGTATAAGGAAGAGTGCTAGAAGATCCTATAAAGGAACCTAGGGCTCATGAAAAATGAGATAGAAGTATTTGAGTATGAATGAATTAATATTTGACTGCTAAAGGAACTTAAAACTTGGAATCTCACCAGTTTCATGTTGTGTAACCATTGCAAGGCGTGAAATCCCAGGGTTTTCAATTTTTTTTGTATTTCACAAAAAATGCATCACCATAGCCTTTATTTAATAAAAATTGTCAATTACACTTACATGATGTGTAATAAATATAATAGATTCCCCCTTTTATGATTTAAAATCAATGAACTCACTGGCTACACAAGCCTTGAATAACCATTTCACATCGTTTAAACATTACAAAACGTGTATTCTATACATCAGCTTTGATGAACCTCCATCCACCATATAAAAGCTCCCAAAACCTCCTCAAGAATACTATATAAAACCTCCAACATCAAATACTGAAAAATTAATAGACTTATGAGGCACTAACCTTTTTAAACATGACTATCTGGCATCTTTAATCATGAAAATTTTCTTATAGAATGTCTAAATCTTGAAAATTACTTTTCAATATATGACATGTTAGGTTTCACATAGTACATTCATGGTTATAATATATTCAAATATTTCATGGTTATTAATAAATAGGTTGTGAATTTTCAAAAGAATATCCCCATATAGTGTCAAGTTGGGTGTGCAATAAGGCCCGTTGTTATGCACCAGGTGACAATTGAATCAAAGCCCAATGCTCCATTTTTGGAGTTATTACCCCTAGGTATAACTATACCAGATCCACATATCGAGAAAGGGATTTTATTTCTTGGAAACCACTCTCCATATCCTTCACCAAAATTATAGTATTTTTTTCTATACTTATACTTGTCCTTAGGGTTCTCAATAAAGTTTTCTCAACGTAGTTTCCAAAGTTTAACTAAAACTTGCTCTGATACTAACTATAGTGATTGAGACTTTTCATAAATTGATATTACATCTTATTAGATGGATATTAATTACATAACATAACAATCCATGCTATAATCATATAGGTGGAAACTTGGACACATAAAAAAACTAGTTTATAAGTGAACTAGATCATCTCCCACTAAGTTCTCCATAACTATCACCCTTCTTAGACATATCATACATAATACCTTTATTCATAAACTAGGTAAAGAAAACACAAAAAGGATGAACTAATATGATTATTAAGGGTAAATAATGAAGATATCAACATAACATGAGAATAAAGGTATGAGAATATGAGAATAACATTTGGAAATCATACCCTACATATCTTAGATCACAAAGTTGAGTCATGGAATAAATATTAGAATTTCATAAGACATTAATCATAAAGGAATAAAATAATATAATCCACAAGATCATAAAATTTTCATAAGACATATATTTTTGGCATACAAGTAAGTATATAAAATCATTTCCTTGGTAGTCAATGATCATTGGGAAGACTATCATAGTGGAATGGGTTCACTTCCCAAACCATCATAGTAGTTGAAATGTGATTGTTGTGGTTCATGGTAAAAACAACTAATTAAAAATATAAAATGTATTGAAGTGGTTAATCTAGGTTATATTCTAATATGAGTTCAAAACAATCACATTTTTCACTATGAATTAGAGTTTAAAAGAGGGATGTTTTTGAAATTTTTTGATTTTGGAAAAAATAACGAAACTAAACAAGATAAAGAAACTAAAAAAGAGATTTAAAACTATGATATTATAATATTGATCAGGTTGGTTTTAGTTTTATAATTTCAATAATATCATATTTCTAAGTTATCCAATAGTCTTCTGATAAAATTATTATAGTGAGATTCCATAATTTATTCCTCTCACTTAGTCAAATAGTAATTGTGGGAAAAAACCTTTCCAAAATATCATCTTGGTCTACCCTTCTTACTATGTGCAAGAGAGTTATAATTAATAACCTCAATTGACTTAGTAAATACACAATCAAGCCTTGTTTATCCCAAATAATCAAGAGTTTACACTACACCTTCCACACATACTAATGATCATCAAGTATTTCACCACTAATCCATAGTCTATTCCATTATATATAGGCTAAAACTGAGTAGAGGGAGATAAATATTATTGAACTAATAAACAAAAATAATAGAATCTAAAACCAAATACGATCATACTTGATAATAAAAACTTTTATTATAATATTAAAATAAACTTAGGAGAAGAGAGAAAGGATTGTGTTCTATAAAGCATAGGAACTCAAGCATTAAAAAAATAAAACCTCCAATTCCCTAATCACTAAGATGTTTACCCATCCATGTGAATGTTAGACAAAAATAAGGGGGAATAATAAGGAATTATAAAACTAAGAATAATAAAAGATAGTAAATGATGAGTATAAAATTTGTTCTCTAGATTATATACTCTAATTATTCTCACAATTTCTACCTAGAAGATGGAAAAAAATCTCCAATGATCCTTCTTAAAAGTTGTTTGGAATTGAGTTGGATATCAACACTAATTTTTTTAAATATTATGTAATTTTTTACAAAAAAAATTTCTAGATTAATTAATATCACTTTTTATAGATGAAGCGACCTTTTTTTCCTCCACTTTGGTTCATGAAATGGCTGCATTAATGAGTGAATTTATCTTTGAAATTTAATGTGTACATGAGATTTTAGGTCTGATTTAATATCTAGATATAATAAACTCAATATTTTTTCCTTTATCCTTAGATATGAATCTTTTAAAGAGTGTTCCATTTTTTTGGACAGAAATATTTTTAAAAGTTATTGATTTGTTTGGGCCTGTTTTAGTTTGATTGAGATTGAACCCAATTGAAGAAGTTGAAGACCATGAAAAAAGGAATCCTAAAAAATAATTTCTCAATTTGGATCAATATTTAAAAAATTATACTATAAATATATAAGTGATATAAAACTATTAAAATTGTAGAATTAATCACTTTCCACATTTAATTTTAAAAATCCCAAAAAATCAAAAAATTATATAATTAAGATCTAATTTATAAATTATTTAGGATTAAATAATTGAAATGATCATGAAAAATAATGGAAATATTAGTTCTATACATGGTCCAGGTTCACTCCCAAGAATATCATAGTGGAAGAAGTCCCTCACTGAACTGAGTTCAATCCTTATTCCAGCCATGTTTATCTCCTGATATATCAATATTTACCTAATTAATTTTATGGAGATATATGTACCAATAATACCATAATACATAGATTCGTGTTCAATATGATCATAAAACATCCATCAAATCATAACCCATGAAAAGAAAATGGGTTTCATAATCATTTCATTATATCATAACTCATGGAAAAGAAAAGGGTTTTATAAACATTTCATCAAGGAATAACCTATAAAAAACAAGTGGATTTCATAAACATTTCATAAATTCATAATATCATAACCCATGTTAAAGGTATCATTTTCATAAAAATATTTTCATCATAATCATAAACCATTCAAAGAAATAATAAGGATTATATCATTTGATCATATCACCAGTAAAGGTTAAGTAACATAAAAGTATGTAATCTTAGATGGAAAATGATTTTGAAATATCACTTGGAACATTTCTTGAGAAAAATATCCTTTACATTTTGAAATAACTTATTTAAAATATAATAATTTCCCAAATATTAAAGATTTTTTTTTGAAAATAACCTAAAAAATTTGTAAAGTAATCTTTAAATCATTGATTGGTCATGATAGTAGAAAATACCTTTCACACCATATAGGTTAAAATGAAGATTCCATTCAAAATTTTAGTAACTATTAAAAATAGCCTTGTTCAGAAAAAAGACAAGAAGATTCATTTTAAACCATTTTGTAGAATGTTATACATGGTTAAAAATGTATTTAAATAATAATTGGATAATTTTAAACAACTTTATTTAATTTTTTTTAAAAACATGAACATGGAAGAAAAATTATTTTCTACTAAAGAGAGAAATAAATTTTATTTTTATTAAAAATTAATTCTGATCTCTTAAGTACATAAAGAGAGTAAAATGAAACGAAAAAAATTTATTATCCAGAAATAACCAGAGGATAAGAAAATTCATAAGTTTATTGAGAGTTATATTATTGTATTTCATCATCATAAACTTAATCATAAAATATCTTGATAAACAATGAGACTCTGACATAAAACCTTAACCACTTTGGTAACTTTTTAATCATAAACCCCATGAAATAAAGAACCTTATATGGATATGAATATCTCCATAATTTTCATAATAATCATCATAAAATAAATTCATGGGAAGAATATACACCACATAAACTAAATAAGTGGTCAATATAGCATGTGTCTCATAGAAGTAAGAGTGAGATTAAAATCCCTTACATGCTTTGGTAACTTTTGAATCCTAATCCCCATGAAAGACTAAATTTAAATGAAACTTAAATATATTAAAAATAAATAAATTTATGATATAACATATCAAATGGGACGTATATATACCTCATAAAATAATATTGGTTCATAACATAACATATGTCCCAAATAATAAAAGTTGAGACAAAATTCCTTACCTCAAGTCTTGACTTTCTTCATACACATTCTAACCTCCTATATAATAAATATAGATTTATTATACATATATTATAGAACTATAATCATATATATCATACCACATATTATTTAATTACAATCATTTATCACCTTTTTATTTACAATTATCTATTAAAATAATTGTTTTGGGTAATAACTCCTTTTTTCATGTATGTTATGGTTTAGTGGTTTTGGTCCATGTAATTTGATCAAAGTTTAATCATATATTTAATTTTAATTATTATATAAATATCATATATATTAATTATATGTGTATTTATATTAATCAATTAAATTTAGATATAGAAAATAAATTACCCTGTTCCTGGAGACGATAGGTCGTATGTACAGATGAACGTTGTTTTCATTTTTCGATGGGTGGAAAAAAATAAAGATAAATATTAATTAATATTTCCAGAATCATTATTATATCATAGATATCATATATATTAATTATATATAACCTTATTACCATCCATGTCTAAATAAAATGAAAAACATATCACATCGCTTTGTGAAGGTAGTAGTCCACACATATGCATGAGTGATGTCATATCCATTAGTGAGAGGTGGTAATGGAAAATGAATTACATTGGTTTGTGAAGAGGTTTTCTACCATAAAAATGATCGACTATTCAGTTTCCCATTTTATGGAATAAGATATTCTTATAGGTTACTAAATTAACATAATAACATATAAGTATATGGTATATAATAATTTTATTATATCAGAATATTTGACGAAGGTTTGAAGAAGGTAAAATAAGAAATAAAACAAAAATGGATGGTTAAAAACTATACCACTTCTTCAAAAAGACTATTTTGGTTTATACCTAAATCCTTCCTAGGAGAGTTTTATAATCAAAAAAATTCCCCTAGTAAATTGAGAGGGAATTAATTAAGGTATTTGTGAAGGTATTGTGTGAACAAAAAGTATTTTTAAGTGTGAAGAGGAGAGGAGATAATGTGCCCTTTTATAGGTGGGGAAATTAACACACATGGAAACTACTTGGAAATTTTCAAAAAGAATAAAAAATGATAAACTTATTACCAAATGACCATAGATTATAATTTAGGACATAATAAGGTTTAAATGAATCTATAAAATAATATTTAGACAAGTTTTATTGGAAAACATACCCTTATCTTTTGGTTTAACCCCTCAATAAACTTGTTTAACCATAACCATAGTAATTAATTTTTTTTACTATTTTCACTATTAATTATGAAAAAAAAATAAGCTATCCTTATTAAATAATATTCATTATTTTGATTCCAAATATTGAATCAATTTTTAAAATTCAATTCAAAAAACTGCATAAATTAATTTAAAATTAAACCTACAGAAACAGTGAAAATACAGTTTTCCAAAGAAATTTTTTTCTCAAATACGAAATTTTTTTATATGAAAATTCAATATAAAATTTATTCCAATAACCTAAATATTAATAATAATATAATTAATGAAATTATAATTTTAATTTTTTTTAAATTAATCTTTATAAATTCATTGTATGAAAAATGTCACATCCATGAATTATTTTAAATGTATTTTTCATTTAATTTCCATTGTTTTTTTGTTTTGGGGGTTTTCCATTCATTTTGGTGGAAATGGAGGGTTTTCAAAATTTGGGCCAAACCGTGAGCCCAATTCCAGATTTAAAAATAAATTTTATTTGTTTTACAACTCCTTCATTTGTTAACATTTTTCATCCATTCCACTTTCCACAATACCTCCTATGACATATAAAAATAACCATGTCCATTTGGACCCTTTTTAAACCCATTAGCATTTTGGGTTTGAGTGAATTAATTTAGAATTGGTCCAACCCGTGAGCCATTTCCAATTTTAAATCATTTTTTTAAAGCTTTAGTAAAATAATCATTTTTTACTGTATTCCCATGATTCCACCTCCCTCCTAAAGCCAAAATACCGAGACTCACCCCCATTATTAATTTTTCCACTTTGGACCTCATTTACCTTGTGGAGTAGGGAAAAACTTCTTAGGGTTCTTCAAATATTCCAGATTTGAGAAGGTAAGTTGATTATTTCATAAATCCTTTAATTTTCACTCTTTCCCCCCCATTTCAGTCCCCAATTGTCCTTATCATCCCCATTATAGCCTCCATATCAAGTTTCATTGCTTGGAGATTCAAATTTTGCTGTATTTGGTTCGTTTGATTCAAGATGTTTCAAATAAGTGTTTCTTTCCTTGATTTCTTCCCCTTCCTTAGGGTTTCTTTCACCCTTTCTTGAAGTTCCTCATGTACAAAAGTTGAGGTTCGAAACTAGGGTTTGATTTTGTGTCTTTTCGGTCAAATATTGTGGTATAGGGATGGATTTATCTTCCTGGAGGTGCGGTGGTGGTGTGGTTGATGTTTTGCACCATGTTTTGAGGGTTTCGACATAAAAGGTAGGTGATTTCATGTGTAATCATTTCTAGATGATCTATTTTGCTTGAATTACATATTATGCATGTTCCTAATATGCAGTGTGTGGTGCAGAAACTCTTTATGTTCGATTTGGTAAAGCATTTATTTTTATAGTTTCATTTTAGCTTAAAATTGGGTGTTTTTCATGTGCAGCCCTTTGGGTATTGTTTGGGTGTGTTTTATAACATATGAAATTGGTTTAATAAATATTTTTTGGGATGAAAATTCTGATTTGGTAGAGTATTGGTGTTCCATTAGGTCTTAAAGAGGGTTTTTAATGGGTTTAAGGTGTAAAACCTTATTGTACTTCTTGAAAGTGATTTTGAAAATGTGTTCTTTTCATGTGGATCTTTTGTGGTATTGTTTGAGGTGTTTTTATAAAACTTGGGGGTAGTTTAATAAATGTTTTTGGGGCTGAAAATTCTATTTTGAATTTGTATTGGTGTGATTTTTTCCTTGAAATACGGGTTTTAAATGGATTTTATGTGAAAAGCTTTGGTGCACTCATTAGAATTGTTTTATGAAAGTTTTGAATGGTTTAATGATTTATGTAAGAGGTGAAACCATATTGGAAAACTATTTTAGATTGTTTATACTTTCAAATTGACCATTTTAAATGGGAATATTTCTTTCATGTGATGTGTATCCTCTTGGAAATGTTTAATAAAAATGTTTAATGAATTTACTGAAATGTGAAAGAGGTGTGAGCGTGATGTGAGATGTTTGTGTGAGTGCGATGTGAAAAATGGATTTTTTTTATAAAAAGGGTTTTATGAAACATGTGAGTGGTCTATTATGTGATGTTTATCATATTTTTAGGGACTTTATAAAATTTTTAAAGGATGTGTTGGATTGTGAAAGTTATGCAAAAATTATTGTGGGCTATTTTGGTGTGAGTTTGATTTCAAAATGCATTTGAATGAAAAGTGGAATTTGTGACTTGTGTGATGTACATGGGGTTGTTTGGTTAATGTGTGATGTGGAAGTGATATTTTCATGTGAAAACTATATTTCTTGGCTTGTTGAACTTGTTTGAGCACAAAGGGAAAACCTGGGTATCTAGGTGGGTGGACGTGTACTAGTATGTTAGTGAATCCGTGGGGTTTGGCCTTAGTTTCACTGAGGAAGATTGACACTTAAAACTCTAAATAAACTATGATGATGATGATTGGGGACCACTAGGTTATGGGTATGTTCCCTACTAGTGGATCATGTACGAGAACTGATATTTTTTGTGGTTACTCTCACCGAGATACGAGGTACCTGGGACCCACAACTGGCTAGTTCCTATGGGTTATTTCCTATTGTTTGTTCTCATTAGATCATTTATACTTACCTCCGACATATGGTATGTTTGGCTAGAAAAATTCAGTATCTTTTGAATTTATTTCAAAAGTGTTGATTCTTTAAATTAGCCCACCTGAAAACTGATTTTTTTTAAGTTGCATCTTTTAGAAATTGTAACTAGAAATTACATGTTTTTGAAAACATGCATGATTTTTGTATTTGAATGTTTATAACATGGAATCTATTAGTGGTGGTATCCTACTGAGCTTTGGGTCACACCCTACTTACACCCATGGGTGTATGTATACTTGGTTATTTTTGTTGTCGTAGGTTTGGGTACAACTTTTGTGCCAACAGTTCGGGTTTTCACCTATCATTCATGATGCGGTGTTGTGGAGATGGATTGAGGGCGATGCCTATGGCCATGTTGAGGTTCTTGGGCTGTTCATTTTTGGTTTTGTACCTTTTTTATAGTCCTTTTGAGTTGTTTTAGACTATATAATTCAGTTCTTAATTTTTGTAAAACATTGTTTGGTTTGAAAAATCCAGATTCATTTTATTGGATTCATTTGTTGTTTTATGTTTATAAACTTGAGTAAATCATTCCCAATTATCATTTTACGATACCCAAGCACTTGTTCCAGCCCATGGGGATCGGGAACACCCTTCTGGCCTTTTCAAGGGCAGGGTTTGATGCCAATTTTGGTGGAAATCAGATTTGGTTTGTGACAAAATGGTATCAGAGGGA
Source organism: Viscum album (assembly GCA_963277665.1). Lineage (NCBI taxonomy): Eukaryota > Viridiplantae > Streptophyta > Magnoliopsida > Santalales > Viscaceae > Viscum > Viscum album. Next base: position 1,103,118,773 of record OY728150.1, on the reverse strand, counting down.
GGTTCACTCTATTTGGGTCATGTTATTTGGGGAACAATCGGGATAGTATGGAGTTAGTATTGTCAGGACTTGGAATTTAAGTTATGAGTATTTTGGCTGATCACCACACCTCATGATGGGATTCAAGTCTCCAGGGGAAGTGGGACCTCTCATATTCCTTTGGTTTTCTTGGTTTAATGATGATTAGGGGAAATTAAAAGAGAGTTGGGTTAATGGTCTCTGTGAGTTCATGAGGCCTGGAAAGCCATGTGGAGCCAGGTATATTCCCTAGAACACTCTCTATGATAGTGAATTGATTGGAATATGGCTGCCAACCATATGTCCAAGTCACCCACTGAAACTAGTTTCCTCTCGCATTGTCTTGTGTTTTTTAGTTTTGAAATCTTGGAACTTTGGTTTTAAAGTGACTTGGTTTTAAGAAGCGAAAAGTTTTTGTGAAATGATTTTCAAAAAAAGAGGGAATAGTTTGATTTATGAAATTGTGGAAATGAATTTTCAGAATTATTTTTAAATGAAAATTGGTGTTCTTATACCTCTTTTGAAATCAGGAACTATATTGAATTTGGTTTTGAAAAAGTGTTTCCAATAGAGTTTCCTAAACAATAAAAGTGTGTTTTAATGGGATGATATGTTTTTAAATTTATGTGAATAACATGAAAGTGAGTTATTTTCTAAATTTTTGTGTCTTTTTGAAAAGTTTTGTAAGATGTAAATTGGTAGTTTGATCTTGTGGTTAGCAGTTTTGAGAAAAAGGATGTGTTGGTTAACCATTTTGGTTTTGAAAAGCGGAATGAATTTTTTTATTTTAACCTTTGGTATTTTCATGAGAGACCACATGCATGGGGTTATATGGGATGATGGATGGTTTATGGAATGACTGGATGAGTTTCAGAATAGATATGAGGAGGGTGCTCGGTGTGGGACAAAAACATGCATGTGTGAGACCCACGGGGTACCATTGGTGGATACGCTAACCGCTGAACTGTTTGTTTTCAAAAAGATGTATTTAAATAAAAACATAATTTCTTGTTGAATTTTTTTGGGATGGTTTATATTATGTGTTTTTGGAAAATTTGGATGTTGTGGGATGTTTTGAGTCCATGAACCCCTCTTTTTCGAACCCTGTTTTGGGTTTGTGTTTGGACGAAAAGTTGGGTAGAAGGACCGGTTAGTAGTATCTTCTGAGATATGTTTTGGGAAACCTTTACAGTGGTTCCCTTCATGTGTTTGGATCTGGTTTGTGGCATGTTTTGACCAATGGATCATCTTGGTTGGGTCCTTGGGTTATCTCATTGGATAAGGTATTCCCCCATTAAGGGTTAATGCACAACTGATGTGCAACCCGTATTGTTTCGCCATTGGAAAATCCACCAATTGATCAATATAAGGAATATTTTATCGATCTTTGTTGATTGAGTCTACACCAATTAATTTCATTTATTTGTGGATCCTCTTGTAGTGGGATAGTTCTTGTGGAAGGTTGAAAGAGACCTTAGTTTCTTAAGTTTCCTGATTCATTGAAGGTGAAAGTGTTCTGGGGTTGTTAGTGTGGATGAGTGTCTCGATGGTGTCTAAGAGGTCCTATGGGTTCTTCATAGTTTCTTTGAAGAAAGAGTTCTTATTAAACCACCAATTTTTGGATTTTGGTCATGAGAGACTATTGTGTCCACGTTTTGGACTTGTCTATTGTTTAGGAACTTGGCATAAGGTCTCGTTCCATGTATTGTTTCCATCAATCACAAAGATCATGTTTGGTGACGCATTGTGATGTTGTGTGCTCATTTGACTGTAAAGGTGAAGGTCACACAATCCTCTAAGGTTCTCTGTTATGTTGGGAGTAATTCTCCCTTGGAAAAAAAAAATCAAATCCTCTATCTTAGAGGAAGGTATTTATACGTGTCATGCCCTTCTGTTGTTTCTCACCAAAAGAAACAAGGTGTGATGTGTGTGAATCTTCTGATCCCTTGTTTCAGTGAAATGCCAGGTTTCGGTAAAGTGAGTTATGGATTGTGTTATGTCTCGGTGAACCCATCAGGTTATGCAGTGTAGTTATTTGTGGCACCGAAAGAAGAAGTTCCACATAGGGGTTTCCACAGCCTAACTACAAGGCCGAAGATTCTTCAATATTTTGAGCTCTAGCCATAGGTCCTGGAGAGAAGCTGACGTGTAGTCAGGGGAAACCCCAATGTCGTTTAAACCCTTGTACAAAGTCCTATCCTTAGTATGAAATATAGGAAGATTTTAAACCTATGGTTTCATCATCTTTCTTTTGTTGTTCTCATTCAGTGGAAATAGGTGGAGGGCCTTGTACCCATGTCATCACCCAATATTACCCCCTTTGGTTTCCATTGAGTCTTTGGAGAATGGATTGAAATTTTTCTAGATAGGCTGAGCATGCAGTTTTTCCATGATTAGTAGTGACCATGTGCCAGGAATCCATGCAGAAATAATGATCTGCACAGTTAGAGCACAGTTTCCCAAACCATGTAGACTAATTGTGAAGCCTTCCCAAATCATTAAATTTTTGGGGTCTTTTCATGTAGTCCCACACCGGTCGATTAAGATGGTTGGTTATTATAGTGGGGATACCCACCATGGGTATCATGAATATTATTTTGGAAATTTCTAATGGATGTATACCCCTTGTACTAGGGAGTCTATTCGGGCATCCCCCTGTTAGTGTCCTGATTCTGTCTCTAGAAAAAAATTTAAGTTGTCTCTTATGGTGGGGAGCCCATTTGTGTCTCTTCATACGAGTAACTCAGATTTTTTTTGTTTCCTCAGTCTTATCTTGGAAGTAGGTATTACCATTCGGAGATATATAACTACCTACATCTTCCTGGGGTAAAAATTGAGATTGGAGTGTGCCCAATGGTTTATTTATAGTAGGGTAAGTGTAACATTGTTCGATGTTGTTGTTTGTTTAGGTAAATTGATTGAGTTTTGTTCAGATTGTGTTTGAGAAGTTTTCATTTGGGATAAAGCCTAAATGTTCTTGATTGTTTTAGAAAAGTGGTGTATGTTTTGGTTGTGAGAGTAATCCTTCTTTAAATGATCACTGGAGGTGTTTTGTCCTTTGGGGGAGAATCTTGGTGAGGAATTACTTCTTGCTTTATCAGTTGGGTTTGGTTTTTGTATTTGGCCTTGATGTGGATTTACGGGGACGAAAAGCTTTATGGTGGGGATAATTGTCACATCCATGACTTATTTTAAATGTATTTTTCATTTAATTTCCATTCTTTTTTTTGGTTTGGGGGTTTTCCATTCATTTTGGTGGAAATGGAGGGTTTTCAAAATTTGGGCCAAACCGTGAGCCCAATTCCAGATTTAAAAGTAAATTTTGTTTCTTTTATAACTCCTTCATTTTTTAAAAATTTTCATCCATTCTAATTCCCAAATTACCTCCTTTGACTTATCCAAATCACCATGTCCATTTGGATCCTTTTTGAACCCATTAGCATTTTGGGTTTGAGTGAATTAATTTGTAATTGGGCCAACCCGTGAGCCATTTCCAGTTTTAAATTGTTTTTTTAAATATTTAATAACTTACTCATTTTTTAATATATTCCAATGATTCCTCCTCCATCCGAAATCCAAAATCCCGATCCTCACCCACATTATTCATTTGTTCACTTTCGACCTCATTTGCCTCGCGGAGCAGGGAAAAACTTTTTAGGGTTCCTCAAATCATCCAGATTTGAGAAGGTAAGTAGATTCTTTCATAAATATTTTAATTGTCACTCTTTTTACCCCATTGGAGTCCCCAATTTACCATCTCATACCCATTAGATCCTCCATATCAGGTTTGGTTGCTTGGAGATTCAAATTTTGGTGTATTTGGTTCGTTTGATTCAAGATGTTTCAAGTAAGTGTTTCTTTCCTTGATTTCTTCCCCTTACTTAGGGTTTTGTTCACCCTTTCTTGAAGTTACTCATTTACAGAAGTTGAGTTTAGAAACTAGGGTTTGATTTGATGTCTTTTTGGTCAAATATTGCGGTCTAGGTCTGGATTTATCTTTCTTGAGGTGCGGTGGTGGTGCGGTTGATATTTCGCACCATGTTTTGAGGGCTTCGACATAAAAGGTAGGTGATTCCATGTGTAATCATTTCTAGATGAGATAGTTGGCTTGAATTACATATTATGCATATTCCTAATATGCTGTGTGTGGTGCATAAAATCTTTATTTTGGATTTGATAAAGCATTTATTTTTATAGTTTCATTTTAGCTTAAAATTGGATGGTTTTTCATGTGCAACCCTTTGGGTATTGTTTAGGTGTGTTTTATAACATATGAAATTGGTTTAATAAATATTGTTTGAGATGAAAATTATGATTTGGTCAGGTATTGGTGTTCCATTAGGTCTTAAAAAGGTTTTTTAATGGGTTTAAGGTGTAAAACCTTATTGTACTTCTTGAAAGTGATTTTGAGAATGTGTGCTTTTCATGTGGATATTTTGTGGTATTGTTTGAGGAGTTTTTATAACACTTGGGGGTAGTTTAATAAATGTTTTTGGGGATGAAAAGTCTGTTTTGAATTTTTATTTGTGTGATTTTTTCCTTGAAATACAGTTTTGAAATGGGTTTTATGTGAAAAGCTTTGGTACACTCTTTAGAATTGTTTTATGAAAGTTTTGAATGGTTTAATGATTTATGTAAGAGGTGAAACCATATTGGAAAACTATTTTGGATTTTTTATACCTTCAAATGGACCATTTTAAATGTGAACAGTTCTTTCATGGGATGTGTATCCTCTTGGAAATGTTTTATAAAAATGTTTAATGGATTTACTAAAATGTGAAAGAGGTGTGAACGTGATGTGGGCTGTTTGTGTGAGTGCGTTGTGAAAAATGGATTTTGTTTATAAAAAGTGTTTAATGAAACATGTGAGTGGGATATTATGTGATGTTTATAATATTTTGAGGGACTTTATAAAATTGTTAAAGGATTTTTTGGATTGTGAATGTTATGAAAAAAGTGTTGTGGGCTATTTTGGTGTGAGTTTGATTTCAAAATGCATTTGAATGAAAAGTGGAATTTGTGCCTTGTGTGATGTACATGGGGCTGTTTGGTTAATGTGTGATGTGGAAGTGATATTTTAATGTTAAAACTATATTTCCTGGCTTGTTGAACTTGTTTGAGCACAAAGGGAAAACCCGGGTATCTAGGTGGGTGGACGTGTACTAGTATGCTAGTGAATCCGTGGGGTTTGGCCTCAGTTTCACTTAGCAAGATTGAAGATTACAACTCTAACTAAACTATGATGATGATGATTGGGGAGCACTAGGTTATGGGTATGTTCCCCACTAGTGTCTCGTTCATGAGAATAGATATTTTTTGTGGTTACTCTCACCGAGATACGAGGTACCTGGGACCCACAACTAGCTAGTTCCTAAGAGTTATTTCCTATTGTTTGTGTTCATTAGATCCTTTATACTTACCATCGGCATAGGGTATATTTGGATAGAAAAATTCAGTAGCTTTTGAATTTATTTTAAAAGTGTTGATTCTTTAAATTATCCCACATGAAAACTTGTTTTTTTAAATTGCATCTTTTAGAAATTATAACTAGAAATTACATGTTTTTGAAAATTGCATGCTTTTCGTCTTTGAATGTTTATCACTTGGAATCTATTAGTGTTGGTATCCTATTGATCATTTTATCACACCCTACTTACACCCTAGGGTGTAAGTATACGTGTTTATTTTTGTTGTCGCAGGTTTGGGTGCAATTTTTGTGCCAACAGTTCGGGTTTTCACTGGCCATTCATGATGCAGTGTTGTGGAGATGGCTTGAGGACGATGCCTCTTTCCATGTTGAGGTTCTTTGGCTGTTAATTTTTGGTTTTGTACCTTGTTATAGTCTTTTTGAGTTGTTTTATACTATATAATTCAGTTCTGATTTTTTGTAAAACATTGTTTGGTTTGAAAAATTAAGATTCGTTTTGTTGGATTCATTTGTTGTTTAATGTTTATAAACTTGGGTAAATCGTTCCCAATTCTCATTTTATGATACCCAGACACTTGTTCCATCCCGTGGCGATCGGGAATGCCCTTAGGGCCTTTTCACAGGCTGGGTTTGGTGCTAGTTTTGGTGGTGATCATATTTGGTTCGTGACAAAAAATAAGTTTTCAATAAAAATTAGTATTTTTCACTATTCATTAAAAAATAATATCTTCAAAAAATTATCAAAAATTAAATATTAAGTTAATTTTTTCTTTTTTATTTAAAAAATGAACTAAATTTTTTCTAATATATTTTCTAAAAGTGTCAAAATTAAATTTTATTATTTGTTCATGAAAAGCAATAAAACTCATTTTTTGAGAAAAAAGATATTTTCAAAGCATATAAAGTCTTCACTAAAATTTAAGTAATTATTTATAGATATATTTTATTTATATAAAAAATTAATAATTAATTTTGAAATAATGTAAATACTTTACTAAAAACTGAGTAATTATTTATTAATATATTTTCTTTATCTAAAAACTTCATAGTTAATTTTCAAAATATGGTTATTCCTATTCACACCATAAAATTTAACGAATTAGGTTTTAACTAAAACATTAAATAATAATACTTTAATATTATATCATGGTTCTTTTAAAATCAATATTTTGTGTAGCTTAAGATATCAAAGAATTTAAATTAATTTGAAAAAATAAAATTTCATAAAATCTCAGGGTGTTACATTGGCCTAGAGTACCAGTTTAGTGGATTTCTGGTTAGGGAATTACAATATGTTTGAACATCCTCTTCAACCTAGATTTTGAACAAGTGTTTAACTATAAAATCTCTAAGTACAATAAACATCCATGTCCTTTATCAAGGTAAAATAATTCAGAAGAAAAAGCTAAGCCATGAGTGATAAGCAAAGACACAAAGACATCTTACCCACTAAGACCCCCATAGAACTAACTATAATAAAATAAGAAAATGTAAGAACTAATCCTAGAAGTATTTAATCTTACACTGATTCATCCCCCTATTATATTCCTCAGATGACACACTCATGATCATTAGTGCAAAAGATCAAAGTGAGGATGGACGATGGAAAAACACAAAAGAGAAACAAAAGATGAAATGAGAAATAAGAGAGAAAGAGAAATATGATATGTATTAGAAATATATAAACATACAAAAAAAAGTAAAACACAAACATAGATACAACAAAATCATAACTAAAGTGGAAAATTCCCTTTAATAGAGGTATAATATAAATTTATAAGGAAAAAGGTGGCCATATTTTTCTCCAAAACATTCCTCCAAAATTTCATGCATGGTAGACACATTAAATGGATGAATTTTGCGAAGTGGTATTATTTAAAAATTTTCACCTATTTATTTTATGTCTACCTAAAATATTTTAGCATTATTGGACATATGTATCATGATTTACAAACTATTTACTCCAAAATAACATTTTCTAGCCTGAATGCCTTTTTGAGTTCCCATTTACCAAGTTTCTATGCATTAATGTAATTGAAGGATCTAGTATCAAGAGTATAAAAAATTATGAAATTTATTTCTTGTTATATTCTCTATCTCTGTGTGAATTTTCATCTAAAATGGATCAACTCTGTAAGGGATATAGAACCATATTCAAAATTCAACCAATCTAGGAACAAATTCCAAGACCTAAATTTTAAGATTCTTTTGTGCCTTAATTTATTGGAGTCAATTCTTGGTCATGCTGTATAAAATGTATCCCAATTAACATGACATCCTAAAAATATAATTTCATAATTTTTATCTGTGTAGAAAAATTTATGGCTGAAATATTAATGTAAATATAAATAGTTATAAATCCAAAATTGGTATTTTTTCATAATTAAGATCAATTTACTTCTAAAACCCAAAAAATGAAAATTTCATAGAAAATAACACATCATTGAGATTAATAAATTTAAATTCAAAGTAAAGTTATTGAAAATATTTTCTCTATCAGTCATATTATTTTTCATTAACTTATGTCAATGATTAAAAATCAATGTTATGGAGTCACATTTAGGACCATAAAAATGGATCTTGCACTACATCAATGCAAATCTTGATTTCCAACTAAGGTATGATTAGAACAGATAATTTTAGATATATGGATATTTTGATGGGGACTAGTCAGGTAATCTTGGTTGTTGATGAGGTTCCTATCTTGGATCACCCATCAAACATTATTCTGAAACCAAGTAATATAGTGAAAAAGTGAGACTTAGGTTGTCTCCGGGGAGGAGGGTGTTTCAATTGTTTTTTCCTTTGTTTTTTTGGTTTAATGTGTGTAAAGAACAATTAATGTGTTATTTGATGAATATAATGCATATGAAGGTTCAAATTAGTTTTCAAATCTAGTGGTCTAACCTTAGATATCCACCCCAATCACCTATTAAATTATCATTCTCTTATGTTGTGCTACTCTCCCCAACTAACTTGATGAAACCTCACTGATTACCCTCCCCTAACGATTTTATCTTAAATAGGGAGATGCGGAAATTATTTTATCCACTAATCTCACTTAACATAGTGATTATATATCTCCAATCACCCCTTAGTCATCCCACTACAAACCATCATAGGTAGTAAAGAGTTCCCAGATGTCTTGTATGTACATACCAATGAATAAGAAAAGAATATTTTAAATGAAAATACAATGAAAATATCCTAATATTTAAATTAATCAAGAGTTATAGAGAAAAATATTCAGATATATTTAACATTAAAGAGAATATTTCATTACAAGGTAATGGGGAGACTCTACTAGGCTTGACCAATAACGGTCTAATATGCCATCACTAGAGACATCAAATAAAATGGAAAAAATAAAACAACAGATCAGATTAAATAGATCAATTAGTGACATACCCTATTTAAATAATGAATATTCAACCTCTTATATAAATTTTTGAGGTCCTAATTAATATTTTTTTCAACTCCACACCCCACATGAGTAGTATGAACTCCATTTTATTCTCCGATTTAGTGTTTTACTTCCAGAATATTCTTGGTTTTTAGTGACTAACTTGAATTCCTTCAATGGATATCACATTCATGAGTAAGGGACCAAATTATTCATCTAAGTGTCTCCAATGTCCATATCTTGACATGAATCCATGATCAAAACATTCTTCTTTGATTTTATTAGTGTCCTAAGGATTTCTGTGTGCTTCCATTTTTGATTTGTGTAGACCAGAAGAATGGATTTTATTTTAGGTTTCACCCCTTTTCTATTTAAAGTGTTCCTAATTTTAATCCCCACAACCTAAAAATGGAAAGGTCTTTATATAATAAATTTCCATAGGATACCCTCATAAACTAGAACTTGAACTGATCCTCCACATACTCGAAGGGAGTTCTCAATCCTCACAGGCAGGCGACTAGCACCAAGACATCAACAACAACCAGAGGGAATGATTTAACCCAACTTGAAATAGATAACATGGAATATATATATATATATATATATAATAGAAAGAAACAATGTAAGGGGAATATGAAATATATTCCATAAATAAAAGGAAGCATCAGAAATGATACAAATCAAAAATAGCTAAACAAACTCCAAGGTACAATTCCCACAACAAAGGAAAAAATAAAAAATGGGAAATGTCTAATCCATGTGATAAGAGGATGTCGTCCCACTATCTCACCATCATCTACATGGGGCCAACTAACTAAAACTTCACTACCTCACTATGGTGCCTTCCCTTTCCCTATATCAAAAGACATAACTACATCTACGCTCTACCGAAGGGGTGTGTTGGGTGTGAGCTAAAAATGCATAGTAGGACCTCACTTAGGTTTTCTATATCAAGTCTCTGTATAACAATACAAACATGCTCAACTTTAAAGAAAACAATTGATGATAATTAGTTAAATAATTTTTTTTATAAAAATCATGGTAAAACATTCCCCTTTTTCTATAGCTCTAAATAATCTTGGCAAAACAGTTTTAAAGAATATCAAATATATAAAAATAGGTAATAAAATCAAATTAATACAAACCAAAGAACAGATAAACCACACCAAGGATAACTATAGTTTAGGATAGCTAGAACACTCTTGCACACACATAGACAAACACATGCATCAATCCCCTATATATATACATAAAATCTAGGGAGCATAAGAATACCCTAGAAAATGAACTTCCCAATAGTGTCTAACAAGTACTTAGGACACTTAACCTAGGGAGTAGAGGAAAAACCCATGAGTAAACCCCCAATAGTAACAATGAATGAGGCTTATTTCTATACCTTACTCCAAAAAACCCAAGTCTTATCATGTGATAAATTTTCCTAATAATTTCATAAAACCATTCCAAAATGACTTGAAAATACCTTTTCTTTTACCGAAATAGGGGAAAATACATTTTCTCAAAAACCTATTTACACACACACTCAAATTAATAAATCATTCCAATTTATTTATAAAACAATTTATAAAACCAAAACATTCAAGGTTCATCCAATATAGGATAGAGACAGAACCACCTACCTCAAACTCAGTCCACACACACATGCAATGGGATCCACCAACATATAAAGGAATGAAAAGACAACAATGGAAGACCTATAATCCATTATGTCACCTTAGAATCACATTAAAAAATAGATGGATGATAGGTTATATCAAAACATACCTCAAAGAACACACGCCTGCTGAATCGTAACCAATAAAGGACCAACCCCTAGAAGGTGATCACACAATAGTTATAGATGAATCACATGAGAATAAATATATGATGAATTTTTTTATAAATTAGGTATGGTTCCAATTCCATGACTAATGGAAATTAAAAATCATAAAGGCCACTTACCACGAAGTGAAACAACCTCCATAAATATTGAATGTTGAACAAATAATCTCGGAAGAAGAGACACCCAAATCGCACATGGAATCAATTAGGGTTTGAGACCAATCATTGAATAGTGAGAGAGGAAGTTACACATTAATGATAGATAAAACACGATATGATGAAAGGTTTACTTTTTAAATTATATATTTATTGTGTAAAATTCTCATAATACAATTACACCAAAAAATATGTTTCTGTAGGTTAATTTTATCTTGAGCGACATATTTATGTCATAAGAAAGGGTTTTACAGTGTAGAAAAATTTTATAGTGTAAAAAGGGTTTTAAGACTTGAAATATTCTTGTGTCGTAAACCATATTACGGATAGTGCCCATTGAAGGAATTACACCGTAAGATAGAACATACACTGTATTTTTTTTGTTGATAGTCTTCACCTCAGGTTAAAATAAAACTCCAAAAATGATTCCCAAAACCAAGAGACTATCCCTCAAACAATAAAATGAGAGTACCTTAAAAATCAAGGATGTTACAATCTTTCCACTATAAGAATTTTTATCCCTATGAATTCATGTAGAAGAAGGGTGATCTAGAAAGAGGTGAGGCCACTACTCCCTCACCAATGACTCACACTCCCAAGTCTTGTGAGAATATGATCTATATTTCCATAATACTCTAACCAATGGGATAGAATTCCCACATAAGACTATAACCTAAGAACCAAAGATCAAAACTGACTTATATATAACTGAAACATCTAGATCTATCTTGATCTCTTCCCAACTAAGAATGTGAGATGGATTAGGATGGTACTTCCTGATTTGAGATATGTGGAAAACATCCTAAATTCTAATCAATCGATCCATTAATTATAACCAAAATGTAAATTTCCCAAGCCACTTAGTGACCTTGAATGGTTCAATATATCATGGAGATAACTTTACCTATTCTCCAAGCCAACGGTGACCCAACTGAGGAGAAACATTAAATAAAACCTGATCACCTATGGAAAAATTCAAAGGATGGTGTCGACGATCCACATACAATTTATTATAACTCTATGATATAACAAGAGGAAAACATATATCCTAAAACCTTTCTAATGTCTCCTAAATTAGACTTAGTCCCACAAGAGTGTCCTCACCCACCTCTACCCTAAAAGAGGTTATTTTATTCGGTGACCATAAAAATCCTTGATGGGAGCCATTATAATTGATTACTAGTAACTATTATTATAATAAAAATCATCCAAACCTATACGGATATCCCATTATCCATCAAAATACATAATGTAGGCATGATGTATATCTTTTTGGATATGAATAGTATGCTCTTTCTGACTATTCTTCTATGGATGGTAAGCTGCACTCAACCTGACCTGAGTCCCCATCACCTCTTGGAGACTTTTATAAAACTAAAAGGTAAGCCTGGTATCCCTATCTAAGATTATAGAATAGTGAAACCCATGAAACCTCATGATATACTTCACATACATATGACCCAGATCCCCAACCTTAGTGGTGTCCCTAGTTAGAATAAAATGAGAATATTTCATCAATTGATCAATCACCACCCAGATATCATTATTTCCTTACAGAGTCTGTGGTAATCCAATATTGAATTCCATGGGAAAATTTTCCCATTTCCAAATCATCATCAAAATAGTATGGAGAAAACTATAAGGTTTTAAATTCTCTACCTTTATTTTTTAGTAGGTGTAATAGTGAGACACATAATTTGTAATCTCATGCTTTATACCCAACCACCAGAATCACCATCTTATGTCACAATACATATTCATAGTGCACAGATGAATGGACCATGAAGAAATATGACAGTTAAAAAAATTATCCCCTCACAAATATTGGGATAAAAAACTGATAACCAAAGTGGAGAATACCATCTAAAGGCAGAGACCAACTGAAAACTATCTCTTCCCCGTAAAGGGTTTCTTAAATTCTCCTGAACTCATAATCTTGATATTGACACTATAGAATAGACTGAAGGAGAGATGATGATAATTAAACACTACCTAAAACATCCTCTTGAGTATAAAGATAAAATTGTGTGAAGATCCCTATAAGGTTCTACTATTCCTTCAATTCCAAAACATATTACAATGACAGAATCATGCTAGGAGTGTCTGTGATGACATTTCCCTTCACTAGGGTGTAGGCGATGTCGTAGTTGAATGTTTGAAGGTATTACAACCACTGAATCTATCCAGGATTCATATATTTTTGAGAATATATATATATAATACTCTTATGTTCATAAAATATTGTGATCCTCCCCCAAAGAGACCGTTCCACCAATATTTAAGTGCATGAATAACTACAAAAAGATCCAAATCATCAGTGGGATAATTCTTCTCACGAACCCAAAGCTGGTAAGATCCATATACCACAAAATGAACATCATACATAAGTACACATACCATACCAGAACAAGAAGCATCAAAATATACCACAAACCCCTTACTAGGATCAAGTAAGATCATAAAAGGATCCATTTTCATAATCTACTTTAGTTCATCTAAATAAAACTGGTATTTTGTATCCCATGTGAGCCTCACTCCCTTACCGATAATAGTAGTCAAGGATGACACCAAGTTTGATAAATCCTTGATGAACTGCCAATATTATCCCACAAGAACAATGAACCTATGAATCTTAAATACATTCTATAGATCCCCCCACAATAATAAAACCTTTACCTTCTTATGATCAACTAATAAGCCACATTTAAAAATCACATTCCCCAAGAACTTCACTTCTTAGATATATAAATTAAATTTTGAAATATTTCTTTAAAAATGATGAATCCTCAGGATTTACAAAACCAAACTTAGATGGTCCTCATGCCCATGCTCAAAACTTGAATAAACCAAAATATCATCCATAAGAACTACCACAAAAAATTCAAGATATAGATGGAATATCTAGTTCATCAAATCTATAAAAACTGAAAGAGAATTATTAATACCAAAATGAATCACAATAAATTCATAATGGTCATACCTACTCCTAAAATGCGTCTTCGGTATATCAGACTCCTGAACCTTGAGCTAGTGATAACCTGATCGAAGATTGATCTTCAAAAACCACTTTTCCCCCTTTAAATGGTTAAAAAAATCATCCACATGAGACAAATGATAATTATTCTTAACCATCACCCAGTTTAACTTGTGATAGTCTACACACAATCGAAGTGAACCATTAGTTTTCTTGGCAAAGAGAACTGGGGATACCCAAGGTAAAATTCTAGGGTGAGAAAAACATTTCTCCATCAGATCATCCAACTAAATCTTGACATCATTCAGCTCTATTGGTGCTATACGATATAGGGTATCAAGATCATCTATGCATCATACACTAGATCAATTATTAACTCTAGCTACCTATCTAAAGGATGACTAGATACTTCATATGGGAAGAAATCAGTAAAATACTTAATAACCAAGGGAATATTACCAATAGAAGAAAAATCATCTGGCTTAACTATAATATTAGATAACAAACTTTTATGTTTTATATAGAAAGGTGTAGTGCCTCGACCTCGGTAATCCCAAATTCAGTTCCTTACATTATTAAATTGGAATGATTACAAGGAATAAAATCCTGAAGGACCAATTAGTTTAGAAATTTTAGAAATCCATATTACATTCATGATACCCATATTACATTGGGAAAAGAAAAAATCATAAAAAAAGTAAAATCATAGAATAATTAAAATTAATTATAAGAATCCATCTTTATATATTGAGGAAATAAAAAAAATAAGGGTGAAATCAAATGCTCATTAAATATTAAGTACAATATAATCTATCATGAATCAATAATGAATAATCAATGTGCATGGTAAACAACTAAACACACATTTCATTTAAATAGATGAATGAGGTATAATAAATATACAAAGGTAGATAACTTAAAACACATTAAATTTCATCAATAAACTAAAATTTAAATGCATCCATAGATTTTTTTTCATTGTGAAAATCCTATAGATAATAATAACTAAATACTGAATAAAGGAAATGCTTAAATATTGGATGTCATGTATCTAGCACATGTACCACTATACCATAAAGATCTATTCTCAAGATAGTTTAAAATACTCTAATTTTTTCAACGGATTCATCTCATGAGACTACCAATGAATCGAGTGGATTTCCTTAACCGGTACCCAACCCATGTCATGCATGTCCAAAGAATTCCGCATATTTCATATAATTGATTTAATCCAAAACTAATGTGCCTTATCAAATATCTATAATGAGTAAAGGATACAGTTTTATCAATATTTATCCAATCAGTAAAATAAATTTCAATGTAAAAAACCATATATATAAATGAGATATGGCTTAATAAATAATCATATCCATGATAAATGATATGGAAAATTAGGGGAAATTTAATTTCTTGTGGATATTTCAAGGGGACTATAAAAATAAATCAAGGAAGTGAATGTAAATATTATCCATGGTCAAAATAATCATAAACTATCTAGAGGAAGAATAAGGATGGTATAAATATGAAGTATACCCATTATAGTAATAATAATGGTTGTATTCATTGATAAATTGAAATACCATTAAAATATTATTAAAAACATTATTGAGTAGAATAATCTTTAAACATTCCAAAGTGTGCCATACCAATTTGAAACATTTGAATCATCATCCCCATAAAAAAATAAAAATAAATGAAACTTATAATATCACAAGAATAATAAGATTCATGATATAAAATTTCATATGTTAGTATATACACCACACAAAATAAATGAGTGGTGAATATGGAATATGTCTCGCAGAAATAAAAGAGCGATTAGTAATCCCCTTATAATTGTGGTAATATTTGAACCAAAATCCTCAAAAGTAATAATCATCAAATGAAACATTTTAATACCATAAATATAAAATAATTCATGATTTAATATATCAAAATTATTAGTAAATACACCACAAAAAATAATTAAGTGGTGAATATGACATTTATCTCACTTATGTAAAAAGTGATATGGAAATTCCTTACCTTATGCTTCCTTTTGGTTAAACGCTATTTAAACTCATATATAGTGGTTTAAAAAATATTTTTTTTTTAAAAAAAATCATATTAATATTTATGGTATCATATAGGATCCTTTTATCACATATTATTACACATTCATTAATAATATTTCCTTATTTTCATCATTTCGGGTGTTAATTGCCATGTTTTTTGAGTATGTTTTGACTTTTCATTTTTTGTTCCTATTACTTATATCTTGAATTAATTATATATAGAAATTAAAATAGTATGAAAATATAATATATATTCAGTACATATGTATTTATATTAATCCATAAAATTTGGAGATATAAAATTGAATACACCATTCATGGAGACTGTCGGTCATACGTAAACATGAACGCTGCTACCGTTTTCTTATTGTATTAAAAGAATTGAAAGTAAATTATATATATGTATATTATAATTCAATTATAATATTAATTTCATATTTATCACATATTTTAATTAAAACCATCCTTAATACATTCCATGTAATGAATGAACTAATCATATTTCTTTGAGGAGGAAATAGTCCACACGTCCAGAAATGATGTTATCTTGTTCCCAAAAAATGGAAAGCATGAAATTATGTGTTATATAGTAACTATATAAGTATAAATATATTATAAGTATCATATATATTATATCTAAATTATAAATACATCATAATTTCCAACCATGAAATGTGGTAATGGAAGAATGAACGACATCGGTTCATGAGGTAGTAGTCCGCCGTACACACGAACAATGATTATGTATCCCATTTGATAGAAGTGTGTGAGTTTAGGTAATAACATTAACATAAAAACATCTTAGTATATATAATATACTTATTTTTTTATATAATCAATAAATAAGAATAATTGAGGGGTGTATAAAGAAATAAAAAAAGTGCTCGTTGAATAACTTTACCTCTTTTCTGAGTAACTCCTTTTGGTTTATAAGAAAATACTTACTTGGTTGTATTTCTATACAAAGTGAGGATTATAGGATCAGGAAAGGATTTTGGAGATTATTTGGTTAGGTTTTTTATGAGACAAATATCTTGAGAGGTGTGACGAATTGAGGGGGTGAGTTCCTTTTTTTAGTAGAGGATGCGTGTCACACTGCTGGAATTTGAGGCAATACAAATAGTTCAAAACCATTGGTATATGATGAAAAGCTATTGGTATAGACTATAATAATTATTTTCCAATCTTTGGGGTAGAATCATATTGGTAAAATCTTATTCTAATGGTTCTTATTGAACCATTGTATAGGGTCAACATAATTTCTGTTTAGCCAATGGTTCACTATGAACCCTTAGGATAGGCCTATCCCAATGGTTCATAGTGAACCATTGGTTTAAGTATATACCAATGATGTTAAAACCTTTGGTATAGACCCCCAACCAATTCCATGTAACACAAACTTGTATCCACTACCCAAAAAACCTGAAACAAACAAAAAACTGATACACCTGTATACACTACCCACAAAACCAACAGTAAAAAACAAACAAAACATACATACACTAGCCACAAAACCTGAAAAAAATAAAAAACTAACAAAAACCTGTATACAGTTCCATAGAAACAAAAAATACCTATGAAAAACCAAAAAAAATGAAACTTCTCAAATAGCCACAAGAATCCACACCATTACCCCACATTATTCAATTACCTACAAACACCCATTAAAAACCAATATACAAATGATGATAACACAAGAAACCAATTAATGAATTCAACTAGTGATAAAACACATAACAAACATCACATATATTCATTCATAACAAATCATCAAACATAAAACGTGATAAATATCAATAAAAAATGTAAAGGATCAATCTACCCATCATCACCATCACTATCATCACTGTCATTATTTCCCTCATCATTAGCCTTATCCTTGGCCTCGTCCTCATCCTCCTCCTCATACTCACCCTCTTCCTCACCATCATCCTCACCCTCTTCCTCACTATCATACTCTCCATTAATATCTCCATGAACGTCATCATCCCAAACACCTCTAGGAATAATGCCTAGTGTAATATATAATGTATCCATTTTTGACATATATTCATCACAATCCATGGTGGTCTCTGGTGAAAGTGAAGGAAATAAAAGTTACATAAATTTCATAAAATCAGTGTTCACCTTTTGATTCTGTTCATACTCTTGTATGACCATTTTTCAGCCCTTTATACCATGGCCTCAGCCTATAATACACATGCATTAGATTTTTCCAACCAGGTTCTTCCAAAACTAGTGCCTAAAGTAGACCAATACCTCATTAGGACAATACTATTTCCTGGTCAACATCATATTGTTCCATGGTTCTTTTCTCCCATAACCTGATGTAAGGGATCATTTGTCTCAAAGTTTTCAGGTTCTTAGGCATCAAGGGCCTTAAAATAACACTGTTACAAATATAAATGGACTATTAAGTTAAAATATATATATTAAAATTTCAAATCAATAAATAAAAATTTACAATCTACTTCTGTGTCAGTTAGTTTACCGTGCTTCTATATTTTTTTCCTTTCTACTTGAGAAAAATAATTTTTCTCAAGGAAAAAATCCTTTAATATTCAAAACCTTCCTCTACAATGAAATTTAAATTTTAAAACCATAATTGAAAATAGGTTATTAATAAATAATTTCATAACTAAAATCAAATAGACATTGATTTTAAGTGAATATGAAAATAAAAACACTGGGTAGATGAATTATAACTGAGTATCAATGAATGAGTTATCAATAGATATACCATATATATAAGTGAACAAGTCATCACAATAATACACATTTCATTCCCTAAATGATCATTTTGATATTTTAAATGCATTACTTGAGTTGTTTTGATTTAGTAATACAGTTGAAATCTTGTTTCTCTATCACATGAGGTCCTAGTGTTATTTGGAACCCCTAATTATATTACTTGGATCCAAATCATGAATAAGATAATTATTTTTCATGGTTTGTTTCTAATTGTTTCATTCTAAAGATCTAAAATAGACTTAATATCATGTTTCTCATCCAAAAAATAACTATATGAAACAAAATAATTACTTCATTATAATGAAATCAATAAGATATGTATAATGTTTTACATGGCTGGGCATTATAGAACTTGATTTACTTTATGGAATCCTTAAATGATTATTAGTGTCTGATGTGAGTATTCCTCTACCAAGGGTATTGCATATCTAGTATTATTACTATGAGAAGTGATTTATCTATAGGTTGGATGTGATAGGGATGATATATCATAACCACTGAAAGTGTTAACATCCAACTGAAGATTGGTGTTGGTGTTGGATATTTTTTTCAACACATGTTGATTGATTAGTGGGGAATCTATTAAAAATACTTGTTGTTTATTATATTTATTTAGAAATATGATGTTCTAGAATTTTTTCAATAATATCATTGGGTGAAAAATAATATCTTAAGATATTTTGGAAGTTAATTTGTTATAAATGGTTATCTGTCTTAGAATTTTTTTTGTATGTGGGGGTGGGGGGGGGGTCTTAAAAAAGCATTCTTGAAGTGGAATAACTAAATTTATTTACATGGAAAGGAAATTTTGTGAGAACATATGTGGTTATATATTGTTTTTAATTTATATCACATAATTATGAATGAATTCATGACATGGGGATATTGGTGTAGGTAGGAGTTTCATTTTGAGGTTTTACAAGAACTTTAGCATCACACTGTGATGATATTAACCATATTGTAAATAAGACAAGTCAATAAGTTTTTATATTTCTAATATCTTATCATTTATGAGGTAAATAATGGAATTAAATGGATGTATTTGACATGGATTTTAAGTACTGTATTTGAAAAAAAAATCAATCAAAATCATAGTGAATTATAGATCTTTGGTTTGGGAAAAATGGAAAATATCTTTAAGAATAGAAAAAAGAAAATTCTAAAAAATATAATTATACATATGTCTATATCTATAAGTAATAGTGACTTATAATAAAAAAAGTATAGGGGATAAATAAAGATGTATTATATATAATAGGGAAGAGTAATTCCTGAAAGAATATAAGAAGATGATTGATGTAATAATTTGAACTCCTTGAAGATCATTCGATAGAAGAAAGGTGTAGTTTCCTTGATGGATCATGGAAGGTGATACTACTACTATAGGGATGTTCACAACTGATATGTGTAGGAGAAGAATATAGAGATCAAGGAGAGCCTATCTATACTCAATGAACTAACAAAAAAAGTTATATTATTGTGTACTGGCTAGAATGCCAAAGATGTATTCCTTTCAGGAAGTAGTGAGGGATGTACCTGATTTCACTCATGGTATGATATCATAGTTTTCCCCAGAGTGTGGAGGTATTTTTTAGAATCATTGTTTTTTATTTCTTCCTGATGATTCCTAAAAAATAAATTTCAATAATACAAAATAAATTACTAATGAAAATTGTGGTAATTTTTATTTAAAATACTTAAATTTGATTAATACCTTGAACTCAACACTTGTCTAATAAGCAATCATATATTGATAATATTATATCAAATATTAATTCATGATAGGTGTGGAATCTAAATCCACACCAAATTTATCAAGCTATTCACTATATAACTCATGCTTATAGCCTCTCCACAACTCACCTAATTCCATGAGCCGTGCTGGTCTTGCAGCCTCACCATCAGTAAAATTAAAATGAAGTTGGAACTAAAATATTAATTCATATAAATACAATAATAATATAAAATTAAATCCGAAGAATTTTTTTACCCGTATTTGTGCCTAATATTTATCCTTTACTTCATTTGGAAGGTTTTTCAAGGATAGTTTCTTGATGGGAATGATGTCAGGGTATTTGAAAATCATTTCCAAAAAACTCTTACATTATTGTCTAGTTTTTCCAATCCTTTGGTTGTCTTCATTGTATTACACCATTAATTGTGTGTAGTGGTTCCACAGTGCACACATATTTGTATTCCCACACTGCTTATTATAAGATCCAACTATTAAATAAGAAAAAAATATTAAATCAATTTATATTATAATGAACATAAATTATGGTAAAAAATTTACTAGGGTTCTATAAATATACCTAACTCAGTCTAAAAACTATGCATCATTGGATCCCTAGGCTCTGAAGGAACATCAACCTGTATAGATGGAGTGGGTCCCAATGTATGATCGACAAGATCAAAATGTGTCAGAGTAGGAGTCGAAGAAGAAGGAATGTATAAAATCTAAGAGAAGGAATTAGAATTAAAAGAAGATAGAATGGATGTATATAAAAATGGATAATATGGATGAGGAGTAGAAATAATTGTGGGATAAGGGAAAGATAGGTGATGAGGCTCAAATGAAAATGATGTTGAAAACATGGGCGACCTAAATATCTCAGATGTCTTTAATGAAATTACGGTATCAGAAGGTGTAGTAGATGGTATGTCAAGGGGAGGGATGGGGTATGATCAGGTATGCTAACTAGAGCACCTAACTCTAGTACCACCCCCTCTTATCATCTATCTAATCACTAGAACCACTAGGCTGTTAGAGAATAACTAGTTATTGGGTGGTGGATCCTAATTAAAATTTTAAAAAAATCATATAATGTTATATGTTAATAATATATATTTTTAAAATAAAATACTCACAACGAGAACTAAAGGAGGGATACCCATCTCACTAATTCAACGATTTTTGTCTGTTAACCTTTTTCTTCAGATCTCCTCAATCTTTTTCATTTACTGCATTTGAAAACAAATATGTAATTAATTAAAAATCCATAACTGATGTGTAAACCAAATAAAAAATAATACTAGACATGACATAATTAAATAATACCACTTTTCAAACCAAATACAGGGTACATGGTGATATATAAAAAATTAATATTTAGTGGGAATAATATAAAAAATATAGGACATGTCATAGAAGAAAATAGGTTCAAATTATCATGTTTATCATGCATATGATATAGTTTTATTATATTTTTAATTTGATCAAATTTAATTTTGGTTAGGTCATTTGGTTCATTCTTGTTCATTTGGCTATTTTTATTTGTCTTAGGTCATTTGGTTCATATTTTGTATTAGGTCATTTTTTCCATTTTTTTGTTATGTCATTATTTTCATTGGTTTTAATTTTCATTTCAATTAGTTTAATATGACCAATTCAATTTATCATGTTTTTTGTTCCAATTTAATTGTTTTAGTTTTTTTGGTTTGGTAGGTTTAAATATAGTTAAATTCAATATTAGAAATTGAAATTTGAAGAAAATTGAAACCAATAATATTGAAAATGAACATGAAGTTCAAGCTAGATACAAAATATTTTCAATCAATAGTTAATCAATTTTTATAGCACCAACCTCAACTACCCAAGTCTATATAAACAAAAAATAATTGAGAATATAGATATATGATTCTATATAGTAGTTTGTTTGAAAACCATATTTGGTTATATGGTAGCTAACTTCTTCATTGCTCAACAAATTTATTCCAACATAATTATAACATGGGATGTGTATATGACCACTATTTTAAGCATTGTCAAATAAAAAATCTAAAAATACCTATAACTTGTTTTTAAAATCTCTATAGAACTACTCAATTTAATACATTTAAATTCTATCTATTCTATAGAAAAATTTATATGTCATTTTGTAAAATAAGTTAAATAAGATTGAATTTTAATCGAAAATATATTTAAGGAAATGAGAACTATTCACTTTAGATGAAACCATAACTGACACACTAGTATATATGAGAATTATAATATAAAAGATAAAAAAATACTATATATATAACAAAATGATATAAATATAAAACAATTACATTGAATTAAATTATATCATTGAGTGATAAATATACATAATACTATGAAAAATTGTGTTTATAATTGTGTTTTAATTTTTTATCCTATTCTATTAACTTTATAATTAATGTTATAATTATTCAATAAATTCATGAATAAAAGGTTACTACTTCTAGGTAAACATATTATATTTTATTCGGATCAGTTCTAATCAGTTTTGTTTGTTTATGATTAGTTTAGTTATGGTCTATTTATTTTTGTTGGGTTTGGTTATTTTATTTGGATTGGGTTGGTGCATGCCTATTAAGGTTATGTTAAATATTGTTTAATTCAATTCATTTTTTATCATTACTATATAATTTATTTTATTTAGGTTCAATTTAGTTTAATTATTTTTATTTTAGTTTATTTTTATGTAGTTTAGTGTATCTTAGGTCTACTCAAGTCTATTATGGTTAGATCTTGTCATTTCAATTCAATTCAGTTGGTTTAATCAAGCTGGTTGAGTTATGATATAGAGAGGATTTGTTAGTTTAGTTAGGTTTCAATGTGTGAAGGGTTGATATGTTTAGTTCATTGATTTTTAATCATAGTTATGTCGGTTTTGTAAAATTTAGTTTCCTTAGGTTCTGATCAATTCATTTCAATTTAGTTTATTTAGTGGTTCATCATAATAAGGAATAAATTGGGAGATTATGTGAAACATAGTGGATGTGATAGAAAATCATTGTATAAAGAAATATATATCTAGGATAATTATGAGAAAATAGTTGGGATAAAGTCTAAATTTATAGTGATCATTTTATTTCATAATTAATAATATTAATAATCAATACTCACCCTTAAGTAAATATATTTGTTCAGTGTATGGAATCAAAATTGTAGTATGGGTGATAAATGATTTCATATTAGGATATTTTAATGATAAAAATAGTATCACAATAAGTTTTATATATTAAATAGTTTGTACACCATTGAAGATGATATTTTTTATAGGTTGTTTTTTTAAAGAAGTCATCTTGGAAAAAGTCATTTTTTGTTGTTTTGTATTTATCCTTTTTTATTCTATTGATTGTTAATGAATTTCATTAGACTCGTATGGTCTTATATAGGATTCTATTTGAGTTTTAATTTCTCTATAGATGATTATTCTAATAATCTAGGATATCATATAGGATATGATAGTATTACCCTTGTATGGATATTTATTGACTATTAAGGATTATCCAATAATGTGAGTGGGATTTCCATATTGTTATACACTCCAATAGTTAAGATTATTCAAGTAATTTTCCTCTTAAAAAAACTCCCCAACATTTGAGGCTTGTAAAATACACAATAGAATACTGCTTCCAATTTATTTTTATAATAGAAAAGTATTATTCAATATGATAAAATGATTTAACCTATAGATATATAATTATTTTTTTATCAAAAAATGGTACTTTTATTTAACATTATAAGAATATAAACTAATTTTCCATCACCTCCTCAAGTTATATTTAATTTTTCAAAATTTAATAAAATATTTATAAAGCTAGTGTAGAAGAGGTTTAGGTGTATATTCTATCTAATGGTCATGTAATTTAGACAAAACAACATATTAGTGGATGATATCCTTATATCCATGGTATGAGAGATCCCCTGTTAGCACTATATTTTTTCTAAATAATTTCACAACAAAATACAAAATGCAATGACATGTATGAAAAAATAATATTATCAATATTTATCAGGTATTATACATCTATACATATTAATTATTTATTCAAATAATCATATAGAATATATAAATCATTAAATACATTGGGAATCATTATATAAATATCATAAAAATAATTGGTTCAAATTATATTTATATAGAATTAGATAGTAAGTAAATTAAAAAAAATACGTCACACAAAATCAGATTTATTATGAAATTCAACAACAAAAATAATTAAAAAAAACTTGGTTCAATGAATCAATAATCTAACAAAAAAATCATGGTTATTATTTAAGACCTAAAAAATAAACAAAAATTATGATTGATCAAAGATATGAATTTGGAACATACCAATTTCATATTCAAGAATAATCAAATGAAAACCTTAAGGAATGAGAGATTACTGTGGGTGGGGAATGAAACTAAATTCCATAGATAAAAAAAATCTAGGAAAAATATATAACCCATTTTAAACTCAGAAATTTGATGTGAAAGAAACTGAATGACTTCAACTAGGGATTGATCACTGACTGGGAAGAATATGAGATCTCGGTAAGGAAAAATGCAGATTGATTCCGAAATGAGGAGGGCTGGCTACATGGTGAATTTTGGGAAACCCTATTCCAATGGGTTTTTAAAATATTTGGGATAACCTTAATTAAAATGGGCTATCCCAAAATTTCAACATAACCATTGAGATAGGACCCCATATACCAATGGTTTTTTGAAACTGTTGGTATAGCGGTGTTGGTATATACTCCTTTACCAATAGTGGCATTCTTATAAATATAAAAATGTAAAAATTATTGGGAGTCCTCCCTTACATCATTTACCTCCAAAAATAAACCCAATTTTATAAAATGGATTATGGTCTATATATAATCTTGCCTTTTATTACATAACTATTCATTACATTTTACAAACAGAGGATCTTTAAAATCTAGTGTCTTGGAAATCAGGAACAATATACATGAAAATATTAAATATTATTCTAATACACTTTTAAGGATTCATTAAATCATATTACTAAGTACAATTACTACATCTCAAAACCTAGAGAGATACATCAAAGGAAAGGGTGAGCATAAGGCCTAGTTAGGAAAACAAGTGAAATAGTTTATATGTGAACTTGAGCGATATCAATAAAAACATGAGGAATATCATAAAAATAATAAATTTAAACATAACTTGAAAATGTGTCTACAACATTTAATTTATACATTCATGAAAATATCACCAAGGTTTTTCCCCAAGGTGTCATAAAACTTACCAAGGTTATTCACCAAGGTATCGTGAAACATGTCATCTATAGCGATTAAATTATTTACCCAATGCATTAGAGAGATATCAGGGTGAACTCTTAATATGTATTTATTTTCATGTGATACACATAGATCATAATCATAAATTTCATAAATAACCCAAATAGAATAAAAGAAATGGGTTTCATATCAAAATCCTGACATTTTAAAAGGTGTTTAAAAACAAGATAATTATGTAATTGATAACCCATAGAGAGGGAGAGAGGGTTATATGTATATAAATTCTAGAATAAAATAGATAAATTTTATTTCTTTATGAATACCATTGGAAATGAAAATATATTTGGGTATTCACATAAATAAAACAAGATAATTTCTTGAGAAAGGGAGAGAGATTTTGAGACGAAAATTCTGCAGCATAACGACTACATAACATGTTTTTAGAAAACATTAAAAAGAGTGGGGACAGGTGTCACCCACTCGCAAATAACTCATAGTACAGTATAGGGATAGAATATAATTTAAATAATATCATGGTATGAATTTTTAAATTACATACCACATGAAAAGGAAACTTGAAAGAAAATAGAAGATGCGATTTCTTTTACAAAAATTCGGCAGCCTAATGGCGTCGCTTAAAATTCATAAAAATAAGTTGATGAGAGTGGAAAGGGTCTATAATAATTTAGAAATAAAATGAAAAGAAATTGGGGCATATAATAACATACCTCAACATAAAAATATAGAAACTAGAAGGCATAACAAAAAATAAGTCATGACTTAAAAGAGGAGGGTGAAAGGTTCCCTTACTTTGAAGAGTAACTCCAAAATCTTGAATGTTGAAACCTTGGGGGGCTTGAGGGAACCTTGGGAGGACTCCTTGGGAGGTGAAAATACCATATATTAATTTATAAGGATTTTTAAATGAATGGAATGAGGGAATGGATGGTATTTATAGAAAAAGTGAGGGAATATTTTATTAATTTTCAAGGGACACCACATCGGTGGTGTTTGAAAAACCATGGGCTTGCCCATGGTATTTGCCCATGGTATTGGCTACTTGATACACCTCATAACATATATTTCTTTTCATAAGTCAACCAGAATTATTACATCATTATTACATCATTAATGATGTCATTAATCACACCAAAACTCAAAACTATATTTTTACTATTCACCAAAAAACAAAACATTTTATAAAAAATCTCATAAATTCACCCTAACTGAATATCGATGATCTGAATTAAAAAATGAACTCCATTTTATGAAAATAATTTTATAATTATCATTTATTTGTTTTTTAAGTAAAAATACTATTTACCTGAAAAAACACTAATACTTAACTATTAATTTCTGAAATAGTTATTTACTTATAATATTATATCTCTTCACCATTCAAGATGCCTAAATTATATTTATACTTTCTTAAGTGAGGTTACTATTCCATTTCTCACATTACTATTTATAAGGTTAATATTACTATTCATATTTTACTATTCATTGAAAATTAAGTTGATCTTATTAGACTATAAATTTATTACTCATCACAACTATAGGAGACCATTTTTTAAAAATCATTTCACATTATTAATTATTTAATGTATACAAAAATATATTAAAATACCCTTTTTTCAAAATTCACCAATAATATGGAAATTCTATAAATTCATCCTATACTTATCCAAACATTTGAAATTCAAAAATTTTACCATAATAAGAAATAAAAATTTTATTTATACAAAAAGGATTACAGAAAGTAACTAAGGTCTCATTACATATCCCCTTATAACAACCTCATATGACCTAAGTTTAAGATGTGCTATGATGATAGAATCTTGGGGCGGCTTGGACAACATTTCCTGAGTGGTGATTTCTATTAGCTTGAACTTCTCCCTTAGGTGATTTTGTTCAAGCTTCACATGTTGAAGCTCATCTTGGGATTGGTCTAGAGAAAAGCCTAGTGATGCAAAATCCTTTTCAAGATCAGATATATGGGCTTCATATGGCCCGAGTCTACTAGATGAGTCCATCGACTCTTCTTTCTGTATTAATTAACCATGAACATTTATATTTATAAACAATAATCATTACGTTATGAATTTAGTTTCCAATAGTCATATTGACCAATAGTCGTATAATAGTTAACCCAGTGGTATTATTTTAATTATACTCACTTCATTAATTAAAGGATATAGTTTTATTGAGTATAAAATATATAAAAACACAAATTCAAGAAACAAATATTATTCAAAAGTTCAGGTCATGACATTCTTCCCCCCTTAATAAATTTTTCCCATTAAATTTCAACTCATACCCTCAGAAGAGAAAAGGTGTAGGTAATTTTACCTCATATAGTCCTCTGGTTCCCACATGGGTTCTTTATATTTATGGTTCCTCTACAATGCCTTAACAAGGTGGGTATTCTTGTTTCGTAGAACCCTTTATCTGTGATCCAAGATCTCCATCGACTACTCCTCATAAGAGAGGTCATGTTCTAGTTGTAACACCTCTAGATTTATTACATGTGAAGGGTCAAGTATGTACTTCATCAAGAGGGATACGTGCAAGACATCATGAACATGTGCTAGATTTGGAGTAAGTGCAAGCCGATATGCCACTGCTCCTACATGATCAAGAATTTCATAGGGGAAAATATACCTAGGACTAAGCTTCCCTTTCTTCCCAAACCTCACGAATCTCTTACAAGGTGAAATTTGAAGAAAGAATTTTTCACCAATATCAAACTCCAAGTCCCTTAGACGGTTGTCAGCATAGCTCTTTTACCGACTATGAGCAGCCTTAATGTGTTGCTGGATAGAATAGACCTTTTCTGTCATCTCTTGCATAAGATCAGTCCCAATAAGATTTCTCTCACCAGTTTCATCCCAATCGGTAGTATTTCTACATAGCTTCCCATATAGAGCTTCATAGGATTCCATTTGAATGCTTGAGTGGAAGCTTTTGTTGTGAGAGAACTCATCTAATGGGAGATGTTGATCCCATCTGCCTTTAAATTCCATTGAGAATATTCTCAGCACATACTCAGGTGTTTGAATAGTCCTTTTTATATTGTCTATTAGTTTAAGAGTGATAGGTCATACTGAAATTCAATTCGGTACTCCGAGAATGTTAAAGACTTCTCCATAATTTTGATGTGAACCTTGGATTATGATCAGATATGATAGAAATTGGAACTCCATGCAACCTTACCACTTCCTTTATGTAAATCCTAGAAATTTGATCAAGAGATAAATATTCCCAAATAGAGATAAAATGGGATGTCTTGGTGAGACGGTCCACAATAACCCATATCTTAATGTTTCCTTTGGAAGTTCGTAGGAGACCAGTGACAAAGTTCATTGTGATATTGTCCCACTTCCATACTGGTATGGGTATTGGTTGCAATGCCCCTTTAAGAAGTTGTTTCTCTTCCTTCACTTGCTGACATACCAGGCACCTTGAAGTGTAGTAAGTAATATCCATTTTCATATTTTCCCACCAATAATGATCACGAATGTCTCTATACATTTTCGTGATTCCTGGATGTATAGAGAAAGTAGATCTATGAGATTCATCCATAAAATCCTTCTTCATTTCTGAAATAGTGGGAACATATAGTCTTTTATTAAATTTCAGTACACCTTCTTGATCAATATTGAACTTAGGAAACTTCCCATACTTTATAGACTCATACTTTTTCTCTAACAAAGGATATTATTTCTGAGCTTTCTTGATCTTATCTAGTAATGACAGTTCAAAAATCATTTGGGATAGGGTTGATGATGTCCCCTCCCTTATAATTCCCAAGTCCAGCTTTAATAGGTCATTGATCAAAGGATCTCTTTGAATCCTCATCATGGAATGAAAAACTTGGTATTTCCAACTTAATGCATCAATGAATTTGTTTTCTCTTCCATGATGATAATGAATTGAACAATCATAGTATTTAAGAAGTTCCAACCATCTCATTTGTCTTGTGTTCAATTCATTTTGTGTGAAAATATACTTCAAAATTTGACAGTAAGTGTATATATCACATTTCTCCCCATAAATATAGTGCCTCTATATCTTCATTGAAAAAAAAACCACAAACAGCTCCATATTATGCGTAGGATAGTTTTTTTCTTGAGTCTTCAACTATTGAGATGCATAAGAAATGACTTTTTTATTTTTCATGAGGACAAATCCAACACCTTTTAGAGATGCATAACTAAAAATAATGAATCTTTCTCCATTTGTGGGTAGATTTAACATGTGTGAATTAACCAATCTCTTCTTCAGCTCTTGGAAACTTTCCTCACACTCCTTTTTTCATATGAACTTGACCCCTTTTCGAGTTAACTTGGTTAATGGATTAGAAAGTTGTGAAAAGTTTTTTCACAAACCTCCTATAATATCCTGCTAATCCAAGGAAACTAAAAATATCTGTTTTTTTGTAGGCTAAGGCCACTCGTCTACAACTTTTGTCTTTGTAGGATCGACTGTTATTCCTTTATTGGTTACAATGTGCCCCAAGAAAGCAACTTGTTGTAACCAGAATTCACATTTTCTGAACTTTCCAAAAAGCCTCTCCTTCTGTAGAGTTTGAAAAATAACCCTTATATGATCCTCATTCTCCTTGTGACTTTTGTAATATATCATAATATCATCAATAAAAAATACCACAAAGTTATCAAGGTAGTCCTTAAAGACTCTATAATCAATTCATAGTCTCAGTGATCATTCAATATTCTTCACAAAGAGAATAGGTGCTCCCCAACGAGACACACTTGGTCAAATAAAACCCTTCTCCAAAAGATCTAGGAGTTGCTTCTTTAATTTCTCCTGCTCTATATTTTCCATTCTATAAGGGGTCTTTGATATTGGATGAGATCTGAGTGCGAGTTCAATGGAGAAATCTACCTCTCTTTTTGGGGGAGGTCTAGGTAACTCTTTAGTAAATACATCAATGAATTCCTGAATGATGGGGACATTTTCTATCTTTATACTCTCATTTCCTCCTTCTTCTTCACCGATCAATTCTATAAAGAATGATATAATAGGTTCTTCTTGAAAAATATCAGGTTGACATATCTCTCCTTGGAAGATAACTGTAGGTTTTCCATTCAAGACTATTGAGGTTTCCTTTCTTCTGCATTTGATCTTAGAATCATACTTTGAGAGCCAGTCCATCCCTAGTATAATATCAAATTTGAAAATGGGAATGGCTACTAGATTTGAGATAAGATTGTGGTTACTAAAGTAAATACTAGAGTTTATAAACACTAATGATTATTAGATAATCCCACCAAGATTATTGAATGATAACTCTACTTTTAGCAATTCAAGGGTTGATTCTAAATTCTTTGAAAATTTGGAGTAATTAAAGGAATGTATAGAACCAGAATAAAAAAAAATTACTTGCTAGATTTGATAGAAAAACAAGAGTACCTGCCACCACATCATTCGAAGCTTCAACATTAGTTGTCATGATAGAAAAAGAATGACCTTGCTCCCTGGTCCTTTTTTGAGGCTGATGGTGGTTCCCCTCTACTGCCCTCAAATTTGGACAATGATCAGAAAAGTTCCCAAGTTGTCCACACTTATAGCATTGGACATTAGGTAGGGCCTACACCATCTTACCTTTTTCGTTAGTTTTGGGAAGTTTTGGATTCACCTCACTATGACAATTCTCGAAAAATAGGGCTATCTCATCCTCACTTGTATAAATTCCCGCCCCCGAGTAGGCAATTCCCCGAATGCTTCTTCCCACATTTATTACATGTAGGACATTGCACTTTCTTTCCTCCTCTTCCCAAATTGAAGCTCCTCCCTAGGCTTGTATCAATTGATATTTTCTTGTTATTGGATTTATGAGACCACTATGTCTCATCAATCTCTAGTTATACCTTCACTACACTCTGTACGATCTCCTCATAGCTCTCATCATCTCGTTTGGCTAGATTCTTCTGCAGATGAGGTCTCGGTCCACCACAAAATATATCAACCTTCCCATTAGGATCCATGACAAATATTGATGGGTAACAGTGTCTGGTGAAGTTCATCTCATAGCTTCCAACATATTCATTCTCCTTCTACATTAGCTCAAGAAAATCCTTCTCCATTTTTGTTCTCATCAAACGAGGGAAATACTTATTGAAGAAGATCCCTCTAAACTCTTCCCACTCCATATCTTCAACCTCCACTCTTGGGCTAGTTTTTTATTAGCTCCCACCATTGATCATCTTATCCTTTTAAGCGGTAAACATCCAGGGTGACCTTATCTTGTTACAAACAGTGGAAAATAGAAAAGATCTTCTCAATATTGTTGATCCACTATTCATCGATCAATGGGTCGGTAGATCCACTGAAGTTCGGTGGTCGTTGATGCATAATGGACTCAACAGAATGTGTTTCCCTTCGTGATGAGATCATTCTTTCAGCTTGATTCAAGTTACTTCCCATAACTTGACTCAGTTGGTTAATCATTATCATGAATGTTTCCATTCTGACTTCTATCAGAGGGCCGTCAACACATGGTCCATTGCAGTCACCATTTTCATGGTTCCTCATATTTTCTGCCATTTTCTAAAAGAATAAAACCTTAGTTAGAAGATTATTTCGTTTAAAAATCTTTTAACTATAAAAGATTTTTTGTTTTAAAACTTCATGCTTAAACAATTGTATTTCTCAATAAATCCATCATAATGATTCATAAAAATCTTGTGATTAACCAAATATATCCCCTAGGAGTGTCAAACCAGGAGTACAGAAAAACCCATGGTCATGTACCAGGATGTTGGGTTCGGGACTGCGCAGCGGAAGCCAATGGGCCGGGATTTTTAAATTTTTCTGCATCATCGGAGTGATATAATCGTGTCGACTCCGGTGATCTCGTCCCATCTTGGTCCGAGGATATCGCAAGGTTCATAAGGAGAACAAAATAAAATTGAACGTTTACCTTGTTCAGAATTGACGTGTAGGACACCGGCGATCGTTGCTCGAAGACTCCGACGTCGAAGCCCTCTAGATCGTCCACACACGCCTTGCAAATCTGCACGCGCGCCGTTCGTCAAGATCCGGGTGCTAGCGTGGATCTAAGACGCACACTTCAGCGCAGCGATGATCACCGCAAGGGAGGATGCTTCGATCCGGGATGGATAAGCTTGAAGATCCTCCTTGCTTGAGAGACTCTCTCTCTAAATTCCAGGAAGAGAGAGATGCTCTCAAAATTGACACATGAATAGTTATGGTGGGAGAGCATCTCTCTCACTTATATAGGGAGTATTAAAACACGCGGTGTAGGTTCTCGGCCCCCGTGTATTAGGCGTCCGCTATATAAGTGATGTAAATAATTATTTATGGAAAATAAAATTATGCCATAAATAAAATTTACAATTTATCACTTACTTGTAATATATAAATATATTACGTGATAAATTTGAGTCTTTAACTCGACTCATACCTCCTACTAATATTAAACGAACCTAGGATATTTAAATCCAGTCGAATAATATTAATACGTGTATTTACCATACAACTTGTAAATACATGTTATAAATAAATTCAACTAATTATTCTAAACTAGAATAATTAATGAACTTATTTATTATTTGGTGATCCATAGAACTTGGATAGTACTCGGACCCTTTGGCGGGGCCCACCAAGTTCTAAATTCCTACTCTCAGAATAGGGCAGATTTTCAAGGCGCTATCGTGTGTGACCCTCTAGGCCCTTATCTCAATAGCAGTGAATAATATCACAGACCTAGAGCGGGGTCTAGCAACCCATCGAGGCCCCTATAGAGATAAGGCAAAGTCAAAGCAACGACTGCCTTCCTATGAACATGGTCCGTGTAATATAATCTCTTCATCAAACGATATCTCAATAAAGCAGAATGCATACTAGTGTCATCATCTTTATTTGCTTTATTTTTGTTTGTTGATTTGTCCGGACGGTCTTACCTTCGTCTACCATGGCCATGGATTTAATGAAGGTGCAACCATCCTAATCAACCAGGATCGAGATATCTCTTCCTAAACTTGGAAGCGATAAATCCTTTCTCGATCATTCAATCAATGTCATGCCATTAATGACGTACCCAATACAAACTACCTCGCCACGACTTTGTCGCCATGGTTTTCGCCTTATATCAAATGTACGTAATTAAATGACATTCATTGATAATGATCTCAAGTCAGGAGACCATTACACATGCCCATAGATAGGAACGACCAATGACACCAGAAACATGTGGTGTTCCTATTAAGCGGGTCTGTCCTCATGATCTCGTTAGCTAGAGATCATCAAGTGCGAACTTCATGAGATGAAGTCTCAATGCTTATGAGCCCCCAGCACCTGATGGTCACACATCATCTGTGTCCTTTCAGAATGATGTAACTGGACCATAGGACGTTACTTTAAGATTACTGTCATGGCATCTCAGGGTTCTCATTATAGCCTGGGAACTGCTATAACCATTTGATGCGACAGGTAATCTAAGGACATTGCCATTGATGAAGTGGATGCAGAAGTATCTATACTATCATGGCAAGATAAACACATGCATAAAACCATACTGAATACATGTAAC
This sequence comes from Viscum album, assembly GCA_963277665.1. Taxonomy (NCBI): domain Eukaryota; kingdom Viridiplantae; phylum Streptophyta; class Magnoliopsida; order Santalales; family Viscaceae; genus Viscum; species Viscum album. The sequence goes on along the minus strand of OY728150.1, from coordinate 1,103,084,578 downwards.
AGTAATCAAAGTACAAGACAAGTTGGGTCTAGAGCACCCACTTTCAACACTCCCACTTGCACTAGAGCCAACTGCTAACAGGTTTCAATCCGCTAGCTCTCACATGTGAATCATGCTTCTGCTGAGAAATGGATTTAGTTAGGGGGTCTGCCACGTTTTCCTCTGTGGCTACTCTGCTAACTGTTACTTCACCTCTCTGAGTAAAATCCCTCAAGAGATGGAACTTCTGAAGAATATGCTTTGTCCTCTGGTGAGACCTGGGCTCCTTGGCAAGCACCACTGCAGCAGTATTGTCACAATATACTGGAACAGGGTCTGCACTGCTAGGTATAACACCAATGTCTGAGATAAAGCTATGTATCCAGACTGCTTCCTTTGCTGCATCGGAAGCTGCAATATATTCGGACTCTGCTGTAGAATCAGCGACCACATCTTGCTTTGAGCTTCTCCAGCTCACTGCACCACCATTCAGGCCAAAGATGTAGCCTGACTGCGATTTCATATCATCATGATCTGTCTGGAAACTAGCATCAGTGTATCCCCTCACTACTAGTTCCTCATCTCCTCCATACACCAGGAACATATCCTTAGTACGCCTCAAGTACTTAAGGATAGTTTTAACAGCTGACCAGTGCAGCTCTCCTGGATTAGCTTGATATCTACCCACCATTCTTAAAGAAAAGGCAACATCAAACCTAGTACATAGCATGGCATACATGATAGAACCCACTGCCGAAGCATAAGGGACTCTACTCATTCTGTCAATCTCCTCATGTGTTTGTGGACACATTTTCTTGGAGAGATTAATACCATGTGACATAGGTAACAATCCTCTTTTGGACTGTTCCATATTGTACCTTTTGAGTACCTTGTCAATATATGTACTTTGACTTAGGCCAAGCATCCTTTGAGGTCTATCTCGATAGATCTTTATCCCTAGAATGTAGGCCGCTTCACCTAAGTCTTTCATGGAGAAGCATTCATTTAACCAAGTCTTAACTGACTGCAAGACTTGCACCTCGTTTCCCATGATTAATATGTCATCAACATATAAAACTAGGAAAACAATATCATTCCCTTCAACCTTTTTATAGACACAAGGCTCGCTTTCATTTTTGACAAAACCAAAATCTCTTATGGCCTCATCAAATCGTACATTCCATGATCTTGATTCCTGCTTCAATCCATAAATGGATCTCTGCAGCTTGCATAATTTATTGGCATTCTTTGACTTAACAAACCCTTAGGGTTGAGTCATATAGACGTCTTCAACCAACCTCCCATTTAGAAAAGCAGTTTTGAAATCCATTTGCCAAATTTCATAATCATGAAAGGCTGCTATTGCAAGCAATATTCTGATGGATTTAAGCATTGCCACTGGTGAGAAGGTTTCATCATAGTCAATGCCTTGACGTTGTATGAAACCCTTTGCAACCAGTCTTCATTTAAAGGTATTAACCTTACCATCCATGTCCAGTTTTTTCTTGAATACCCATTTACAACCAATGGGCTTCACATCAGCTGGAGGGTCTACCAAAATCCAAACTTGATTTTGGTACATGGACTCCATCTCAGAATTCATGGCTTCTTTCCATGTAGCAGCTTCTTTGCCTTCTACTGCTTCCTTGTAGGTCAGAGGTTCATCATCCTCAAGGATTATTGTGTCACCTGACTCGGTGACAAGAAAACCATAACGTTCCGGTTCTCTAACCTCTCGCGTAGACCTACGCAGTATCTGTGTCTCAGGAACAATTTCTTCTTCCACTTGTTCTTGTAGAGATTGTTCCTCTACCAACTCTTGTGCATCTGGAGCATTGACTTCATCTAAGTCAATCTTGCTCCCACTATTTCCAGTAGAAATGTGATCCCTTTCTAGAAATGTGGCGTATCTTGCCACAATGACTTTTCTATCTAAAGGGTTATATAGGTTGTATCCTCTAGTTTCCTTAGGATAACCTACAAAGATGCACTTAGTGCTTCTGGATGCTAATTTGTCACTTGGTAAAGTCTTGACAAATGCCTCGCACCCCCACACACGCATGTGTGTCAGATTGGGTTTCCTTCCAAACCATAACTGATATGGAATCCCATCTGTGGCTTTAGTTGGTACTCGGTTAATTGTATATGCTGCTGTCTGTAAGGCGTATCCCCAAAAGGATAATGGAAGAGTTGTATGACTCATCATTGATCTGACCATGTCAAGCAAGGTCCTATTCCTCCTTTCACTTACACCATTCCATTGTGGTGTATAAGGAGGAGTGAGTTGAGATACTATTCCAGACTCCTTCAAATGATCAATGAAAGCTTGGTTAAGATATTCTCCGCCTCGATCTGAGCGAAGTGCTTTTATCTTCTTACCAAGTTGGTTTTCTACTTCATTTTGATATTCCTTAAAGAAACGAAAGGAATCTGACTTATGCCGCATTAAGTAGATATAGCCATACCTACTATAATCATCGGTAAAAGTGATGAAGTACAGAAAACCACCCCTTGCCTCTACTGGAAATGGACCACATACATCAGTATGTATTAATTCCAGTACTGCATTTGCTCTTTCTCCCTTTCCTGAGAAAGGTGCTTTGGTCATCTTTCCTTGTAAACAAGCTTGACATACATCTAAGGGTTCTAACTGTAGCGAGTCTAGATACCCTTCTTGATGTAATTTTTGTAATCGCTTCTCGTTTACATGACCAAGCCTAAAGTGCCATAGGCGGGTGTTATTTGAGTCATGTTGGTTATTTTTGTCATTGATGGCCATTACTGAGTTTTCTAGTTCTAGTATATATAAACCATTGTTAAGATGTGCCATACCATAACATATGTTATCCCTATAAAAGAGACAACTTTTATTTCCAAACTTGAAATAAAAACCCATAGTGTCTAAACATGACACAGAGATGATGTTTCTGGTAACAGACGGTACATAATAGCAATTGTTTAAAACTAGAACCAAACCAGTTGGTAAAGTCAAGTGATTGTCTCCCACTGCCAAAGCCGCCAGACTTGCACCATTTGCAGCTCGGAGATCCACTTGACCTTTTGCAATCTTCTCAAACCTACTTGGTTCCTGTATATGAATACAAATGTGTGAGCCACATGCCGTATCCAATACCCAACTTGTAGATAATGATAGATTGCATTCAATGACAAAAATACCTGAAGCAGAAGCGTCAGCTTGCTTCTTCTTCCCAGCTCTGCAATTCTTTTTCCAGTGGCCTTTCTTGCCACATCCAAAACAGACAGCTTCCTGCTCATTACTCTGCCTCTGAATCTTTGGCTTCTTGGCAGGACGATGCATTGGTGTCTTTGGCCTTGACTTGGCTTTAGACCCCTTTGCCTTGCCCTTGTTTTTCTTGTTCACCATAAGGACAGATGTATTGGTGTTTTTCATGTCCTTATCAGCTTGGTGAACTAAATCCAAAAGATCCGGGAGAGACTTTGTCATATCATTCATATTATAATTGACAATGAAAGTCGAGAAGCTTGACGGTAAAGAGGAAAGAATGAGATCCACTGCTAGTTCTTGGTTCAGTTTGAACCCAAGGGCTTCAAGCCTCTCAATATACCCAATCATCTTGAGTACGTGAGGACCGGCTTGGTGCCCTTCTGCTAGCCTGCACTTGTAAAGTGCACTTGAGATCTCATACCTTTCTTGCCTAGCCCTCTCCTCATACAGTTCTTGGAGGTGTGAAAGCATCTTGTAGGCATCCTCTTCCTCATGCATTTTTTGCAATTGGCTAGACATGGATGACAACATGATGCATTGTACATCAAGTGCATCATATACATTCTTTTTCCACTTATCTTTTTCCGTCTTGCTTGCTCCCTGAGGAGGCTCAGCAGGAATTGGGGATTCCAGCACATATAACTTCCTTTCTTGGCGTAGTACTATGCGCAAGCGCCTGTACTACTCCTGGAAGTTATTGCCGGTCAGGATATTTTCTTTATCCAAGATTGATCGTAGTGATAAAGTACTAGTGGTGTTGGTGATTTCCATTTTAAATCTACATCAGATAAACATTTAGCAGTTAGTACTTTGTCTTGATTACCTTTTGACATTTTATGATTAATAAATTATTATATCATTTAATGTCTCCCACTATTTTAACGAACCTTAATGGCCCTCACCATTAGATTCTGAATACTCTATCGCTTGAGAATTCTAGTGGCAAGGATCCTCGAAACCTCCCTCGTAGTCTACAAGCTAGGGCTACGACACTACTTGGAGGGTTTCAAGGTAGGCGCTATGCTGGCCAACCACCTGTTCTTGTGGTTCCTTTTGTAGTTGAGTAAAGTCCCAGCTTTTTGGAATCTATACTTAATTCTCTCAACCTCTTTCCTCTAAAGTGATAATAAGTTATCTATGCTAAACCTTGATTACTCACTTTAGTTAAGTCGACCCATTCCTCACATGGAAACGCCCCGGTAGTAAGAGGCACTCTCAACTGAGGCTGATGAGCACCCAAACAGCCGGTTTTGTTTAGATATGAGAAATGGAAGGCACTATGACTTAATATATCTTTGAGGGATTTTTAAATTATTAATTGACGAATATAATCCCTTTTCTATTTATTATGTTCAAACTAGGTTGTCTCGCTCACAACTGAACATTCAAAAGAGTATTTATTCGTCATAACTTTATGCATTTTCTCTTGTTTACTATCCTATGTGATCATGCAATAATCATGCAGTCGCATAAAAATAATAAACAATGCATAAAGTAAATCAAGCATTCTGACTGGTCTTGAGAATTCTATAATGATTGATCATTAACTAATAAATCATCACCTAGGGGCACACGTACCTGAGTCAATACAAGACTCATGTCGCTGCTGGCCCCAGTGCAAAGCCCAACTCATGTCTGGACTACCGCCTCATCTTGGTGGGGTCTTCCTCTCGGATCGCCACGAATAATTACAAATATACTCGCACGCAGGCGAGGGGGTCTGGGGTACAAAATACATATAGTGCAATGGACGCGCAGGCCCTTATACATATTTGAATTAAAAGACGATTCACAGACCGTAATTTATCTAATTAAATATTACAATCATCGCACGCATTGAATAAATAATTAAATAAATACATACATGCCAAACATACACAGGTCGGTCAAAAGCTCAAGACCAGTCGGGGTAAAAGCGCAATAAAATTAAACTGCAATAAATTTAAATTATGCGAGGGTGTTTTAATAAATTAAATGAATTTGATTAAATTCAAAAAAATTTATTTTTATCGGTACCATTTGTTTAATTTAATTTTAATTCTAAAATTAAATTAAATTAAACCATTAATTTAATTCTAAACTTAAATTAAATTAATATTCTTGGATTAAAAAAAATCTAAACCCCTAAATTAATTTCAATTAATTTAATTTAAAGAAAAACTAAATTAATTAAAATTAATTCAGTGCCCGGTTACCTCTCGCTGGAGAAAAGTCCGGCGGGATTGCGTACCGACGCGGGATGTCATCCTGGACCGCGGCGTGACCGCGGCGTGACCGCGGCGTGACCGCGTCCCGCAACGGTTGCATCTCCGGGCAGTCCGCAACTCCGGCGAGCCGGCGAGGGGTCGGTCTGTGCGAGGCAGTCCGGCAGGAGGTGAGGCCGGAGCGAGGCTGTCCGGCAGGGGGTGAGGCTGGAGCGAGGCTGTCCGGCAGGGGCCGGTCCGGCGCGCGCTGGCGAGGGCCGCGTCCGGTGAGGGCGGGCCGCGTCCGGCGAGCTGCGGCCCGAGGAGGAAGCCGCGTCCGGCGAGGCGATCCGGGGAGGTGCGGCAAGGGCCGCGTCCGGCGAGCTGCGGCCCGGGGAGGAGGCCGCGTCCGGCGAGGTGCGGGCTGGGGAGGAGGCCGCGGCCGGCAACCCTAGGGTTTGCCGGCCCTTGGCGGCGCGAGGGAGAAGACCCGTAAGGGTCTTCTTCCTTTGTTTTTTTTTCTTTTTCTTTGCCACAAAAGTCCAGCCGCCCCTTCTTTTTTTTTTATTATTTAAAAAAATTGGAAGACCCCATTTTGGGGTCTTTGATTCTCCCTTTTTTTTAACCAAAAAGAAGAAGACCCATAAGTCTTGGTCTTCTTCTATTAAAATATAATAAAATTTATTATAAATATAAGAAAATGTTTATTATAAACTATTTTATTATATTTTATAATAATAAAATAAAATTATTTGATGTTAATACTCAACACCAAACAAGCATGAACACGGGCGTCGATCCGATTAAAACTTTCAAATGATCGTATCTTGATCATTTGAAATCGAAACGACGCGCGGTCAAATCCGAATGAACCGTCTTAACACCCCGAAATTAAATTTAATGCAATTTAATATTTTGGACTCAGAAAAAACCTTGCGTTCCCTCTGATACCACTGTTGGGTTCGGGACTGCGCAGCGGAAGCCAATGGGCCGGGATTTTTAAATTTTTCTGCATCATCGGAGTGACATAATCGTGTCGACTCCGGTGATCTCATACCAGCTTGGTCCGAGGATCTCGCAAGGTTCATAAGGAGCACAAAATAAAATTGAACGTTTACCTTGTTCAGAATTGACGTGTAGGACACCGGTGATCGTTGCTCGAAGACTCCGACGTCGAATCCCTCTAGATCGTCCACACACGCCTTGCAAATCTGCACGCGCGCCGTTCGTCAAGATCCGGGTGCTATCGCCGATCTAAGATGCACACTTCAGCGCAGCGATGATCACCGCAAGGGAGGATGCTTCGATCCGGGATGGATAAGCTTGAAGATCCTCCTTGCTTGAGAGACTCTCTCTCTAAATTCCAGGAGGAGAGAGATGCTCTCAAAATTGACACATGAATAGTTATGGTGGGAGAGCATCTCTCTCACTTATATAGGGAGTATTAAAACACGCGGTGTAGGTTCCCGGCCCCCGTGTATTAGGCGTCCGCTATATAAGTGATGTAAATAATTATTTATGGAAAATAAAATTATGCCATAAATAAAATTTACAATTTATCACTTACTTGTAATATATAAATATATTACGTGATAAATTTGAGTCTTTAACTCGAGTCATACCTCCTACTAATATTAAACGAACCTAGGATATTTAAATCCAGTCGAATAATATTAATACGTGTATTTACCATACAACTTGTAAATACATGTTATAAATAAATTCAACTAATTATTCTAAACTCGAATAATTAATGAACTTATTTATTATTTGGTGATCCATAGAACTTGGATAGTACTCGGACCCTTTGGCGGGGCCCACCAAGTTCTAAATTCCTACTCTCAGAATAGGGCAGATTTTCAAGGCGCTATCATGTGTGACCCTCTAGGCCCTTATCTCAATAGCAGTGAATAATATCACAGACCTAGAGTGGGGTCTAGCAACCGATCGAGGTCCCTATAGAGATAAGGCAAAGTCAAAGCAACGACTGTCTTCCTATGAACATGGTCCGTGTAATATAATCTCTTCGTCAAATGATATCTCAATAAAGCAGAATGCATACTAGTGTCATCATTCTTTATTTTCTTTATTTTTGTTTGTTGATTTGTCTGGACGGTCTTACCTTCGTCTACCATGGCCATGGATTTAATGAAGGTGCAACCATCCTAATCAACCAGGCCCGAGATATCTCTTCCTAAACTTGGAAGCGACAAATCCTTTCTCGATCATTCAATAAATGTCATGCCATTAATGACGTACCCAATACAAACTACCTCGCCACGACTTTGTCGCCATGGTTTTCGCCTTATATCAAATGTACGTAATTAAATGACATTCATTGATAATGATCTCAAGTCAGGAGACCATTACACATGCCCATAGATAGGAACGACCAATGACACCAGAAACATGTGGTGTTCCTATTAAGCGGGTCTGTCCTCATGATCTCGTTAGCTAGAGATCATCAAGTGCGAACTTCATGAGATGAAGTCTCAATGCTTATGAGCCCCCAGCACCTGATGGTCACACGTCATCTGTGTCCTTTCATAATGATGTAACTGGACCATAGGACGTTACTTTAATATTACTGTCATGGCATCTCAGGGTTCTCATTATAGCCTGGGAACTGCTATAACCATTTGATGCGACAGGTAATCTAAGGACATTGCCATTGATGAAGTGGATGCAAAAGTATCTATATTATCATGGCAAGATAAACACATGCATAAAACCATACTGAATACATGTAACAGTAATAAAAGTACAAGACAAGTTGGGTCTAGAGCACCCACTTTCAACACAGGATACCTTGGGTTAAGCATGAAACTCCTTGTTAGATTGTTCACTCTTAGGTACATTTATTCCAGATCCACATCCACTTGTTCGTATCCATACAAGGATTTATTTGTTCAGAAACCACTTACTTAATATTTCACCAAAATAAAAGAAATATTTAATATATTTAAAATTTTATACAAGGTTCTTCCAAAAGTCTATATATCTTAATTTCCATAAATAACTAAACTATCCTTTGATACCAACTATAGCATCCTGCCTTTTATTACATAACTTTTCATTACATTTTACAAACAGAGGATCTTTAAAGTTTAGTGTTTTGGAAATGAGGAACAATATACATGAAAACATTAAAAATTATTCTAATAAACTTGTAACGCTTCATAAAAGGTTCATCTTAAGTTCAATTACTGTATCTCATAACTTGGAGACATATATCAAAGGAAAGAGTGAGCAGAAGGCCTAGTAAGGAAAACAAGTGAAACAATTTACATGTGAACTTGAGCGATATCAATAAAAACATGAGGGATATAGTAAATGAATGATAAAGAGGCATGTCATAGAAATAATAAATTGAAACATAACTTGAAAATTTGGATACAACATTTAATTTAGACATTCATGGACATATCACCAAGGTTCTTCCCCAAGGTGTCATAAAAATTACCAAGGTTATTCACCAAGGTATCATGAAACTTTTCATCTCTAGAGATTAAATTATTTACCCAATTCATTGGAGAAATATCAGGATGCACCCTTAATATGTATTTATTTTCATGTGATCTACATATATCATAATCATACATTTCATAAATAACCCAAACAGAACAAAATAAATGTGTTTCATATCAAAATCATGAAATTTTAAAAGGTGTTTAAAAACAAGATCATTATGTCATTTATAACCCATATAAAGGGAGAGAGGGTTATATGTATGTCAATTATAGAATAAAATAGATCAATTTTATGTATTGATTAATACCCCTAGAAATTAAAATATATTTGGGTATTCACATAAATAAAAAAAGAGAATTTTTTGAGAAAAAGATATAGATTTTGAGACGAAAATTCTACAACATAACAACTACATAACATGTTTATAGAAAATATTAAAAAGGGAGGGGATAGTGGTAAAACACTCATAAATAACTTAAAATAAAGTACAGGTATAGAATAAAATTTAACTAAGATCATGGTTTGAATGTTTGAATGAAATACCACATGAAAAGGAAACATGAAAGAAAAGAGAAGATGCTATTTCTTTTACAAAAATTGGGCATCCTAGCGGCGCTGCTTAAAATTCATCAAAAATAAGTTGGTGAGAGCGAAAAGGGTATATCATAATTTAGAAACAAATGGAAAGAAATAGGGACATGGAATAACATACGTCAACAAAATAATATGGAAACTAGAAGGAATAACAAAAAGGAAGTCATGACTTAAAAGAGGAGGGTGAAAGGTTCCCTTACCTTGAAGAGTAACTTCTAAATATCAAAGTTTGGGACCTTGGGGGGCTTTAGGGAACCTTGGGAGGAATCCTTTGGAGGTAAAAAGTCCTGAGATTCGTTGAGGAGGATTTTGGAATGAAAGGAATGAGGTAATGGCTTGGTATTTATAGCAAAGGTGAGGGAATAATTTATTAATTTCCAAGGGACACCTCATCGGTGGTATTTGAAAAACCATGGGCTTACCCATGGTATTTTCTCATGTTATTGGCTACTTGGGATACCTCATAACATATATTACTATTCAAAAGTCGAGTAGAATTATTACATCATTAATGATGTCATTAATTACACTGAAACTCAAAATTTTATTTTTACTATTCACCGAAAAACAAAACATTTTATAAAAATATCATAAATTCACCATAACCTACTATCGATGTTCGGAATTCAAAAATGAAATCAATTTTATGAAAATAATTTTCAAATTATGAGATATTTAATTTTTATGTAAAAACACTATTTACTCAAAAAAAATACTAAAACTTAATTAATAATCTTTGAAATAGTTATTTACTTATGATATTATATCACTTCACCATTCAAGATGCCTAAATTATATTTATACTTTCTTAAGTGAAGTTACTATTCCATTGGTCACATTACTATTCATAAGGGTAATATTACTATTCATACTTAACTATTCACTAAAAAATAATTTGATCTTATTAGACTCTAAATTTATTACTCATCACAACTGTAGAAGACCATTTTTTAAAAATCATTTCATATTATTAATTATTTAATGTATACAAAAATATTTTAAAATACAATTTTTCCAAAATTCACCAATAATATAGAACTTCTATAAATTCATACTATATTTATCCGGACATTAAAAATTCAAAAATTTTACCATAATAAGAAATTAAAATTGTATTTATACAAAAAGGATTACAAAAAGAAACTAAAGTCTCATTACATAGCACCTTATAACACCTGTATAGGACCTAAGTGTAAGATGTGCTATGGTGAGAGAATCTGGGGGCGGCTCAGAAAACATTGCCCAAGTGGTAATTTATATCAGCTCTAACTTCTCTCTTAGGCGATTCATTTCATGCTTCACATGTTTAAGCTTAGCTTGGTCTTGGTCCAGAGCAAGGCCTAGTGATCCAACCTCCCTCCCAAGCTCTAAGAGATGGGCTTGGTATGGCTCGAGTATACTAGATGAGGCCATAAAATCTTCTTTTTGAATTAATTAACCATGATCATTTGTATTTATAAACAATAATAACAACTTTAATAATTTAGTTTCCAAAATTCATATAACAGTCAAAACCCAGTGGTATTATTTTAATTATACTCACTACATTAATTAAAGTATATAATTTTTTTGAGTATAAAATAAAAACAACAAATTCAAGAAACAAATATTATTCAAAATTTAGAGTATTTATAGTCTAAATATGTCAATAAAATAGGTATTGGACAATTTTACATGTCATTTTCCCCTTAAGATTAAATTTTAACCACTAAATAATATCATTTTCAGCTTTATCACTGTAATTAATTTTAATTGATTTCACTAATATTTTTGGTCCAAAACTAATTTTACCTTACTATAAATTATAAATTGTTCTTATTAAAAATATTAAATACATTTTTCTAAATTCCAATCAAATAAGTGGGAGAAATTAATTCAAAATTCATCCCACAGACGGGTCGGGAAAGCGGGTTTTTAAAGTGAAAATGTTCAAAAGTTTGAAATGTTTTTATATCAAAATTCAAAGTAAAAGTGATACCAATGAAATAAATTGGACTAATGTATGTAAAATCGATCTAATTAAACTTTAAAACTAATTTAAAATATAATTTAACCCTATAAATTATTTATATGAAAAAGAAGTTTTTAATTAAAATTTAGTATTTTCACTACTCATGAAAAAAATGAAACTTCATAGAAAAAAATTCACCCTATGATTTTTATATTAAAATTTAAAGAATAAAGTTTATTTTATAAAATATAATTTATAAAAGTTTTAAAATTTATATTTAAAATAGGTGCGTCATTAAAAGGTTGAAAAATTGCCTTTAGAAAAATATATCTTTTTATGCATAAAATTGGATTTGTTCTTATATTATGCCTATAATACTGATTGGATGAATTTTAAAAACAATTTATTAAATATATAATATAAATATTTCGTTAATGTCATTGAATAATAGTAATTAATGTAATTTATTACGAAAAAAATCCTTCAAGAGCATAAAAATAGTTATTTATTAAAACAATTCATTTATATTCAATTAGTTTTTATATTCATTTATAATTAATTGGTAACCATTGAATTGAACCATATATTTTTATAAGTTAGTTAATAATATTAATAAATTCCAATTTAATAGAAATTTTATATATTATTATAATAAATAATATTATTTTAATGATATATTTTTGTTTGGTAAAACTCAGTCTTGTTTGTAACATAATCCATTGGAGAAATTCATTATTGTGTGTAATGCAAGATAAATTTGGGGTTCCATGTAGAGAAATATAAGAATAATGTTGCATGTAATTCAAGATAAATTAATGTCTTGTGTGGTATAATCTTAACTTGGTGTTTCATATAAATCATGCCAGGAACAAAATTAAATTTATTCTAAAAGGAAAATATTATAAAGTCTTGGAGTGTTACATTATAACCACCTTAAATAAATTTCATCCTCACAATTCAAACATGATCTCGGTAATTGAGGATTAAATATTTGAAAATAAACTATTTTTTAAAAACCACATCACAAAATTGTTAATAAAATATCATCTAAATAAGATAGAATGGAAGTACAACAATTATATAGAATAACGTATAACTAGTTTTATATATAGGAGAACATTTGTGTAAATTGAAAATATGTACATGGAGGAAAAGCATAAATAATTATATGGAGTGATTGAGGTCATTTATTAGGAATAGATGAATGATAAATTTAAATTTTTGGGCCTAATATCCTTAAATTTATGATGATTTAAAAGACCATCAGATTCATCCTATATGAATGTAATAGGACAAAATTTTTGTTCACGTTCCTTCTCCTATAGTTGAGAAATTATTTTATTGAGAATATAATGAAATGTACATACTTGATATGTTTCTATTTCATAATAACCATTTCATCATTTGATTTTTATTCAATTAATTTCCAATTTATTACATTTACTCCATGAAATGAATACCCAAAAATGATTTTTTTTGTGCCTGAAGCACTAAAATTCACTTTTTAATAGGTCATAAGATACATTAAAAGGTGAAAGGTATTTTTTTTATTTATATAAATATATTATAAAACCAATATGCTTAATACCTTAATCTCTAAACCAAAAAATAATACTATTGGTTAATAATTAATATTTATTCATCAAATTAATTAACTAAAACATGACATATTAACTAGGACATCGCGTATGCCATTGGTAGGTTAAAAACCATTATCATAATTAGGTCATGGGTTCAAGCCCCACTTACTAATAAGTTTTCCTTTTTCTAAAACCATATTTATATAATTTCCAAAATAACTATGATTGATATCCTTGAAATTTACTCATTAAATAACCTTTTGCTATTATTTTCAATACAATATTTTTTAAGCCTAATAATCTTATTTTACTATTATTATAATGTCATTAATGATCATAATAACACTAAAGGTTATCAATTCCTTTAAACTAATGTATCTAAAATGTAAGGGCATTATTTCTCAAAAATATTTTCCACCAAAACAAATATTAAACTAATGAGTTATATTTCCATAAATTCCTTCCAAAATATCCTTAATATTTTTAGACTCCCATTACATAAAACCTAAAAAAGTGGTTTTTTAGACTTATAACTTATCATCAACCATAATATATATCTCACAAAAACTTTAAGATGTTCTTATATACTTATCCTTAATGTCTATCATAGGGTTGTGTTCCCTAATAAAGTTTTTCTTAAATCTAGTTCTCAAAGTTGCTAATAAACTTCGTTTGATACAAACTATAGCACCCTAACTCCAGTAATCCTAGAGTTAGTGCCTTACTTTATTATATTAGCATGATTACAAGGAATTAAATCCTAAAGGATAGATTATTTTATCAGTTTTGGAAAACTATATCACATACATGATACCATAATACATTGGTAATGGAAAAAATCATAACAAAAGTAAAATCTCAGAATCCTTGAAAATCATTACAAGAATTAATCTTCATATCCTATGAAAAGGAAAAAAATAAGGGTGATCTCAAATGCTCAGTAAGGGTTAGGTACAATGGAAGCTTTCATGAATGAATAATTAATAATCAGTATAAAAAGGTAAATAACTAAATAAGCTTGTCATTAAAATAACTGAATAAGGCACAAAAAATATTGAATGGTAGATAACTGAAAACACATGCCATTTAATTAATAGAACAAAAATTAAATGTATCCATATATTTTTTCATAGTGAAAATACTCTGGATAAAAATAACTGAATACTGAATGAAGGAAATGCTTAAATATTATATTCCATGTATTTGGTACATTAACCAATATACTGTCAAGATCTATTCTCAAGAAAGTTTAAACTACTATTATTTGGACAACTAATTTATCTCATGAGAATATAAATGAAGTTAGGTCTTATCTTAACTGGTTCCCAACCTATTTCAGGCAAGTTAAAATAATTCCTCATATATCAAATAATCAATTTAATTCATAAACAATTTCCATAGAAAATATATGCATCGAGTAAAGGATATGGATTTATCAGATTTTAAATAGTCAATAAAATAACTCTCAAAGTAAAACACTCTATATATAAATGATATATGGATTATGAAATAAGAATATCCATGATAAATGATGTGGATAATTAAGGGAAATTTAATGTATAGTGAATATTTCAAGTGGACTACAAAAATGAATCAACGAAGTGAATGTAAATACTATCCTTGGTCAAAATAATTATAAGCCATACATAGGAATAATAAGGATGGTATTAATATGATTTATACCCATTATATTAATAATAATGTTTTTTCATTGATGAATATAAATACCATTAAAATATCACTAAAAAATTATTAAAAAAATAATCTTTAAACATTCCAAGGTGTCTCATACCACTTTGAAACATTTGAATCATAATACCCATGAATTAACAACATTAAATGAAAACTATAATATAATAATAATAATAATTAGATTTATCATATGAATTTTTATAGGGTAGTTTATACACTACACAAAATAAACAAGTGGTGAATATGGAATATGTCTCACAGAAATAAAACTGAGACTAAAAATCCCTTTACAATTGTGGTAACATTTGAATCAGAAGACCCAAAAGTAATAATAGTAAAATTAAAAATTTAAATAACATGAATATAAAACAATTCACGATATAATATATCAAAATTATTATTATATACACTATAAAAAATAATTAATTGGTAAATATTACATTTATCTCACAGATGTAAAAATGAGATGAAAATTCCCTTACCTTACGCTTCCTTTCATTTGAACACTATTTGAACTCTTTTATAGTGGTTTAAAACATGTTAATAAATAATGAAATAACCATATTGATATTTATGATATCATATATTATCCTTTTATTATATATTATTACCCTTTCTTTAGTAATCTTTCATTATTTTCATTGTTTCAGGTGTTAATTGCCTTATTTTTCAAGTATGTTTTGACTTTTCATTTTTTGTTCCTATTACTTAGATCATGATTTAATCATATCCAAAATTTAAAACCTGATGTAAATATAATATATATTCATTTAATATATATTTATAGTAATCCATAAAATTTGTAAATAGTAAATGGAATACACCGTTTATAGAGACGGTAGGTTGTATGTATGCATGAACATTGCTTCCATTTGCTTTTCATATTAAAATAAATAAATGTAAATGATATGTATGTATTTTATAATTCCAGTATCATATTAATTTCATATTTATCACATATTTTAATTAAAACCATCTTTAATACATTCCATTTAATATGAAAATGAATCACATCCCTTTGAGGAGGTGGTAGTCCACACATCCACAAATGATGTTATTGCATTCCCACAAAATGGAAAGTAAGAAGTTATGTGTTATATAGTAATTAATAAAGAATAAATACATTATAAATATCATATATATCATATATAAACAATAAATACATAATTATTCCCAAACTTGATTTTTTTTAATGGAATAACTAACAACATCGGTTCGTGAGGCGGTAATCCACCTTACACACAAATGATGATTGTGTATCCCATTTGATAGAAGTGTTTGAGAGTGTAGGTTGTACCCTTAACATAATAAAATATCAGTATATTTAGTATAATTATGTTATTATATAGGAAATACATAATAATAATTTAATGGGTGGAGAAAGAAATAAACAAAATTTCTCATTGAAGGATGTTGCCTCTTTTTCGGGTAACTTTTATTAGTTTATACAAAAAGACTTTTTTGGTTGAATTTATTACAAACTTTAGGATTCTATGATGAGTTAATGGATATTGGGAATTTATTTGGGAATTTTTTTAGAATACAAAGGGATTTATAGGTTTGAATAAGTGAGGGGTGAGTTCCTTTTAATAGTGGCAGATGAGTGATATTCTTATAAATATAAAAAGGTAAACACTACTGGGAGGCCTGTCTTAAATCATGTTCCTCAAATAATGAACCCAATTATATAAAAGGAATTATATGGTCAAAATATTTCCAATCAATATGTTTTTGAAAATTTTATAGGTAATTTTTTCCCTTACGATTAAAGTTTAACCACTAAGTAAACTCATTTTCACCTTAATCACTGTAATTAATTTTAATTGATTTCACTAATATTTTTGGTCAAAAAATAAGTTTAACTTAATATAACTTATAAATTATGATGATTCATATTATTTAATCTATTTTACCAAATTACAATCAAATAGTTGGTAGAAAATAATTTTAGATTAATCCCACAGGCGGGACAGGAAAACTAGTTTTTAATGTGAAAATGTTCAAAAGTATGAAACATTTTCATATTAAAATTAAATATAAAATTGATCCCAATGACTTAAATTGGATCAATATATTTAAAATTTATCTAATTAATCCTTAAAAACAATTCAAAATATAATTTTACACAATAAATTATTTAGATAAAAAACAATTTTTAATTAAAATTTAGTATTTTCACTATTCATCAAAAAATAAAAAATCACAGAAAAATATGAAAAATTCACTCTAAGATATTTTTTAAATTATTATTTCAAAAATTAAGTTTATTTTTTTTAAATATAATTTATAAAATTTTCAAAATTTAGATTTAAAATAGGTGCTCCATTAAAAGGTGCCAAAACTGCCTTTAGAAAAATATAGTTTTTATTCATAAAATTGGATTTATTCTTATATTATGACTATAAAACTTTTTGAATTAATATAATTTTTTATTGAATATATAATATATATTACATTAATATAATTCACTAATAGTAATCAATTTAATTTATTAATACAAAACACCTTTGAGAGCATAAAAATAGTTTTTTACAAAAACACTTCTTTTATATTCAATTTTTTTTTATTCATTTGTAATTAATTGGTACAAATTGAATTTAACCATATATTCTTATAAGTTAGTTAATCATATTCATAAACACCAATTTAAAGTCTAGGTTATATCTTATTATATTAAATAATAAAATTTAATAATATATTATTGTTTGGTAAAAGTTGATCTTGTGTGTAATGTCACAACCCATCCCAGTAGGGCCCATGTCATGACTCTCCAAGCCTAACTCTAATAGGCCAGAGGATGGTGACTAGTGTCGAGTAGGCGTGTCACTAACATGGTAGGCCTTAGCCTAAGTACCTATACACACTCACACATCTCAAAGCCTATACAATGCTGAAATGTAAAAACAACTAAACAACCATGCATGCATGCATATAAACCCCACAAAAAGAGTGTTATGGGAAGTAGATTAAAGTAAATAGGTCTAAATACCCTCCCACCACAAAGAGTTTGAAAAAAATTACAACCTATAAATAAAGATAGGGATTCGTAGGAACACACCTCAGTCTATCTGGTGTCACTAAGAACTGTCTGGTCTAGGTCTCTCTAGGATGTTGTTAAAAGGTCGATCATTTTCACAATACATGACATGTTTAGGAAAATCCCATGTAGGGGTGATTATAATAATACTTACTAGGAAACCCCCATACCACAAAGCTTATCCAATGTACTTGTCAAGGTCATGTCTGTATAAGGAAGTACACAGCGTGCTTCAACCCATGTATCCCAACCCGTATCAGTGTACCTCCGAGGTACATACTAAGTCACCACGAAGAGGTTACATTCCATGTGACCTAGTCACATGCTATGTGATACTTAACTTTCTTAGGAAAACCTATCCACCGTGAATGAGGTCTCAAAAAATATGTAGCTCTGACTTACATGTCGTGTAACACAAAATTTTACAGATTCTTATATATGGTGATGTGTGTCTTCTTTGGTGCTCTGACCACTAATTCAACCACTCCTCATCTATAAAATAAAGGATTCACCTCGTCTGAGCTTCTCCGTCAATTAACAACAAGTTCCAGCCACTAAATTCATTCAAAAAACAAATTTATACATAATTATTTATTTCCTACTAAAGAACACATAATTTGGTATCCAAATACATCTAATCCATTTCCACTCTCATATTCACACCACCTTTGTGTTGTTCCAATCCCACATCTAAAATATCAAATCATTATACTAATTTTTTTTTCACAATGATCGATTCTTAGGGATATTTCGAACCAAGGTGAAAATGAAGAATGCCCGTGATTAATAGATAATTAGGGGAGAAAAGTATAGGAATAATCAGGAGGAATGGACCTCAATCGATGTTCATGTTGGCCACATTTTGTTTTGTGAGAATAACATCAAATAACTAACAATTATAAATAATTTATCCCCATAAATCACCACAAATTAACCCATCCCATAAGATGATCGATCCTTGAATCTATCCATTTATTGATTGATTCACATTCATCATAGAAATTAATAATGGGGGTTTAATTCAATAAAAAATGTCCTAACTCGATTTAGATCGATCACTGATAACGAATTATGTGGTGTTTCATTCATTGGAGAGATCATTTGATTCCGTTTCACATCGATTGTATATCTAAGATCTGATCTATGTTCATCTGAGAGAGATCCACCAATGATCTCTCCAATGGATCTAGGGTTATTCATCTATCCTTGAGAGTTTTTTATAACAGTATACTTTAATAATTTCCATTTTCTACATCAATGAAATTGAAATAAAATGAAATAATTATTTATTTTATTTATTTTGTGCCTAGGATGAATTTTACACAAACAACCCACACCAACCAAGGTTAAGTCACACCTAGATTAAACCCACATTCTAAACAATATTGTGCCATCAAAGTTCTTATCCAAGACTCTGTTTAAAATTTATTCCACTTTTTTCAAGGAAACTACACATGCATACTTTCAAACATTTATTCTGAGCACATCGGGACTCAGAATCGCACATTGTCCTAGTTGATACTCTTAAAATCAATCAATAAAATATCCAAAAATAATACATATAAAATCAAAGTCATTAAATTCTCCCCACATTGGGGATTTACATCCCCAAAAATCCAAAATAAGGGCTATACAAAGAGATGTGGTATTGAGAAAAAAATATGAGCCTCTCTCTCCCTAGTTCTCTCATAGAGATTCTCGTGCTACCATTGGACACACACTAATGGAATCGATCACCCACAAAGAATTATCTCCTTACAATCATAAATCTCTATCGTGTACTTAGAAAATATATCTCTATACTTGATATTTATCTCTCCCTAACTGATAAAGTGTGATGGTTCACGCACATACCTCCTCAGTTGTGACACATGGAAGGTGTTGTGTACCCAGTCTAACTAAGGACATAGAGATAAGTGGAATTCCACCTCTATAACACTACATAGTATCTAGAAAAGACCAATTAATATTGGTTATATATTTTAACCCTAGAAAATCACTATAATCCACATTGAGATGAAACCCGTAGGAACACATGGTCTCTTTCTTCGAACATTTAAGGTCTTCTTCGTCTATCTGCATAAGAATTTAGATAGCTCTATATAGTCTTCATCTTTGACTGGATTATCTACACCTTCTCAGTAGTTTCTCACACCAACTCTGGGCCCATAGGTTTTGACTCTCTTGGGTTAGTCTATAAAATGGTGACCTATAGGGTCTCATGTACAAAGTCTCTAATGGGTGTCATACCGATGTTGGAATGGTAGCTGTTGTTGTACGAAAAATCCACCAGTTATAGGTGATCCTCCAAATTGCAACCAAAGTCCAACATTAAATCCTATAGCATTTCCTCTAGAACCTAAATGCTCTGCTCAATCTGAACGTTAGTTTGTGGGTGGAACGCTATGATCAAGCATAAATGAGTCCCAAAATCCTCTTATAATACCTTCCATAACTAGGATGTGAAGCGCTCATATCGATGGAAATCCATGGAGTTATACTATCTTTTTCATGTAGAGGAATCTCAATCTCTCTACTAAACTCTACTCCTAAATAGCTAAGAAGTGGAATGACTTGGTGAGTCGGCCTACGATCACCCATATGGAATTGTTTCCCTTATATATATGTGGTAATCCCATAACAAAGTCCACGAATATCCCATTAAATTTCCATCTTGGAACCTCAATGGGTTGATATAAACCCACTAGAGTTTGTTTATCATCCTTCACTTCCTGACAAGTAAGACATTGAGAGATAAACTCTAAAACTCCCTTCTTCATCCCTGGACACCAAAAATAATGTCATAGGTTCTAGTAAATATTTTCCACACCTAGATATATTTCCAAAGGAGATGTATAAAAAAACTCTCAAAACCACCTCCCTAAACATCATTGGTACCTTCATGAATCCTCTAAATATGACGATGTTCTTCAAACCATTAGAAAATACATCAGGAGCATGTCCAGTGGATATTTACGTATGTAGGGTCTCATATTCAACATGTCCAAGTTGTGCCTCCCTAAATTGTTGTAAGAGAGGATGGGTAACAACCATAAATTAGTGGTAATATGGTTCATCTCTATCCATAAAGAATAACTATAGGGAGTACAACTGCTCTAATGAATCATTCAGTAACTACAAACAAAATCTTTTACTGAGACCATCTACTACTATGTTCCCCTTTCCATGAGTATATAAAATCTCAAAGTGATAATCCAAGAGGAACTTTAGGCATATCCTCTTCTTCATGTTAAGATCCTTCTAAGAGAAGATATACTTGTGACTCTTGTGATCAGAATAGATGATAAAACATTCTCCTATTCGGTAGTGTTGCCACATATTTAGTGTGTAGACTACCACTGCTAACTCAAGATCATGGGTCACATAGTTCTTCTCATGTGGTCCCAACTAATGTGAACCATAGGAAATCACTGCATTACTCTACATCAAAACACTACCAATCTCAATTCCTAATGCATCATATAACACTACATACTCAACACCCTCCTTCGATAATCTCATGATCAGAGCGCTTTTCAAACTATGTCTCAACTACTGAAAATCCTACTATAACCTTAATGTCCACATGAAGGACTTCCACTTTCATGTCAAAGCTTTCATGGGTGATGATATCATAGAGAAATATGGTATGAATATACCGTAATATCCTTCTAACCCAAGGACTCTCCACACCTCTTTCACACTCTTAGGTGGTTCTAAGAAATCATTTCCTTGACCTTGGATGGGTCCAATACCACTCCATATACTAAGATAATGTGTTTTGGAAAGTAGATTATCTGAATCCAGGACTGACACTTCAATAGATTTCCATAAATATAGTGCTCTCAGAGTATGTCTATAACTATCCTTAATTGTCTCATGTGCTTCTCCTCGGATGCTGAGTACCCAAGTATATTGTCAATGAAGACAACCATGAACTGGTCTAAGAAAGATTTAAATATATAGTTCATTAATTCCATGAACAATTATGGTTTTTTAGTCATGCCATCGGGAATCACCAAGTACACATAGTGACCGTAGTGAAATTTAAAGGTTTTCTTTAGTATATCTTCATCATGTACTCACAACTGGTGAAATCCTGACATATTGTCAACCTTCAAGAACCATAATACCCCTCTAACTGATCAAAGAGGTCATCGATACTCGATAGTGGATACTTTTTCTTCAAGGTCACCTGGTTCAAGTTCCAGTAATCCACACAAAACCTCAAGCTCATGTATTTTTTCTTAGAGAACAATAATGGGGCTGCACAAGGTGAAACAATAGTTCTAACAAATCCCTTCCTCTACAATCCCTCCAACTACAATCTCATATTGTGAAGATCTGCGAGATCCATCTAATATTTGGCACAAAAATCAGTATTGTTATGGGGTGTAGATCACTATAGAAGTCCATCTCTCAATGGGGAGTTAAACCTAGAACATCCTCAGGGAAGACATCCTTGTACTTTACCAACACTAAAGGAAACTAGAAACTCATAAAATCCACTTCACCAAGTGTCAAGATATAAAACTTATGAGTAATCGGCTACTCCATATTATGAATGAGTCTATCCTATGCTACATGGGTTTTCTTTTCACCAAAAAAAGGATAACAAAGTTCTATGACTGTGGACAGACCACATCATCTACCTAAAACAATCAATCTGGGTATGAACTGTGGATAACCAGTAGATAACTAGGATGATATCATAAGGCCTCATTGATGCTAAAAAGATATCCCAATAGAAACTCTTTCCTCCAAGATTCATGTCACACTATCGGCACAAGTTTGGGATCACTGAGTCATCTCTAATAAGAGTATACAAGCGTAAAGGTCAAGACAAAGGATCAATTAGAATACATAAGTCTTATAAAAGATACATTTAAAGAAATGAATTACTGAAACTTGTGTCTCTCAGTACTTTAAAAAAGGTATAAAAGATATAGATCATACCTTATATCATTTCCGAAGCCTCACAGTCATAATCTTCAACCACCGATAACTATACCCACCGTTTTCCACCAACTCCCTAAGCTTGGCATGGACCACCTAGGGGTGGTGGTGGTGACAATTACAAGCATCTAAAACCTACTACCAATTTCAAAAATCCTTTTCCACATCCTTCACCCTACCAAACTACCTTCTCCTACCACTTCCTCTACCTCTAAGGTCCATCCATGGTCTCTCTGTCAACTATACAGTAGGTTATAAAATCTGGGGAAAGGTGTACCCTCCCATAACATGAGTAGAACTACCTCTATCTAGGATGATTAGACCCCCCCTCAGAGCCTTGAACTGTAGATCCTCTATCCTGGTATGTCCTCTTGAAACATCTCTCATGTCCAGGTCCCTAATACTAATGTCATCTCCCTGCTATTAAGGTATTTTCTATTGTTTTCCCACTATTGACAACCACTGGTTGTATCTTCTCATCCAAGAAACTCTCCACCACCAAATCTCACTATAGAACCCCAACATAATAAGGAATGCATAAACGGATAGAATTGGATCAAATATATCTACATAAACCATGATCGACGTTCTGAACCCCAAATAACTAGTCGTAAACCATATCTATCGAGTACCTGGAGAGTTCGGTAAACCTCGATGAATACTAAGCAACTGTCGTGATGCCCTGTTGAAGCTACAGATGATCCTAGATACGTAAAACCCTTTTCATAGATAGAGAGATATTATCTTTGAAATGAACTCAAACTCTAATCAAAATAGAGTCTCCCCATCATAAGACTAAGCCACTAAACTCCACTATCACCTTGACGAGCCATGGAGACTGATCTCCAGAAGGATAACCATTTGATCTATGGGTGTCTTGACCAGATGGAAAACTCAGGTAACCAAATCAACCTAGTCCTCAAATACCTATGGGTCAGGCTCACCTCAAAACCTGAGAGGTCTTTATCGCTGAAACTCATCAAGTGCACTCAGTCTGAACACCTCATCTGTAGGTACTATAGGTACTATCATCTGGTCAATAAGTGGTGGCATATATGGTTCACTACCTAGAGGTAACACCTCAGTAACTAATCGCTATATCGATTTCTTATCATTGAGGGGATCATCCTCATGATCCTAGTGTTAGACCCAAATTGAAATACATCGTGGAGGAATTCTGAAAGTAAAAAAAATATACATGGTCAATAATAATATTCTAAGATATGACTCAAGAAGGAAATGAAAAACACAACCCATTCCTATATTATGTGTGTACCATTTTTTTCCTTACAACTAATGTTTTCATGTACTGAGTTGAAAAGTATGTGATCAGGGTCCTGGTGTATAGATATGTTAGCCGTCACACTAACACTAGAGTCTGTAGCCTGAAATCTAAAAATGAAACACTTAACACTATTTCCCCAAACCAATCTCACAGACTCTAATCCTAAGTTAGATCTGACTCCTATGATACCACTTTATTATGACCCGTCCTAGTGGGGCTCATGCCATGACTCCCCAAGCTCACCGCCAATAGACCAGGGGTTGGAGACTAGCACTAACAATCCATGTCACTAATATGGGAGGAATTATCCTAAGTAAATGTACACACACACAAATCCCTAAGCCTATACAATTCTGAAATGTAAAAACCAACTAAACAACCATGAATTCATACATATAAATATCACAGTCAAAGTAATATAGGATTTAAAGGAAAGAAAAAGAGGCCAAATAAAATCCCACCAAAAAGAGTCTGAAAACAAGTCCAACTTATAAAGAAAGATAGGGACTACTATCAAGATACTACATGAACACGCCTCGGTCTGTTTGGTCACACTAAGAACCGTCTGATCCTGGTGTGTCTAGAAAACTATCAAAAGTTTGGTCATTTTCATAACACAAAACATATGTGGGAAAAACCCATGAAGGGGTGAGTATAACACTACCAAGTAGGAAACCCCAAAACCAAAAATCATATGACAAAAAAACAATCATCTATACACAAGTATATGTATATAACACATATAATAAGAATATTCAGATATACTACATAGAGACATGAAATATAGAGGTAAGTCACAACCATGATATGCTAGCCTAGGATTCTAGCTTGAAGGATCCAAAAAGCACTCATCTAGGAGAACACACTCTTAGGTTTAATTATATTAATGACGTTCATTTGAGAGGTAATTCTTACTGGGTATCACCATAAGAAGTACACATTGAAGGTATGAAGAGATACGATACACAGATGAGTATCACACCCAAGGACATGGGGTATATCAACAACTCAATTTGTATTAACCTACTAAGTATAGGATCTATTCCCACATAGTGTTGGTCACGAAGATACCATGAACTCCACTTAGGTCATGAATAAGAATATAGGATCTCACTTTGTGCCTCATGAATAGCTTCCAAAAACTCTATGCAATAAGTTCTATTGAAGGGATCACTATCCATGGATTGAGAGTAGATTCCATACTAACCCTAAGAGAATGGATAAGGGGAATTCATGTCGACAAAAAATTTCCAACATACATAGGATAAGGGCTTCAAGCCAACTTATTAGAAGTAAACGACATATTGAAGGGTCACACACCTTGTACCTTGATCTCATGTCAAGTCCATGTAACCGACCCATGTCTCATCTTATGTCCATGTCCATATAGAAGTACATGACACATTGCATGTCTATGTAATCTACCTGTGTGCTAGTACATGGTTTATACTATGGACTTTTCCAGGTCGTGTCCATGTAGGGAGTACACGACATGCTTCAACCCATGTATCCCAACCCGTGTATTTATAACCTCCTAGGTACATGACAAGTCTCTAGGAAGATGTCACATGTTCTGTGATACGTAACTATATCCTGAAACCCTATCCACCACAAAGGAGGTCCCATGAGGCATTTAGCTCTAAATTTCAGGTCAGGTAATGCGTAATTTTCTGGATTCTCAAATATGGTTTTGTGCATCTTCTCTGGTACTCCAACCACTGATCTAGCCATCCCTCACCTAGAAATTTAAGGATTCTCCCTGTATGATTCTCTCTGTTGATGAATAAAAAGTTGAAGCCACCAAATCCATTCAGAAAATGGATTTATACATTATTATTTGTTAAACACTCAAGAACATGAAATCAAGTATCCAAATCCATCTGATTTGTTTCTACTCCCATTGTCTCACCAGTGTCATATCGTTCTGATACAAGATCTACAATATCAGATCATTGTTACAAGAAATAGGTGCATAATTATCGATTCATCAGAAAATGTCAAACCATAATCCAAATTACTAACACCCATGATTAATAAAGAATCAGGGGATAAATAAATAATAACAACCAAGAATAATGGAGATCAGTCGATGTTTATGTCGACCTCAATTCATTTCTGTGATAATAACAATGAAGAGTTAACAATCACAAGGAATTTATCCAAATAAATTCCCACAAATAAACCCATACCATAAGATGAACAATCATTGAATCAATATTATCATCAATTGATTCATATTCATCATAGAAATTAAGAATGAGGAAGGAATTTAATGAAAACAAACATCCTATCTCGATTCAGATCGATCGATAACATAGAATGGTGAAGAATCACAGTCATTAGAATGATCCTTTGATTTTATTGCATGTTGATCGTCAATCCATGATTTAGTCATCATTCATCTGAGAGAGATCCACTAACTATATATTCAATAGATATCCAATGACTCCAGGGTTATGTGGATAACCCTAGGATTTTTTCATAATAGCATACTTAAAGACTTTCACGACATTGTGTCAATGAAATTAAAATAAAATAATTGAAATAATTATTTTATTCTTTCAGATCTTGTGATGAAATTTACACAAAGGACCCATAATGACCAAGGTTAGGTCACAAATAGAGTAAAACTTGTATTATAAACTCAACTGTTCCCTTAGATTTCTGGTCCAATACTCTATTTAGAAGTTATTACACTTTTTAAGGAAAATTGCATAACATTATATTTAATATATTTAATATATTTCAAACATTTCTTCTGGGAACATCAGGCCTTAGAATTGAATTATGTCCCAGTTCCCAATCTTGAAAATTATCCATACAATATCCAAAAATTATAAATGGATAATATAAGTTATTACATGCAATGAAATCCATCGAAAAAGTCATTGTTACATGTAAGTCAAGCTAAATCTGGGGTTCCATGTAGAGAAACCTAATCATAATATTTCTTTTAACATAAAATAAACTTAATGTTTCATTTAGAATAAGATTAACTTTGTGTTTCATATAAATTAATCTACGAACAAAATTAATTTTATTCTAAAAGGAAAATATTGTAAAGTATCGGTGTGTTACAAAAATTCATGTATGACCATACCTTAGACCCCACTCTCCATGAAACACATGATAGCTCCCTTTGGAAATAAAGAACAAGAAATTTCAACAATAATAATCAACATTATAGTGATAAGTAAAAATCCAATCCATCCTAATGATGATGTAAAACAAATCCAAATCAATAAGGAAGAAATACTAGACCAACTCTATATGAGCTATCAATAAAGAATAAGGACATAAAAACCCCTACTATTTCCTCTTTACAAGAGGCGTATCTAACTCCATAAAAGAAGACATGATTTCCATTGTATTTTTAATAATATCATTGAAATATGAAGATATTAATGATTGGGAGACAGTAGTATCAAATAAAGTAGTCACTATAGAGAATACAACAATGATGGCACCTCTGACTATTTCCAGACCCATGTCAACCTCCATCAAAAACTCATCCACTATATGAAGTTGCTTCACTCATGATGCTTGTGTCTAGATACCTATACACTTTGAATCATATAACTACATTTTAGTGACCCTTGGAGATGACAATCCCTAGCCGTAATGAGGCGTATACATAGCCTGATAGAATCGCTATAAATGACCATAGTGGCCACAACCATTACACATATTTTCAGGCGTGGAACCAAAAAATTGTGTGTGACAAACCTTGACACATTAATAGTAATTTAGGGGAACACTATTGGATATAGGTGATGGTTTAGAGGAGGCCCACTTCTAATAACCGCCTTCAACACTCTTACGATGCTCATGATACTTCCTCTTCTTTCTCTACATGCCATTAAATCTTCCACTGGGTATAATAGAATGGTAATAATGGAAAATATTTAATATAATATCCATTTATATCAATATATCCTTGTCTACCATCTCAATATACGTATAAATCTAAATAATAAATACCTACAATCTATTATCTAGTCATAAACCCTGTAGGTACTTATAAGACTTCAACCAATCATTATCCACTACCTATGAAGCAAAAAAAAAACCATATTTGTGAATCGATTGGAGTATTAATTTAGAAACCCAAACCTTTACATATATTATTACATGATTTTTTCCATAAACATCCATTAAAATAAACCTAAATATCCTGAGGCCTAGTGTATTTGGAAGACAAGGATCACAATACATCAAGAAAACTAAAACATGGAATCCTTGTATTTTTTCTTTTCCTTAGTGAGATCCTAAATTCATATGAGCTCTTTAAACTATATATTATAACTTGGGGAATATATAAAATAAAGGGGTGAGCTAAAAATTCTAGCAAGGGAATAAACATGATAAGAAAATATAACATGTGAGTCACAGTTATAACATGATATCATAAAAGAGAATGTACATGAGTAATCACATATAAGCATAACATAAGGATCATGGTATCATATGATCATGTAAATAAAGGAAAGTTAAACAATATAAAACATGACATAAACATAATTCAAGGATAATTGACAAAAAAATATCAAATCATGAACAAAGTCCCATATATGATGTCTCATGAGACTAAAACATCACCCCATGCATTAGAGGGATATATAACTCAAGTCCCACCAGTCACATTAATTTCATGTACATGCATATGTGTTTCATATAAGGAAATCAATCATAAGTCATAAATATAATAATTACCCCATAAAAATGGGTCACATAATCCTACCTCATATCATAATAAATGTAAATTTCATAGTGAAAGAATTTGATAAATGAGAATAGGGAATTTATTAACCCATCAAAGGGATAATAAGACAGGCATATATGTAACAAACATATATATAGAATTTATAAGAATTATATAACATTAAATTTTATTTTATTTTTGTTGAATATAAATAAGTTTAAAAATAATAAAAATAATCTTGAAGAAAATAGCCTTTCCAATTTGGAAATTACTTTTGGAAAACTAAAATTTCTAGAATATTAGAAAAACCATTTTATTTAAAAATAAACTTTTAATATTTTAAAGTAATATTGAAATGAATGGGTGGTCATAATGATAGAAAGGTTCTTTTCATGTCGTACACATTAAAACAAAGACTCTTTTCACATTTTGTTAGAAAAGTAAAAAAATAACTTATTGAAAAAACAACAACAATATTCATTTTAAAAACATTTATTTAAAATATAAATAGGGGTAAAAATTAATTTAAACATTCATAATAAAATATTTTTAATATATCTTTATAAAACACATATTTAGAAGAAAAAAGGATGTTTTATGAAGAGAAAATAAAGTTCAATCTCTGAAAAAAATATAAATATTTTTAAGTACCAAAGAGAGGAAAATGGTAATATTACTTAAAAATTTTATAGATAACCAAAGGATAATAAATTTAAGGGTTTTATTAGACAAATATTAAAGAATTTTCAACAACGAAAATCCAATCATATATAATCCCGATTAAAATGAGATTGAAACATAAACCCCTACTTTGGTAATTTTTGAATCATAACCCCGGTGAATGAAGGAAATTAATTATAACTTAAAATACCATGAAATATGAAGGATTAATGATATAATATGTAAAAGGTCATTATATACACCATATAAAAGAAACAAGGTGCATAAAAGAACATGTGTCTCAAATATGGAAGTTTTGAGACAAAAACCCTTAAAAAGATCATGTCATTGAAGTGAGGATTAATAAATAAATTAATTAGTTATATAAAATTTAAATACACATAAAAAATTGTAAAAAAAACATAAAATATTAAAAATTAATTAGATATAAAATCTTATCAAAACATAATCAATTAAGTGGAAGTTTAACCCTATAAATGGAAAATGAGTTAAGAAACCCCTTACCCTGCACCTATCTTTAGTTGAGAACTCTTTAAACATATGTATTGTGGTTTTAAACATGGTATTAAAATATAATATAATCATATTAATATTTATAATATCATATATGATCCATTTTATGGCATATTATCACTCATTCATTAACAATCCTTCATTATAACTATTGTTTTGTGTGTTAATTGCCTTGTTTTCTCATGCATGTTTTATCATGAAAGTTTCATATATAAAACATAGGATATATTTACATCATATACAGAATGATATTAATGTTATAAATATCATTTTTTATTAGATACATGTTTATAATCTTTATTTAATTTTTAACATTGTGAAAGAATCACATTGTTTCATGGAGATGGTAGGTCATAAGTACGCACAATTGTCATTATCATTTCCTTAATGGATGACATGGTAAGGAGTTGGATTGTATATTAATTTTATAGAATAAATATCATGTAATATATATAAAATATGTTCATTAAATTTATCATTTATTTCCTTCCATGTAAAGAATTAGTAAAAAATGAATCACATCGCTTCACGAAGTTGTAGTTTTTCTTACACATGAAAGACGTTATCATTTATTCAATGAATGGTAAGGTAAGAAGTAATATGATATATTTATTTTAAAAAATTATTAATATCTAATTAATTTTATATATAAAAATAAAATTAATCCTTATTACCTTCCCTGTAAAGACAAATTGAGAAAATAATCACATCGCTTCGCGAGACGGTAGTCTTCCGTACACACGAGCGATGTTATCATATTTTCTAGGGAATAAAAAGTAAAAATTTGTTTGTGATATTATAATTAAATAAGTATAATTATATCATAAATATTATATATAAACATCATATACATCGTTATATCCATCCTTGATAAGTAGTGATGGAAAATAAATTATGTCGGTTCATGAGGTGGTAGTCCATCGTACATATAATCAACAGTTTTGTTTCCCATTTCTGAGAGGGGGAGATGGTTTTAAGTAATTTGATTAACATAAAAATATATAATTATATTTAATATAATTAGGTTATTATATAAATTTTTTTAATAATATTTTATGAAGTTGGAAGAAGAAATAAAATAAAATGCTCAGTTAAGGTCATTACCTCTTATTCAGACAACTTCTTTATGTTTGTCCCAAAAACCATTCTAGGTTGGATTTATGATAAATAGAAGGATTATAGGATGATTTTAGGGAAGTAATTAAGTGATTTGGGAAGTTATTGGCCAAAAAATTAGTTTTTTATGTGTAAATAGGAGTATAGAGTGGGTAGCCTTTTATAAATGGGGGTGAGGACACACTTGGAATTTTTGAAAAGAAATAATTACACCCACATCTTTTTCATACCGAATGGCTCCAAAATGGTCCATTTTAGAACCTTATGTGATATAAGGTCTAAATATGACCATAAAATATGAATTAGAAAAGTTTTAGGTCATTTTAACCCTTATCATTTTAGTTCAACCCCCGGTAAACCCATTTTTACCTTAACCGTGATAAATAATTTTTTTTGTTTTTACTATTCATTAGTGTAAAAATTAATTTGAACTTATTAGATAATTTATATTATTTTTGATTCCAAATATGGTATCCATTTTTTCAAATTCAACTCAAATAATTTTAATAATTTAATTTAAAATTAAAACCTTGGATGTGTTGATAAAACGGGTTTTAAAGAAATGTATTTTTTAAGAAAACGATAATCTCATATTAAATATATGATAAATAATCATAATTAAATTAACTTAAATTAGTATTTATAGATATATAATATATAATTTCATTTAAATAATTTCTATTTAGGGGTTATTTTAATTAATTAAAATGGAGAAACATTATTCACATTAAAACAGTATTCAGAAAAATGTTTTTTGAAGCCTAAAAATAAACTTATAATAAAATCCAGTATAAAGATGATATAAATTTAATTAATTGGATTAAATCTAAACAAAAAAAAAATATTTTTTTACTTTTAAATCATAATAAATAGTAATGGGACTTTTAAAATATCTAATTTATTGAAAATAAATTATAGTTTCACAAAAAATTAGTATTTTCACTATTCACTAAAAAATCAATATTTTCTAAAAAATACCAAAATTTATACCTAAGTTAATATAAAAATTGTGATTTTAGAAATTTTGTTCATTTTATGAAATAAAATTTCAAAAAATTTCAAATATTGATTATAATATTTTCTCATAAAATAAATAAGAACCATTTTTGAAGGAAATATGTTTTTATAAAATAAAATATATTTATTAAGGATGAGTTATTATTTTTTCATATTTTGAAAATAAATTTATTTTTAAGTGGTAACTTTATATATTTTTCATAAATTATTACCATTCATACTCACCAATTTAATGACTAGGTTATATTGGTCACTTTTAAATAATAATATTTTAATATCATATTGTGTTTTTTTTAACTTAGTGTTGCATATAACACAGGATATCAAATAAATCAAATTTATTTAAAGATAAATATATTATAAATTATTGTCATGTTACATTCTAAACCATTAAAAAAATTGATTCCTCAAAATTTAAACTTCTATATTGTAATCTAGTGTTTTACATTTGAAAATTCCTTTATTGAAAACCCATAATGTAAAGAGGGTTAATAAAATTTCCTCTTAAAAGTGGGAAAGAGAAAATATAAGGTAATATATAATAACACATAACCCGGGTTACATGTTAGAGAACATTGATGGGAAGTAAAATATATGGCTATGTAATAAAATTATAAATAATTATAGATAATGATAAAGATCCATAATCACAAGAAACTGAATGATCAAGAGATAGTTACCAACCATAAAACAATAAATCTATGATGAATTAAAAGACTATTTACTTATCTAATATTAAGGTAATATGATAATTTTTTTCAAGATAATTTTCCTAGTGTTAAGGTATTCTTTTTATATGAAGAGAGAGAACATTAGAAAATATACTTACTTGATATCTTTTTATTTATTAAATGTAATTTCTCTATTTGGTCGTGCTTTGATCACATTACATTTCATAATCTATGGAATGAATATATAATATTATTTTCATTATTCTTAAAGCACAAAAATTAAATTATAATGTATCACATGACTCCACAATATGAAATCAGGATATTCCTCTTGTCTTTAGTCATTAACCAAAATAAGAAATGGTTAGCATAGGGTAAGATAATTATACAAATTAATATGAATATATTAATCTCTAAAATTCAACAATAAAACCAATGGATTAACATAGATCAGTCCAAAAATAAATAACCCTATATCCAAAATAACCTTAATAACCTCAACATTAAATAAGGTTTTAACCTCAAATGTTATCTTATGCCCTTCAACTTTCTTCTCTAAAAACCTAATAAAATTATTCCAAAATAATACTTTACATTAAACCTAAAGATTATATATACATATATATATTTTCTAGCCTAATAGAAATTTTCCCAAAATATCTTTCATCACATAAAAATCCTAAAATTCAAAAATAATTGATCCTATAATATGTTTCCCAAGATCAACTTAATATTTATCTACCAAATTGTTTAGGTAAAAACAATATTGTATTAACCAATACATCACAAAGTATAATGGAAGGAATTATAACCATATTTCCCTTAGATTATTGGTTTAATCCCTATAGATTTGTCTGATATAATGAGTTTTCACCTGGAATATAGGTTGTACTTTTTTAAAAATTATAATTATTATAATGTTTCCAAAAATATGATGAACATATTCAAAATAACATTAATCATAAAATTAGTTTGTAACCACTAAAGATTTCTATATAGCTTGTTTTTTCCACAACATGAAATAATTTTAATTGAATGTTATTACCTTAACATAAAAGATAAGATAAACCCTAAAGTTTACCAATACTATTAAACTTATGTCCATAAAATATAATGTAATTCTTCCTAAAATAATTTTTTTACTAAAAAATCATACAAAACCTAAGGGTTATATTACCATATATATCTCCCAAAATACTCTAAATTATCATATAATTCCCTAAATTAAAACATAAATGGGGTACTTATACATTTAAACTCATGATCAAGCTCAATATTACCGACCTAAGATAATTTAAGTTTAACCTAGGTCATCCATGATTATCATTTATTCAATTACTTTAGGAGAGTTCATAGTGAGTCTACAGATTTCCAAATAAAGTCCACCAGGAGTGTTAAATCGAGTGTGCAGAAAGTCCCATTGTTATAGACTAGGTGATGATTGAGTCCAGATCAAAGAACACTTTTCGTAGTTATTACCCATAGGTTCAACTGTTCCATATCCACATCCACTTCAAGTATCTAGACAGGGATGTAATTTCTTGGAAACCACTCTCTCTAAACTTATCCAAAATTATAGGATATTTTTCTATAATTAGACTCATCCTTATACTTATCCTTAAGGTTATCACTATTTTTTTATCATCCTAGTTTCCAAAAGATAAATAAACATTTTATATGATATCAATTATAGTGACCCCGTCCCTTTACACATATTATTACATGATTTTTTCCATAAATATCCATTAAATACAACCCAAAGACCATGAGGCCTAGTGTCTTTGGAATACTAGGATCATAATAAATCAAGGAAAATAAAACATTGAATCATTATTTTTTTTCTTTTTCTTAGTGATATCCTAAATCCATTTGATCTCCTAAAACTATATAGGATAACCTAGGGAATACATAAAAGAAAGGGGTGAGCTAAAAATACCACTAAGGTAATAAACATGATAAGGAAATATAACATGCGAGTCAAAGGTATTACATGATATCATAAAAGAGAAGACACTAGAGTAATCACATAGAAGCATAAAATAATGAGCATGGTATAATATGATCTTGGAAACATAGTAAAGTGGAAAAAATATAAAACATTCCATAAACATAAACCAAGGATATCTTCCAAGACAATATCGCATGGTGGAAAAATTCTCAAATGGATTAGGTTCACTCCCTAATCTGATACATGATGTATCATGAGACTAAAACATTACCCAATACATTGGAGAGCTGTATAATTCTAGGCCCACCCATCACATTCATTTCATGTACATGTATATGTGTTCCACATAATGAAATCAATTATATGGCATAAATATAAGAATTACCCATGAAAAAATGAGTTAAATAATCTTTCCTCATATCATAATCAATAAAAATTTCATAATGAAGGTATTTGATAAATGAGCATAAGGAATGTATTACCACATCAAAGGAATGGTGAATAAGCTAGGTATATATGTGAGAGACATATAAAGTGAATTTAAAATTATTCCATAACATTAAAGGTTGTTGTCATTGATGAATAGAGATGATTTTAAAAATATTAAAAACATTCTTGAGGAAAATAACCTTTCCACTTTAGAAATTACTTTTGAAGAAATAAATTTAAAAAAAAATAGGAAAAAATTTTATTTAAAAATATACTTTTAAAATTTTAAAGTAATCTTCAAATAAATAAGTGTTCATGATGATAGAAGGTTCCATTCATTCCATATATGTTAAAATAAATATTACTTTCACATTTTGTAAAAAAAGCCAAAAAATACCTTTTTCATAAAATGATAGGAAGATTCCTATTAAATTAGTTCTGTAATAATTCAATTATGGGTAAAAATTACTTTAAAAAATCATAGTATTTTTTAATACATCTATATAAAATAGGTATTTAGAAGAAAAATGATTTTTTATATAGAGAGAAATAATGTTGATTTTCCTTTAAAACATTTTCTCTATATTTTTAATTAAAAAAGAGTAAAAAATGGAACTGTTACATGTAAATTACATGGATAAAAAAGGGTAATAAATGTAAGTTTTTTTACTAGGAAATGATTAAATAATTTCCAATAATTTAAATTCATGTATAAATAATTTGGATTAAAATTATATTGAAACATAAACCCTTTCCAATTTGGTAATTTTTGAATCATAACCCCCATAAATGAAGTAAATTAATTGTAACTTAAAATAAAATTAAATATGAAATATTCATGATATAATATTTAAAATGGTAGTATATACACCATATAAAAAAGTAGGTTCATAAAAGAACATGTGTCTTAAAGAAGGATGTTTTGAGATAAAAAACGTTACAAATATCATATCATTAAAGTGGGGATTAATCAATGAATTGATTATGTGTATAAAATTTAAATTCACATAAAAAAGTGGGAGTATGATATAAAATAATAAAATTTCATTACACACATAACCTTATCATAACATAATCAATGAATTAGAAGTTTAACCCAATGAATGGAAACCAAGTTAAGAAACTCCTTACCTCACACTTACATTTAGTTGAACAATCTTTATCATATTGTATATTGGGTTTAAACATGTTATTAACTTATAAAATAATAAAATTAATATTTATAATATCATATATGATCCCTTTTACAACATCTTATCACCTATTTGTTAATAATCATTAATTATTACTATTATTTCGGGTGTTAATTATCTTGTTTTCTCATGCGTGTTTTGTCATAAAAAGTTTCAGATCTCAAATATAGGATATTATTACATAATATAATGAATTATATTAATTTTATAAATATAATTCTTTTAATTAGATACATATTTTTGAATTTTGAACATGGATAATGAATCACATCACTCCATAGAGACGGTAGGCCATACGCACACCCGAGAGGCATTATCTTTCCTTAATGGGTGAAAGGGAAAGGAATTATATTGTATATTAATTTGAAATAATAAATATAATGTCATATATATCACATATATTAATTAAATTTATCCTTTATTACCTCCATATAAACCATTAGCGAAAAATACATCACATCGCACGATGAGGTAGTCCACCAAACAGACGGACAACATTATTATTTATTAAATGGTTGGAAAGGTAAGAAATTAAATGGTATATTTATTTTAAAAAATGATTAATGTTTCATTAATATCATATATAAACATAAAATACATCCTTATTTCCTTTAATGTAAATCATAAGTAAAAAATGAATCACATCACTTCGCGTGGCGGTGGTTTACCTTACACATGATCAAGAATGTCATTTCCCATTTGAGGGAGGAGAATTTGGTTGCAGGAAATGACCTTAACATTAAAAAATATAATTATATATAATATAATGATTTTATTATATCATCATGTTTTAATAATATTTTAAGGAGGTGGAAGTAGAAATTAAATAAAATGATTGATTAAGGACGTCACCTCTTCTTCGAACAACTTCTTTAGGTTTACACCAAAAGACATTCTGGGTTGGATTTATAATCAAAAAAAGGATTATATGATGAGGGTATGGAAGTAATTAAGTTATTTATTTAGGTATTATATGAAACAATGTTTTTGGTAAGTTTAAATAAGAGAGGAAAGGTGGTGGATTTTTATAAGTGGGGGAGAGGACACACTTGGAATTTTTGAAAAGAAAGAATTAAAACCGCATTTTTATCATGAAAAAAGGAAAAAAAATTTAGTATTTTCAAAATTTATAAGAGATAAGGTTAAAAGATAACTATATAATATTAATTATAAAAGTTTTGGGTCATTTGTACCATTATATTGCATGTTTAACCTCTCGTTAAACCAGTTTCTACCTTAACTGTAGTATATAAGTTTTACTATTTTCACTATTTTTTATGATCAAAAAGTATAATGAAATTATTATATAATATAAATTACAATGAATCAAAATATTTAATCCATTTTTCCAAATTCAACTTATATAATTGGTGCAATTTAGTTTTAAATTAAGCCCACGAATGTCTATAAAAACAGTTGTTTTCAAGAAATGCATTTTTTCAGGAAAATATGATCTCATATTAACTAATTGAGAATTAATAATAATTAAATTAATTTAAATTTAAATTTATATATATATATAATAAAAATTTAATGTAAATAATTCCTAATTAGTGGTTATTTTAATTAATTAAAATGGAGAAACATTATGCACTTTAAATTGTTTTTAGAAAAATGTGTTTTAAAGCCAAAAAATAAACTTACACTAAAATCCATTATAGAGATGATATAAATATAATTAATTGGATTAAATATAAATAAATAATACTTATTTTACTTTTATATCATATTAAAGAATAATTAGACATTTTAATAACTTAATTTATTAAAAATAAATGTAAATTTTACAAAAAATCGGTATTTTTCACTATTCAATGAAAAATCATTATTTTCTAAAAGAATACAAAAATGTCTCCCTAAGTTAATATATATATTATGATTTAAAAAATTATATTAATTTTATAAAATAACATTTAAAGAATTTTCAAAATATAAATATATTATTTTCTCATAAAATTAATAAAAATCATTTTTAAAATAAATGTGTTTTTTGTAGAATAAAATCTTTATTAAGGTTTAGTGATTATTTTTTAATAATTTATAAAAAAATTATATTGAGTATTACCTTTATATATATTTCATAAATTATTTCATACTATTCAAACCTTCCAATTTAATGGTTAGGTTATATTTTTCATTTTTAAATAATAATATTTTAATATCATATCATGGAGTGTTTAAACTCAATGTTTCATGTAATACAAGCTAACAAATAAATAAAATTTATTTAAAGATAAATATATTTTAAATTATTAGGATTCTACAACACCGGCACCAAACACTCTCCCTACTACAAAGAGAGGACCTCTAGAGACTTTTCCATCATCAGAGACTCTAGACGGAACTGGTAGAAGAAGAGGGTCTTGAAACCCTTTCAATCCAAGCTCATGTGCCTATCTTCCTGTATCATGGAATACCACCATATCTTGTTAGGAACCTAAATTATAAAAATTTCATACTTCACCTTGATATTATCAAGTGTATCTAGGAATCAGAAGATCTAATCGATCTTGTTGAACCAGTCCTCCACCTCTTGGGAACTTTGGTACCCTTAAAAGATTTGGGATTCTCACATAAGAACTCCTGAGATTGAACCATGCCTCCTATAACTCTTGGGTGTAACTAAAAAATTACTCTATGAAATTGTGGTACATTTTGGTTCATGACATGAAATTCTTTCACGAGAGTCTCTATAAGATTCTGGTCTAAAGGTGGATTCCCTCGAGGTGCATCTGTTTCACCCTATTGTGGAACATGTGGAAGACATCTTAGAGGAATATCATTGTACACCAAAAACAAAAGAAATGGTCATACAATAGGATAATCTCAATTCAAAAAATAAAACCAAAGGAAAAAACTAATATTAAGATCAATAACTCAACACAAGAGGCACACATCCCTGTATCCCATAGTAACTTCAGTCTTATCATGAAAAGTGCTGACCACACACTCACTACAACCAGCCTATTAAATCTCAGTAATCCTTTCTTCACTATAATATATTACCCAATACATATAATTACCATGATCGAATAGAAATATTTTAATGAACTAGCCTGTGATACCCACAAAAGTTGACACTTGACCCAATATTTTATATACCTAAAGGGCATTCCCAATCCCCATAGGCTGGAAACTAGCACCCATATATCAACAATAACCATAGGGAATTATTTCACCCAACTTGAAAATAGAAAATACGACATATATATACACATAAAAAATAAATAGTGTAAAATGAACAAGAAATGTATGTTATAACTAATAGGGAGAAGCATAAATGATACAACTCAAAATAAGCTAAACAAACTCCAAGGTACGAGTCCAAAAAGAAACAAAAAACCCCAAAATTAGAAACAACTACTCCATTTTATAAGTATATGATGTCCCACTATCTCACCACCAACTACCCAATACCAACTGACTAAACCCTTTCCACCTCACTCTGGAACCTTAACTTTCCCTACATCAAAATACATTACCAGGTCTATACACCACTAAAGGGGTGTATAGGGTGTGAGCTAAATAGGATCATTATGATCCCACCCCGATGTTCCTTAATAAGTCTCTAGATAAAAATCCAAACATGCTTAAAATTAATAAAAACAATCCATGATAATTGTTTCAATAGTTTTTATATCAAAATCATTGTAAAAAATTCTCCATTTTCCAATGTTCTAAATAATCTAGGTAAAATAGTTTCAAATTAATTCATATATATCAAACAAGTAATCAAATCCAAGAGATACAAACTAAAGAATAGTTATATAACACCAAGGATCACTATAGGTTAGGATAACTAGAACAATCATACCAAAAAATAGACAATCACATACATAAATCCCCAAGACATATGCATAGAATCTAGGGAGAAAAGGTACACCCCATAAAGTGACGCTCCCAACAGGGTCTAACAAGTCCCTAGTAACTTAGCCTAAAAAGTGGATGAAAACCCCATGAGTGAACCCCTATACAATAACAATAGATGGTACATATCACTACACCTTACACATAAGTACTCAAGGCTTCCCATTAGCTACATTTTCCAAATCATTTCAATAAAACCATGATTTGAAAATCATTTCATAAATACATTACACAATTCATTGAAAATACCTTTTCTTTTACAAAAAAATGGAAAACCACATTCTCTCAAAAACCTTTTTACACGAAAAAGTTAATAAATCATTCTAATTCATTTATAAAACAATTTATAAAACCAGAGTATTCAATGTTCATCAAACACAAACTTGATAGGGAACCACCTACCTCAAACTCATGCCACAAATTCCAACAATAGGATCCACTAACACATGAATGAATTAAAATAAAATAATAGAGGACCTATAATCCATTCTCACATCTTAGAATCACATTAAACAAAGAAAACTGACAGTAGAGAGGGTAGACCATAATATACCTCAAAGAACATTCACCTGTTGCATTGCAACTAATAGAGGATCGAACCCCAAAAGATGATCGCATAATAGATCTAGAAAAATCACATGAGAATAAATATGTGATCAATAGATTCTATAAATGGGGATTAGTATCATTGTCATTAACAATGGAAATGAATAATTTGAAAGGCCACTTACCAGGAAAAAGTGACATGATTTTCATGAAGATCGAACATTGAACATAGGAACATAAAAGGATAGGAGATAGAAAAATCACACCTATAATCTATTAGAGTTTTATAATTACAACTTCACATGAATGGAAGGTAAAAACTAGTGGTTGGAAAGGTTTAAATCATAAACCAGTAATTTATAGCATAAAACCCCATAATCTAATTATGTTGAAAAATACATTTCCTTGGGTTAATTTTATACTAATAAATAAATTTAAATCATAAAAAATGGTTTTACGATATAACAAAAATTTACAATATAAAAAAGGATTTTACATTTATCAAGATTCTTATGCCATAAACCATCTTATAGGGGGTTCATAATGAAGGGATTATGTTGTAAGATAGAAATTATGACATAAAAATATCCATGATACAATATATACCCCAAGTTCTATAGGAAACTCCCAAAATGATTCCCATACCAAAGAGACAATCCCTCAAACAAGAAAAATAGAATACCTTGAAAATCTTGGATGTTACACTTGAATTTATATGATATAGAGAAAATATCCCATTGGGAGGAAATTTAATATAGGTTTTCTCATAGATAAAGTATCCTATGAGTGGTGAGGAATTTCATTAGAGCTATAAAAGTCACATGTGGGTTGGAAATTCAAAACGGGCTAGCCTTGGGAAATTTCTTATTATATAGATAAAATATCATATAAGGATATGAAATTTCCTATACCAGGAAAAAATGTATTATAGGAATAACCATAATTTTTACAAATTAAAAATGTTCTATGTAGGATATTAATGTTATACAGGCATTGAAAAGTTGTGTGTGTGCTATAAATCTCCCATGTAGGGAGAAGATATCACATGGTCCTTGAAAATTTCTTACAAAATCTTCACGCCTTTGTCATTTTTTAGACCCATAACCAATAAAAATACAATAATCAATGTATCATTTATTCAAACTAAATTAAAAATTGATTAAAGTAATAAAAATCATAATTAACATCCTTTAAAAAATGAAATTACCTAATTAAAAATCAATTTATGGGTTCTAAATTCAATCCAAAAAAATAATAAACAACTAAAAATAAAGTTAAAATCCATTTATAAAATTAAATCAAAATTCACTAAAACAAAAAAAAAATCAATAATTTAATCGGGTTCTAGATCAATTAGGTGGTTTATTAGCAATGAAAAGTAGTCAAAAGTTTTGGGAAATCTTGGATCTCAACACCCCACACACCAACACCTCTTCATTCATAGGAAATCTAATGAATTCACAATAAAAAAAATATTATCCTACCTAGGTTCAAACATACATACTATAAATTAATGAAAACAAAATTTTATCCATCATTGTTATTATCATTCCTCCTTCATGAATCTTATCCACAACCCTCATTTCAATTTAAGAAAAAGTTTCAGCTCTAGGTTTCCAGAAAAAATTTAACTTAATTAAATCAAGATTATAATAAGTAAAGCCTTTCTAAATCCCTCTCCCCTGATATTCATTTTATAAACTTCCTTTTCAAACTTACTTGATACTTCCTAAATGAAATTCATATATATCATCTTCCCATTCTTTATCCAAGATCAAAATTCCCAAAAAAATATCATCCCCTTTATCAATTTTTACTTATTAAATTTTTCCCATCCATGTATGTACAAATAACTTATTGGATGACTACAAATAAACCCAAAACTAAACCACCATATAATTTTAGTTATACCATATAACTAATTATAATCATAAAATCATAGAATCAATTCTTGGGAATCTAATTCTCAAGTATCTCTAACTATTATTTGATGGATAACACACACACACAAATGTGCTTATGTTGACTTAGAGAGACTTCTATATCAGTTCTCATCAAATTATTTTACTCCAATTCATATGATCTATCCAAATGTATATTATAGAGTCTCCCTAAGGTTTTAATAAATCACAATGGGTAGTTCTCCTAAGTTTAAGTTCAAAAGTATAGTTTCTTCATACAATCATTTTGATTCCACCATGATTTTTTTCATTGAAAACCCTTTTAATAGGTTCTAAAGTGAACACATCCATAAAATTAGTGGTAAAATTTACTTATCAATCATATAATTTCAATAATGTTAGAATTAATGAATCTATCAAGCCTAGTATGAAATTTTACACTAGGCAGGACAATTTTAACTTTCAATTTTACTAGCTTAAAAAGACTCCAAAAGATTAAAAAAATAAAAAATAAGAAATTATTCATAGATTATGAAAAAAATTATTCAACACTTTTTTATTTATTTCAAGAAAAAGTCTAAAAATAGGGAAAATTAGGCAGCTCAAAAAATATTTACAACATAAGATGCTTTTTCCTCTCATGTTGACTTATATTAGAAACAAATTCAATTAATTCCAACATTCATTTATCATGGAATAAAAAATTTATAAATTTATATATAGAAAAATTTGAAAAAATATACAACTTGGTTTTACTTATTAAATAATAGTAGAGAGGATTATGGAATCCTCCTTTTCTACCTTCCATAAATCTTCATGAAATATTCATTGCTATTGTCCGTTCACCTTGAGTGGGTTCTATGATTTAGCTCCTTTGATATCAACTAAACTTAATGGAAATGTATTATCTATTATAAATGTTCCATTCCATTTAGAACGAATCTTAATAAGCATTAGATTCATCCTTGGGGATAACATCAAAACTTTATATCCAATTTAAAAGAATATTTTCCAAATAATTCTATCATGGATAGATCTAGAATTTGTTTACATAGAATATAATTCTCAGAATATTCTCTCCTCAACCCCTCTAGTTCTATCATTTATAGCATCCTTTTCTCTATAGCCTTTCCAAACTCCATGTTCACTCTCTTCACTACCTATTAGGCTTTTTGTTACATCTCAATAGGCATGAGTAAATTATTTCCATAAATAATTATGTAAGGAAACATACCTAGGGAGGTTTTTAATGAAGTCTTGGATTCTTACAGTGAATCTCCAAGCTTCTTATTCTAGTACTATTAGTTAGGTCGCACTATTATTTTCAAAATCCTTTTTATT
Source organism: Viscum album (assembly GCA_963277665.1). Classification (NCBI taxonomy): domain Eukaryota; kingdom Viridiplantae; phylum Streptophyta; class Magnoliopsida; order Santalales; family Viscaceae; genus Viscum; species Viscum album. Next base: position 1,103,040,678 of record OY728150.1, on the reverse strand, counting down.
TCCCTATTGGATACCTAAGTCTTACAATTTTTTTGGGGGTGGTAGGTAGTAGAGTTTGTGTGGTACAACCTATATTTCTTCATGAGGGCTTCCATAAATGGATCCCTTGATCACTGATTATGTCTTGATGCCCTCCAAAACTATAAAGAAAAATATTTGATCTTAGAAACTAAATAAAAACTTTTGCATCATCATTTCATGGTGTTTATGATTCAATACACATTTAATAATTATCTCATACTATATAGATATAGTAAAATTCAAAATAAATAGAAAATGGACCCATGAAATCTAATCCCTATACATTAAATATTTTATAAAAAATAAAAGTTTTTTAGGGTATTTTCTATATTTTAGAAACCCCTCTAATTTGTAGATTTGACATGTTTTAAAAAAACCATGATATTTTTAAAAATGTATGTCCAAAATAAAAAAATTTATAAAGAATTATATATTATTTGAGGTCAAAAATTTCCTCAACATGAAATCATATAATAATATAAAATAATAGATGTTACCTCATACTCAAGGATAAATCTCCTAATCATTTGGTCTCTAAAAATTTCTATAAATAAGGATCATCCCAACTATAATATTATGAATCAAATTTTATAATAGAATATTAATTATTAGTAAATAAGGATGATACCTTTAATGTGAAAAAAGTTTGTAAAAATTCAGAATACTATGGCACTTGGGTGACTTTGTAAAACTGCTAACTATTGAGAGAATCATTTAAGGTTTCTTTGACTATTGTTTCCACCTCAATAATGTGGGAATCCTACTCATGTGATCTATAAAAAAAATTCTCAAATACCTTATTACATTTTATTTCTATGTTTTATTATTGTAAAATCATTACCCATATCACTAATCTCATATTTTCCTCAGATTTATTGATCAAATACCCTAGTATTTCATGATCATAAAAAACAATTACTATATTTCCTATAAAATATGGGTGAAATTTTTCAAAGGAAACAACAATAGACAAAAAATCATTCTCTATTGTTTTATATCGATATGGGATGTGTCTATGGTTTTTTAAGGGTATTCTATCACATTTGAGTTACCATTAATACTTTAGTATAACAAAGATCTTATGGCTATGTTTGAGGAATTACACAACATCTCAATGGGGTATTCTAGTTGGGTGGAATAATTATAGGTGATGTAGTCAAGATCTATTTAATTTTTTTAAAATATGTTATGCCTAAGTCATCAAACAAAAAATTTATTTCCTTTTTCAGATGGTTAATTATGAGTGGATAAAATTTTATAAAATATTAAATACACCTCTTATAAATTCATGCATGGACTAAAAATGATCTAATATATCTCATAGTGGTGGGGTAACATAGTTTGGAAAGGATATAAACCTTATACTTATCTACATAAATTCCATCCTTATAAATTAAATGGCCTAAAACATTTCATTTTACAACGTGAAATGAAAATTTTTTAAGTTTAAAACTATTTTTTTCTTAATTAATTTCTTTAAAAAAATATAGTTTTTCAAGATAGGTTACAAAGCATGAACCATAAATAGAAAAATGATTAAGAAAAACCTCTAATAATCTCTCAATCAGATATGAAAATATTATTACAATGAAAAATTGAATATTACCTGAGAGAATGTAAAACCTAAATGGAATCATTTGGTAAGAAAACATACTAAATGGAAAATTGAATTTCAATTTGTCCATATATTCTCGTTCTATAGGAACCTGAAAATGTCTATAAAATCCATTAAGAAAAAAATAATGACCTTTACCAACTAATTTTTATGATGGTTTTTCTAAAAAAGGGATGGGTAAATGGTACTTTTGAGTCGCATGATTTTATCTCTTATAGTAAAAGGAGACCCTATAACTGTTCTTAGTCCTAGTGGTTACTAATTTATTATTCTCATTTTTTACAATGGTGAATCTAATTTTCTTGGGAATAATCTGAATGGGTCTCACCCATTAGGAATTCAAGTTGGGTTATATGATTTTATCTCATAATAATATTTTAATTTCTTTTTTAAAAACTTCCATAAGGGTTTGGTGGGCCATCTTTGGGGTTGTCTCATAGGTTTGGAATCATTTTTAAGGAGTATCTAGTGCACACAGGATATTGGAATAATGCCTAAGATGTATCCTAATGACCAACATATGTACTAAGAATATTGTTTTATAATGTTCAACAATTGGTTTTTTTAATTGAGTTCCAATGTTTTTGAAATTATAACAAGGAACTTTTTATTTTCTATAACAAAAACATATTTCATATTAGAGGTAAATAACACTAGTTCCAATTTAGGGGGTTGTTCTGGTGATGGTTTTAACTCATTATTCTACATGTTTTCAACTTTCAAATGTAATACATAACTTTTAATGTAATAATTGAGAAAATAATCAAAATAAAATTCAATAAGTTCCTAAAACTTTTTGGCACATAGTACTATTTCTAGATTTACTCATTATCAAAAATAGATTCATCAGAAAAATTAGACGATTATAAGGCTTCTTTTAGATGAATTACTTCATAAAATATTTCAATATCTACCATAGAATAATAATGAATTTCATAGTGTGACAATGAAAAAATTATATTGTTCATCTGGAATGTATTTCATTGAATTTAAAATGATAAAGTTCACTATCACTTCCACAAAATTTATTTAAAGTGTTTTGTCATGAACACTTATTATGGTTTTATAAGTTTTAAGAAATATATTTCCTAAAATTATAGGGGAATAAGCATTACCTATTTATTTATATAGATTAAAAATATAAAATTTAGTAGGAAATAATTTTCCTTTTACTCTTACCAAAACATCATGTAAAACTCCAATTGGGTAGGTAGTGGTTAGGTTGAAAAGTGGAAAAACTAACTGGGTTGTCTTGAGTTATTATATTTTTAGGGAATAGTAGACTAAGGAATAACATTAATTGATGATTCTAAGTCACAAAGTGAATTGGAAAAAGAAATATCTCCTATGGTAAAAGGGATAGTAAATATACTTAGGTCTTGAAATTTCCTAGGTAGTTATGGGATTATTAGAGTAGAAACATTTCTACCTAAACTCACCATTTCATATCATTGTAATTTTCAATTCATTATGCACAACTCCTTAAAAAATATTTCATAAATTTGAATTTGATTGATGGACTCTAGTAAATGGATGTTGATATCTAACTTCTTGAATGTTTACAATTACTATTATTATAAGGATTATTCACTAATCTTCTTAGGTGGTTTTACTCTTACAGGGAAGGGAGGTTCTGGTCGTTTTAGGCCCTCCATCTTAGTTATTCCCTTTAATTTCTTCACTGGTTGTATCTCTATAGGGAATATCTCTTTATATTTCTTTTTAGGGATATATTTTTAATGTTATTTAGGCTTCCCAATTTCGATTTCATCTCTTAATGGTGATTATTCAATAGACTTCACCTAACTAAAACTCCTTAATGAAATAAAACTAACATCATCCTTGGTGATAATAATTAATTAGGTAACAAGTTTACCTGAACCTTGATTTACCAATTTATCAAAGGTGGAAATAATATGGATGAACTGATTTTTTGATCACATGACTATCTTGGGACATGGTCAAAAAATATTTTACTACTCATGAATATTGAATGGGGATAGACAAGGTTGTTTTCTAAGGAGTGTATGGGTCTATTCTCCACTATTCTCAATATATTATATAATTGTTTTCTTTTTTATAATATAATTAAAGGAAGTTGGGGTATTATTGTGGTGTCTGTGCATGCAAATAAAATAAACTATGAAAAACATAAACAAATGTTATCGGTGCGTACAATGAAAGCTGGTGTGATGTGGATTTAAAAATTTTCACCATTGATAAACATAAAAATATAAACATTTGAAAAGTGCAACCCCAATAAAATATTTAGTATCCCATATGATGAATTTTAAGCACGAAATATAAAACGAATAATACCACGTTCGATCTGAATCCATGCTCGATATCTTCTTGACATCATTGACAGTTGTTTCATGTATCCAAATGAAAACCCATATAGATCATCCAAACATTCTTCAAAATTATTTCACAACATTGATCATTGAATTCAGGATGTTAATGTGGATATCTAGTGATGCCTTTGTCATCCGGTTTATCACCGCGACAATGATCCACTGATCCTTGAATAAGAACTTTGATCAAGAGCTCAAATCCTCTAATTCTCTCTATAGGAAGAGGGAGAGGATATAAAGGCTCTCATCCAATGTGTGATGAATTGTATAATGCATGGGACCCTCTCCTAACTTATATAGTGAGTAAATAAAACTACTTAGAAAGGGTCCATGACCCAAAAATATTTATTACTTACTATAAAGGTCATCTTATGACTACTTTACTGATTCATAAATATCATTTATATTTTTATCACTTACTTGTAAAATAATTAAAATATAATTTGATAAAAGTGAGTCATTAACTCATCTCTTCATTCCCACAAATATTAAACAAAACATAAATGTTATAAGAATATTCAATCATATAATATTTTCCACATATTTACTTTAATACTTGTAAATGAATTTAATAAATAAATTTAGTACCAATTATTTTAAAATTGAATAATATAAATTTATTTATTCATTATAGATCGCATATTTTTGGACATATATTGAACCTTGTGATGGGTCCCACAATGTCCTAAATTCATATTCATCAGAATAGGGAGGAATTTTGAAAATTCTATTGTGTGTGACTCTCTAGGACCTTATCTTGATAGCAGTAAATACTATTCATAGACTAGGAGCAGATTCGAGCAACCTATAAAGGACCTTACGGAGATAAAGATTAATCATAATAATGAAATCCTTATTACAAACACATTTCATGTAATATAATCTATTTTTTATCATGATATATCATAAAGAAATATGCCACTTTATGTCATAATATATTCTTGTTTTATTATCTATTAACCTTACTAGATGAACTTACCTTCTAATACCATGTTCATGGGTTTAGTAAAGGTACTACCATCCTGATCGACTGGGTTTGAGATATCTCTTCCTATCAGAAGAAGAAAAGTCAATCTTTATTATTCAATAAATTTCATAAAACTAATGACACACCCAAAACAATTTAACTTGTAATGAATTCATTTCCATATCTTTTGTCTTACATCAAAGTACATGATAAAATAGTATAAACTTATAATAATATAAATTTAGGAGACCATTACACATTTTTGAAGATAGGAACTTCTAATTACACTTGAAGCATGTGGTGTTCCTATTGGAAGGTCAGTCCTCATGATCTCATATACTGAAGATCACCAAGTGAAAACTTTATGATAAGAAGTCTTGATGATTATGAGCCCCTAAAACCTGATATTTAGATATCATATGTGTCTAGTCATAATGATATATCTATAATAGAGGAAATATTTTTAAGATTATTTTCATGGTATCTAGAGATTCTCATTATATATTGAGAACTGATATAACCTTTTTATATGAAAAATAATCTATGGAAATTACCATGTAAATTGTGGGTGCAGAAATATCTACACTATCATGGTAAGTGTACATCATGAATAACTCGCTATATATATCATATGGTAATCAGAAATTACTATTTAGATGGGTATAGGGAACCTACTATTAAAACATGGGGAAAGGGGTCTGTCTAAGGTTAGGAAAACATGAGTCATTAACTATACAAATTGACTACTTATGATCCATTAATAATCCATTAAATACTATTTTAGGGATTACCAACCTCAACTTATTTTGTACGGACTAGTTCTCCTTCAAAAATATCATAGGTACACCAACTCTCACATTTTCTATGGTGCTATGTGATGGACATACCACCACCATAGACAATCCACCACCCTTCACATATTCTCAGTCACACAATGTTTATCCCACTATCCACATGACTCAAATTTTATGGGTTATGGACCAATAAAATGGATGGGAAATTATTTGGTATAAGTTGGATTGAAGCTATGTAGATTTCCAAGATAAAGTGAGAAATATCTTCAAAATCCCAATTTAAGTCCTCTCCCCATTAAAAAATAATAAAAAACAAGACTAAATTTGAGAAGGGACATGGGATCACAATAAAACCTCCCCTCAGGCTCAACCTTGGGTTAGTACTCCATTACCATGGAGTTGAGTGATCACTCTTAAAAAATTAAATAAGATCACAAACACAATAAGAATAGAGAAAGAGAATAAAATTTCACTTCACATAATATAAACATATTAGATATTACAAAAGTATAAGAAGAAAAATTTTAGGATTTGAGCACATCCCATTGAGGGGGATTGAGAGTTCCAATATTCCTCATCCCATTTTTATAACTTAACCCAAACCCTATTAATAGAATGTAAATAAAGAAAAAAAATGTATCGAGCTATAATAATCATCCCATGATTGAGCTTTGTACTCTTTCAAAAAAAATCATGAGTTGGCTTGCTTAATTATTTTTCATTTATAGTGGAAATTAGGTTCTTATCATTGTAATTTTTAAAGTGATGTTGAAATAATTTCATGGGGAGTTCGAGAAAATGGTGCACATGTTGGCTGGTTCAAATTTTAGTAAAGGTGGGACTGGGCCTGAGTTGGTGGGGCTCAAAATCAGCTGGCCTAGTTGAGTCTTTGTTGTACTTCAGTGGAGAAATCCTACATAAAATTAAACCATTATAAAGCCCTGATTGAAGGCTAATGGGTGATCTATTTTCAAGTAAGTATTAGTAGGATAGGTGTTGGTTTGGTTTTCATGGAGGAGGAATTGGATGGGTGATGCTTCATTTCATTTCAGTTCTTTGTGTGTAGTGATCATGAGTGTAACAGGAACAAAGAAGATAAACATGGCATGTTTACTTAGAGTTGGGATCTATTTTATGTCTTTAGGATTGAGGCTAGAGAACTAAAAGTGTATAGATATACTTAGTATGTTGGTTCATGAATCTTCATAGCATCGATAAGATAATATTATCATTCCATCAAACACTTGGAAGGAGGGTGAGATAAAACAAATGATAATGTCACTTGGAGATTGTAGTTTCTCATAGAACATGTTTAAATATAAACAAAAGTATAATTTCATGAAGCAATAAGTTATTTGGTAGATACTATTGTGCATTAAATCCTTTATTTAGAGTAGGCTTCTCATTTTCATGAGCACAACTGGTTTGGAACTGTAAGGGATACCTACCTGTGGGTTTTAATGGAACGAGGATAGAAGTGTCTAAACCTGCACTAATTCTAGGATCTTTTTTAGGCTTCCATGGGTGAAAATTGGTTCACTATAAGAGCTGGGATCTATCATTGGGATCCTTTAAAAATGTCATGCTTGATAATTAAAGCTGGTGTTTTTTCAATGAATACTTATTGGGATTCAGGAAGAATGGATTTCCAAGGTCACTACATGTAGGTGTAATATGTATTATTACCATTTGAATAATAAAATACTTATTTCGTCCCCCATGTATTTAGGTAACCCGGACCAAATTACATTAAATTTGTGTCCTATTTTTTGTGTTGTTTCTCTACTTGACTAAGTAATTTTGAGCATGGGTGAGGCTTCCACACAAAAAATTAGTATCAAATCATGAATTAAATTACCTATTAATAAATCGAATCCCCCTGGTGTGAACCCATTTTCCATGAAATAAGGCCCTGAAACCCTCCACCGACTGCTTGAAACTAATTTTCGAGATCCACACCCCTTGTGCGAAGATACAATCACTACTGTCTGTACTTCATGCTCAAAGATTTTTCTGAAACCTAGACTTTTATGGTTTGATATATATTTTTTTCTCCTCTCCAATAGTCTATTTTTTTCTATTTAAAACCTGGATTGGAAAGGTTTTGGAATCCATGTGATGTGTGTTTTGTGTATGGATGAAAAAAAAGTAAATTCACTTGTTTTTAAATTCAAAAGAGGGTCTTAGAAAGTTTCCTACATGTGAAAAAAAGGAATGAATCATTTTTTTTAAAATTAAGTGGAGGTACCACATGATTTTTCAAGGGGGTGGGGGTTCATGAGTTGGAAATTCTGTATTTTAAAAATATTTTTGGCCATTTTTTGGTATATTTGAAAAAAAAACTTTTTAAGAAATTTTGGCACTCATTTGCAATCTGATTTTAGAATTTTTTATTATTCTAGATTCATTGTTGAAATGTATTTTTGGAAGTTATGGTATTTTTTATAGAGAATACCGAAGTTGAAAGTAGTACCGTTCTAAACTAGTAGTATATTTAAAATACACATACCAGGACTTCAAGTACTTCCGGACATAGAAATATAGTGTTCAACACCAAATTTGAGGTGAAGAAATTTTATAGTCCAAATATCTTCAATATGTGGAAATGTGAATTCTTTTATGTTCTAACTCAGAATGAGTTAGATATCACTTTGGAATAAAATTTTTCTAATATATATGATAATGATTTGAGGATACTGAATCGTTAATCCTATAATATTATCCAAATTTTTTTGGTGAAAGATCATAAATATAGTGTGATGATTGAAACTTTGAAGAATATTTTGTGAAAAAATTTATAGAATAAGTACATGTAAAAAATAATAAAAAATCAACTCTACTTGAAAAATAAATTGTTCAAATTTCAGTATAAGGAAGGTATGTCCATGATTAAGCAACTAGACCATTTTAATAAAATTTTGGCAGATTTTAAAATTTTGTAGGTAATGATTGGAGATAAATAAATTGTTTTTTTGCTGAACTCTATACCAAAGAGTTATGATTAACTTTCTACTATATTTCTATATGGTAAAGATGGGGTAAATTTTTTTGATGTATCAAATGACATAGTTAATAATATTTATTGGTGGAAGGACAAGTATGACCATAGAGATTATGCATTAGATTCATTGATAGAAACTATAGTAAGATCATCTAGAAGGAATCCTGGAGGATTCAGAAAAAGTGAATCCAAATTTAATTCAACAAGAGAATTTATTTATAGATGTCCAAAAAAATATGAGTGTACCTATTTTAATAAAAAATCGCACTAGAATAAGGATTGTCCCAAAATTGTGAAACTAAATGTGAATGTTGTATAGAAATTGAGGATGTTGAAGATACCAATTTCCTCATTTACTCAATGATAAACCATTTAGAAGATTGGATTCTTGATCTAAGTTATTCATTCTATATGTGTAGGAATCGAGATCGGTTTTCAATACTTAATGAATCTGATGAATTTTTGGTGCTTATAGAAAATTAACACCTTTTCCACATGAGAGGTATTGTAATAATACAGTTGAGGATTCATGATGGTATAAATCGATGCCTTACAAATGTAAGATATGTACCAGAATTAGAGAATAACCTTATATTTCTTAGAGTCTTGGATAAGCTTGGTTACTATATAACCATTTAATACAAGTCATGAAAGTAATCTGTGGTTAACTCCTTGTGATGAAAGTTATTTGAGAATATGTTTTGTATTATTTGAATACTGAGAATATTATAGGTGGAGTGGTGATATCAGATGAGATTATCGCCACTGGTAGAACATGAAAGACCCTATGGATACCTTCTGGTATGATGATATGGTTAGATATTCTCTTTCTATAATCAAATATGATGTTCCAGAAATCTATTGAGATTTTTTTAAAAGAAAATAATTGAACTAGTGGAAGTATTCTATGGGATAAGAAATGAACTCACTGCATCAAAATCAAACATGGAATCTTGTTCCTCCTCTGAAGGACAAGAAAGTAGTAGCGTGAAAATGGGTGTTTTTGAAGAAGGAATATGACACTACCAAGAACAGTATCAGGTTCAAGTCTAAATCATTACTAAGGTATATTCACACAAGTAAGGGATATATTACAATGAGGTATTTTTTCATATTGTTAAGAATGCATCTATACAAATTTTATTGGAATTTATTTCACGGTTTGATATGTAGTTAGCTTAACTTGATGTTGAGATAAAATTTATTAATATATCATTAGATGAAGAGATATATATGATAAAACATGACGTTTTTTGTTTACCTATACATTATAATTAGGTTTACAGATTATAAAAATCATTTTATGACCTCAAGTAGTCGACAAAGACAGTGGTAAGAAATTTTGTACACTTTTAAGCTAAATCAGAGATATATATGAAGTTGTTTTGATCATTGTGTTAACTTTAGGAAACTTCCTGATGGGAGTTTTATATAATTTCTTTTATATGTTGATGATATATTGATTTCATGTAAAAGAGATGTGGGGATTAATGGGTTGAAAGCTCAATTCAGCTCAGAGTTTGAGATAAAAGATCTTAGAGAGGCTAAGAAAATTATTGGGATGGATATTGGGCGAGACATATCTAAAAGACCCTTTTCTTATGATATGTTAACACAACATGTTATGTAATTAATAGAGTTTTTATAAGACCTATCTTAAAGAAAACACCCTATGAGTTATGTAATAATAGAAATACCAAATTAGGGTACTTTAAAGTATTTTTATGAAAGGTTCATATCATAAAAACCAAAAATATCTTGGTAAATTTGATCCAAAATCTAGTGTATGTATCATCCTAAGTTATTCTATTACTTCCAAATCTTATATAGTTTTCAAAAAAACCTAAGTATTGTTGAAGAATCAACTCATGTGATGTTTGATGAAAATGATTCTTTTGATCACAAATTGACTCAAATTGATGAGCTTAGTGATTCTCTTAAGGACATGAGACTTGAAACCCTTTTTAACAATAATAAGGATGATGATTTTGAACTTTATTATTTTGAAAAAAATCATGTAATGGTTGGTACTTGTGAATGAGAAATTATGTTAACTAGAAAACCTAGAAACCTTAAGGAACATCCTCTAAAAATAGTTATATGAATTTTGGATAAAGGAGTTAGGAATAGAAGTAATATAGGAAATTTATTAGAGTTATTTTCATTTTTATCCCAACAATAACCTATAATTTTATAATTATAATTATCTAATGAAATTTGGGTTTTATCTATACAAGAAAAGCTAAACAAGTTCCAGATAAACAAGGTATAGAAATTAGTTGATAGACCCTCTAACTATCCTGTTATTAGGACTAAATGGGTGTTTAAAAATAAATAGTATAATCAAGTTTTGATCAATAGAAATAAATCTAGATTAGTTTCAAAAGGTTACAATCAAGAAGAATGGATATATTATGAAGAGACCTTTTTCCCTATAGCTAGGTTAGAAGTAATTATAATCCTTCTAGAATATTCGTATTATATGAATTTCAAATTATATTAATTAGATGTTAAATTAACTTTTCTAAATGTATTTTTAATTTAGGAAGTGTATGTTGAACAAACTCTTAGTTTTTAATTCCCTTGTATTCAAAATTCTATTTTTAAACATACCAAAGCTCTCTATAGACTTAAACAAGTACTTAGATCATGGTATGTGAGATTAAGCTCTTTTATTTTGTCAAATGGTTTTTATATCAGGAAGTAAAATCCTATATTATTTACGAAAATTTAATATTCATATATTTTTAGGTAAAAATATATATTAATGATTTTTTTGGGTCAACAAACAAAAAATTATGTGATAATTTTTCAAAACATATGAAAAAAGAGTTTGAAATGAGTATGGTGGGTGAGTTAAATTATTTCCTTTGATTTAAAATTTATCAAAAAGATTTTTTAAATGTATTAAATCAAATAAAATACAGACATGATTTACTTAAAAAAATTTGAATTGAAAATAATAAGAGTTATAAAAATACTATGAACTCTAATATTAAACTTGATATGGATGAGGTTGGAAAATTATTTAATAACAATTTATATAGTGGAATCATTAAAATCTTGCTTTTTCATATTGAAAGTATACCAAACATTATATTTTAAGTATTCATTTGTCAAATATTTCAATAAAATTCAAAATAATATCATTGAAATGCTACCAAAACATTTAAGATATTTAAAATCAAATATTTATATTTCTCTACTTTTTCCAAAAACTTCTGATTTTAATTTAACTTCATATTTGGATGATAATTTTGGTGGTTGTAGACTAGATATGAATAGAAACTTAGGACCCTATCATTTTATTGGTATATATATAGTATCTTGTTTGAGTAAGAAATAAAACTCTACAACATTATGAACTACTAAAGATGAATATATTATTGTAGGAATTTTTTATGAACAAGTGTTGTGGATGAAACACACCCTAATGGATTTTGAAATCAATTCAAATTGTTCTTCAATCAAATGGGATGACACAAGTGCTATCAACATTTAAAATAATCCAATAAACCATTCTATAATAAATAACATTGATTTAAGGCATCATTTATTGAGAGATCATGCATAAAAAGGTGATATATCTTTAGAATTTGTTTGGATAGAAAACCAATTAGCATAAATCTTTACAAAATATTTATTAGCTGAAAAATGATTCTATCAAATCCGAATTAGATCTGTTTAATTTTACTTAATTTTGTTTTAATTAATGTTATAAAATTAAATAATTGTATATATATATATATTTGGCAAATATTTAATTTTCATTATTTCATTCAAGATTTAACATATTAAGTTTGAATATTATTCATATACATTTTGGAAATGTATGCTGGTTTTGTTATGATTACTCTACACATAACACTATATTACCCTTTGTTTACCCAAAAAAAATAAATTTATTTTTGCATGATAAACCCTTGTGAACATTTGAACCTTCATATACTTTCCATCTAAACCTTTCCACCCTAATCCTTTAATCTTCCCAACCAATTTCCAAAATGATGAAATATAAAATAATAGATGGTTATACCTTTAGAAGATTCAAAAATCCAAGGACCACTAGAAAATATTTGAGTAGAAGATCCATCGATTTTATTTGGCTAGATGGTATTGATATGTTACTTAAAAATTTTATATACCATCAAGGTTGGAAATTAATTTTTAATGAAAAACTAACTGTATTTTTTATGTGAAATAAGTTAGAGAGTTTTATGTTATGGTTGTATTTAATTTTTGAGATAATGAATATATGGTCACAATGAATATAAACCATAAGATATTTTTGATATTTTCATTGAAACTGGATGAAGTCTTTTGATGTCCTCATGAAGGACATATCAATTTTGATACATAATTAATTCCAATCAATGAAGTAAGTCTTCTAGAAATAATAAAGTCTCTTTTTGTAAGGTTATACATGGAGAAGAAGTCTATGAAAGATTTGGAACCTGAGAGAAAGGTTCTTGTAAAGTTCCTTCAGTATTCCATTGCGAAATAAAGCAGTGAGTTTGAAAAGGTTATTTTTCAAAAATTTATGTTATTATATCTATTTATGATACATAAACCAATGAATTCATAATGATATATTATGAGGTTTATGTTCCATATTCAAAACAAATTAGTAAATTTTTATCCTTTCAAAAGACTCTTGAACTTGGTTTTTAGTAAAGTTAGTGTTTGTATGGAAAAATCACTACAACAAATTGTTATTTATTAACAAAAATGAGTGAAAGTGTGTTAAGATTAATTGGTTTTTATGGGAGTTCATATTTGAATAAGTCGTTTCCAGTTACTTGAGAAGAATAAGTTGAGATAGACCTTGTGGCTACTCAGGGGGAGTCATATCAGATGGTAGTTTCTAGAGAATATATTTCTCAATATCCTATAAGTGCTCCTATTTAGATGTAAGAAACAGTTCAATGTATGTATTTATGAGATATTTTAGAAAATTAAACTCTCATTGAAAGGTGAATATGTGTGAGGGTTGTTGTTAAACCCAGGGAAGGAATTGTTCCGGAATTTAGTTCATCCCCCATTCAACATGATGTATTTCATGTTTCTTTCATTAGAGAATAATTGGCCTAATTCATTACTATATTTTTTAGTGTTAGATAGTAAAGGATCATCTCAAAAATATTAGGTGTTATCCCTATTTTTGATCTATCTCTATCTGGGGAGACATACAAAAAATCAAAAATAGAATCAGTTATTTTTGTTAATAAAAATGTTATTGGTGGTGAAGAAGAATAATAAGTAGAATATTCAAATAATTTTATTGTAAAAAGGATTGAAATATCAGAATCATGAGAACCATATCATGTAGAGAAATTGCCTTATATTGGTGAAAATAAAAAAATTGATGATGATCGGAGTATGAAAGTTCATCAGGACATGTTATCACCTATTCATAAAGCAAATACAAGTTCAAAATTTCCCACAATGTAATTGTATTTTGCTAATTAAAGAGATCAAAAGATCTATTTCAATATTATTTTTTAAGTGGACTCTTTGAAAAATAAATTAATTGATTTTAAATGTTAAATCATGACTTTTTATGAGAAATTTGTTTCTAAATATGGTGTTGGTGAATTAAAACTATTGATTCAATCTCTTTTGGAGAAGGTTTCGAAATAATATACTATATAAGCTTTAAATCAAGTGTATATAGAGTGAAAATTGAAATAATTTTTTCAGGTCATAGACACAATGAATTCTGCAATTTCTTCCATGAAATGTGAGATCATTTCTAAATAAATGTTATAACATCTTCAAAGAAATGTGGTTGCTAAAATTAAGAGGATTCATGCATTTTCATAAAACTCTATCTCGATTAGTGACAAATTTTATAATGAAATCAATTAATTACTGAAGGAAAGAGTACTGATATTTCAAAATGTTTTAGTTCAAGTGAAAAAGGATACCATATTTGTTATCATAGGGTTGAAAATTGGTTGGATTATTAGAAAATAATTTCAAAGTGTTAGAGGATATGTTTAGGTATTTTCATTAGTTGGTCGTAAAAATCTTAAAGTCATAATATTATGAATAATAATAATAAGAGGAAGGTGTTTTTAGTGAACCTTGGAAGAATCAAGTACCCTAGAAAGGAAAGTATATATATCTTGTTCATTCTGACTCTGCTCCAACTGATTATCTGGTTGGTCTATCAAAAAGGCAGTTTAAAACATTGAAGAAATTAGTTGTGAGATGTTCTAGGAAAATAGAATTGATTTTTTTTTGAAAATTTCTCTTATATAGGGAGGAATAGTTTTACGACACTCTTAGACTATTGAAATAATGATATATTGAAGATAATTGACACATGTGCAGAGGCTATATTTCATTTTTGAGGAATATATACTCTTATACCCCCTATTGTTGACTCTGATGACTTTATATCTTAGAGATTCAAAGAGTTATTAAACCCAATTGAAATTTATTCAAGAGAGAATATCATGTTTTCAAAAGAAGTTTCATTTCCTCTACTTGAACCCTCTTCTAATTTATCATTTATCCCTATAGATAACTTTGATGTGGTAATAACACAAAAAAATACTCTTGAAAATCAGTCTACCTTAGTAAGGATTTATTATGGTGGTAAAGTTGGACTTGGAGGATCTTTACTAACATGGTATGATGTTGTTAGAGAAATTTTTTATGCTTCTATTCCTACATCCTCATTTCCTATTGGACATCCATAATTTTTTATGATACCCCTTCCAAAAAACCATCTTACACATCAAAACAGACAAGCATTCTTGATTTGGTTGTTTAATTAAATATATCCATACAAACATTTGAATGGTGGTTTCAAAAACATTTGAATAGTTTCATGATTATGTTTCATGTTTCTAATGCCTTTATTTATTTATTTATTTCTTATGATAATTAATATTCAATGTTTTTATCTATTTTCTCAATGTTTTCAAATTTTATTATTCTTAGATTTCATTCACTGCTATCATTGTATGTTTTTTTACTCTTTATTGATTTTCTATAATTATTTGATGATTTTTCTGTTATTTCCCATATCTAATTAAAAATTTTGTCAATACAAGTTTATGCCAAACTCTGTTCATATTTAGTAGTTTTAACTATTTACACTTGTCATGTGACATAATTATTATATTATTTTTCCTTATCCTACATATTTTTTTATATAAAAAAGGGGATGAAGATAGAGGATACAAAAATTAAAATATATTTATGTAAAATTTAAAAAAAATCATTTAATGGGTTTTTTATCATAAAAAGAGAAAATTATTGGTAATTTTTATATAGTTCCAAAATATCTTAGTTTTTTTTGTGTTTTTATGATTCACAAAATCCCTATTTTTATGAAAAAGAGTTTATCTTGCGTGTTTTAGGTTTTATTCTATTATAAGTGGTGAGATATTTGTTTCAAATGAATTTATCTTATACTTAACCTAAGTGATTATCTTACAATGAGTAAAGTGTTTAATCTATGGAAAGCTATTTTATCTTACGAGAATATAGTTTTTAAAGTTTATCTTTTATTTTCTCAAAGTCATCAAACTCAGTGTTGAAAGTTTATCTTACTACGTAGGATATTATCTTACAATGGGAGTAAATTATCCACTGCATATTCAAAGCTAGATATTTCAGTTAGGAAGTAATTATAGAATGTCTTTATCCAATATAAAGGATATTCACAAAAAGATTATCTTTCCAACACTAAGGAATGTGTGAGACTTAATCATCACACTTCAACAATATAATTCTATTTTATAAAATAATTATTCTATGAAATGTTGAATTCAGTTTATCTTATGGACCATAGAAGTAAAAGATCTATTTTATCTTAAGAAGTTACTCATAAATTTATCATATGAGAGTAATGATATCATTAGGTTATCTTATGAAGAATAAGATATTATGAAGATCATCATGATTACTTTTATAACATTGGTATAATATCTAAATAATTTATTTCATGATTTTAAGCATCTGATAAAAGGATTTGACAAATTAAGGAAATATCAATTTATATAAAGTTTCATTTTTCTAATAATGGAAATATCCAAAGAATATTTCTAAAATTATCATTGTAGAAGTTTATTCTGAAGTAATGGGCACATGCCATTAAGATCCTGTCACATCAACTTTTCAATGGATTATTCACTTGACCATTGTGATTAACCAATATGATTAAGTTCAAAATCAAATATGACATATAAATAGTAAATCTATACACTACATAAAGGGTATATAGATAGAGATAATCATGTACATATAAACACTCTGATAATGCAAAGGAAAAAATGTATGTACATAGAAGAAATATCATAAAATGATTTCCTGTTGTGCTTACATGTTTATTAGTTAAAATTCAAGAAATTCTAGATCTATTCTTTGAAGATCATCATATTATATAGATGAGTCTTTATATTCTATCATTTGATTCTTGAAACTATGTGCTACAACAACTCTTTTAATTTCAGCCATATCTATTTCTATCTACACTCATTGCAATTAACTGTATTAAGTTTTTTATTAGTCCTTGTAAAGGGATATTCGGGTTGAAATCTCTTGAGCCTCTATACCAAGTAACAATTTCTTTTACTTAGTTGGGAGCCCCTGGAAAAAGCACTATCAGAGTGAAAATCACCAAACTCATAGAGTGGAGTGTTAATGGAGTGGACTAGGGGATCTATGTTCCCCAAACCACTATAAATAACTTTTTTTAAATATATTTATTCTAGTATTATATATTTACACCACCTAATTCTTTTAAGTAAATTATTAGATCTTACATACCTAAAAGAGGGTGGTTTTAAAGTAATGAATATTTTTAGGAACTCAATTCACCCCCTATTGAGTTTTTAGTTAGCCATTATCTAGGACAAAAAACTACACTAGGGTAATGAGATGAACCCAAAATCCTTATAAATACATTTAACAAGATGTAAACATATAATCTAGAGTTTGGATGGTTCTCTCAGACTAACCATCTATATCAGGGTGGTATGTAATACTAAAACTCAACTTGGTATTCAACACTTACTGAAGGATTCTCTAGAATTTTGAGGTAAACCTCAGATCTAGATAAGAAACAATAGAGAGTAGTACTCCATGTAGTATTAACACTTCTTTTATATATATCTTAGATAGTTTTTCAAGATATAAATAATCATTGATACCAATGAAATGTGCAGACTTAGTAAGGTGTCCGACTACCACCCAAATAATGTTATTTCCATTATATGTCCTAGGGAGTCCAATAAAAAAAATCCATGATTTTTTTTCCCATTTCTATATTGGTATGGGAAATGGTTAAATAATACCCTTAGACTTATGTTGTTCAATCTTGAATTGTTGTCTTTCCAAGCATCATGATATAAATTCTACAATATTCATCTTCATGTAATACCACCATAAGTTTTTTTTAAAATATCTATACATATTAGTGATTCCTAGATGAATAGAGAAGGATGATCTATGTGCATAATCTAGAAGTTCCCTATTTAGTTATGGTTTTTATGGGACATATATCAAGGTTATAGGCATTATAACTCTGTCTTTATAAAAGTTTAGCTATGTAATATTCACTACCTTCCTCTATAGATTCTCATCATCGTTTTGGGCCACCTTGATCCTCTCAAGAATCGATGGTGAAGAAGTTATTTGAGTAAGGTTTAATGAAGTTCCCTTTATTATTTACATTCCCATAATTTTCATGTCCAAGAATATTGGATCCATTTCAATCCTCATCATGGATAGGGTTGTGGGATCCTTTCTACTCATAGCATCTTCTACATCATTTGACTTCCCAATATGGTAATGGATTGAACAGTCATAATCCTTTATAATCTCTAACCACCTTCATTAGTACATATTCAGATCCTTTGTGTGAATATGTACTTGAGGTTTTTATTGTCTGTATATATGTTACATGTTTTCTAAGAGAGATAATTTCACCAAATCATTAATATGGAGATAACTGTAACCAATTATAGATCCTAAATTGAGTATTTCTACTCATGGATCCTTAATTGGTTGGAAGCAAATTGTATAAATTTTTCATTTTTCATGAGTAAAAAACCCAATCCCTTTTTAGATAATTCACTATAGAGAAAAAAAATTTCCACAATGGTGGGTAATGTGAGAACGGGTGTAATGATTAGCCCCATTTTTAACTCTTTAAAGCTCTCCTCATATTCCCTATTCTAGACAATATTCACTCCCTTATGAGTTAGCTTGGTTAGTGGGATTGGAAATCATGATAAGTTTCTAACAATTAATAATAGTAACAAGATAATTTAAAGAAATTATTGCTATCAGTAACATATATTGTTTTAGGATATCCTTTAACTACCTTTGTCTTTAAAATACCCACATATATACCTTTACTAGCAATAACATGCCTGATGTATGTTACTTTCTCCATCCAAAACTCTCATTTACTATAATTTTCTTATAAATTTTCCCTTTTCAAGGTCTTCAATAAAACCTTAAAATGATCCTCATGTTCATATTTTCTTTTAAAGTAGATAAGAATATTTTCTATAAAGACTACCATAAATCTATCGAGTTAATCCATACAGACTCTATTCATTAATCCCATAAATACTGATAGAGAATTAGTGAGTCCAAATAGAATCACTGTGAACTCATAGTGCTCATACCTTGTACGAAAAGATTTCTTGGGGATATCCTTCTTCTTCACCTTTACCTAATAAAATCTTAAATAAAGATCCACCTTAGAGAAGTATCAATCTTCACATACCTGGTCGAACAAGTCATCTATCCCTGGAAGGGGATACTTGTTCATTATCATGATCTTTTTTATATCATTATAATAAATGAA
Source organism: Viscum album (assembly GCA_963277665.1). Lineage (NCBI taxonomy): Eukaryota > Viridiplantae > Streptophyta > Magnoliopsida > Santalales > Viscaceae > Viscum > Viscum album. Next base: position 1,103,021,092 of record OY728150.1, on the reverse strand, counting down.
TAAGCACATTTACCCATACTTTTTCTTGATAAAAGGATCGGTGCACCACATGGTGAAGTACCTGATCATATAAACCCTTTATCCAAATTCTTCTATAGTTGCTTCTTTATCTCTTCATGTTCAACAGTGATCATTCTATATGGTGTCTTGCATATTGGAAAATCATTGGGTATAAGTTCCATTTATAACCAAACCTCTAAACTTGAGGGAATACCATAAAATTATTCTAGGAACACATCAACATATTCTCTTACAATCGACATTTCATCAAGGATGATATTTTCCTTAGTCTCAGTCATTTAATCTAGATACCCGTGCTCATATAAAAATAATATCTATTATTGATATTATTATTTAAAAGTAGATTTATCCCCCTCCTAAAACTTGTATAGAATTATAGGGTGATTCATGACATAAAGGGTGATTTCCTTATTCTGTCAATTTATGTTGGACCTATATAAAGAAATTCAAACCACACTACAAAAAACCTTGAATTTAGTGATATTTTTGTCACGTTTTTCAAAAACATGGAATATTTATCAATTTTTAAAAATGTGGATAATTTTAAATTTTTCCTTGATTTTAATAAAACATCACTAATTTAGTGATGTTTTTTTAAAACGTGCCTATTTTAGCGACGTTTTTTAGAAAACATCGCTAAATTTTAAAATAGTTATGTTTTCTAGAAAATGTGTCTAATTTAGCATTGTTTTTAAGAAAATGTGGCTATTTGGATAATTATAAATCAGTATAATTATATTAATTTACATATGTATATAATTTTATAATTATAATTATATATATTTATATATATAAATTTATATTTATATACAAATACATTAACATATATTTAAATATCAATATATATATATATGAACACACACACACACACACACACACACATATATATATAGACCTTAGGGTGAAACTCAATGGTGGCTACCCCTATGGGTCTTGGTGATGTCTCAAGTTCGAGCATCATTGAGTTCTTCCCTGCATTTGTGTGTTGCATGCTTTTATTTGTAATGTAACCCTTTCCCTGCATCGATTTAAATATATATATATATATATAAACACACATATATATAAACATATATAATATATATGTAAACTTGTATATAAATATATAAATATATATATATACATATAGTTATATATATAAAACACACATATATTTTAAATTTAGTCACATTCTTAAGAAAATGTGGCTAATTATATATATATAATTAGAATTATATTAATTTACATATATATATATATATATAATTAATATAAAAAATATCTAATAATAATTATATATATGTATATATATAAATTTATATTGATATACAAATACATTAACTTATATTTAAATATCATAATATATATATAAACGTACATACACACATACACACACACACACACACACACATATACACATATATAAATACAAATATATATATATATATATATAAATATATATAAACACACACACACACACACATATATATAAACATATTAATTATATATATATATATATATAATATACTGATATATATATATTCATGTTTTTAATACTAAAATATATTAATATATAGAAATATAGAAATGTATATTTTTATAACCAAAAATCTTGTAGATTATTTGACCAGGGTGTGGATGGAGGTTTGACCAGTGTAGGGTTAAAATTCAACTAGGTGGGGTTGGGGGCATGTGGCGTGATTACTGACTTCTAAGGGGGTCACCTGGCAGGAGGGGGTGGGGGGTTATCGATTGATGACATCATCTAGTGCGGTTACCCTATAAAAAATTATGTTTCTAAAACATTTTAGTATCATTAATTAAAAAAAACAAAACAAAATAGCCATGTTTATATAAAATTTGGTTATTTTATGACTAATTTACCAACATTTCTTCTAAACATCGCTAATAAAAAAACATTTCTAAATTTCAATTTTTTTGGAGTGACATGCCTAGAATATCATCAAATTTTTTTAAATGGAGTATCATATAGTTTTCTGGGAAATTTAGCCTACAAATATTGATAAGGTAGAATTTATATACGTGGAATGAAATAATTGCCACATTTTTCATTTTCACTGATAACTAGACTTACATGTCTTGTGGTGGTGTTTCAATGGTTCTACCAAAGTTGTGTGACATGAAAGAATTCATATAACTAGAATCAAATAGTGCATTCACTATCCTTGAATAAATAACAAGTGTACATGTCACCACTTCAATGTACGGATCCACCTTAAAAATTATGATGGCATATTATTTTCCTTTCCCTCTAGCCCTCAGTTTTTGTTTTCAATTAGTATCATAAAAAACCCTTGGTTTAGTTCATTAGTTCACATAGTATCCTGGTTCATTATAGTTTAAACATTTAACAGTAGGTTGGGGGTTTAATGGAGCATTAATTTCTTCTTTCACATTGGGGGGTTTCTCCCATCAGCATTATCTAGCTAGGTGCTCTTACTTCCCACTCCTAAAGCATTTACTTATCCCCTTTAGGAAATTTTTGAGATTCTTTTTCATGTACTTTTGACAAGTGGTATGTTAGAATTTCTTAACCCAATAAGATTTATCCACTACTCCTCCCAAATTAAACTATATTCTCTAATTCTTATCTCTAGTCCCATGAGACCCTTATGATTCACCAAATTCCATTTTTACTTTTAGGGAACATGAGACAATTTATTCATATCTTTTAAAGTATTTAATCTCTAAATCATTTCATAGATTTAGATTTATCCCACTAAATAACTGATCAAATTTACTTTAAGGGTTAATATAATGACCCAAGCCTTCTACCCATATTATCACATGATTCTTAGACATAAAAAATCCATTAATACAAAAAAAGGATCTTAAATTCCTAATTTCATTGAAAAAATATGTTCATAAAACATCAAAGTGGGACTAAAAAAACTTTTTTATTTTATTCTTCATAACAATATCCTAAATTATTTTGAGCTCTTAAACGTCATGGGATAATCCAGGGAATACATAGAGAAAGGAGGTGATCTAAAAGTCTGAGTATGGGAATAAACATGATAAGGAAACATAGCATGTGATTCAAAAGTATAATAAGATATCATAAAGATAAGGCTCATGAGTAATCACATAAACGAATAACATAAATAGAATGGTATCATAAGATAACGGTATCATAAGAAATGTGGAAGCAACAAAAACCATGACATAAACATTAGTCAAGGATAAATTCCTAGAAAAAATCACATATAAGACAATATCCTACAATGAATTAGGTTTACACTTTAATACCATACATGTAGTCTCACGAGACATAAGATTTTCCTAATAAATTAGAGTGCTATCTTAGTACACCCATTATAACATGTTCATGATCGATGTGTGCCACATAAAGGAAATAAATCATAATTCATAACATAAAAAATTGCCCATGGAAAGAATGTGGGTTGCATAATCTTTCTTTATATCATATTAAAAGGAAATTTAATAATGAATACATTTGATAAATGATCATAAGTCATGTATTACCCCACAAAAGGAAGGGAGAATAAACTAGAAATATGTGTGATAGAAATATATACATAATTTAGAAGAAATCAATAACATCAATGGTTGTTTTTTGTTGATGAAGAAACTTTTAAAAATATTATAGTCTTTCTTGAGTATAATAACCATTTCACTTTCCGTACATAAAAATATGGCATCTTGGATGGAAAATGGTTTTGAAAGATTACTTTGAACATTTATTAAATAAAATATGTTTTCCATTTTAAACACACTTAATTAAAATATAAAAATTTCTCTAAGATTAAATAAATTTTTTATTGAATAAAACTCTGAAAATTTAAGATTTAATCCTCAAAAAATTGAGTGTTAATGATGGTATTAGAGTTCCATTCATTCTAAATACATTAAAAAATACTCCTTTAACATTTTTGTAAGACAAGTTAAAATGTACCTTGTTCAAAAAATTATGGAGATATTCCTTTTAAATCATTTTTTAAAGAGTAAAAATGACTTTAAACAATCATATAGAAAAATTTTTAGAAAACATGGATTTGGATGAAAAATGATTTTTGATCGAAGATAGAAATAAAGTCAGATTTTATTAAAATCATTTTATAAATAATTTTTAGTACAAAAGATAATGAAATGGTACTATTACATTAAAAAATCATGAATATGAATAGTATAATAAAATGGAATGGTTTTATTATTCATCAATAAAATTATTTCTAGAAATGGAAATTCAAGCATAAACATTCCTGATTAAAATGAGATTGAAACATAAACCATTACCGCTTTGGTAAATTTTGGATCATAAATTAACATTAATTAAGTAGGTCAATTATAACTTAAAATATCATTAATTAGGAATGATTCATGATATAGTATGTAAAGGGGTAGTATATACACCATTTAAAAGATATTAGGTGTGTAAAAGAATATGTGTCTCAATGAAGGAATATTTGAGACGAAACCTTTACAAAGTTCATATCATTGCAGTGAGAGTTAATAAATGAAGTGATTGTGTTTAAAAAATGTAAATCTACACAAATAAAAGTGTAAATAAAATCATAAAGTAATCAAATTTCATTTCTCACATAATCTTAGCATAATATAATCAACAAAATAGATATATAACCTAATAAATGGAAATTGAGTCAAGAAACCTCCTACCACGTGCTTCCCTTTAGTTGAGAACTATTTAAAATAATAAGTGGTTTTAAAAATGTCATTATATTATAAAAGAATCATATTATTATTTATAATATCAAATATGATCCTTTTATAACATCATATTACCTTTTTGTTAGTAATATTACATTATCACTATTGTTTTGGATGTTAATTGCCTTGTTTTCATCTGCATGTTTCCCCATGAAATTTCTGAATCATTTACATATATTATAGTTCCGTCATATAAAAACTTATATTAATGTTATAAATATCATTTTTATTCATTATACGCATCTTTAGAATCATCATTGAACTTCTAACATGGAGAATTAATCACATCACTTTGTGGAGATGGTAGGTCATTCGTATGCACAAGCAACATTATCATTTCCTTAATGGGAGAAAGGGTAAGGAATTGGATAGTATAATAATTTTCAAGAATCAATATAATTTCATATAAATCACATATATTCATTAAATTTATCATTTTTTCCTTCCATGTAAAGTGTTAGTGAAAAACTAATCACATCGCTTTGCATGGTAGTATTCTACCATACACACGAATGATGTTATCATTTGTTCAATATATGATAAGTTAAGAAATTATATGATATAAATATTTTACATAATTATTAATATTTAATTATTATCATATATAAATATAAAATTAATCCTTATTACCTTCCATGTAAAGCATAAGTGAAAAAAAGAACCACAATGCTTCGCGAGGCAGTAGTCCATTGTATACACAGGCGATGTTATCATATTCCATATGGAATAGAAGGTAATAAGTTTTATATGATATTAAATTCCCATAAGTGTAATTATATCATAAATATCATATATAAACATTATATACATCTGTTAGAAGTGGTTATGGAAAATGAATTATATCGGTTCGCGAGGTGGTAGTCTTCTTTACACATGATCAACGGTTTTGTTTCCCATTTGAGGGAGAATTAGATAGTTTTAAGTTATGAAATTAAAATAAAAACATCTAAGTATATTTAATATAATAACTTTATCATATCATAATTGTTTAATAATATTTTAAAGATGTAGAAGAAGAAATAAAATAAAATTACCGGTTAAGGACGTTGTCTCTTCTTTGGACAACTTCTTTTAGTTTTCACCAAAAGCCTTCATTGGAGGGATTCCTGACCAAAATATGTCCTCTAGGATGAGGGGAGGGGAGTAGGGAAGTGATTTGGGTAGTTATTTTCTAAACAAATGGGTTTTGGATACAGTGACCCAATTTCTTCTTATATTACTATTACATTATTTTATAGATAAACAATATAATAGCGTTACAAAACTAGGATACTAAGGTTTAGTGTCCTGGGAAAATTAGAACCAAACATAAAATTTATATAATAAAACATAAAAATTATTTAATTATCTCTTCTTGATCTTCTTAGTGCCCTCATTTACTCCTTAGTACACGTAATCACTTGAGGATATACATTAAATAAAGGGGTGACCTAAAATCCCAATAAGAGGATAGATAAGAACATGAATCAATATAAAATGTGTAAGAATAATAATTATAATCATAAAATAAGCATGGTATAATCATCAAAATTATTATAGGAAGCATTAGATAAAGGCATGAAATGTGAAAATACATAAAAATGAAACATCATATCTTTGTGGTCCAATACCACACATAGTTGTGAACAAATATAGAATAATATTCACGCATAACATATGTGATATAGAGACCTGGTTTTCACCTTATAACACTTTGAAATTTATATATATGTATTTCTAGAGCTATACATTTAGAAGTCATGAAATTATGATGCCTGGTGTGCCCAGAATTAATTTTATAAAATCTAAAGTTTATTTTATACTATGCATGAGAATGAAATAAAATAAATCCTAAACGGTAGCTCGGATAATAAATCCTAGGGCACGGTTGAGTCCGGAATGTGTCGTTTACCCTAGGAAGGTTATAAACTTTGTCAGCTTAAGGCCGCTGTGAGAAAAGTCACCTAGGGGAAAATCGTCATTTTGGAATAACAACTTAGTGATTTTTATCATTGGAATATTTTCAAATAACTTTTAAAAGAAGGATAATAATGGAAATTTGAGACTTCCATTGAGTTTGAAATGGGTCGTTTTTCCTAGGAACAACATAAAATGAGAGGGAATGGAGAATTCAGATTCCGCATTGAGTGGGGTCCATATAAATAGAGTTTTAGTGATTATGGTTAAGAAAAAACCATAATTCACTCACTCTCTCCCTATGCTCAAGATCTCTATCTCTCTTTCTCGAGCATTATTTGTCATTTTTTTCTAGGTCGTGGAGTGATATCTTCCAGAACTTCGATGAATCGAAGTAGGATCATAGAGGACACATCGCTAACGACATAACATTGATTTGAGGTAGGATGTATTTTTTTAGCTCTGATTCAATTTATAGTTTGTTTTTTGGTTTTTTATTTGTTCTTCATTATTTAACTGAAAAAATCATTTATGGCCATATGAACATAGCCGTAGATATTTGTCTTGAACCCTATTCTTCGCTCGTTCTTTAGTTTCTATGACGCTTATATTTAAATGCGTAAAATCTTCAATAGATTGTTGAGCGAATACCCTAACTGTGAAGATCTCATCCTGAGATTCCTGAAACCAGATCCAAAATAATTTTTGGACCTTGAGTGTGATCGTAGTGGCCCTCGTAAGGGGCCACTGGAGATAAATGGTTGTCAGCGCAAGGCGGCAGTGGGTCGTAGAGACTGGGCAGGATCTGGCTAGGTGGTGTGGTCGTAGTGTGGAGGCCGGGAAGGTGACAGATGAGGTGGATGGGTGTGTGGAAAAGCAGGCCGGGGGATGATGGTGCAGTTTGGTATTGGAGTACCAAGGAAAAAGGTGTGCGCGGTAGGGGAGGATGATGTCAGGCTAGCAGAGCACCGATAGGTGTGGCGGTCACACTCGGGCGGCGACCGAGGGGGAGTTCAGGGGGACCGAGACCCGCCTCATGCTAGTCTTCCGGTTGACGCAGGGAACCAGTGGGGTCCTGAGGCAGTGGTTGCTAGTGGGGTGTCACGCCAACAAGGCGCGACTATTTACAGGTCACTAGGCTAGAGAGAGAGGCGGGTCGGACCACGTGTTGGACCATGGTCTGGCTGCAGTAGATTGGGCCTGCTGGGGCCGGCCGGCCCAGGCAGTTGGGTCTTGTCAGTTCAGGCCAGACCGGCCCAATTTGGGCCTCTATGTATTAAAAAGGTTGTAAATTCTAAACAGCGCATCTGTTTGATGTGTCGTCTACGACCATGGGTTTGTATTATCAATCCGGACCTTTTTAAGTTGGTTTCAGAATTGTTTTTTCCAAATATGTGTGAACCTAAATGCCCAAGTAAATAATAATAGAATATTTATTATTATTTGGAAATATTGCATCTCACTTATCTTTCAAATGGGATGTCTGATTGTTGTGCCATCAGCAGCAGCGTGACCATATTCCCTATATGGACTTTTCAAGACTTCCCATGGGCGTTTCATTTTAAAGCCAATTTGCAGGTCCCATGTGGCCTAGTTCGCACGTGTTGTGATAATTTATGAGTTTTTCTCTAGGAACTCTATTGGGAAAAATGAGTAGTCATTATTGAACATTTTTACAAGGAGATTGAGATGGAGCAATCCGCCCTTTATTATTCGGCGCTGAGGAATGGGCCCCTTGGGACACCTTTTGATCGTAATGCCATGTTTTATAATATTTTCATTGGAAGTTTGTTCTGAGTAAGTGAATATTCTACCTTGCATATTTTTCCGCAAGGGTTACAATGGTGTTACCAATTTTGATGTTCGAAGACTTTTTTAAGACCTTAATAAATGTGTATATCCTATCGTACTTCGCGTATTATGTGATGGTGATCTTAGTTTTGACATTTGGTCTTACCCTATAGTGAATCTGGGTAGTGGCGTTCATTGTTCTCTTTCAGTATTACCCTCCAATGAAGCTGGGAAGTGGCATTCCCCATTCTATTTGTGATTACGCTCCACTGAAGTTTGGTAGTGGCATTCACCATTCTCTTTTGGGCTTACCCTCCAATGAAGCCGGGAAGTGGCATTCGTTATTCTCTCTCGGGCTTACCCTCTAGCGTGGCTGGGCAGTGGTATTTTTCATTCTTTCTTGGACTTACTCTCTAGCGAGGCTAGGTAGTGGTGTTTGCCGATTAATCATTGATGAGTTTTATGTTTGACGTAACATTATACTTAAAAGTAAGAGGAGCTCTTTCCCCACTGAGACGTGTACTTGTGACGTGACCTAAAATTGTGTGGGTGGGTTAGTTCCACCCAAAGCAGATAGTATCGAGGTGTGGTGATTTGATCCCCTTTGACTCATATTTTAGTATAGGCATGGGAGATTGTGGCCATAGATGGTGGCTACTCCTAGAACTATTGGTGTCTCTTTTTCTAGGATGATCTTTAAGATGGATATCCCCTTACATTCTCTTATTTGGGATTATTTGGTTTGAGCATATATATATATATATATATATATATATATATATTCACCCTATTATAGAAACCACTCCTTGAGTTCTGGTTACTCTCCTTCTAGGAGAGGCAAAGATGTGTGGGGTATGCCATGTGCTTTCCATATAACTTCTCATGGTTGGATGAACCTACTCTCCTACTTGAGGTAGCAAAGACTCAATGAGAATTTCATATTCTCACTGTCTCTATATCCTTGTGTCCGGATGAATTTACTTCACCTCTCTTGTTGGGTTGAGCTTCACTTTTATTGTACCTTGTTCCTTTTTCCTATATTTCCTTCCCTCTTGTATTTTCCCTAATGTTCCACCTTCTTTTCAAGGTGTCATACTGAGTATGTTTATACTCACCCCTGCATGGTCTTTTCCTGCACGTATCGTTCTTTATGAAAACACCAAATAGGTTTGACCGTGATATCAGTGAGATTAGGATTTGGGAGATGGGACCGTGTGTGGTGGTCATAGCTGGGTTCTCATGAGTAGGGATTCCTTGATAGCTTCATGTTCACATTTTTTCCTTCAGGTTGGGAAAAATTTCAATTAGGTGTGTGTTTTTCCCCTTTTTCCTTCCTATTTACTTTATTGAATTCGTACTTTTAGTTGTCCATGCATGTATGGTTTACTTTTACTGTAGGTTTCATATTTTACTTTTCTTTTCCCTCAACACTTTTGCGACGATTTGGATGTGTTTGTGTGCACAATTGCTTAAGAAAAGGCCTCACTGAGTTGTTATGCCTTTGGCACTAGTCACCGCCCCTGGGCCTATGGAGGTGGGCTTGGGGTAGTTATGGGTCATGCCCTTTGTTGGGTTGGGTCGTTACAAGTGATGTCAAAGGTGGATCTACCCTTAAGATATAGTTCAAACATTTACCTAAAAAGTTATTGGTTGGGTATAGAGAAACAGTGTCGACATGTATCGAGAGCGGCCCTTAGGCTAGGGATTCCAGTGATGGTGCAGTGGCCGCCATAGCCATACACCCGGACCCTAATTACCCACTTGTAAACTAGGCATGATAAGAAACGTGTTGTAGGGATTAATGGTACATGAATCATATAGGATCGAGTATTTGACTATCCTTATTAAGTCATCTCCTCCTTGTTGTTTTTCACATTATATATATGTATGCTAAACTAACTACGGTACTCTTGGATAGATTTTTAGAAAGCCTCTGCGCAAAAAACTAGCCAGATTACCCGCTCTGACCCATGATGATGAAATCACAAGTGATAAGGCCTTAGTTCAGGGGCCATCACATGATCTTCTTCCTCCAGGTGGACCCACATTAGTACCTCCACCTGCAGAGTTGTAGTTAGTACCAGCAATAAAGGATGAGGATGAGTGAAGTCTAAGCATACTTCATGTGTTACATCGGAAGAGACCGCTAAGGTTTCATGGTGACCCACACCCTTAGGACTGGATGTATTCCATGATCTATATTTTTAGGCTCGTATTAACACCAGTAGACTAGAAGGTAACCTTGGAAACCATCCATTTCCTCGGTCTGGATAGGTACTGGTGGGGTCTAGTTTCTCAGATACATGATGAGATGACCCACTCATAGGATGAGTTTCAGTAGATTTTTTTCAAGGAATAATTTCCCTTGAGCTTATGCGTCGTCAAGATTTAGGAGCTTCTGCAGTTTCAATAGGGGTCCATGATAATATCTAAGTACACGGCTAGGTTTAATTATCTTACTTGTTACTCCATAGATATGATATGTGATAGTTACTTCTGTGCGCAGAAGTTTGAGCAGGGTCTCTACTGAGAGATCCATTTGATCTTAGTGCCCGTATGCATCCCTACCTATTCTGGGGTGCTGGATTGGGCACTCGTGATGGAGAGTTTCTTACCATAGGGTCACTAGTTAGCTGGTGTTGGAATTGGTTGCTTCAAAGTGGGGATGTCTACAGCATGTGACATACATCAGGTGATAGGGTTGTGACGGAAGGGACCCTTCCAGGACTAAGCTCGAACATGTGGTCGAATAGAAGTAGGGAAGTTTATAGCACCAGGATAGGCCTATGAGGGACTATGCTACACGTGTGACAGGCGAGGTCACTTGGAGCGAGACTACCTGACCTGATGAGCTGAGCATCCCGGGCAGGCAATTAGTGTACCACCACGGTAGAGGAAACACCATGACTAGGGTGGTCCCCAAGGAGGGGGTGCTGGAAGAGGATCAGAAGCAAGAGGACTAGGTGGGGGGCTGACGCTATGATTTTCCACCACCACCACCACTAGGTGTACCACGTCAGGCTCAGGGATTTGGAGTTCGAGGTCATGGACAACTGTATACTATAGATGTTCGTGATCCTTCATCACATGAGATGATTCAAGGTATGCTATGTGTTTATTCTACTCTTGATATAGTACTAGTAGACACCAGATCTAGTCATTATTTTATCTCATTACTCATGGTATGGGAGCTGGAACTCCTAGTGGAGGTTCTATTACAGTGGATTTTTCTTAAGGTTCCTATGAGAAATGCCTCTTCAGTATCTTTCATCTATCGTTAGTGTGAGCATTCATTTGGAGAAGAAATGTTTGCGTGGGACATGTTGGTCATCACGATGGAGCCTTATGACATAATCCTAGGCATGGATTGGTTTTCCATGGTTCGAGCCTAGATAGACTGTCATTACAGGCTAGTTAGAGGTCTGCACACTGATGGGACAAGATTCACCTTTCTTGGTGAACAAAGCCTCGTAGTAGGGCAGGCGAGAGTCTTGAACAAGGGACGACAGCCTTTTTCCCACCAGTTAGAAAGTGTGACCCTTGGTGTAGAAGACTATTTAGGCACCTGAGTACCTTTATTTGTATAGTGTTACATGGATGTTTTCCCTGAAGATGTCCTAGGAAAACCTCTAAGGCGACAGTTAGAGTTTTGCATCGATTTGTAACTAGAGACTGCACTGATATCTTCTGTGGCCTATCGAATGGAACCCATTGAGCTCTGGAAGCTACATTTGCAATAGGAATACCTTTTAAAGAAGGTTTTTATTAGGCCCAGTGTGTCCCCCTAGGCAGCTTCAGTTTTGTTTGTGAAGAAGGCATATTGGAGTTTGTGGCTTTGTGTGGATTATTATCGCCTAAAATAAGACACGATAAAGAAAAAGTACCACTTACTGAGTATTGATGAACTCCTAGATCAGTTATGAGGTGCGAGGTGGTTCTCCAAGATTGATCTAATATCTAGATACCACCATCTATGAATCTATGAAGATGATATTCTAAATTTTGTCTTTCATTGTCGCTATAGGCATTACAAGTTCTTAGTGATGCCCTTTGGTGTGACAAATGCCCCCACCATTTTCATGGCCTTGAGGAACTAGGTCTTCCATCCATATCTAGACTGGTTCATAGATGTCTTCATAGATTACATACTTGTTTACTCAATGTCATCGGAAGAGCATGCAGAACATCTAAGAATGGTTCTTGATTTACTTCGAGAACACCAGCTTTATGGTAATCTCTCAAAGTGTCAGTTCTAGATATATGAGGTTCTCTTTCTGGGGAATGTCATCTCTAAATAGTTTTTGTCCATGGATCCCAAAAAAGACTGAGGAAGTTCTTTCTTGAGATCCACCCAATAACGCATTTGAGGTGTGGAGTTTTCTTGGCTTGACGAGGTGCTATTAGAGATTGTTGGTATACTTCTCCAGGATCACAACCCCTTTGACCGCTCTGACATGGAAGAGATAGTCGTTTACATGGTCTGAGTAGTTCCAAAAGGCCTTTGAAAAGTTGAGGTAGAGGATGATGGCCACTTCAGTTCTGAGACTACCTGATGAGGGTGTTGACTTTTTAGTTTATTATGATGCCTCTAGAGCTAGGCCCAGTTTTGTTTTAATACAACACTAGGTAGTCATCACATATGGGTCGAGGTAATTGAGACCTCATGAGCCGAATTATGTGACTCATGACATAGAGCTCGCAGTAGTGGTCTTTGCAATGAGGATGTGGAGACACTACCTCCTAGGAGAACACTTTTAGGTTTATCCAGACCACCAGAGCCTCAGGTATATCTTTACCAAGATATATCTGAATCCGAGGTAGTGTTGATGGTTGGAGTTCCTATAGGATTATGTCTCTGATATCATTTATATGTCGAGGAAGTGAAATGTCGTAGCATATTCCCTCAGTAGGAAGTCCCAAGCATACCTTGTGTAGGAAGATTCAGAGCAGTTATCTTCCCTGCAGTTGACCCTGGTAGAGAAGGAGGGTACAATTTTTCTATATTTTATGGTGTTGATGCCTTTGATCCTTGAGCGGGTGAGAGGATAAAAACTAGGAGACATTGACTACAAGGTTCTACATGAATAAATATCCATAGGAGATGAACCTTATGGGTATTCTGAAGGAGGGAATCATGATATCTTGTTATAGTGATGAAAAATAATTCCAATTGGGATGAGGGAGGAAGTGATGTGGGAGTTTCATACTTCACCCTTAGTTGTACATCCCAGCACGGGAAAGATGCAAAGAGACCTTCAGCATTAGTTTTATTGGTCCAACATGAGATGAGGCATTGTTGAGTTCATCTCCTTATGTCTTATTTTTCAGCAGGTGAAGGTTGAAAATCAAGTTCAAGTGGGTTTGTTGTAGCCCCTCGGCATCCCAGAATGGAAGTGAGATGGAATATATATGGACATCATCATAGTGTTTCTGCACATAGAAAAGGTCCATGACTCGATTTGGGTGATAGTGGACCAGATTACCAAGTCGTCGCACTTCCTTGCCATCAGGGATAAGAGTTTGATGGAGAGTGTGGGGCAGTTGCACTTACGGAAGATCATTCACCTCCACGGAGTACCCTTGACAATTGTCTCAGATCGTGATGCACAGTTTATGTCATGACTATGGAAAGGCCTGCAAAAGGTTTTTGGGACTCAGTTGTAGATGAGTATAACCTTTCACCCACAGACTGAAGGACAGACAGACTGCACTATCTAGGTGCTAGAGGATATGCTAAGGGCCTTCGTGCTAGATTTCAGCTAGATTTGGGAGGATCACCTGCCTTTAGTAGAATTTTCATATAACAATAGTTATCACTCTACCATTGGAATGGAACTGTACGAGGCCCTATATGGGAGACCATAAAGGTCACCCTTGTGCTCGGAAGAAGTTGGGTAATCATATCTCATGGGCCCAGATTTGGTGAGAACCACGACAAAGAAGGTGTAGGTTATATGTGAATGGATGAAAATGACCCAGAGAAGACAAAAATCATGTGCAGAACACCTTTATAGGCCATTGGAGTTCGAGCAGGGAGACCACATCTACTTGATATTCTCCCTGTGGCACAGAATGCGGAGGTTAGGTAGAGGAGGCAAGTTATCCCCGAGATTCATTGGGTTGTTTGAGATCATGCAGAGGATCGACAAGGTTGCCTATAACCGTGCCCTGCCCCTAAAGTTGGAGTGGGTGCACGAAATCTTCCACATGTTATAACTGATGCAATACGTGCATGATCCTATGAACTTCATCGATTGGGGTGAGCTAGACATCGATGATGGAACCGCCTTTTCCGAGCACCTGGTAGAGATTGAGGATCGATGGGAGCGAACCTTACGTGGGCGGACCATTTCCCTGGTTCATATCTTGTGGTAGCATGGTAACATTCAAGGAAGCTCTTGGGAATAGGAGTTCCAGATGTGGGATTAGTATCTCAAGTTTTTCTCTATTTTTTCTTTCTAAGGATGGGAAATATTGAAAGAGTGAATGATGGAAAAACCTAGTTTTTTCCTTGTAACACTTGTAAATATTTCTATATGTATTTCCATAGCTAGGTGTTTAGAAAGCATGCAATTATTATTCCTGGTGTTCCTAGAATTAATTTTATAAAATCTAAAGTATATTTTATACTATTACTGAGAAGGAAATATAATAACTACTAAACGGTAGATTATATCATAAATTTGAGGGCACGGTTGAGCCCGGAACATGACATTTACCCTAGGAAGGGTATAACTTTTGTTGACGCATGGCCGCTATGAGAAAATCCACCTAGGGGAAAATCATCATTTTAGAATAGAAAAATAGTGTTTTTTATCAATGGAATATTTTTAAATAACATTCAAATGAAGGCTTGGAATGGAAATCTGAGACTTTCGTTTAGTTCAAAATGGGGTGTTTTGCCTCGACACGACATAAAATGAGAGGGCATGGTGAGTTCGGATTCCACGCTAAGATGGGTCCCTATAAATAGAGTTTTGGATATTAGGGTTAAGAAAAAAACCCTATTTCACTCTCTCTATCTCTCCCTATGATCAAGATCTCTCTCTCTCTCTCTCTAGCATTCTTCATTGTTTTTCACCATATTGAGGAGCGATCTCTGTCGAAACTTCGACGAATCGAAGAAGGATCGCGGTGGACGCATTTATAATGATGAAACACCAATTCGAGGTAGGATCTATTTTTTTATATCTAATTAAATTTATAATTTTATTATCAGTTTCGTTGCTTTGTTCTTCATTGTTTAACTGCAAAATCTTCGATGGTCGCATGAACATGTCCATCGATCTCAGTTTTGAACCCCATTCTTCTGGTTCTCCAAAACATCTATTTAAATGTTTCAAATATTAAATGTATTTTTGACATAAACCCATAACTATGAATATCTCATCATGAGATTCCCGAAAACGAGTCCAAAATAATTTTCAAACCTCTGGTGCATTCGCAGTGGCCCTCAGAAGGTGCCACCAAATTTGAACTATCGGTGACACAAGGTGGTAGAGGGCTGTAGAGGCTAGATGGGATCCATATGGGTAGTGTGGTATTAGGGAGGAGGCCTAGAGGGTTCCATATGAGGTGGATGGGTGTGCGGTGGAGCAGGTTGGGGGATGATGGTGCGGTTCGGCAATAGAGCACCAAGGGACCGGGGGTGTGAGGCAGGGGCATATGACATCGGGCTGGCTGAGCGTCGATAGGAATGATGGTAGCTCTCAGAAGGTGACCAAGGGGGATACCGAGGGGGGACCAAGACCCACCTCATGTCGTTATTTTGGTTGATGTAGATGACCAGTGTGGTCTTGAGGTGGTGGCTGCCAGTGAGGTGTCATGCCAGTGAGGTGTCGTGCCAGCGAGGTGTGGCCGTCACCAGGTCGTTGGGCCAGGGAGAGAGGCAGGACATGCCACGCGCTAGATCGCGGGCTGACTGCAGCGAACTGAGCTGGCTGGGGTGTGCCAGACAAGGTGGTTGGGTCCAACCAGGTCAGGCCGAACTGGCCCAATTTGTGCCTTTTTGTCTTTAAAAGGTCGTAACTTCTAAACGTCTGACCCGTTTGACCCACCGTCTATAGTCATGGGTTTGTCTTTTTGATCTGGACCTTTTATGATGGTTTTTGGAATTTTTAATTTCCTTTCCTGAAGATGGGTGAACCGAAACTCCCAAGTAAATAATAATAAAATATTTATTATTATTTGGAAATCTTGTGTCGAACTTATCTTTCAAATGGGTTGTTCGATTGACACATCGTTAGTGGAAGCGTGACCCTATTATTTGTATGAAATTTTCAAGACCACCCATGGGCATTTCATTTTAATGAAAAGGTGCAGGCCCCATGGGGCTCGATTTGCACATGTTATGATAATTTATGACTTTTTCTCTGGGAACCCGACTTAGAAAAATGAGTAGTCCATATTGCCCATTTTTTTTGAGGGGATTTCAATGGATCAATCCTCCCATTATAATTCAGGGATGATGTATGGGCCCCACGGGATACCCTTTGAGCATACTGATGTGTTTTATAAGTTTTTCATCCTAATCCCATTTGGAGTAAGTGAATAGTCTACCTTGTGTGGTTTTTTTCCAGGTTTACAACAGTGTGGCCTGTTTTGATGTTCAAAGATTTTTTTGAGACCTTATTAAATGTGGAAAGCCTATCCTACTTCATACACAATGTGATGGTGACCTTTTTTTGACATTTGGGCTCACCCTCTAGTGAAGCTGGGAAATGGAATTCATCATTCTCTTTTGGGCTTACCCTCCAATGAAGCTAGGTAGTGGCATTCATCATTCTATTTTGGGATTACCCTCTAGAAAAGCTAGGTAGTGGTGATCTCTATTCTCTTTCTATATTACCCTCTAGTGAATCTAGGCTGTGGTGTTCACTTTTCTCTATTGGGCTTACCCTTCGGTGAGGCTAGGCAGTGGCATTCGCTGTTCTCTCTCGGGATTACCCTCTAGTGAGGCTAGGTAGTGGTGTTTTTCGATTAATCAGTGATGAGTTTTCTGTTCGACATAACATTCTACTTACAATTAATAAGGGAACTTTCCCCCACTATGTCACATCCTTGCGACGCGACCTAAAACTATGTGAGTGAGTCAGTTCCGCCCAAAGAAGATAGTATCGAGGTGTGGTGATTTGAGCCCCTTTGACTCATAGTTTAGTGTAGGCATGTGAGATGTTGTCCATCAATAGTGGTTACTCCTAGAACTATTGGAAACTTGTTACCTGGACTAACTTTAAGATGAAGATCCCCTTACTTTCTCTCATTTGGGTTTCTTTGGTTTGAGCATATATATATATGTATATTTTCACCATATTAAAGAACCCACTCCTTGAGTTCTGGTTACTATACTTCTAAGAGAGGCGAAGACACGCAGGGTATGACACTTGATTTCCATGTATATTCACATGATTGGACAAGCCTACTCTCCTACTTGTGGTAACAAAGACTCGACAAGAAGTTTATCTTCTCACCATCTATATCTCCTTGGGTCTGGATGAATTTACTTCACTTATCTTGTTATGTGGATCTTCACTTTTACTATACCTTGTTCCTTTTTGTTGTATTTCCTTACCTCTTGTATTTTACCTAATATTCCCCCATCTTTTCGGGGCATCCTATTGATTATGTTTATACTCACCCCTATATGGGATTTGCCCGCACTTTTCGTGCTTTATGCAGACGCCAAACATGTTTGACCATGATATCAAGGAGCTAAGGATTTCGGATCTTGGATCACATGTGGTGGTCATGGCTAGGTTTGTAGGAGTAAGGATTCCTTGTTAACTTTACATTAGGCTTTTCTCCTTCAGGTTGGGACACTTTTCAGTTGGGCATGTGTTTCCCCCTTTTCTTTCTTATTTACTTTACCATATTTGTACTTTTAGGGGTCCATGCATGTATGGTTTACTTTTACCATAGGTTTCATCTATTACTTTTCATTTCCCTCTGAACTTTTTCATCATGTTGTCTGTGTGTGTGTGAAAAGGTACTTAGGAAAAGGCATCCCTGAGTTTTTATGCCTTTGGTGCTAGTCTCCACACCTGGCCTATGGAGGTGGGCTTGGGGTGGTTAGAGCTCGTGCCCCATCTTGGGTTGGATTGTTACATGTGCATAACCATAAAATAATCACTTCGAACAAATATAGCATCATTTTCATGCATATTTCACATTATCTCATGACATACATTACATTACACAATGCATTGGAGCTCTATATAATTCTAGGTGTACCCATCACATCATAACATTTACATAATCATGCATACCACATATAACATATATCACTCTTAGAAATAAAATGACCCATGGAAAGGAATGGGTTTCATTACATAAGGAATAAATTCATGAATAAACATTGGTTATCCAAAAATAAAAAGGTATTAACATACTTGGTATAAGAATCATCAATCTTCATGGAAGAAGAAACAATCCCAAGAGAAGTAAAGGTTGTGTTTTTGGAAAGAAGAGTTGTTTTTTTATAAAATCAATGTGTTTCCCATAAAATCATATTGGTAACATGTATATCCTCAAAAATAAAATTAAATAAAAATTAAATCATGTTTTAGTAATATTAAAAGAACTTCCATGAAAAAATTTGGAATGAAAGTGGAATAACCCAAAAAACGTAGTTGGGTTCGAGAAATCCCGTTATCTTATATCTGAATGATTTATTCACTTTAATATCCAGGATAATAAAATTATATTCATTAATTAATTAATAAATAACATCTTATATAGGTATTTTATTTATTATAATTTTATAAAGTTCATTTTATGGCCATTATGACGAGTTATAGAGTTCAATTTTGTCATTCTAAGAGTGTTCGTTTCTTGGTTTTCATGATCGGTTTACTTCTATACAAGTATAGAATTTTATGTAAGATGATAATAATTCTATAGAATTGAAATTATATGATATTACTGAACTTAAATAAGTTTAATTTGTCTTATATATTATTTTCTTTCAGATATTGGGATGATTCATTAGATAAAATGTTGATGTTAATCGTTTAGAGTAATTTGGTGGTTTTCTGATCATCATGAATTGGTTTTGTTTTATTATTTAGTATTATATATATATATATTAGTTACATAACATAAAAAAGGTTATAACATAAATTTTAAAATCTTTTTCAAATATTATAATGGTTTTATGTCCATCCTTGAAGGTGGTAAAGGAAAATGAAAACATGTAGTCCTTGAAGGTGACAAGTCAACACATCAAGGAATACATTTTCATTTTTAGAATAAAAGGGAGATGAGAAGAGGTTTGATAATGGATTATTACATTAACATAATAAAATTACACTATATATAAGATAATGGAATTATAATTCCACTTGGATGAGGGTAGGTGAGGAGGGAATAAGAAAAGAAAGGAAATTTAATGGAAATAAAAATAAAACAGAATAGGATTTTACCTCTTGAACTTCTTCTCACTGAGAACCTCCTTAGTTATTTGGTATTTTTTTGAGACAAAAGGATCTTGTATGTGGGTAAGAGGATTTAGAAGTGTATTGGTAAGAATTTTGACAAGATTCAAATATTGGAAGGTCTGAGGAGAAGAGGTGGTGTGGGGTAGTATTTATAGGGGAGGAGAGGGTGTTTTTTCATTATTTTATTATTTTGGATCAAGATTATAAATAGTTTGAATCTTATAATTTAATATTTTGAAAAATTAATTAGAGTTCAATATTATGTTTATTACATCATCAATTACTCAAAAAATAGTGAATTTAACTTATAATGTTATATATAATAAATTTTCTTATTTCACTATTCACCAAAAATCAACTATTTTATAAAAATCCCAAAAATTTACCCTAACCATTTTTTGATGTATATAATTCAAAATTTAACTCCATTGTATGAAAATAATTATCTAAATATGAGAAACTTAGGTTTTAAATAAAATCATCATTTATTAAGAAAATGCTGATTTTAAAATTATAACCGATTTTATGACACTTTGAAAAACTAATTCAGGTATCATAAAATTCTGTTATAATAATAAGACAACAAAATATTAATTTATGAATACATTTTATGAAAATAAAGTTTTCTTTTAAACTATTATATTAATTATAAAATTGTTGATAAACATTAATGTTTTACAAAAATTCCAACACTTAATTTATCATCTTTTAAACATCTATTTTCTTATACTATGATATAATTATATCACATTTTCATTTATAATATGGATAAATTTTATTTATACTTTCATGGGTGAGGTTACTTTTATATTGGCCATATTACTATTCGTAATGTTCATGTTACTATTCTAAGGGTCAGGTTACTATTCCATTTCTATAGGTTTCCTAATTTCTATGAATGTTACTTATTTCATTCTCCATTTGTTTGAATAAAGTTTTTATTAAGATCTCTATGCTATGTATATGTTTTATACCATATAACATAATTATAATAAGGGAAATTCTATTGATAAAATTTTGGGTGATTACATTCTTCCCCCCTTTTGAAATTTGACCCTCAAAATTTTATTTTATATAAATAATTGAGGGAATTTATCCTTCATCAATTCCTCTAGTTCCAAAGTTGCCTCTTCATACTTTTAGTTCCACCATATTACTTTTAATAGGTGAGTAGTATTATTATGTAGAACATTATCTCTATGGTCCAAGATCTTCACTAGGTGCTCCTCATAAGAGAGATAATTTTCCAATTAATACACCTATAGATTTAGTAAATGTGAGGAATCAAGAATGTACTTCCTTAAGATGAATACATGGAATAAATTGTGTACTTTATAAATGGTAGGTGGAAGTGATTGTTGATAGGCTATAGCTCTGAAATGATCAAGAATCTCGAAGGGGTCGATGTACTGGGGACTCAGATTTCCTTTTTTTCTCAAATATCATGATCCTCTTCCATAGATATATATATAGGGGTACCATGTATCCAACCTCAAAATCTAGGTCCAGTTGATGATTTTATTCATAGCTCTTCTGTCAACTTTGAGCTTCCTTAACGTGCTACTAAATGTTTTTCACCCTTTTTACCATTTCTTCAACCATTTTAGGTCCTAGAAACTTACATTCACCAACTTTATCCTATCATGTTGGTGTTCTACATCTTTTCCCATAAAGGACTTTATATGGACCCATTTGAGTGCTAAAGTGAAAATTGTTGTTGTAAGGGAACTCAACCAGAGGTAGATGTTGGTCCCATCCTCCTTTGAAGTATATATAACATGAAATCAAAATATCATCCAATGTTTGAATAGTTCACTCATATTGGACATTAGTTTAATGATGATAATTTATACTAAAGTTTAGCTCGGTGTTTAGATCATGTTGGAGGATTTTATAGAACTTTGAGATGAATATCAGATCTTGATCAGATATAATAAATATTGGTACTCTATATATCCTTACCACTTCTCTAATGTATATCTATGCAAGTTGATCCAGTGAGAAATCCTCTCGAATTTTGATAAAGTTATCTATCCTTGTAAGACGATCCATAATAACCCATATAGAATTGTTTCCTCCATATGCATTCAAAAGTCTAGTGAAAAAGTCCATGGTTATGTTTTCCCATTTCCATGTTGGTATAAGTAATGGTTTCATTATCCCCTTATACTTTTTCCCTTAATTCTTCACTTACTAAAATACTAGTAACTTTGATGTATATTCAACAATCTCTTTCATCATATTATTGCACCTGTAGTTCTCTTAGAGATCTCGATACATATTTGTGCTTCCTCGGTGAATAAAGAAATTTGATCTATGTGAATCATTTATAATCTCTTTCTTTATCTCTGGATTGGATTGTACACATAATCATGAACTAAATATTATGATGCCTTCCTCGTTAATTTTTGACTCTAAGGATTTCTCTTTTCTGATAACTTCATCCTTTTTCTAAATTTCCACATCATATCTTTGAGCATTCTTTATTTTATCCATAAGGTATGGTTGAGAAATAAATTTAGAGAGGATTGATGATGTTACTTACTTGATGATTCCCATGTCCATACTTTTCAAATCTAATAAGATTGGATCCTTATCAATTATTTTCATTGATAATGTTGCAGGATCCTTTCTACTTAGAGAATCCACCACTTTATTTGTCTTACCAGGATGATAGTGTATTGTGAAATCATAATACTTTATGAGCTCTAATAATATTCACCGAAACATATTAATATTCTTCTATGTGAATATATATTTGAGTCTTTTATGATCAGTATATATCTCACACTTCTTCCCATAGAGATAATACCATCGGATTTTCAATGAAACGATCATAGTCCAACTCTAGATCATGTGGGGGATAGTTTTTCACATGAATTTTCAACTAACTTAAGGAATAGGCTATCACTTTATCATTTTTTATCAGTAAAAAACCTAATCCATTATTTTAAGTATCTTTTTATACAACAAATAGTTCCCATCTTGTTGGAAGAGTGATTATTGGTGTAATGATAAGCCTATTTTTCAACTCTTTAAAGCAGTCTTCACATTAACTGGTCCAGATAAAATTCAATCCCTTTTGATTTATCTTGGTTAGTTGGTTTAAAAATCATTATAAGTTCTTAAAAAATCATCTCTAATACCCATATAGTCCAAGAAAACTAAGAATCTTCATTATATAAGTTGGTGTGATCCACTCTTGGATTGCCTTTTTCTTGGAAGGGTCCATAGATATTCTTTTTCTTGTGATAACACACCCCTATAATTATAATTTCTCCATCCAAAAATCACATTTACTATAATTTTTATATATTTTATCCCATCATAAGTTATTTAGTACAATTTTAAAATGATCCACATGTTCCTCCTTTCCCTTAGAGTATATCATAATGTCATTAATAAAGGCTACCACAAAATTTTCAAAGTAATCTCTAATGAATTTATTCATTAAGTCCATCAATATTTTTGGAACATTAGTGAGTCTAAAAGGCATAAATATGAACTTACAGTGTTTGTACCTTGTTCAAAAGGAATCCTTGGGAATATCTTCTTTCCTTACCTTTAATTGGTGATATCCCAACCGAAGGTCTACCATAGATAGATACTTGGCCCCATGTAGTTGATCGAAAAAAAGTCATCTATCCTTGCAAGTAGATACTTGTACATTATCGTGATTTTATTGATCTCATTATAATCAATATAGAAGTGCATTAATCTAGCCTTCTTCTTGATAAATAGTATTAGTGAACCACATAGTGAAGCACATGGTCATATAAAACCCTTTTACAAATTCTCTTGTAATAGATTCTTCAGTTCCTCCATCTCAATGGTGGATATTTTATAATATTTCTTTGATATAGGCAGTGATCCAAGAATAATTTCAATTGAGAACACAACCTATCATTTAGGAGGAAGACCATAAATTATTTGTGGAACACATCAGTTTAGTTCCTCATAATGCGTATGTCTTTGAGCATGATTATCTCCTTTGTCTCAATCATTTGAGCTCTATATTATTTATCATAAGGTAATAATATCCACAATTGAGATAATAAATCTTAAGGATATTAATCCTTCTCCTTAAAATTGTATATAATTGGATGATGCCTTAGGATGTGAAGATTGATCTCCCTTTCTTGACAGTTCATGTTGTCTTTGTATAAGGATATCCAATCCAATACCAATATAGCATCAAACTCCACTAAATGAAGTAATACAAGATTTTATGGGAGGATTAGTCCCCTAAAATTAAATGGGGAGGAGTTATATACTATGGATGCAATAATTTTCCCATTTTCTGTTCTAATATATAACTCAACTTTCATGTTTTTAGGTGGTGTTTAAATAGTTATACTAAACTTGAAATATATGAAAGAATTCATAGAACAAAAATAAAAAATAATGTTCTCTATTATTGAATAAATAATCATTTTACCTATCACCACATCATTTTTAGGATCCACTTTATAAGTAGTGATGGAATAATATCTCCCTTTATCTTCTGGATTTGGTGGCTTCTAATATTGATTTCCCTCATGGAGTTGCGGCTTAGTGCAATAGATTTCATAGTGCCCTTACTCCCTACAGTTGAAGCATTGAACCATAGCTGGTTCTCTCCTTTCCTCCACCACATTTTCCAGCTTCCTAATGTCTCTTAAACATTCATGATATTGACGTCCTTCTCTACCACACTTGAATCATTTCCCTGTCCCTTTGATCCAATTCCCATTATGCTTCTTCCAACATTTTTTACATGTGAGTGGTTGATTTTTCTTTCCACATTTTTTATTAGATCCTCCAGCTTGAAATTGCATCTTTCATTTCTTATCACCATATCCAAGGGACCACACTCCAAACTCTATCTCTAATTTCAGATCACATCGAACAACTTCATCATAAATATCGAAGTCTCAAATTTATAGAACCTTTAATAGGTGTTGTTTTAAACAACTAAGGAATCTATCTATCTTTTTATCATTTTTTATAACAAAAATTGGGGAATACCTTAAAATACTTTTGAAATTTTATTCTTAATCCATTAAATATTCAACTTCATTTTGTTTCAGCTCTATAAATTATATCTCCATATTCAGATGAATATTTTGAGGGAAATACTTGTTAAGAAACATTTTCTTAAAGTATTTCCACTCTATCTCTTCAATTTCATCCTTCGGATTAGTGTTCTTAATCAAAACCCACCATTGGTTGGATTCTACATCTAAAAGATAAATTCCCAAAGTCGGCTTCTCCATATCTAAATAGAAAATCACAAAAAATATATTCTCTATTGAGTTGACCCACTGTTATTTGACTAGTGGATTGAAATATCCACTAAACGACAGTGGTCGTTGCCGCATAAAAGACTTGATAACCAGTTTCTAAATCTTAAGGGAAGGAAGATGTTCCAAATTATTTAGGTTATTGTTCATAGCTTGAGATATCTAGGTAACCATCACCACAAAATTTTTAACTCCACCTTGAAGCCATTGGGGATGTCGTTCGGGAAATCGTTGCATTGCCCCTCACATAAATTGATGGACTGACATCTCCTAGTTCCCACCATTTTCTTTAATAGAAAAGGTTTGGAAAAAACATAACTCAAAAATTCATGAAAAAATATTATATTACTTTTAGAAATTAACTCTAAAGTCATATCTTGTGGGATCCCTATGTTTATCATTTTTCTAAAACAAATCTTATTGGCTTATTACATAATAATAGTCTCGTACTAAGGGTTTTCACTAATGTTCTCAAATATTAATTACCAAATTAACTAAACTATGCTATGATACACACTATATCAACCCAACTTTTTCTTACATTACTATTACAACATTTTATAGATAAACAATATAATAGTGTTACAAAACTAGGATCCAAAGGTTTAGTGTATTGGGAAAATTAATACTAAAAATAAAATTTACATAATAAAACATAAACATTATTTAATTCCCTCTTTGTTATCTTCTTAGTTTCCCTTTTTTAGTCTTTATTATAAGTATTCTCTCAAGGATATACATCAAGGAAAATGGTGAGCTAAAATCCTAGTAAGAGGATAGATAAGAAAACGAATAAATATAACATCGGTGAGAATAATCATTTAATCATAAAATAATCATTATATCAAAATCATAATCTTGATAGGAATACTTAGATAAAGACATGGAATGTGTAAATTCATAAAAATGAAACATCATGTCTTAGTGGTCAAATACCACACATAGTTATGAACAAAGATAGTATCATGTTCAAGCATAACATATGTTCATAACCATAAAATCATCATTGTGAATAAATATATCATCATGTTCACACATATTTCAAATTATATCATGAGTTATATCACATTAACCAATGCATTTAAGTGCTAT
Source organism: Viscum album (assembly GCA_963277665.1). Classification (NCBI taxonomy): domain Eukaryota; kingdom Viridiplantae; phylum Streptophyta; class Magnoliopsida; order Santalales; family Viscaceae; genus Viscum; species Viscum album. Next base: position 1,102,994,886 of record OY728150.1, on the reverse strand, counting down.
ATAATTTTGGGTGTACTCCTCACATCATAAAATTTACATAATCATGCATGCCACATTGAACGTATATCAAAATTAGACATAAAATAACCCATGTAAAGGAATATATTTCATTTAATAAATCATACATTCATGAATAAACTTTTGGGATCCAAAAATAAAAAGGGATTAATATACTTGGTATAATAATCATCAATCTTGAGTGAATAAGAAACAATCTCAAGAGAAGCAAAATGTGTGTTTTTAGAAAGAAGAGTTTTTTAAGAAATCATTGTGTTAGTAATTAAATAATATTGGGAATATGTATATCCATGAAAATAAAATATAAGGTCAATGAAATTATTTTTTTGGAATATAAAAATGACATCCACACTTAAATTTGGAATGAAATAGGAATAAACCAAAGAAAAAAAGTTGGGTTCAAGACATCCCCTTACCATATGTCGGAATGATTTCTTCACTTTATGATCATGGATAATAAAATTATATTAATTAATTAATAAATTAATAATCTCTTATACATGTATTTTATTTATTATAATTATATTAAATTCCTTTACGGATATTATGATCAGTTATAGAGTTCAATTCTATCATTTCGAGAGTGTTCGTTTATTGGTTTTCATGATCGGTTCTCTTGTATACAAGTATAAAAGTTCATGAAATATGAGAAATGTTCTCCATAATTGAAATTATATGTTATTATAGAAATTAAATAATTCTAATTGGTCTTATATATTATTATTTTTTCATATATTAGGATGATTCATTAGATAAAATCTTAATGATAATCATTTAGATTAATTTGGAGGTTTTTTTATCATCACGAACTGGATTTGTTTTATTATTTATTTTATATATATATATATATATTAGTTCCAAAACATAAAAAAGGGTATAAAATAAATTTTAAAATCTGTTTCAACCATTTTAATAGTTTTATTACCATCCTTGAAGGTGGTAAAATAAAATGAAAACTTTTCATCCTTGAAGGTGATAAATCAACACCTCATGGATGACGTTTTCATTTTTAGAATAAATGAGAGAGGAGAAGAGGTTTGATGATTGATTTTTCCATTAACATAATAAAATTATAATATATATAATATACTGGAGTTATCATTTCACTTGGATTAGGGGATATTAGTAGAGAAAAATAAAATAAAGTAAATTGAAAAGAAATTAAAAGAAAACGAAAGAGGATTTTACCTCTTGAACTTCTTCTCATAGAGAACCTCCTTAGGGAAATTGAATATGTTATTTTTTTGATACCAAAGGCTCATGGACATGGGGAAGATTCTTTGAAATATTATTGGTAATAATTTAGACAATATTCAAATCTTGTAAGGTCTGAGGAGAAGAGGTGGTGAGGGGTGTTATTTATAGGGGAGGAGAGGGGGGGGGGGTTTCAATATTTTATTCATTATTTTATTATTTTGGATCAAGAATATAAAGAGTTTAAACCTTATCACTAAATATATTAAATAATGAATTATAGTTAAATATTATGGTTCTTACATAATAAATGACTCAAGAAATAGTAAATTTAACTTAAAATGTTATATACTATAAAATTATTGTATTTCACTATTCACAAAAAAAATCAAATATTTTAGAGAAATCCAAAAAATTCACCCTAACCATTATTCAATGTATAGAATTCAAAAATTAAATCCATATTATTAAAATAATTATCCAAATATGATAAATTCAGTTTTAAGATAAAATCATTATTTATTCAAAAAATAGTGATTTAAAATTATAACTGATTTTATGACACTTCAGAAAATTAATTAAGGCCTCTTATATTAATTATAAAATTGTAAATAAATATTTATGTCTAAAAAATACCAAATCTTAATTAATAATTTTTAAAACATCTATTTGATTATACTATGAAATAATTATATCACATTTTCATTTATAAGATTACTAAATTTTATTTATACTTTAATTAGTGAGATTACTATTATATTGGATGAATTACTATTCCTAATGGTCAGGTTACTATTATATGGGTAAAGTTATTATTTCATCGGTATAGGTTCCTTAATTTTTATGAATTTTACCTATTTCATTCTTCATTTATGAGAATAAAGATTTTATTAGTCTCTCTATTTTATGTATGTGTTTTATACCATATAACATAATTATAATATGGGAAATTATATTGATAAAAGTTTGGTTCATTACATTGGAAGTGTGGAAAGGAGAGGAGAGGGTTGGCCTTTTATAAGTGGGGGAGAGGACATACTTGTAATTTTTGAAAAAAATAATTCCACCCACAATATTCTCATGCCAAAATGATATAAAATGAAAAATTATAGAGACTTGGAATATATAAGGTCTAAATATGACTATAAAATTGGAATTATACAATTTTTTGGGTCATTTTTAACCCATATCTTTTGAGTTTAACCCCCGGTAAACCCGTTTTTTCCTAAACCATGGTAAATAAGTTTTAATATTTTCACTATTCATTATGGTTGAAAATTAAGTTGACTTTATTATATAGTAATTATTATTATTATTCTAAATATTGAATCCATTTTTCTAAATTCAACTCACATAAGTGGTATCATCATCATTTATTTATTTATAAATAAATGGGGGGGAGGATAGAAAAGAACAAACACCTCCATGGACAAAGTATAAAATAGCCACAAGCCTAAGGAGGTATGAAGTAATGTTTCCCTAGGTCATACCCCTTTTATGAGATCCACACCATCTGGTTTCAAGAGGTTCACATTCGAGATGCAGTAGATTCTGGAGTTGGGCTCGGCCAAGGAGGAAAAGTGGTCCACCACTTTTTTCCCTTCACGCCACGTGTATAGAACTTTGATATTGTTATTGGGAAGCATACCCAAGAACTTTCTAATTGTGTAGGTTATTGACCATGGGATGGAACAAACACCCTTAAGGGAATTACGCAGAATCAGGGAGTCTATCTCCACCTCAGAGAGAATGATATTGGCATGTTGGCAAAGAGTGAGGCCAGTAAGAGCGGCCTTGTTTTATACCTAGAGAGAAGACCTGCTGCCAATATATGTAGAGAAGGCCATAATGACCGCACCTTTGTTTTCCCGAACAACCCCACCTCCACGAATGGTTCCCAAGAAACAAGAACCATCAGTATTATGTTTTATATTGCAAGTTGGAGGAATCCATAACACCCAGAGGGATCTTGGTACATTACTAGGCATATGAGAGACAGAAGATCACGTCACAAAAGGTGCGTCCGTTGGAGATATAGTGGGGCTTACACATGGAGCGGCCCAAAGAGGAAACATGGGCTTACACATGGTTAGCATCTTGAGAAGTCGGGGCTTACTCCGGGATGGATGCCCAATGGTGACAAAGCCCAGCGGGAGAGGGAAAGGGTGAAAAAAACTCATATCCCTATCTCCCCTCTTGGTCCTTGGCACCAAGGAAGTGAGGAGGAGTAGGGATGCTACCTCCTGCAAGAAAGGGTAGGGGCTTACACCAAGGTGGTTTCCCTCTCCCACGAACAAACACCACTCCAATAAAGAGGATATCATCCCTGTGAGGGGTGATCTCATCCCCTTGGAGACGAGTGGGTGTGAAGAATGTCCAAGGTGGGGGGGCCTGCATGCGTGGAACGGGGCGAGGTCACCGTTTAACGTCATATGTTGAGGATAAGGGTGTTGGGCAGTTTAACTTCATGCATCTCGGATGAGGCGGGTCTGCTCCGCACCCCTAGGGATTACATAACTGGTACCCTCTACTCATTGTGGGAGGGAAGGACTCGACAATGTTGTAGCAAGGGGGTGTCATAGAGCGAACCATCGAGGGGTCCACGTTAGCGTGGCTATGTGAAGAAGCAATAGCCATTAGCATGCCTATGCAAAGAAGCATTAGGAGAAGCAACACAACAGGCGGTATCATCCAGGGGTCTTTGAAGTCACATTGTGAGAACCTTAAGGGTCGCACGGGAAAAGGATTTTCCAACCAGAGGGGTCCATAGGCAACGGCCTTGGGAAGCTCTGTTGCTCTGCGTGGCAGAGGGCACTTTTGAAGGGGTGTGCTTCGCGAAGTGGGGTGCATTAGCCTAAGCATAGGGAAAATGTGCATAAGGGGGGTGCTTCACAAAGTGGAAGGAAATTCATGTAGCACTTCCTCACATAGTAAAGGTGCCTCGCGAAGCAAGGTGTCAGGAAGGAATGTGCTTCGCGAAGGAAAGTGACCCTGCCTTAGCATGTGGATCATGTCTACATGAATGGAATTTCATGAAGCATAAATGCTCTGTGATGACCCGGGTCCCCTTGGGGATCCCCTTCCTTCGTAAAGGCCCTTAAGCTTCACAAAAGTCATCCCTATTGGAAGAGGGTATCAAAATGGGATGAAGGTGAGGCACTTCGCAGAGCAAAAGTACCTCGCGCAGCTCATGGTTCGCATAGTAGAAAGAGGCTTTGTGATTCGGGAGCTGGGAATCTGAAAGGTCAGATTCTCCATCCGTTGGGATTAGGGGGAGCCCAGTATTTATAGGCAAGAGGCACCATGGAGAAGAGCGCACGCGGAGCGAAGAGGAACTTGGTTGATTCGCGGCGGGTTCGTGAACGTCATCAACGTTCGCAGAGCCTCCTGCCACCTTACTTCACGGTGGGTTCACGAACATCAAATCTGTTCGCAGAGCCTCCCTCCTCCTTTCTTCATAGCAGGTTCACAAACTTCAAATTCATTCCTGAATCCTCCCCTGTCCTTGCTTCGTGGCGGGTTCACGAACGTCAAATGCGTTCACGGAGCTTCCCGCCTCCTTGTTCACAGTAGTCGCGGTGTTGCGGACCTCTAAGAAGTGGATTCGCGAGGCAGTCAATGGGGCCTTCTTGGGCCTCTTCCTTATCCCAAATTTTGGCGCCAGAAATGTCCCCCCTCAGACATGGAGCTTCGGAGAGATCAAGGGTCGAAGTATGAGGAAAATCACCAAAATCCTCGGCTGTTCACAGTGTTAACTCATGAAAAAAGCTCGCGAGGCGGACAGGGGACGCGCAGGCCAAGCGCTCTGCAAAGCACCATGTGAACTGGACGTGCCATGAAGCTCTGAATGTCATCGCCTATAAATAAGAGGTATTCCCTATGTGAGAAACAAGGGGTGACCACCTTATCACCTTATCCAAATGTAGGAGAAAAACCCATGCTTCGAGCATCCAAGGTCTGAACAACCGATCCAGATTTCTAGGAGGAATTGGGAGAGACCTGACTGGATAATGAAGCTCTCAGAAAAGCCGAATTACCATTTTCCTTTCATGCTCTTGTGTACGAATGAGGTAACACCAGTGGCACTGGAATTGAACCAAACATATGGGGATGGGAGGTGTGAATCATAAAACCCAGGATTCAGAACATTTTGGGGGTGGCATGACAATAATGAATAACTATTTATAGCATTCTAAACACAATATTCTTATTTTATTAGCCTGGAGTGGGGAAATAAAACGAGGAAAGACTACTGACCATGTTTGAAACATAAGGCCTGACTCAAAATGCCACCCGTTAGTCTTCCAGAACATTAGCCCCGGACAATAGGTGGGCCATAGGCCGAGCATCCATACTGTTAGGGGGTTCCTCCAAACGTGAAATAGGACGAGGGTCCGAATAAGGGGAACGCAAAGCGTGGAATATGGAGTGATGATTTTTTCGAACAGAATCCAATACTCTCGAAATTATGCCACTGTGGTGGAAGAACATTAGATGGGAATATCAATTTGATCATGGATCATTCATTATTTTAGGTAGAACATCTCTAGAGAGGGATATGTCGCTTCCCAATGTCACCTTGGGGCATCCCGAACTTGTTTAGGGCAGAGTTGCAGTTTCACGGTTCCCCACAAGGGGTTAGGCCAGGGGATGGAAATGAGGAGGAATAGGACTTATGATTCCTGGGGCTGGACCCAAGTTAAAATTCCTGGGTGTCTCTACGTATCCCATAGGATGGGAATCAAGCCGTACATAGTTCTGGAAGTACAGTGTAATCAAAGACCAACACTAATAGGTGAAATCCTCTCTAGCAGGAGATCTGGTGCATCCCATGACTAACATGGGGCATCCTGAACTTGTTCAGGGTATAACCGAAGTTTAGTGTCATGCATTGAGGACATATGGACTCCTATAGTTTAACATCAAATGATAGGATGTGGAGTGAAAGGGAAGATCCTAGGGAGTATGTGGTGCAGTAGCTATGAAACCGATGTGAATGAGGACTTGGAGTCCAAATCACACCACGTATCCCCGGAGGAAACTCTTCAGGTCGAAGGACCAAGAGTGAGAATTAGGCTGGGCCTAAAGCAGAGTGGTTTGGCATTCCTACCTACCCCATAAAGATGGGAATCAAGACATACATAGTTCTGTGAGCGCAGTTTAACGTCATGCGGGACGATAAGAAGCCTGGCTGCGTTGGTGCACATCCTACCAAAACTACTAAGCCCACGAGAGTCATGCTCGATGTGTGAAACAAGAAGTAGTGGTGGGAATTTCCCAAAACAGAAAGAAACATGTTAGGATGAAGGGACACTCAGTGAATGTCAGCCCAATGATGCTAACCCATCCATGTAGCGCACCTAGATTCATGAAGAAGTAAGGCCGAGTATGTTGGAATTCCACTCAAACTTGAGGAAGTGAAAATGTGTGGATTATGATGCTCGAAATCTGGATCACAATGATGGTGGAGTGATGATGGAGGATAAATATTAACCATGGTGGAAATGCAGCATCCACATCATGTTATCCTGAAATGGGTACATACAAATGAGGGTCGACTGTTGACCATGTTTGAAACACAGGACCTGTCACAAATTTCATCCAAGATCTTTAGGGATGTTGGCCCAAAACGGTATGAGAGCCCTTAGGCCTAGAATCCACGCCATATGGGGTTCCTTTTGGATGTGGAAGAGGATGAGGATCCAAATATCAAGCTCACGAAGCTTGGACATGGAATGAGTGGAATGTCCCCATGAAAATTCCACACTTAGGGATCTTTGTCAAAACACATCTGAATATGACAACGAGACATAATAGATAGAGGGAGTCGAGTCCCTTCCCATAGAGAAATCTTAGTTTAGGGTCGTAGATCTCATACCATGGATGTTAGGAAACACATGAGACACATAGTGGGGTAATTACAAAAACCCAACGTGAATTAGAACTGAGGGTTCTGACCACCATGTGTTCCTTGGAGAGGTTTTAGGTCAAGGGACCGAAAACGAGAGTTGAGCTGTGCCTGAGTCAAGGTGCATGGACATTCCTACGTACCCCATGAGGATGGGGATCAAGCTGAATGTAGTTCTTGAGGTGGCACGGAAAGGTACCAGTGATAGGGATAAGAGGGGTGTGCGGGCGTGGCCCTCACACCAATAGAAGCGGTATTTGATAAATCTTTTTTGTCCTTTAAGGTGAGTGGTTTTTTTCTGAAGCGATAGGCCTAGGGTAGCAGGCCCTGGCATCGTCACAAGAATCAAGCCATATCAGGCATTGACAAATGGTATGGCATGTTCCCAATACCAAACATGGTTTCCCCTCGAGTGAGGACATCATGATGCAGTGTCGTTTTTCATCATACGGCCAGGGTGATAATGTCACAGTTTAGGGTCATGTGATAGGACCAGATGGCCTAGTTTAAATTCATATGGCTTGTACATGAAGGAATGCACAAAACATGGTACAAGATACCCGATGTGAATGAGGACATAATCCTACACAACACTATACACAATTCTGAGAAAGGAGCCTCGGGCCAAGGGACCTACATAGAGGAAAAAGGGCAAGGGGAAGGAGAAACTAGCTCCCAATTGAGATGGATCTGAAAACTAGATGTCCGGGTGGTCCTATATATCCCATGAGGATGGGAATCAATCCATACATAGTTCTAGATGATATCTTAGTTTATGGTCTTAGAGCTCGGACCATAGAGGAGTGAAAACCCTCCAAGTAATTGCAGACCTCAACCCAATCCCTAATCCCACATGAGTTAAACTCGGTGTGGGAAACAAGGGAGGAAGATGTATATTACAATACCTGGAACACACGCCAAAGGGAAATTGGTGCGGATCCCTGAATGATGCCCCTATTGGAGATTTGGTCTTCCTAATGTGTGGATGCGCAATGAGGAATAGTACTTATCGTTTTGAAGTTCTACTTGGACATGATGAGGTGGAGAAGGATGTGAATCATGTATCCTACATTTTGGACTTAATGGGGTTGGCATGGTGATGGAGGATAACTGTTGACCATGTTCGAAACACAGTATCCATATCGCATTATCCTGAAATGGGAACAACAAATGAGCATCGACCGATGATCATATTTGCGATGTGGGATTTGTATTGGTTTTTTGTCTGCGACCCTTAGGTTTGTTGTCCCATAATGGTAAGAGGTCCCTTAGGACTAGCATCCATGCCACTCGAGGGTCCCTTCGGGTGTGAAAGGTGATGGAATTTCTAATGAAGGGGGACAAAAAGCTTGAAAAGCAGGTGGAAGCATGTCCAAGTAGAGTCTGAAATTCTGGGTACTAAACCAGAGTACCCTTAGGCACATTGGTGAACCACCGAAGAGGGTTGACAAAGGTGCCCAACTTGAGAGTAAGGGGATAGAGAATTCCCAGGAGGGAGAGGTACATGTATTGGTCATTACAAGCCTAATGGGAATGAGGAAATAATCCCACGCCACACCATATACGCCCCTCCCCGTGGAAGGGTAGGCCAAGGGGCCAAGGTGAAATGAATATTTCTGGGAGATGGGGATGGACCTGATGTGTAGACATTCGGGTGGTCCGATGTATCCCATGAGGATGGGAATCAATCCACACGTAGTTCTTGAAGGCACCCAGGGGTAAGATACCCTAATGAGGGGGGTTTACGGCATGGTGAGTAACCCGACATGAATGAGGACATAATCCCGAACCACACCGTACACTTTGGGTAAGAACTTGGATCAGGCTCAAGAAGTCCAAGGGGCCTGAGGCTAGGCCTCGGTCAGGAAGGCCTGACCGGTTTGCATTTTAAAATCTTATAGTGAGGACGAAGAAGGGGATAAGGTGTCTCGTCTAGGGATGTGTACGACATGACGAGCAACCCAACATGAAGGAGGACATAATCCCATACCACGTTGTACAATTCCATAAGAGAGAACCTGGGCCGGGGGCCTGAAAAGGCCAAGGGGCCTAAGGCTGGGCGTTGGATGGAAGGACATATGCCCTCTTGTATGGTTACTACCTTATCATAGCTCTTAATCCCACATGAGAGGTGCTCGGTGTGGGAAACAATGAGTCGTTCTTGTCTCTCCCTATCAAACGGGGTTTGATAGTTAGCATCGCCCGGATGGAGTTCGTCACTTAGAGATACAACGAGATAGAATGAACCACTAAACTCGATGTTTGGGACATCTTGGGGTGGTCCTAATGATCCAGGATAGTTGTTGACCATGTTCGAAACACAACATCCCTATAGTGACCTGAAATGGGGGCAACAAATGAGCATCGACCGCTGACCTTATTCGAAACACGGGACATGTATCATCTTGTTGCTCGAAATCTTCTAGGGCATTAGCCCGAAGTGGTAAGAGAGCCCTTAGGCCTAGCATCCATACCATTCAGGGGTCCTTATGGATGGGGAAGGTGATGGAGTCCCAATCAAATGAGTGGGTGAAGCATAGTTGTACCCATATCTAAAATAGTCGAACATCTCCAGGGAGTGGGACGTATGGACGAATTGAGGTTAGATCAACGTAAATTGGGTCAAAATTCTGCACCTCTGTCATACGTCTTGACCCCAGGGGGGGGGATTCTGGCGTTTGGGCTGGGCCAACAGACGAAATGTATGTGCGTTCCTACGTATCCCATGAGGATGGGATTCAATCCATACGTAGTTCTGAATGCCATGCAGTTTAACGTCGTGTGGTGAATACGTGGGAGGATAGAAGAATGGGAGTGGGAACATGGTTTGACCATTACAATCCTTGCATGAGTGGGGCTAAGGATGCCTACACTATATCGTGAAGGAACCTCTAAGAAAACCATACCCAGGGGGGATAGTGAAAAGGAAGAGTCCAGGGCTGGGCTCAAGATGAGGCGTCTGAGCATTCCTATGTATCCCATGTGGATGGGAATCAAGCCATACGTAGTTCTCAAAATTCATCTTAATTTCATGAAGGGTGATGCATAGTTTAAAGTCATGCGGGGCTGCAAATTTTAAGGTCATGCGGGACCTGCATGCAATTTAGGGTCATGCGTGACCATCCAATTTAAGGTCGTGCATGACCGTTAGGCTCAGGCAAATTATTGCTTGATAAAATTGTCATTGGTGGGAGGAGTTATACGGTCACCATCCATGGTCACTAAAGAGTATGCTCCATTGGGGTAAACCCTGTGGACTATGTAAGATCCTTCCCATTTGGGATCCAACTTGGGTGGTTTCCTTCCAGAGATCGTTGGTGCTCGAAGGTCCAATACGAAGTCGCCTTGCAGAAAAGAGTAGAGGAGAACCTTTTTATTGAAGTCTCTAGCCATCTTATTCAGATTCCTTTTTAGATTGTGCAGGTCACGAAGTCTATTCTCGTCAAGTGCTTCCAATCCAGCTAGACGAATTTCGGCCACATTATCTGCTGCTTATTGGTCATAGACCGCGGTGCGTAATGAAGGAAGTTGGATCTTGATGGGTAGGACGACCACAGCCCCATACACTAGAGAATATGGGGTCACCTGGGTGGAATTTAGAGTCATCGTCTGATAAGCCCATAGGGCATTGGGGAGCTTGTCTGGCCAACACTTCTTGTTTTGGCCAACCATTTTCTGCAGAATGTTAGAGAGGGATTTGTTGAATGCATTGATCTGCTCATTTTCTTGTGCGTAATAGTGGGAGGTATGGCTGGAATGGATGTTGTACTTGGTGTACAATTTCTTCATCTCGACTGCTCAGAAATTGGTGTCATTATCGGTGAGGACGGAGTGAGGGACTCCAAACTGGTGGATGATATTGGATCTCACTAAGTCAACGATGGAATAGGCCTTGACCTCCTTGAGTGGAACTGATTCTGCCCACTTGGAAAAGAAATCTGTGGAAATCAGGATGAACCTGCACTGGTGAGCTGTCACTGGTGGGTATGGTCCTATGACATCGAGTCCCCACACCGAAAATGGCCAAGAGTGCTTGGTGGAGTGGAGAGGTTCTGGTGGCCGATGCAGGAAGTTAGCATGAACTTGGAACGCATGACATCTCTTGGAGAACTCGATACAATCATGGATCATAGAGGACCAGAAGTACCTGAATCTATGGATTTGATGGGATGACTTCAGCCCCACCTGGTGATCCCCACAGGAACCGGCATGAAACTCGTGCATGACCTGAGAAATCTCAACCCCCTGAATACAACGGAGGATAACCCCATCAAAACTGTGCTTATAGAAGATTGGCTCAAGACCAGGACCACTCTATAGGGTAAACTACAGCGCGCGACATCAGATTCTCTCATGATCGGCCTGATCAGCTGGGAGACAACCATTTTTGTGATACTCAACAAAAGGAGCTCTCCAGTCAGGAGTCGCTTCAACCATTGAATCCTGAGAACCTGGGGGTCCTGATGTGGATGACCTGGAGGTGAGATGGCTAAATCTCAATCCATAGTCATCCTCTGGGGTTATGGGGGCAATTAATCTCTAGTGTCCCATGTGTATAATCAGATCATCCTACTCGGGCTCTGCAAGTGATGTAGCTAGGCTGACCAAAGCGTCCGCTTGACCATTCTGTGATCGAGGGACATGGGTAACCTTCGATCGAAAAGGGAACTGGGCCATTAGATAGAGGGTGCATTCCATAAATGGTATGAGCTCTAGCTTTTTGACAACTTAGCCACCTTTTACATTCTTCATGATTAGCTCAGAATCCCCTTTCACATGCAAATGGGGCACATCAATCTCAAGGGCCAGCTCGAGGCTAGTGATTAGAGCCTGATACTCTTCCTCATTCTTGGTGCAACCTTCTGAAAACTGGAACAAGTATGGAAGAATGGCTTGTGCTAGGGTAATGGATATGATACTCAGGCCCACTCTGTTGAGTCGAGGATCATTGAGCCTCCTATCGGTGGGGCTCTGGGAGGCACTGTTGAAGTGCATCTGCCAACATGGGACGACATGATCTATCGAGAGGATTGCCTCATCGGGAAAATCCAAGTCTAGAGACTGGTCCATGGGGGTTGGATGGGAAGTTAGGAAGTCTACCAATTCTTGTCCCTTGATGGCCTTCTTGGGCACGAACCTGATGTCGAACTACAAGAGGATTACCGCTCACCGTGCTAGACGGCCGGTCAACATGGGGCGATTTAGAATGTACTTTAGTGGGTCTACCTGGGAGAGCAGCTATACCTCATGGTGCTGCAGGTAATGTCGCAACTTATACACACCAAATATGAGTTCAAGGAAACTCTTCTCGATGTGGGATTATATGGTCTCTTTATCTAGGAGCATGCGACCGAGTTAGTATAGATTGTTCTATGTCCCCTTGTTGTTCTTCTGGGCGAGAAGGACGCCGAGAGATCATTCAAGGGCAGTGACATAGAGGACCAGTGGATTCCCAGAGACGAGTGGCATCAATACCGGGGGCTGAAGCAGATACTTCTTTATTTCCTCAAAGGAAGTCTAGAACTCTTCATCCCACTCATAGGCAGAGCCTTTCTTCTTGATCCGAAAAAAGGGCTTACACTTTCCAATCTGATTCATAATGAATCGGCGTATGTAGGCTAAGTGGCCTTGGAAACCTCGAATCACTTGAATATTACTCATGGGAGGCATCTGGATGATGGACTTGATCTTTTTCGATTCGATATAGATGTCCTAGTACCTGACAATGAAATCAAGAAACTTCCCGAAGGTGACCCTGAAGGCACACTTCAACGGGTTCATCTTCAAGTGGTGGGAGCAGAGGAAGCCGAAAACATTCTCAAGGTATTTGATATAGTACTAGAGCTGGAAATATATGACCACTAGATCTTCCACATAGAACTCCACCAATGTCACGAGGATTTGCTTGAATATGTGGTACATGGACCGCTGATAGGTGGCACCTGCATTCTTCAGGCCGAAGGGCATAACCTGGTAACATAAAGTACCTTGGGGTACCCTAAAGGCCATGGAATCCTCATCCTCAGGGGCCATTCGGATCTAATTATATCTAGAGTAACTATCCATGAAGGAGAGGTCTTGGAACCCATCCGTAGCATTGATCAACAATTCTTTCACTGGAAGGGGAAAATCATCCTTCAGACAATGGCGGTTGAGATTTTGGAAGTCGATACAGACCCTGATATGTTCGTTCCTATTCCTGAATGGAACGATGTTGGCTAGCCACTTGGGGTAATAGACCTCCTTGACGAAGTTGGATATGATGATATTCTCAACATTGGCCTCAACCATGACACTGTGAGAAGGGTGCATCTTCCTAGGAGGCTGCTTGAATCCGTGATGATTTGACGGATGACAGAGACTGTGGAAGACTACCTGAGGATCTAGTCCTGGAATCTCATCGTAACTCCAGGAAAACTTGTCACAGTGCTGTTTGAGGAAGTCTACATACTTCCGATGCTCCTCAGGGGACATGGTGGAACTAATCAATGTGGGTCTCAGATCTTCCTCACTACCAAGGTTTACTTGTACCATTTCATTGATCGTGGAAGAGACACCTTATTCAAAGGCAAGGGGAGCGTACTCCAAATCCTCTTCTTCATTTACGGAGGAGGGATTCCCAATAGGTGAAGATTCCATTGGGTTATAGGAACCTGATGGGAGGCTGGTACCATCCTGTAAAGTAGTGGGAAACGTATCAGGAGATTTACGCGCCACTGAGACCATAACGATGAAGGTAGTCGATCTGATCCCATATGGCCTTCAGCCTAAGGGGACACGCTTGATGGTATCAAAGCAATAGTGGCATGTCGGCTTGAGCTGGTAAATCCCAGCCCGGTGAAATAGACACATATGACGTACTTCCATTTCTATGGGGCAGACATCCCGGTATCATATGGGGGTAGGAGGTTCTGGGATCACCTGAGCATTGTTTGTGTAGGAGTACGAGGTGATTTTCCACCGTCGCATGGACATGGAAATATGACTTCCTCTTCTACGAGAGACAAAAATGCATTGCCCCATGTCGGGGGTCATGACCTCTAATAGATGGATTGGGAAGACGTAGGAGTCATCCAAACCTGCCTAGGGGTCACTTGTAACCGAGGCGGGCTCAACCTCACTTGACATAATATGTTTATCCTTTCTCTTATAATAGTCAGCGTCTAGATAATGGGCTTCACAAGAGGCGAAAGAAGATGCATAACCTTGGAGTATGCCCACTCGAAAATTCAAGGAGTACTTGATTCACTGGTGATATGACGAGGGGACTGTCGCGCGCAGATATAGCCATGGTCTTCCCATCAATGCATTGTACGCGGTGTCCTGGGAGACGACCATAAATTCAGTACTGGAAACTAGGCCACCAAACTGGGTCTTCAGACAAATCTTGCCGAAAAAGGTCTTCTTTGTCCTGTCATATCCCTAGATCCTTAAATCAGAGGGAGTCAGGTCATATTTGGATAACCTCAGCTTATACAACATCCGTGTCGAGATAAGGTTGATCTCAGAGATGGTGTCAACGAGACAACGACGAACTTCCACGTCGTTAAATTGGACAGTGATATACATCGGGTGGATGTGCCCCTATATAGGGGATCCTTCATCCTCTCCATATAATGAAATTATGTCCTGGAATTCGGCGTTCTCGACCGCTTCAGCATGGAAAGATTATGCAGCTGCTACCTTTGTCTTAAACTGGTTGGGGCTCCTTAAAGCCTCGGTGAGTGCTTCGTGCATATCTGGAGACAAGTGAAGGGCTTCGAGGATGGAAAGCCTTGTTGGGATTTCGAAAAGGTGCTTGAAGACATCATACTTCCATGCCAGGTGCAAAATTCTTCTTAAAGGAGGTCGCTCTGTGATTGGAGGCATGATGGGCCCTACCGGCTGGACTGGTGGTTGACTGGTGCTGGGCATATCTCGCTGCCCACTAGTCGAAGCATGAAGATTAGATACCGGATGAGGTTCGGATGACTAATATCGGCCTGTAGTGGGGTGGAGCTGGTTGTGGCATGGCCAAAGTGTCTCTTCCTGATCCAGTAGTACAAACGGTGGTGGAGGCAGTCCTGACGACACCAGATGAAGAAGCTGCGAGTGCTGAGCTCTGCACTGGTCCTGTTGTCTGGTCTCAGTGGCATGCACGTCTTGGCTGGAGGTGGTAACTGAGGAACCTCAAAGACCCATATAGATGCGGCTTCACTGACGTTGGCGTCGTCTAGGGACATTGGGGAGGTTCTCCAAGCATTCCCCCTCACCGGGAGACATATAGGGGTTTACCAACTCGACGGTATTAACTGAAGCGTACCCTAGACTGTCACTCGAAGAATCATCCACCACTGGGAATATTCTGTGGAGGATCCCTATATCAAGGGGCATGAAGTCACCGAGAGTGAGGGATGATGATGGCATTGGTGGGGTACGTTGCTTATTCTTGCGCCGCTGATGCTTGCTCTTTTGGGAAGAGACTAGCTGAGATGATGATGCAGAGGTGGTGGCCACAGCTTCTGAAGGCTCTAGATGATTCAGGTGTTCCCAAATGATTTCATGGGCATGAACAACCGTTTTATGAGCCATCCAGTCATCTTAATTCTAGGATCTACGGCTAGGAACCTGCTGCCACTCGATGTCGTTGTCTCTACCGATGCCTGAACTTACAAAGATATCTGCTACTTGTGTCGGGGTCGGGCCCAGTCTGACTATGTTGTAATAGACCTGGTCTTGGAGCCAGTCCTTAAACACATAGAACTGCTTGAGGGTGTGCCCTATAATCTGTTGATAGGGGCAGTAGTTGGGGCGATCATTGAGATTCGCCTTTGTCGGTCTTCTGCACTCAGACAAGCGTACAATCCCCTGCTCTAAGGCGCTACGAAAGTAATCAGAGACCTAATTATCACTGAACGAGTAAGTATGATGTATTATTTCTAGATAGGTATCCCTTGGATGCTGTCCCTAACGAGGGGTCGGAGGGGCCTGTCAAAGAGGTGGACCCTAATTGTCCCGCCTGGGCAGTGGCGACGCATTACGCGGGGGCGCCTACTGATTATGAGGACACTGCGGAGCTAGAGGCTATGCCTGAGGGGGAGGGAATCTGTGAGGCTACGGGGCCAGTGCTGCTGGTAGAAATTCTAGTTGCCCAGGGGATTCTATTTCGGCCACCGCGGTGGGATCGAATCTGGAAGCTCTCCTTGTTGGGATTAGAGGGGGCAATAGAAGTGTATGCCTGGCCTGTTTCAGGGCTTCCACAAGGGGTTGGGCCTTGTCTGAAAAGTCTTGGACCCCTTTAGGATAGTTTTGAGTGATCAGGGAGGGAACCGGTTTTGTATTGACATTCCCCATGCACATCATCAGTAATTTCTCCTGAGTTAGTGGCATGTCAAGGGAGTATATGAGCCCCTTCCACCAGGCGATAAAGTCTGCGACTCGCTCATCGGGACTTTGTTTTCACTTGAAGAGGTCTGCGATGCTGGTATTGCGGGTGGTAGAGCTGAACTGGTAGAGGAACTACCTACATAGGTCCTCCCAACTGGTCATGGATCCGACAGGGAGCTGGATGTACCAGACGAATGTTGGCTCCTCCAGTGTCTGAACAAAATAGCGAATCTTGGCGGCCTCCTACTGCACTGGAGTCCCCAACATGGGACTACACCTTGAGTTGAAGTGGGACAGATGCTATGGCGGGTCCCCTATCCCTTTAAAGGGAGAGAAGGTGGGATTCCTGAAACCTAGAGGCACCATCATATCATCAACCCATGCCAGATATGTCTTGCAATCTGATGGTATTGCCACATGTCGCATTTCCAATGCCTCAAGGCTGGCCTTCATCTCTCTGTTTGCCGAGGTGATGAGGACCTTCACCAGCTGCGGAGAGGACGTAGGGAGGATCCCCACGTGAGAGAGATAATAGATGGGGAATTTACCTACATCGATGGTCGGGGGCAGGATGAAGGACTCCATACCCAGTGTGATGGGCACGAGAGAGGCTTCTGTACTGAACATCACTACCGCGGGGCAGGCCTTCATTCAGATCGGGGGTAGCCTGCGGTAGACCTCCATGCTGAGCCTCAGAGTGGGTAAGGCCCATGCTCAGTGTGGTGTTGGTATGGGGAGGACCTCCGTACGGGGTGGCATCATTGTGGGTTGGTTCACGGTGACCCTTTCTTATGCCTGCAACCTATAGAGTCGGCCCAGCCTGCTAGTGGGATGGTTAGGGGCTCGATCCCGGTTGGGCGTATAAGTGCCCCTGCTCAGTGTGTGTATGGTCTTGATGATATTAATCAGCAGTGTCTTGGGACACAGTAGTCTACAATGTTGACACCCCTTGGTGGGCATTCTCAGCTCGTGCCCGATGCTGGCATCGGGTCGGACAAGCTGGTGATTGTAGTGCAAGTGCATAACTTACCTGTTCCTCTAGAAAGGTCGAGTGGCGGTGCTGACGCGGCTGGGTGGGGGCCCTTGCTGGGGGCCCCTAGATTGAGACTCTAACTGGGCTGGTCCAGATGTCTCCCACCTCATCAGGGTAAGGTAGGGAGCCGTCAAATTGCTCCGGGGACAGGCTCCCGAAATGATTGAATGTTGGGGTGGGGAGCAGCAGCTCCCTGGGCGGCCCTTGAGGGCGGCATTGACGGCAGGGCCTGGATGCCTCTAGCTCCAGGTGGGGCATATCCTGGGTTGGGATTATTCCCTCATCGTAACGACATATGAGGTCGTTAATTACCCTTCGTTGGATAACTTCCAATGGGGAGATGGGGCATGGGCGCCCCACGGTCATGGATGAAGAGGTCGTCGTGGAAGTAGTGAAGCCATGTAGAACGGCTATGCTGGCGTTGCCCCTGCCCCTGCGTAGGCGGGTGGGCAGTGATCGTGTTCCTATGGGAGTAACCTGATTCCTGAGAAGAAGAGAGATGAACTCATCAGTGCTGAAATGAAAAATAAATTGATGACCAATGCCCCAATGCCATCCCATCTTCTGTGATTGGTAAGAGGGATCCATGATGAAAACATCACAGAACAAGATGTACAACGCCCTACTTCCCCAACTTCTGGTGAGTTTCACATTAGGTCTACTATTTTCTTGGCAAGACCCGATGCTAGATAGCTGGATCTGGTGACATGTCAATCCATTGATGCCCCAAGCACTACTAATCTCCATATTAAGGAGAAGAAATTCACTTCGGTTTTACCATTTCTGTTTCTGACGCTTTCGCCAGGGCACCCGCGTCCGTCTGCTTGAGTATGAAAGGTACATTTTTGTTACCCTACATTCCCACTTTCCAAAGGTTGGTGGTATCCATTCCTTGTTCAAGGATGTTTTCTACTTGATTGAAATGGGACGATGGGGTGTCGGTTCTTCCTTCTGTGGATTCCTCCTCGGAACTCGTTACCTAGTACAAGTCTCCCTCATAGATTTAATACGTTGTTCATGAAACTCTTCCCAGTGCCATATCTTCATGGACACCAGTTAATTACACTTATTTTGTTAGGACATTCGAAGGGTTCTGGTCAGGGAAGCAACCTTCGGTTAGGGGAGTAGTCACGTTAACGGAGCATCACTGGAATGTCTAGATGCTGGGGGATTGGTGTGTCTATATTTTTTCCCTTATTATAAGGCTTCTCGAGAGTGTGGAAGCCTGAGGCATCCCACATAGAACATGGGGAATCATATGCCATGAGAATGTATCTGAGGTTTTTCTCACCTTACAATGTTTAACACATGGTATGCCGCAAGTTTAACGTCCAGCGGAGACGGATCGGGATGATCAGAACACTGACTAGAGTGGATCAGACAGAGGAACCCTTTGGAGGGAACACCGATATTGGGGCCATCATGTGGGCAGCCTCCTGAATTATATTAGATGGAATGGGGAATGGAATGGCATGATCCCATTGGGATGTGGTGGCCCGGGTAAGGATCAGGATGGATGATGGAGCGGATGATGGGGATGGTGAATGGGATGAGACTATCATGAAGATAATGGTAGTGTTGGTCTTGAGCCACAAAGATACTTCATAAGTATCCCCGTGGTAGGGAATCAAAGTCTGCATAGTTCATCTGACGATGTCTTACTGTTGAATGAGGCTGACAAGGGCTTACCGCTCGATGGGGTCACAACGGCTAACCGCTGGATGGGATCTAACCAATGTGAAGGAGGTCGAAATCACCAGGTGGTGGGATTTAACCTCATGGAGGCTTCCTACTTACCAGGCCTTGACATGGATCAAAAGTTCACATAGTTTAGAATGGAGAATACCATTTAGCGTCATGTGGGATGGAGGAGAACCGGCGTGAAGGGGGGTCAAAACGACCAATGGTGTGGTCTTGAACCTCGTGGAGGCTTCCTACATACCATGCCATGACATGGATCAAATACCACGTAGTTCAGAATGGATTGGGGCTTACACTCTGAGGCGGCCCAGGGAGTTTGGTGAACTAACGTGGATGAGGTCAGAATGACCGGGTGGTGGGCTTGAACCTCATGGAGGCTTCCTACGTACCATGCCATGACATGGATCAAAGACCACATAGTTTTGGATGGGGCGTGTCGGTGAACCGATGTGAAGATGAACCTGGGGTATGATGGGTGGTGGGCTTGAACCTCGTGGAGGCTTCCTACGTACAATTTTTTTACATGGATCAAAGTCCTCGTAGTTCGAGTGGGTGATGGTGAACCGACGTGAAGGTGGACTTGGGGTCCAATGGGTGGTGGGATTGAACCTCATGGAGACTTTCTATGTACCATGCCTTGACATGGATCAAATTCCCCGTAGTTCGGGTTGGATTGGTGAATACACTCTGAGGCGGCCCAAGGTGCTTGGGGAACCGACGTGAAGGAGTTCAGAATGATCGGGTGGTGGGCTTGAACCTCGTGGTGGCTTCCTAAGTACCATTCCTTGACATGAATCAAAGTCCTTGTAGTTCGGGGTGGAATGGGGCTTACACTCTAAGGTGGCCCAAGGTGTTTGGTCATGGTCGGTGCTTTCTATAAGCTCACGTGAGTCATTCTTAGTGTGAGAAACAGGAGGTAGCCGAGACCTGATGATCACGACGTGAAAGGTGCATCCATGGGAGATAGAGTGAGGCTTATGCATGGAGAGGCCCAAAGAGGAAACATGGGCTTACGTGTGGTTAGCAGCCTGAGATGTTGGGGCTTACTCCAGGATGGAGGTCTGATGGTGAAAAAGCCCAGCAGGAGGGGGAAAGGGTGACAAAAACCCCTATCCCCATCTCCCCTCTTGGTCCTTGGAACTGAGGAAGTGAGGAGGAGCAGGGATACTACCTCCTGCAATAAAGTCTAGGGGATTACACCAAGGTGGTTTCCCTCTCCCAAAGACAAACGCCACTCCAATACGGAGGATATAATCCCCTAGGAGGGGTGATCCCATCCCTATGGAGGCGAGTGGGCATGGAGAATGTCCAATGCGGGGGGGGGGGGCTGCATGCGTGGCACGGGGCGAGGTCACAGTTTAATGTCATGTGGTGAGGATGAGGGTGCTCGGCAGTTTAATGTCATGTAGCTTAGACGAGGTGGGTGCGCCCCACACCCCTAGGGATTACATAACTGGTACCCTCTTCTCCTTATGGGAGGGAAGGCATTGGCAATTTCGTAGCAAGAGGGTGTCATGGAGCAAACCATCAAGGGATCCACGTTAGCGTGGCCATGGGAAGAAGAAATATCCATTAGCGTTCCTATGAGAAGAAGCATTAGGCGAAGAAACGTAATGGGCGGTATCGTTTAGGGGACTTTGAAGTCACATCATGGGAACCTGGAGGGTCGCACGAGAAAAGGATTTTCCAAGAAGAGGGGTCCATAGGCAGGGGCCTTGAGAAGCTCTGTTGCTCTGCGTGGCGGAGGGCACTTGTGAAGGGGTGTGCTTTGCGAAGTGGGGTGACTTAGCCTAAGCATAGGGATAAGGTGAACAATGGGGGTGCTTCGCAAAGTGTAAGGTTATTCGCAGAGCACTACCTCATAGAGAAAAGGTTCCTCGCGAAGCAAGGTGTCAGGAAGCAATGTGCTTCGCGAAGGATAGTGACCCTACCTTAGCACGTGTATCATGTCTATATGAAGGGTGTTTCACAAATCATAAATGCTCCGTGACGAACCGTGTCCCCTTGTGGATCCCCTTCCTTCACGAAGGCCCTTAGGCTTCAGGCAAGGCATCCCTATTAGAATATGGGATCAAAACGGGACAAAGGGGAGGCACTTTGTGGAGAAAAATTACCTCACGCAGCTCATGGTTCACAGAGTAGAAGGAGGCTTCACAATTCGGGAGCTGGGAAGCCAAAAGGTCAGATTCTCCATCCGTTGGGCTCAGGGGGAGCCCAATATTTATAGGAAATAGGCATTGTGGATTATAGATCACGCGGCGTGAAGAGGAACTTGGTTTCTTCGCGGCGGTTTTGTGAAGGTCATCTGCGTTCAGGGAGCCTCCCACCTCCTTGCTTCGCAGCGGGTTTGCGAACGTCAAATGCGTTCGTGGAGCCTCCCGCTATACTTGCTTCACGGTGGGTTCACGAGCATCAAATGCATTCATGGAGCCTCCCGAATCCTTGCTTCTCCATGGGTTCGCAAATTTCAAATGCGTTCGTGGAGCCGCTAACCTCCTTGCTTCGCGGCGGCCGTGGTGTCAGGGACCTCCCCGAAGTGGCTTCGCGAGGCAGTCAATGGGGCCTTCTTTGGGCCTCTTCCATGTCCCGAATTTTGGCGCCAACAATATCTTACCATATTCACTGAAACATATTAAGATTATTCTATGTGAATATATATTTGAGTCTTCTATGATCTGTATATATCTCACACTTCTTCCCATAGAGATAATACCATCATATTTTCAATGAAACGATCATAGTCCAACTCTAGATCATGTGTGGGATAGTTTTTCACATGATTTTTCAACTACCTTGAGGAATAGGCTATCAATTTATCATTTTTCATTATTAAACAACATAATCCATTCTTTTAAGTATCTTTGTAAACAACAAATAATTCCCCTCTTATTGGAAGAGTGATTAGTGGTGCAATGATAAGACTGCTTTTCAACTCTTTGAAGTCGTCTTCACATTAACTGGTCCAGATAAAATTCACTCCCTTCTGAATTATCTTTGTTAGTGCGTTTTAAAATCATTATATATTCTTCACAAATCATCTCTAATACCCATATAGTCCAAGGAAACTAAGAATCTTCATTATATAAGTTGCTCTGATCCACTCTTGGATTTCCTTTTTCTTGTAAGGGTCCATAGATATTCATTTTCTAGTGATAGAACACCCCTATAATTAAAATTCCTCAATCCAAAAATCAAATTTACTATATTTTTCATATATTTTATCCATTCATAAGGTATTTATTAAAATTTTCAAATGAACCAAATGTTCCTCCATTCCCTTAGAGTATATCAGAATGTCATCAATAAAGGCTACCACAAATTTTTCGAAGTAATCTCTAAATAATTTATTCATTAAGTCCATAAATATTTTTGGAACATTAGTGAGTCTGAAAGGAATAAATATGAACTTATAGTGTTTGTACCTTATTCAAAAGTAACCCTTGGGAATATCTTCTTTCCTTACCTTTAATTGGTGATATCCCAACCGAAGGTCTGCCTTAGATAAATACTTGGCCTCATGTAGTTGATTGAAAAAAGTCATCTATCCTTGAAAGTAGATACTTATACTTTATCTTTATTTTATTTATCTCATTATAATCAATATAGAACTACATTAATATATCCTTCTTCTTGATAAATAGTATTGGTGCACCACATAGTGAAGCACTTGGTCATATAAAACCCTTTTCCAAATTCTCTTGTAATAGATTTTTCAGTTCGTCCATCTCAATGGTGGATATTCAATAATATGTCCTTGATATAGGCAAAGATCCAAGAATAATTTCAATTGAGAACACAACCTATCAGTTAGGAGGAAGACCATAAATTATTTGTGGAACACATCAGTTTAGTTCCTCATAATGGGTATGTCTTCGAGCATGATTCTCTCCTTTGTCTCAATCATTTGAGCTAGATATTATTTTTCATAAGGTAATAATATTCACAATTGAGATAATAAATCTTAAGAATATTCATCCTTCTCCTTAAAATTGTATATAATTGTAGGATGACTTAGGATGTGAAGAGTGATCTCCCTTTCTTGACAGTTCATGTTGTCTTTGTATAAGGGTAGCCAATCCATTCCCAATATAGCATCAAACTCCACTAAATGAAGTAAGACAATATTTTATGGGAGGTTTAGTCCTCAAAAATTAAATGGTGAGGAGTTATATACTTTGGATGCAATAATTTTCCCATTTTCTAATCTAATATATAACTCAACATCCATGTTTTGAGGTGGTATTTAAATATTTATACTAAACTTGAAATATATGCAAGAATGCATAGAACTAAAATAAAAAAGAATGTTATATTTTCTTGAATAAATAATCATCGTACCAATCACCACATCATTGTTAGTATGCACTTCAGAAGTAGTTATGGAATAATATTTACCTTTATCTTCTAGATTTTTTGGCTTTTAACATTGATTTCCCTCATTGAGTTGAGGCTTAGTGCAATAGATTTCATAGTTCCCTTACTCCCTACAGTTGAAGCATTGACCATAGGTGGTTCTCTCCTTTCCTCCACCACATTTTCTATCTTCCTAATGTCTCTTCAACATTCATGATATTGGCCGCCTTCTATACCACACTTGAATAATTTCCCTGTCCCTTTGATCCAATTACCATGATGCTTCTTCCAATATTTTTTACATGTTAGTGGTTGAGTTTTCTTTCCACCTTTTTTATTAGATCCTCTAGCTTGAAATTGCATCTTTCATTTCTTATCACCATATCCATGGGGCCACACTCCAAACTCGATATCTACTTTGAGATCACATTGAACAACTTCATCATAAATCCCAAAGTCTCGAATTTATATAACCATTAATAGGTGTGGTTTTAAACCACTAAGGAATCTATCTATCTTTTTATCATTTTTTTATAAAAAAAATTGAGGCATAGCTTAAAATCCTTTTGAAATTTTATTCTTAAGCCATGAAATATTAAACTTAATTTTTCTTCAACAATATAAATTATATCTCCATATTCATATGAAGATTTTTAGGGAAATAGTTGTTAAGAAAAATTTTCTTAAAGTCTTCCACTCCATCTCTTCAATTTCATCCTTCGGATTAGTGTTCTTAATGAACACCCACCATTGGTTGGCTTCTCCATCAAAAAGATAAATTCCCAGAATCAGCTTCTCCACATCGGAATAGAAAATCACAAAGAAATATCTTCTCTATTGATTTGACCCACTGTTATTTGACTAGTGGATTGAAATATCCACTACACGGCGGTGGTCATTGCTGTCTAAAAGACTTGATAACCAGTTTCTACATCTTAGGGGAAGGAATATGTTACAAATTATTTAGGTTATTGTTCATATCTTGAGATATTTGGGTGACCATCACCACAAAATTTTTAACTCCACCTCAAAGCCATTGGGTATGTCATTCGAAAAATCATTGCATTGTCCTTCACATAGATTGCGGGTCTGAATTCTCCTAGTTCCCAACATTTTCTATAATAGAAAAGTTTTGAAAAAAACATAACTCAACAATTCATGAAAAAATATTATATTACTTTGAGAAATTAACGCTAAAGTCATACCTTATGGGATCCCTATGTTTATCATTTTTATAAAACAAATCTTATTGGGTTATTACATAAGCATAGTCTCTTACTAAGGGTTTTCAGTAATGTTCTCAAATATTAATTTCTAAATTAACTAAACTATGATTTGATACAAACTATATTAACCCAACTTTTTATTACATTACTATTACATAATTATATAGATAAACAATATAATAGTGTTACAAAACTAGGATCCAAAGGTTTAGTGTATTGGGAAAATTAAGACCAAAAATAAAATTTACATAATAAAACATGAACATTTTTAATTCCCTCATCTTTATCTTCTTAGTTTCCCTTTTTTAGTCCTTAGTATAAGTAGTCTCCCGAGGATATACATCAAAGAAAGCGGTGAGCTAAAAGCCTAGTAAGATTATAGATAAGAACACAGATCAATATAACATGGGTGAGAATAATCATTATAATCATAAAATAATCATGCTATCACTATCATAATCTTGATAAGAATACATAGATAAAGTCATGGAATGTGTAAATTCATAAAAATGAAACATCATGTCTTAGTGGTCAAATACCACACATAGTTTTGAACAAAGCTAGTATCATGTTCAAGAATAACATATGTTCATAACCATAACATCATCATTGTGAACAAATATATCATCATTTTCACACATATTTCAAATTATATCATGAGGCACATCACATTAACCAATTCATTTAAGTGCTATATAATTTCGGGTGTACTCCTCACATCATAAAATTTATATAATCATGCATGCCACATTGAACGTATATCAACATTAGACATAAAATAACTCATGGGAAGGAATATATTTCATTTAATAAATCATACATTCATGAATAAAATTTTGGGATCCAAAAATAAAAAGGTATTAATATACTTGGTATAATAATCATCAATCTTGAGTGAATAAGAAACAATCTCAAGAGAAGCAAAAGATGTGTTTTTCAAAAGAAGAGTTTTTTTGGGAAATCATTGTGTTGGTAATAAAATCAAATTGGGAATATGTATATCCATGAAAATAAAATATAAGGTCAATGAAATTATTTTCTAGGAATATTAAAATGACATCCAAACTTAAATTTTGAATGAAAGAGGAATAACCCAAAGAAAAAAAGTTGGGTTCAAGACATCCCCTTACCTTATGTCTGAATGATTTATTCAATTTATGATCATGGATAATAAAATTAGATTAATTAATTAATAAATTAATAACCTATTATACATGTATTTTATTTATTATAATTATATTAAATTCATTTATGGCCATTATAACGAGTTATAGAGTTCAATTCTATCATTCTGAGAGTGTTCGTTTATTGGTTTTCACGATTGGTTCGCTTGTATAAAAATATAAAAGTTCATGAAATATGAGAAATGTTCTCCATAATTGAAATTATATGTTATTATAGAAATTAAATAATTTCAATTTTCCTTATATTTTTTTTTCATATATTAGGATGATTCATTAGATAAAATGTTAATGATAATCATTTAGATTAATTTGGAGGTTTTTTTATCATCACGAACTGGATTTGTTTTATTATTTATTATATATATATATTAGTTCCAAAACATAAAAAAGGTTATAAAATAAATTTTAAAATATGTTTCAACCATTGTAATATTTTTATTACCATCCTTGAAGGAAGTAAAATAAAATGAAAACTTTTCATCCTTGAAGGTGATAAATCAACACCTCATGGATGGCATTTTCATTTTTAGAATAAATGGGAGAGGAGAATAGGTTTGATGATGAATTATTACATTAACATAATAAAATTATACTATATATAAGATACTGGAGTTATCATTCCACTTGGATTATGGGATATTAGTAGAGAAAAATAAAATAAAGGAAATTGAAAAGAAATTAAAAGAAAACGAAAGAGGATTTTACCTCTTGAACTTCTTCTCCTAGAGAACCTCCTTAGGGAAATTGAATATGTTATTTTGTTGATACCAAAGGCTCATGGACATGGGGAAGAGTCTTTGAAATATTATTGGTAAAAATTTGGACAATATTCAAATCTTGTAAAGTCTGAGGAGAAGAGGTGGTGAGGGGTGTTATTTATAGGGGTGGAGAGGGGGTTTTCAATATTTTATTCATTATTTTATTATTTTGGATCAAGAATATAAATAGTTTGAACCTCATCACTAAATATATTAAATAATGAATTATAGTTATAGAGTATGGTTCTTACATCATAAATGACTCAATAAATAGTAAATTTTACTTATAATGTTATATACTGTAAAATTATTGTATTTCACTATTCACAAAAAATTCAACTATTTTAGAGAAATCCGAAAAATTCACCCTAACAATTATTCAATTTATAGAATTCAAAAAATAAATCCATATTATTAAAATAATTATCTAAATATGATAAATTTAGTTTTAAGATAAAATCATCATTTATTCAAAAAATAGTGATTTTAAAATTATAACTGATTTTATGAAACTTCAGAAAATTAATTAAGGCCTCGTATATTAATTATAAAATTGTAAATAAATATTTATGTTTTAAAAAAATACCAAATCTTAATTAATAATTTTTAAAACATCTATTTGATTATACTATGAAATAATTATATCACATTTTCATTTATAATATGACTAAATTTTATTTATACTTTAATTGGTGAGATTACTATTATATTAGATGAATTAATATTCCTAATTGTCAAGTTACTATTATATGGGTAAAGTTATTATTTCATCGATATAGGTTCCTTAATTTTTATAAATTTTACCTATTTCATTCTTCATTTATGAGAATAATGTTTTTATTAGGCTCTCAATGCTATGTATGTGTTTTATACTATATAAAATAATTATAATATGGGAAATTATATTGATAAAGGTTTGGTTCATTACATTGGAAGTGTGGAAAATAGAAGAGAGGGTTGGCCTTTTATAAGTGGGGGAGAGGACACACTTGGAATTTTTGAAAAAAATAATTCCACCCACATTATTCTCATGCCAAAATGATATAAAATGAAAAATTATAGAAATTTAGAATATATAAGGTCTAAATATGACCATAAAATTATAATTATATAAGTTTTTGGTTCATTTTTAACCCTTATATTTTGAGTTTAACCCACGGTAAACCCATTTCTACCTTAACCATGGTAAATAAATTTTACTATTTTCTCTATTCATTATGGTTGAAAATTTAGTTGACTTTATTATATAGTATAAATTATTATTATTCCAAATATTGAATACATTTTTCTAAATTCAACTCACATAAGTGGTATCATCATAATTTATTTATTTATAAATAAATGAGGGGGGATAGAAAAGAACAAACACCTTTAGGGAGAAAGTAAAAACAACCACAAGCCTAAGGAGGTCTGAAGTATTGTTGCCCAAGGGCATACCCCTTTATGAGATCCACACTATCTGGTTTCAAGAGGTTCACATTCGAGATGTAGTGGATGATGGAGTTAGATTTGACCAAGGAGGCAAGGTGCTCTACCACATTGTTCCCTTTACGCCACATGTGAAGCACTTTGATATTGTTATTGTGAAGCATACGCAAGAACTTTCTAATGGTGTAGGTTATTGACCATGGGATGGAACCAACACCCTTAAGGTAATTATGCAGAATCAGGGAGTCTATCTCCACCTCAGAGAGAATTATATTGGCATGTTGGAAAAGAGTGAGGCCAGTAAGAGCGGCCTTGTCTTCTACCTGGAGAGAAGACCCACTGCCCATATAAGTAGAGAAGGCCATAATGACCACACCTTTGTTTTTTCGAACAACCCCACCTCCACGAATGGTTCCCAAGAAACAAGAACCATCGTTATTAAGTTTCAAGCTACAAGTAGGTGGAATCCATTGCACCCAGTGGGGTCTTGGTACATTACTAGGCATATGAGAGACTGGGGAATTGAGAAGAAGGTGCTTCAAGATAAGAGTCGTCTGCCATTCATCAAAAATCTTGACCATATCCAGCAGCATGTTCTTGATATGCACAATAATGGATCTACCAGAGGATTGGACTCCCTCAAATTTCAGCTTATTCTGAGTCAGTCAAAGACACCAACAGGTTGAGTGGAACACTACCATGTGACATGTCTTCTCCGTGCCAGAGACAACCGAGCCGATGAACCAAATCTCCAGGAAAGAATCCACGAAGAGAGATGAAGTCAAGAAATTATTAAATGGACAAAAATTCATCTAAACATCACACGCCCAAGCACCCTCAAAGAAGATGTGAGCCCATGTCTCTTCTCAGTTACTCTTACAACATCAGCACCTGGAGGCCAAGCTGATGTTGCATCATTTGATATTATCCTCTGATGGTAGTAGATTATTTCTAATACAACAGAGAAGGAAGTTAAACTTCGTTGGTATCCTCCTGAACCACGGGGTATCATCCCAGCCATTTGAAGAATATTTTGTAGCCGAGAGTCGTCGAAAGTACCTGGAAGAGAAAGTGCCCGAACAGGATAGAATGAAGACACACCAGTCTACCTGTTTAGTGACTAAAATGAGATTAAACAATGCATTTTGGTTTTTATCAAGCATATCTGAAATGAAGTACGTATGCATGGAAGCTTCCTTGAATGTAATATCGAGAGTAGGACACCCTGGAAAGCCAATAGAAATCCCATCCCAATTCTTGTGCCAAAACAATAAGGTACCATTCCCCACAATGTTGCGGTTAAAGGGATGAATGATTGGAATTAGAGATAGGATCTTGGACCAGAAGGGGGTTACACGTCATACGTACCAGGCCAAACCCTCATGCCATCGGCCTTCTATGTCTTTCCCCCAAAGCGAACGCCACTCTAGGACCTCCCAGGAAAATTTAGCATGCATGCAATTAATAGTATCCCCAAGGCTCCTAACATTGACACCACCCTGCTGGATAGGATGGGTCATTTTGTCCCATGAGGATGTACGTCCCAATCCAAAAAAGTTTTTTTTCAAATAAATTTTCAAAAACTAAAAAAATTAAATTGTTTGGGAAAAGCGTGAGTAAACCATTGTTTAGAAAAATATAGTTTTTTAGAAAAAAAATATTTTTCATTAAAATGGGTCTTATTCTATTTATAATAAATAGAATTCCATTGAATTTATTTTATACATGTGTAAACCATTTATTTAGTCTTATTTATACTCTACAACATAATGGCTAGGTTATACTGGGTAATGTTTAAATAATAATATTTTAATGGAGTACTATTTTTTGTTTAAACCTGGTGTTGCGTGCATCACATGTTATCAAAGAGATTGAATTTATTTAAAAAGAAATATATCATAAAGTCTTAGGGTGTTACCTTTTATTCTAATATTGGTTATTCATGTCTTATACACTATTGAACATGATGTTTCTCTTTTAAAATCTCGAGGTGTTACATTATTCCCCCTTAAATAAATTTCATATTTGTAATTTAATCTTGATCTCAGTAATCAATGGTTTGACATTTGAAAATGCATTTCTTTGAAACCCACATCATAAAAAGGGTTAATAAAACTTCCTATTGAAAAAATAGAAATGGATTTTTGAAGGTCATCAGGAATAACACATACTATGTTTCCAAATATGATAACATAGTTGGGAAGTGAATATTTGGACAAAAATGAAAAGTGTAATGTCAAAATAATGATGGAGAGTGGTAGATATAATTTATCACAATAAAGTGAATGATCAGGAAAATAGCAACAACACAAAACCATAAAACAAAGTATTGTGAAAAAGGTCATTGATATCATCAGAAATGTTAGTAATAGGATAACATTTTATTTCGAGATCCTTTTCCTAAAGTTGAGGAGTTCTTTTTCTATTTAATAATATAAGTAAATATTATTACATGATATATTTATATTCTATAATCACAATTTCATCCTTCTTTTTATTCGATCAATTCCCACTTCATCTCTTAATCTAAGAAATGAATATCCAAAAATAAATTTTTTTATGCCCAAAGTACTAAAATTAACTTTTAATGGATCATAAGATTCATAAAATAGTAATAAGTTATTCATTATATATTTATTAAAACCAAAATGGTTAGCACAATGTAAGATAATATCATAAATTAATATGAATTTATTAATCTATAAAATTCAACAGTGAAACCAAAGTTTTAACATAAATCATTCCTTAAATAAATGACTCTATATCCAAAATAACCTCAATAACTTCAACATAAAGCATATATCTAAGGTTATATTTTTCTCAATTATGTTTTTTCTATAGAGTATCACCTTTCCATTAAATCACCTTTCTAGGTCATTAGTAACATTCAGAAAATTCTTGAAAATTCCTTAACTCAAAACATTAATATAATAATACTTATATATATATATATCTTGATTCTCATAATTCTTGAATTCCAGTATATAAATGTTTCAATCATTCTACTTCATTCTTAAACCAATAACTAGGCTCTATCATCTTATTCCTTAATACCTACTTAGTTTAAAATTTCCCTTGTAATCACTTCATCATCAATAAAAAAACCTTTAATTATATAACTTTGTTGATCATATTCTTGAGATTTCCCCCTTGGGAATCAATTTCCATAATGATCATTCTTTACACATTTAAAACATTCAATAATTGATGATGCCTTATGGAAACCATTATTCTCTTCCATTACATTAACTGAAATTTTCATTTTTCCAAAGAAATTAATTAATTTGAAAAATCAATATTATTTCATACATATCACATATATTCATTAAATTTATCATTTTTACCTTCCATGTAAATCATTAGTGAAAAATGAACCACATCACTTCAAGAGGCGGTATTCCATTGTACACATGAACAATGTTTTAATTTATTCAATTGATGATAAGGTAAAAAATTATATAACATATTTATTTTATATAATTATTAATATATCATTAATATAAAATTAAAATATAAAATTAATCCTTATTACCTTCCATGTAAATCTTAATTGAAAAATGAATTAGATCTCTTTGCGAGGTGGTAGTCTACCATACACACAAGCGATGTTATCATATTCCCTATGAATGAAAATTAATAAGGAGAATGTGATATTATATTTCATATAAGAATAATTATATCATGAATATCATATATAAAAATTATATACATCATTATATATAGTCGTTTCAAGTGGTGATGGAAAATGAATTATGTTGGTTTGCGAGGTGGTTTTCCGTCTTACACACGATAAATGATTTCATTTCCCATTTGGGGGACGAGGATATGGTTTCATGTAATTAAATTAAAATAAAAACATATAAGTATATGTAATATATTGATGATTTTATATAATTATGGGTTAATAACATTTTAAAGAGTTTTAAGAATAAATAAAATAAAATGACCGGTTAAGGATGTTACCTCTTCTTCAAACAACTTGTTTTTTGTTTTCACAAAAAAGTCTTAATAGGATGGATTTATAACCAAAGAATGATTCTAGGATGAGGGGAGGGAAGTATAGAAGTTATTTAGGTAGTCATTGGACGAACCAATGGGTTTTAGAAGTTTGTAAAGGAGAGTAGAGTGGCATACTTTTATAAGTGGGGGAGAGAATGCACTTAGAATTTTTACCATAAATAATCACACCCATGTTTTTCTCATTCCAAAAGGATTCAAAATGGATTTTTTTTAAATATTAGAAGATATAAGGTCCAAATATGACCATAAAAAATTAATTATACAAGTGTTGGGTCATTTTTAACTCTTATCATTTGAATTTAACCCCTCATAAATTCGTTTTTACCTTAATGATCGTAAATAATTTTACTATTTTCACTATTCATTATGGTCAAAAATTAAGTTGACCTTATTAAACAGTATAAATTACTCTGATTCAAATTATCGAATCCATTTTTCAAAATTCAAATCACATAATTTTTAGAATTTAATTTCAAATTAAACCCATAAACGTGTCAAAAAATAAATTTTTTAAGAAAAAGATGATCTCATATTAACTATATTACAAGTAATAATAATTAGATGAATTTCAATTAATATTTAGAGATATGTAATATATACATGTCATTTAAATAAATCTTGATTAGGGTTTTTTAATTATTTAAAATGGATAAACATTATACACTTTAAAATGGGTTTTAGAAGAAAAAAAGGTTTTAAATCCAAAAAATAAGAATCCACACAAGTGGCTCTACTTGATCATGAAACCCCAAACCTCAGCCCTACATTCCATGTATCCATGATCAACCTTAAAGTAGGAATACGTTTTTTAGGCACACTAAGGTGTATTTATAGGGGGTAGGAAATAAATATCAGTAGGCCACCCCTAATGGTAAACTTATAATCTATTTTCATAAGTGATTGCTCATGAAATATGCTCATCCTAGTCGAGACACAACTAGAATAAGGTGAAATAAAGTGAAACCAGAGTTGATACTTGGGTATGTGATCCCAATATACTAGAAATACTATGATTAATTAATTGATCTAGATGTTTTACTACCCAATCTATATGTAATTAAGTCTATCCTTGGGTCCATAATCCTAATTAGAAATTCCTTCTTCAACCAGCACCGAAAATGCCTCTGAGAAAACTAAATCACCACAGGGGGATATGTGTTCTAGCCTTGGGATCACCCATACCCACCTATAATAACTATAATGAAGGATTCTAGGTAATATATGTAAATCATATAAATATAGAACTATGATGGACATTATACCACCCAGACCATATAAATCATGTCCAATGTCTTAGTCTTAGATCTTTTTCTATAGGAAATCATGACCTTACAACTTAGATAATACCTATGGGTAATGAAAATTAGGTGATATATATGAAATCATATCTAAACAAAAGGTAATAACTCAATGTTTATTTAATAAATGACTAAAAAAATCTAATCCTAGAAAATTATTTTGAATTCAGTAATGGTGAATCCACCTGATCTTAGGGATAATCCTTGGAATTGCTCGAGGATATCATCATCAATCATAGAGTATCCCAAAGAGGGATTATAAAGTGTAATCATCAACTTACTTATGTAATCCCTAATCAAGTAAGAATCCTAATGACAATGGTACTTACCAATGATATCAATTAATCCTTTAAGGTTCAAGATTTAGATCCCATGAAGTACCTCTAAGAATCCTAATAAGGTAACAATCAAACAAGTGGGATAAATAGAAAAATCCCAGGAATTACCTATGGGAATCCATATAATACATCAAATAATATCAATATAATTTCCAAATACTAGGAATCACATCTGGAAATTATATTTTCATCAATAATAACCATGTGAAATCATAAATAAAAGAGTGGGGATGGACAAACACTTAATCCTCTTGGTTGAAACATAGGCAGCAACATTCTACAAGGGGTCCTTAGGTACACACTAATTTTTATAAACCCAATGACTCATAAGAATAAATAGGTGCACCTAAAAAGTGGGATTTTCTCAAGGGAAAAACCAAATAGTAATCATTCTATGAATATGGATCATATACCATCTCATATCAATCTCTCGCTCTAGGTTGGTCCGAACACCCAACCAATTTGTCTCATCAAGTCTCATCTCAATCCTACTAACCTGGGATTATCCCAAGATACACCAAGTGGGGATCTTGATAAAACAATTCCAAATCTACTAACCATTTCACATGATACTCATATAGGACTCATCCTAGGTCTCATTCTTGGGATATAACAAAAATTAATTATTAGAGGAATTACTTCTCCATTATAGCTCGCTCACCCCAAAACACCTTTTTGAGTCCTTATCAAGGGTTTCACCATCATGATCTACATGAAAAAATGATAAAAATTGACTAAACATATGTACAATTATTAATATGTGGTTTAAATACTATAAAAATCCCTCAAAATGGTAGCATGGAAGAAGTACATGGCATGTATACCTGAGTACAAGAAGTGTATGCTCAAAGATCCACTTGGGCATGTACTTTTTCTGGACTTGGAATGTAAAAACCAATCACACATCATGTAAGTCATGTATAGGTAATATGACATACATAGGTTACCTTATCATGTACCTCACATGTCCTAGACATGTGTCCTTTTTTATCCATGTAATTCTATATGGCAGACAACCCACACGGGGTTTGGCTGTGTAACCTACACGACTAAGTTCCCATACACGGGATGTCTGTCCATGTACTCAACTACATGGGAAAGTATGACTACATGACATGTACCTCAAATACATGTCAATGTACTTCCAAAAAATCATCTTCCTTGAATATGAAGAATGCATGGTGTTTTTTTCTTGACTACAAGTCATATGATTGGGTTTTCTAATTGGGAAAGCCAACAATTGACCTAAAACCATGTTTTCCCTTCAATTAAGCATAGATCAACCCCATGTGGGTCCTTTATAATCAAATGGGTTATTAAAACTATAAAAGGTAAATAAATGGTTAATTATGGAATAAAATTAAAAATATCCTACCTTTGGGTAGAATTCATTGAATCTTCATTTGTATCCAGGTTCCACAACTGCAGCACGACGATCCATCTCCTCCTAAACTCCGTGGTGGAACCTCTCTTCCTCCCTCCATATTTATCTATATCACTCTCCTTTTTTATTTATAGGTTGCGTTTAATGGGATCTAATAAGGGATTTACATGATAATATAGGTGAGGATAAGAAAGAAAATAGGAAAAGGAAAAGGAAGAAAAATAAAA
Organism: Viscum album; assembly: GCA_963277665.1. NCBI lineage: Eukaryota > Viridiplantae > Streptophyta > Magnoliopsida > Santalales > Viscaceae > Viscum > Viscum album. Next base: position 1,102,959,450 of record OY728150.1, on the reverse strand, counting down.
AGGGGCCCAAACCCAACCCTAGCACCAATCACGACTTTATACCTTGACCAAGAAAAAACACCAATTATAGACTCAATGGAAAAGAAAAATATTAATAAAATTCTGCATTTAGAATACAATATGGAAATAATGTGTGTGAATAAATCAATATTTAATTTAATTAAATATTAAATATCAATTATTCCATGACAGTTCAAACAAATTTTATTTTCAACAAACTCTTTTATTAGGGTAAACACACTATTTCAAGACCAATGGAGTGGTTATAAAAATTATCCAATATCATATACTAGGGGTAAAAATAAAATTTTACCCTTCATGATCATCTGAAATCAAAAGTTTGAATTTTTACTGAATTTTATAGTCCATAAAAACATAGGTCTTTACAACAGCCCCAAAATAATCCTTCTCATCACCAAGTATCATTGGTGGTCAAAACCAGTCATGCTCCCATCCTAGGATTCTACACAACTATTATATCTTGACCATCCAATAAACTGTCTCATATTTCTCATAATTGTCTCCCACCACAAGATACATTTGAAATTTACTGATCGAATACTCCCCACTATGTGAATATATTTATCATCTCCTCTCAACCAAAATCCAAGATCAATAGACCATACTCTACCCATCATCAAACACAATTTCTGGAATGACCAAAATCACTCATCCCAATCCTAAACCTACAACACCAAAAGATAGAATATTCTAGCTTCTTGATAATGGTTCCCATGACAATATCTGAATTTCAACTCATAATGAGGGTCACCACCCTAAAATGACCAATGTTAAACTCCCCGCTATATGGATTACCTTACACCACTCCTCGAGCACAACCTCAATAAGTTCCTTCATTAAAACATAGAATATATTTAGATAGATTAGTGTATAGTTGATGCTCCCCCAACATACTTAGGATGATGTCAAGATATTGGACATGATCACCTCTAAACTGGGATTACACTAAGATTCTATCGATAGGTGTGTACCTCTATCTCTGAGCTATGCTCACATCAATCAAGGTTTCACTCATATTATCCAATCAATGACACCATGTCTCCTTAAAATGCATGTCAAGGTATACCCATAGATCAACCGTCTCAGGACACCCAATATATTCTTGATATCTCATCTACCATGGATGGAAATTACTCAATTTTTCATAACACCCAAACAACCATGCCCACATAATTCATTTAAAACTATTAGTCCTCATCTAAAAAATATCAAATAAAAAATTCAAAACTCAAATGAAACTATGCACAATTGATGCATACCATTACCATATCTCCCATCATAGTGGTTTTACAATCTAATACCACCTGGTTATCACCAAACTCATGCTCCCACAATCCAAACATTATAAATTCCAAGTTGATTGTGCTACACAACATGTGAATCTTGAAAATACAGAATATCCCTTGAAAATCCTCTTGAAAACCAATAACTCCACCTATGATATGATTTATTCTATGACTACCCGTCACACAGTGTCATATTTTGAGATTAAAGTGTCAATCACACAACCATTGGTCAATAGGTCTAGGCACCCAAATAATCTGACCCATCAAAGTCAATCTCAATACACAAGCACCCTAGGTGCTTCCTCAAAAACCAAAGGTATTATCTTGACCATATCTCAAAACCCAAGAACCTCTTATGTGTTAGTCTCAACACAAGTGTGCAACCAAGATCACCAGAATCTATAAACCTAGTCCAGCCCCTCTTATAGGTTTCCCTTAATAAAACCAAATTTTGACCTATAAGGGTCTGATTCAAAACTAAGGGCCTCTAGATATCCCACCTAAACATACTAATAATGTCTTATAATAGGTTCACTAGGTCTGACCACCTGGCCCAAGGTCAAACCTCTCACCAAGGTCACATCACACATGGAATCATCTACACACATGTCTCAATGCAAGGAATATAACATGATTATAAACCCTATCTAAGGTAGTCAAAGATAACACAAACCTACTAGGTCCAAAACCTATCAAAATGGGTTCCATTATACAGGTTTTAAATTTCATGTTATAAAGGAAAAAAACCTTTAATTTTTAATTGGATACCCATTTAATTGCAACCCATTAACAAATACAAAATTAAGGAAGGAATCTATCCTTTTAAACATTTAAGGAATTGCCTACCTAGAATTGGCCTACTAGGCTTTGATCTTCTCTGAGCATACTTATAAGGAAAAAATCCCTAAGGGTCACAATATGAATGAAAAGGATTAAAACTAACACTCTTTAGGCATCCGTATATAGTAATACCTCCTGATGTTTTGAATTCACTATAGCTATTTTGGCATCTATCAACATCTCCCTTGATGATCTAACTAGATAACTATAAATTAAATAAGATTAAGTAAAATATCATATTAATGTAGATGAAAAAACTCCATTTAGGTTGCTATAAACCATTACTTAAACATACCTAAAAAGACACCCTCAAATGATCAATTGAAAATGAATCAACTTCCAAATATAACCTAAAAGGGTCAACAAAATCACACAACATCATCTCAATAATCCATGTCATACCACACACTTGGTTTATTTAAGTATAATTTCATTCCAACCTATGCATGAAAACACATATTGGTTGAAACAGACACTTTAAATAACCAAAACTAAGTAGACAATACCCCTACAAGGGGTCTAACACTTGGGCATCATGTGCCCTATCGACCAACTAGGGTCAATAGAGATTCTATACATGAGAAATGAGTCATCATACTCACTATCAAACATCTCAACATGGATCCACATGAACTTCCATCATAAGGAAATATATGTATTTTGGTATAATTGAGTATAATGCCACCAATAACCTATATAGAAAAACACCATTTAGGTTGTTGTTGACAGGCTAAAAAATTATACTCAGTCATCAGTAGTAAAATCACACAATATAAGGAATATAACATGTGGTCCCTACATGAAAAATATGATTCATGAGAAGCCTCTTTCCTTTGTTATCCAAGAGTCATAATCAAACATTGCCCTCTTGCCAACGGGCTGATATCATGAAAACCATAATAAATCATAAAATTAACATCACATGTTCACCTATAAAAGAAAATATCATATTAAAATGTAAATAAAAATCCAATAACAATAATCCCATATCCCTAGAAACTGGGAATTATTACTAGAAAAAGTGTTCCTAACATACCAGTTTGACATCCATAGGAGGTTATGAAAAATTTATTATACTTCTATCTACCATATCCAAAATAGTAATAGAATAGGAAAAGAAAATTATCTAAAGATAATTTGTCACATCTTTACTTGGATAACTCTATAAATAGTAACTGGATAGGTTGGGGACTAGGCCTAAATCACACCTCCTCATACACAAGGGATTATTGACCAGTAGCGAGGACTTGGGGTGTGTTTTTGGGGGGGACTATGTTGTCATTCCAGAGTAAGAAAAAATAAATAAATAACAAAAAATCATCCATAGTTGTAGATAATATAATTATAAAATTAATAAATATAAAAAATACTGTAATAAATGAATGGAATGCAGTAAGATCTCGAAAAACTACATCATATATACATCACTAATCACTCATTAGTATGATCGCATATACAAGAGTAAAATAAAAGGAATAGAAATAAAAGTACATGGATCTATTTTTATCTCTAATATGAACCATATACCTAGTCTCTAAGACAATTTTGAGATACTTCAACCTAATTATAAGAATCCACATGAGTGGATCTACTTGATCATCCAACCCTACACCTCATCCCTATCTGTGAAGTATCTATATTCAACGTAAAATAATCTATAAGGTTTTCACACACACCAAGGTGCACATACAAAGGGTGAGAAATAAATATTAATAGGCTACCCCAAATGGAGAACCTATAATCTACTGTCATAAGTAAATTATCATGAAATATGCTCAACATAGTTGAGACACAACTAGAATAAGGTGAAAAAAGTGAAAACACGGTCAATCCTTGGGACTGTGATCCCAATTGACTGGTTATACTATGATTAAGGCATTGAGATGGATGTCTTAAAACTAAATTAATATATAATTAATTTGATCCTTGGTTTTATAATACTGACTAGAAATACCTACTTTTACCAGCACTAGAAATGTCTCTAATAAAGCTACACCACCACTGGGGGATACATGTCCTAGATCTCAGATCACTCATATCTGCCTCCAATCACTATAATGAAGAATTCAAAGTAATATATAGACATCCTATAAATATGAAACTAATTTTTATGTCACACCACTCATTCCATGTAAATCCACTCCAATGTCTATATCCCAGGCCTCGTTCCATAGGCAATCATGACATTGCGACTTAGATAATCCCTAAAGGGAGTAATCGTTAGGTGATATATAAGGAATTCTCTACAGAACTAATGTAATAACAAGCATATACTCAATAAATATCTCAACATTCTACTTCTATACATGTTTGGTGAGTTTGGTAATGGTGATTCCACCTGATCCTAGGGAGAATCCTAGGCATCGTTAGAGGAGATCATTATCAATCCCCAAGAGTATCCCAAAGAGGGGTTAAAAAGTGTACTTAGTAACCTACCTTTGTAATCTCTAAACAGGGAGGAATCCCAGTAAAAATGGGACTTCCCAATGATATTAATCAATCATGTAAGGCTCAAAATCTGGATTCTAGGAAGTACCTTTGGGAATCCCGATAAGGTAACAATCAAACAAGTAGGCTCAATAGCCGGATCCTAGGAAGTAACCCTAGGCATACCTATAATATATCACATTGTGTCAAGATCATTATCCATATACCTTAAATCATGATTTTATATCATATCTGAATCAATAATAACCATGTAAAATAACAAATAAAAGATTGGGGGTAGCCAAATAACTAAACCCATCACTACTTCTATAGCCTTTCGGTATTAAATGATCAGCAGGGGTTCTAGGTGACACCTGATACTAACTCTACCAAAACCCCCAATGCACTAGATCAGGGTCATTCAGCAACTGGGGGACCCACTATATCCCCTAAATAAACATAGGAGAGGTATCCTACTTAGGATTATCGAGGTCTACAGATAAGTGAAGTCATCCCTCTTGGGATCCTCTAAGTTAGTATGTAAGAAAAGAAATACCTATTGAGATCCTTAGAAATTGTAAGTGATCAAAGGCATCCTACACGGAATCCCCAGAATGAGTAAGTAAGTGGAGGCATCCTACATAGGATTATCTAGGTTGAAACATAGCTGGAGGCATCCAAAATGGTATCCTTGGCTACACACCTATTTCTATCAACCCACTACCACATAGGCCTATAATGGAAAACCTCAAAAGTGGGGGATGTACTTAAAGGGAAATCCACATAGGCATAGGTACAGGGATATGGATTATGGATCATATCATATTAAGGTCTTACTCTAGGTTGGTCCAAACACTCAACCAATCTATCTCATCAAGACTTGTCTTAGTCTCTCTAACTGGGGACTATGCCAAGATAAACTAGATGGGGACCTTGGAGAACCCATTCTAAGTCCACTAATTATTTCATATGACCCTCCGGTGGATATCATCCTAAGTATCACTCTTAGGATATTATAGAAATCAATTAATTGAGGAAGCACCTCTCCATTATAGATTTCTCACCCCAAAACACCTTTTTAGAGTACTCAAATCATTTCAAGAGTTTCACCATCATTATATATTTGTAAAAATGCTAAAAACTAGACTAATCATACGTCCAATTCTGAATTTGGAGTGTAAAAATGAAAAATAATAAAAATTATATCATGGAAGAAGTACAAAACATATATACCAGAGTATATATTTTTTACTCCCAAATCTCTAATTAGTAGATTACTTTTAATGGAATTGGCATATAAAACCCAAGTACACAACATGTAAGTCATATATAGATCATGTACCCTACATGGGGTACTTTACTATATACTAAGAATTGTCTTGAAATGTGTCCTTATCTAGCTATATACTTCTATATAGTGTGTAACACACACAAGGTCTGGATGTTTACCTTACATGGACAAGTGCCCCTACACAGGTTGTTCAGACATGTACTTGGGTACATGGATGAGTATGACTACATGGAGTATACCCCCAGTATATAGTGTGTACATTAAAAAAGTCATATCCCCTAAATAGTAATAACACACAACATGTGTTCCTAAACTACATTCCATGTGATTGGGATTTCTGAATGAGAAACCCTACAATCGGTCTGAACCCCCATTTTTACCCCGGTTAATTAGAGACCGACCCCATGGGGGTCCTTAGAAGTCATAATGGGGACTTAAATCTAGAAAGTGGTAAATATATGGGGATTGATGGAATAAACTTAATCACATCTTACCTTTGGGTAGAAACCACCGAAGCTTCACCTGTATCTGGGTTCTGCAGCTACTGCATGATGATTCGGCTATCCCCAAGCCCTGCAGTGGAACATCTCTTCCACCCTCCCTATTTCTATCTCCCCTAATCCTTTTTCTATCTAGTATTCAGTGAAGGAGATCCCATAGGTATAATATGTGATAAGCCAGGGTAGGATAAGAAATATAATAGAAAAAATAAAAGGAAGAAAATGTAAAAGGAAAGGGGCTCAAGCCCGAGCCTAGTACCCTACATGAGTTTATACCTTTACTAGGGAAAACCCTCATTACAAACTCAATGGGGAAACAAAATATTAATTTGAAACACTATTCAAAATATATATCTGAATGAACATGTGGAAACAAAAAAATATTAATTTAATTAAATATTAAATATAAATTATTCTATGAAAATTTGAACTGATCATATTTCCACTAAACTCTTTTCCTAGGGTAAACACCCTATTATAATATCAACACTGTGTTTATGAAAACTATTCATGATCATATTTTAGGTGAAAAGACCATTTTACCTCTCATGAGCATCTGAAAGAAAAAATTCAAATTTCTACTAAATTTCACAGTCCAAAAAAACATGGGTATTTACAAAAATATTTATTGAAAAAAATACATAAATTAATTCCACTCCATCACTTCAATTTCTTCCTCGGGTTTTCTATTATTGATCAATTTCCACCATTGATTAGTTTTACCCTCTATGAAATAAACAACTAACACAAACTTTTCTTTCTTGGGTCAATAAAGGATATAAAAGTTCTTTTCAAAGGAGTTGATCCATTTTTTCAATTAAGGGATTAGAAGATCCACTAAATTTTGGATACCTTTGTCATAAAAAGGTCTCAATTAAAACTTTATTTTTATTAGGGGGTGTGGGTGTTTCACTTGATTCATTTTTTTGTTAAAAACTTGAGTTAATTGAGTAAATATTATCATAAAGTTCCTTACTCCCACACCCATCGGGTTGGGAATCTCATTTGGGAAGTCATCTCATATCCTATAACATTAGTTATTTAATAAATTCATCTTATTTATAGACATTAACTAAAATAAAATAAAATTAAGGATGGGAATTTTCAAACTATTAAATATATGAGGAAAACTATGAACATTGAAGGGATAACCTATAAAATACATCTATTAATTAACTTATAAATTTATAGGATTCAATATAAGTTATAAATGGTCTATTTAATAACATAAAATCTCAAATTCATTTTTGTTCCCTTTATAATGGTATGTAAAAATCATATTATTAACCAAATCATATCCCATAGGAGTGTCCATATAGTTGTTCATTATTAATACTATTTATCGTACACTGGGTATAGTTCAAATTAATACCCAATGAATCCTTTTGGATTTATTACCCATATGTACATCTATTACATAGCCACATCCACTTTTCAATATCCATAAATGGATGTATATTCTCAGAAAACCAAACAATCTATACTTTAAAAAAATTAGGGATTTTTTCCTATGTTTATTCTTATCCATATGGTTTTCCCTGAGGTTTTATAATCCTAATACCCAAAAATTACTAGACCTTATTTTGATACCAACTATGATAACCCATATCTTTTATACAGATTATTTCTTGTTTTATTACCTAAAGATAAACTTAATAAAATCATAAATGATCAAGAGGAATAATTTTAAGAGTTGGTTTCCTAAACCAACTGGTTGTACTTTTATTACAAGGATATTTAATGTATTTAAATATTAAACACATTATTACATATTGTTCATTGTTCTACATGAATATGATGTAATAATGACTTGGAGTATTTGTTTCATTGATAAGGTCGTGGCAGTTCCCCGCTATGATAAGAACTTTCAAAATTCTATAACAATATTCTTATATATAGTTAAATGTTTGGATGACATAATATGATGGGATACATAGCATGCAGGCTGTTAAGTGTGAGTACTAGTAAGAAGATGAGACTTCCTCTCATGAAGTTTGCACTTGGTAATCTCCAAGATAGAAGATTATGAGAACAGACCCACGAGTAGGAATTCTGCATATTTTGGTGTCATCGTATATTTCTATTTGCGGGCCTGTTTAATGATCCTTATACTTTAAGATTATTATTAATACGTGTCACGACTCGTGCACATTGATTTACTAACAAAAATCATCATGCAGACAGTTGGCATGAAATAGGGTATGTTGGGTGTGTCATGAGTGGCATGTTATTAATGGATAAGTCAGGGAAGGATTTGTCCCTTCTATTTATAGAAGTTCATATCTCGGTCCTTTGATTGAAATAGTACTATCGCATGAAATTCCATGGCCATGGTGTAATGACTAGTTTATTTCAGTTAGTCAAAGGATAAAATATCAAGCATAAAAGTTGATGACACTATCATGAAACATGATTGATGAGATATTGAATCAAAGGGATTATATTACACAGTGAGAGTTCATATGTGGATTTCATTGTTGCGACTTTAAGTTATTTCTCTTGGGTTCCTTGACCCATTGCTAGACATTAATTTTGTACTTTAGGAAAGCCCACCTAATGCCAATGAGAAAGAATCCTAGAGGGTCACACACTAAGTGTTTCTAGTGGTCTTGGTTAAATTCTATTTGAATTTAATTAATAAATATTATTCTCAAAACAGTGGAGTAATTTTATTCAAGTTAAAATTATTGCATAAATTAAATAAATATTTATTCATCAGACTTTGGGTAAAATATATTTATTTATTTTATTGAACATTTAATAAATATTTATTTACTAGTTTTTAAATAAAATAATTATTTAATAGAATAAATTATTTATTTATTTATTCTAGTGTTCAATAAATGGAAGTGTAGTTCGAGTGGACCAAGGCCGTTCGGATAGTAAAACAATTATTTACAAGATGATAAATAATTATTTTAACTTGTTGGCATAAATTAAAATAGCGCTCCTATTATTTTTTGATGCAGAATTTTATTTATAATCCCATTTTGTGCAAGTTAGCGCACCATAAATAATGACGCACTATTATTACTAATAGAATGGGTTTTCTCTAAGGTTATGAATGTATTTAATTACTATTAGGAAATTATGTTTTGTAACTAAAGCCTCAATTAAATAAATAGACACATACATCTATTGTGCCATGTACCAAACCGCACACCCAGTGAATTGAGAATTGTCAAGGTAAACAATTTTTCTCTTGAATCCTCTTCTAGACCCTCTCAAGAATTAGAGACGTTCTTCAAGGCTGAAGATCAAGTGATCAAGAATGACTGACACAAGACACTCACTTCACCGCGCTAGCACCTGAAGAACGAGCAATGTCGATCGGAGGCCATTGGAGCACGTGTGGATCACCGCTAGAGGGATTCTAGTTTGGATCCTTACAAGAGAAACAAGATAATCCAGAAGGGTCATTGTAGATGATCAACATCATCAATGAAGAAAATAGCAAAGATCGAGGTATTATTTTATTTATTAAATTAATTAAATTAATTATAAACATGATGTGAAAGATCATTTCTAATGGTTTCAGGTCTATTTTTTTTATCTAAATCTTGGATTCTATTTCATGGAGACTGAAGTTCATCGTCATATTGATCCTAGAATAATCATTAATCATGGTAAAAATTAAAGTTGGGTGTCAGCCCAACTGCGCTTCCGATGCACTTGGAACCTTCACTAATGTATTTGGGAAGTTAGAAACATGAAACAATAACTTTAAAAATATATATTTAAAAAATCCATAATATGATCTTAAATTTCGTTGATCTTCTAATAATTTATGGTATAACCTGAGGATATACATAAGAAAAGGGTGAGATATAAATCCTCATAAGGGAACAATTAAATCATAACATGATTAAATTAATAAATTTGATACATGAGGCATATCAAGGAGACATAATAAGGTGAGAATCATAAACATTAACATCAAATCATGATATAATAATAAAATATCAAGGTAACATAAGAATGTGGAAACAACATAAAACATGACATCATAAGCATAAGATAAGGATAACCATCGAGAAATCGTAAAATAGTGTGATTAGGATAGTTGGATGTGAACCATACATGGTATATCATGTTATGAAAACATTACCCAATTCATTAGAGGTTAATATAATTACAGGCCAACTTGTCATATTTATATTATGTACATGAATTTTTATGCCACATAGATCATATAACATAAGAATATATTTCATCACTTTTAGTATGTTGATTAAAGAGTATGGGTAACATACATGGAATTCAAAAATAAATTAAGGATATATACATCTTGGTTAATACCCTTTATTATAAACGGTGATGGGTATTCACAACACAAAAGTTTAGCATGGAAAATCATGGAATAATTTTGGCAACATAAAAAGTGTAAATAAAGGTTTAAGAAAGGGTTTAATGAGAGTGAAAGGTGGTATATCATAACATTATAATTATAAATATAGTAAATAGATGTGTAAAAACACATTACAACATGAAAAATTAGAAATAAAAATCTTAATACAAAGAAAGTACATGAATAAAAAAGGAAGAGGAAGAGAATCCTTTACTTGGGAAGTTACTTCAAAAAGATTGAGATAACTCATTCTAAGCTTGGGAATAACTTTGGAGGGATTTAGAGATATATAGGGAGAGTAAATTTGATCTAAATGGGTTTTTAATGAAGAGTGATGAGATTTTGGGTGGGTATTTATAGTAAAAGAGAGGGGAATTCTTTGTTAATTTTCAAACTTAGGTTTTGGACTCTAAGTGATAAAATAATCAAAACAAAAAACCATCCCCTGGTATTTTACAATGGTTATACCAAATAAGAGTGGTTTCCAATACTTTATTAGCTTAATAACTGAAATCATAAAATTAATATAATTGATTATGTGGAAGTAAGTTATGTTTATAAATAATTGTGTTTAAAACCTTAAGATATAATATAGGTTTTGGAAGATTCGTTATAGGTTTGTGAAATTAATAAAATAACTTCAAAAACACAATATTTTAAAGGGTAAATCTATTTTTGGTCTTTTATTCTATTTATATAATTTACTGTGTCACTTTTGGGGTACTATGATGTCATAATACATACTGTATATTTATACCATATTTAATTTTTACCCAAAAATTCAATTATCTCAAAAAATTATAAAAAATTAAAAAATTTATTTCCTTTACATAATAATTTAAATATATTATTTATATTACTAAAATAATTTTCTAAATATAATAATTTAAACTTTTAAATATAAAGCCTTATTTACTGGAAAATGTTAGTTTGTATGACCCTAACAACTTTCTGACCATTATAAAAATTACATTGGACTCTATTAAATTATATTATAATTTTTATTTTAATAAATATTATTTAATAATAATATTTCATGAAAATAATATTTATTTCAAAATTATTGAATTTATAAAAAAGTGTTTTTTTGAAAATAAATATTTCCTAAAAATATAATTTTGGTTTCTTCAAGTCAAAATTTGTTTTTTATCAAACTCATTTTATAATCATATATATATATAAAGTAATAATAAAAGAGGATTAATATAATCATTATTTTATTAAAAATAAAAAATAAAAATTCATACTACTAGGGTCTAAATACATAACCCTTTATTACATCAGTGCATTCCCTAAGGGTAAGGTGTACGATGGTGGTACTTTCCTAATGTGACTAGGAAAACATGGTTTGGGATAAAATATTGATAAGATTGAAATTCTTCCGTAAATGGTTTCACCTCAGTTTTAGTTTTTGAATCTCATCTTGGGCTTGGTCAAGGGAAATGTCCAGTGATGTTATCTCCCTCAAAATCTATAATAAATGGGCTTCATAGGGTATGATCCTATTGATTAAGGTTATAGATTCTTCCTTACGTTTAAATTAGATCTTATCATAACCCTTAATATATACTGATCTTAAATTTCAATATAGAATAAATATATTATCAATGGTTATGATGCATAATGCTACTTTAAGCCCTTCATACAATTGTGGCTATATTTTATAATGGTCTAAAATAATTAATGAAATATTGTGCATGTGTTTTTTATAACTACATTACATAATAAGATATTTATTAATTCATAAGTGAATTTCATTTATAAAATTTTGGTTCATTACAATTATATAGTTTTGTAAGATTTTCATGATATTCGTTCACTGATATATCTTTTTTTATCAATGTTTGTGTGTGTTATGCCTGAAGTTTCGGCTACCTTTAAATAGAACCTAAAATTATACATAGAAGTCTGTGATGGTTAGAATAATTCAGACAGTAATAATAAAATTTTTATAATATTATTCATGATTATCATTGATAATAATTATCCAATAATACTCAGTCAACACTTTCTAAAATATCATCCATAAGATAATGAACTACTTCAAAGTTGTTCAACCTTTTGAAACCGTCATTTAACAGTAGTCATAATAATCATCCTTGATTACTTTTTTAAAATAAAAAAAATAATCCTATTAATATCATAATTCAATTACCTTTAAAAAAACATTTAAATTTCAATATCAAAACATGTAGATAATTAATCATAAATAAAAATTTAAATAAAATAGGTAATAATATTTTAAAACAGTGATTAATTCAAAAATTAAAAACCTCTGAAAATTCCTAATTCTAAAACCATAAGGATCATTTTTACATAAGAATTAATATTTTTTAAGGATTATTTTTTGTAATCATCAATATTCACTATGTAATCATAATTCTATATTTTGATAAACATAATTTTTATTTTGTGTAAGTATCATTTTACACTTACAAAAATATCAAAGAAACCAACTTCATAAGGATGATTTTAAATGTGATTAATAATTAATTAATATCTACATATTAATGATTTTAAAAAATATAATAATATAATAAAATTATATAAATATAATTTATAATTTGTGTGTGAGTCATCAATTGGTTTTGTGTATGAGTCTTTTTATCTATGTGTGATTCATTTCAATTATGAGTAACATTCAAATGTGTATGCTTATATTTTTAGAGTTAATTCATTAAAATAAAATACTTTTAAAATTAGAATACTATAATATTAATTTTCTTGGATTTTAATTATTTACTTATCACGTGATGATTGTTCTTTTGCATAACATCTATGTGATAATGTCCTTAAGTCACTTATCACACTGACAGTTTATAATAGTTCCTTATTATGATAAGAACATAGATGTTCCGTGATAATATTCTTAAATATATTTCTTTAGTCAGATAATATCATTTTATGAAATGAAAATGATATAGGCTATCAGGTATGGATTCTCATATGAATTTCAGACACTTTCTTATGATGTAAGCCCTTGATAATCTTCCAATAATGAGTTTGTGAGAAAATGACCCACTAGTTGTAAATATATATTTATATATTTCATTGGATAATCCTATATGTGGATGTGTGAAATAGTCCATAGACTTTAATATTATTACTAATTCATGTAATAAGTTATATACTTTGATATATTGATGAAAACTGTGATGACATATGCTCGTAGAGAGGTGGGATACTTTGGGTGCGTCATAAGTGATATTCCACCAATGAATAATGTGAGTAAGTGTTTGTACCATCTTTTATTTGAAAAAAGCTAATATCTTAGACCCTTTAATAGGAATTTAATTTCTTGATTAAGTCTATGTTCATGGATTTATATCATAAAGTTTTTTTTGAAAAGTTAAAGAAAGATACATCGAGCATATAGGTTGATGGAACCAGAATACAACCTGATTGATTAGAGGTACCATGATAAAAGGATTATATTACATAGTGACCATTTTTATGAGGTTGTATATATCTGTAATATTAATTTATTTCTTTATGGTTTTCATAGCATGTTTCTATACATTGACCATGTACTTTAGGTGGTTCTACCTAATTCCATTAAGAAAGAGGCCTAAAGGGTCACACCCTAAGTGTATCTATAATCCTAGTTAAATTCTATATTAATTTAACATGTTGGATAAATATTATTAACATATGTGGTTTATAAATTATTAATGTTAGTTTTATATTGTATATTTAGTAACTAGTTATTAGACAGAATATTCATGAGTTTGATATTTAATAAATATTTATTTTATATTTTAATAGATACAGTAGTTATTTAATTATCGGTGAATAATACAGTGATATTTATTTATTAAATTTAAAGTAATTATTTATGTCCCAATAAATATTAAGGAGGATTGACATCTCATTTTGAATGTTCTAGTGAGAAATGACATATTAAATGTTATTTGAATAAATATTAATTTACTTATTCAATGAAATAATATTTATTTATCCATGAGTTTAGTGCATGTAAAATAATAATAATAATAATTATTATTATTATTTAGACATTAGGTTCATCAGGGATTATGTCACGTACGTAACATATTCTAGGGTTATTTTAAATTTATTTTCCACTCATGATTTGTTTTGGTGGTTTCCAAAGGTTTTATTGAGAATAGGTGTGTTTTCATGAATTGAGCCAAACTGCGAGCCCAATTCCAGATTTAAAAATAAATTTTGTTTCATTTATAACTTTTTCAATTTTTATTATTTTTGACTCATTCCAACTCCTAATTGTTCTCCCCTGATATATTAACCCCAAATTTAAATTTGGGGCCTTTATAAATCGATAAGAATGGGGGATTTTTGTTTTTATTTGAGAGTTGGGCCAACCCGAAGGCCCATTTTCCAGTTTTAAATTGTTTCATTAATTTATTAATATCTCATTCATTAAAATGGAATTTTCGGTGATTCCACCTCCCTATCGACCCTAAGAAGCCCAGGCGCGACCCCATTCCCTCCTCCCACAATTTGGAGCTCGATAGAGTCGCGAAAATAGTCGAAACTTTCTGGATTTCAGAAATCGTCCAGATTTTGGAGAGGTAAATTGATCCTTTCATAACTCCTTGTATTATTAATATTTTCCCTCCATTACAATTCCTAAATGACCTAATAATTCTTGTGAGACCATACCCTGAGTTTTGGACGTTTTAAATTTCAGATACTAGTGTTTTGGGGAGATTCATTCTAGATTTCTCAAGTAAGTTTGTCCATTTCTTTTCCCCTTTCAAATTGATTAGGGTTTCATTCTATTTTTTTAGGGTTTCCTCCCTTTTTATTGAAGTGAAAAATGACCAGTGGGTAGGGGTTCGAACCTAAGGTTTAACCTTGGGTTTTATTGGTCCAATTTTCTATTTTTAGGTTTGATCTACCCTTCTTGAGGTGCGGCGGTGGTGCGTTTGTGTTTTCGCACAAAGGATTCAATGGTTTCATTTGATTTGGTAGGTGATTCCAAGGTTGATGCAATCTTTGTGTATTATCATGCTGTATTTATCATATTTTCAGATTTATATAATTTTATTATTGCTACAAAAATTGGTTCTAATGATGTTTCCATTGCAATTGAATTTAAAATGCCAATTTGGTGTGAAATTGGGGGTTTTCAAAAGAAGTGTTTTGTTTGTTTATTTGGGGATGCCCTATAAATACTTAGTTGTTTTTATTGATCTGTAATAAGGAATAAAATACTGTTTATAATATTTATCCCCTCTGGTAATTGCTGCAAATAATGAGTTTTAATTGTGCTTGTAAAGAAAGTGAAGTTTTGGTTCCACTTTTGTGTGAAAATGAAGGTTTTACAAAGAGAACACTTCTTGTTTAACATGAGGATGCCCAAAAATTGATTTGTTGTTTTAATTGATATTTATTGGGCTGCCTTTACTGTTTTGGTAACTTACAATTGTGAACATCATGTACAAGTGGGTTTCTTAAGGGGTTTTGTGTGCAAAACTACATGAGATATTGTGAAATTGATTTATTCAAATTCAAAGTGTTTGTTGTGTGTTTTAAGTGTTATAAAATGAGATAGCTACTGTATTTGGTGTATGTGACCAGTAGTGGTGTTTTACATTAAAATGGTTGTGTGTTAAATCCTGAAATTATTTGAGCACAAAGGGGGAAGCCCGGGTACCTAGGTGGGGCGGATTTGTACTAGTACGACTAGTGGACCGGATGGGTTTTGTCCCTGTTTCACTTAGCATTTGGATAACGACAACTCTAACTAAACTATGTGGATGATGGTTGGGGACCACTAGGTTATGGGTATGTTCCCTACTAGTGTCTCGTGCACGATACAAGATTTTACTATGGTTACATTACACTGAGGTACGAGGTACATGGGGCCTGAGACTATCTAGTGCCTAGGGGTGTTCCCGGTTTTGTTGCTCAGTGGATTTGTGGTATTTGCCCTTGTTTTTGGGTGTATTTGGAATTATAATGCAGTATCTAATATTCCTATTTAAATGTGTTAACATTCTGAAAGTTTTATCTTGAAAAATGTTTTCAATTTAACGTTTCATTTTGTGGAATTTTTCACCGCTTTTAATTGCATATTAAAACTGCTTGCTTTTTCACCTTGTATTGCATGCACCTTGGAATAATAGGGTGGTATCCTATTGGGCTTAGGCTCACACCCTACTTACACCCCTTGGGTGTAAGTAGACCTTTTTTTTGACCCAGGTAAAGGAAAGGCTAAGGGTGATGGCGGTTCAGGGTGTTAGTCCTCATCCTTGGGGTGGAGTAGTGGAGACGACTTGGGGGTGATGACCCCTTGTCATGTGGAGTCCATGGGGCTGTTTTGTTTATGTTCCATTGTGTCTTTGGACCTTTTGTATTGAATCTAAACCTATGTATTCCGTTCTGGTTTTTGTTTAAACATCATTTGGTATAAATTTTCAAATTCAGTTTATTGATTGTTTTTAATGGTTTATGACTTCATATTCGGGTAAATCGTTCCCAAACCTAAATAAATGATACCCGGTCACTTGTGCCAGCCCGTGGGGATCGGTAACACCCTTCGGGTCATGTCACGGGCTGGGTTTGGTGCCGGTTTGGGTGGCGACCATATTTGGTTCGTGACAAAATGGTATCAGAGGTGGTTCTGGTTAACACTTTGGGTCACGTTATTTGGGGAACAGTCGGGATAGTATAAAGTTACGATTGTTGGGACTTGGTAGTTCGGTTATGGGTAGTGTGCCTGATCACCACACCTCATGACAGGATTCGAGTCGCCATGGGAAGTCGGGATTTATCTAATTCCTTTGGTTTTCTTGGTTTGATGATGATTAGGGGAAATGAAAAGAGAGTTGGGATAATGGTCTCAGTGAGCTCGCAGGGCCTGGCAAGCCATGTGAAGCTGGGGATATTCCCTAAAACACTCTCTCTGACAGTGAAGTGATTGGAATATGGCTGCCAACCATATTTCCAAGTCACCCATTGAAACTAGTTTCCTCTCGGATTGTTTTGTGCTTTAGTTTTGAAATCCTGGCACTTTGGTTTTCTGGTGACTTGGTTTTAATAAGTGTGAAGTTTTTATGAAATGATTTTCAAATAAAGAGGGAATGGTTTGGTTTATGAAATTGAGGAATTCAATTTTCAGAATTGTTTTGAAATGTAAAATGGTGTGCTTACACCTCTTTTGAAAGAAGGATCTATATTAAAGTTGGTTTTGAAAAGTGTTTCCAATAGAGTTTTCTAAATAATAAAACGGTGTTTTAATGGGATGATATGTTTTGATATTGATATGAATATCTTGAATGTGGGTTCTTTTCCAAATTTATGTGTCTTTATGAAACGTTTTCTAAGATGTGAATTGGGATTTTGATCTCATTGTTAGCAGTTTTGAGAAAAAGGTTGGGTTGGTTGAGCATTTTGTTTTTGAAATGTGGAAGGAATTTTTGTTTTACCCTTTGGTATTTCCATGAGTGACCACATGCATGGGGTTATATGGGATGATGGATGTTTGATGGCATGACTGGATGAGTGCTGGGATGGTTATGAGGAGGGTGCCCGGTGTGACACAAAAACATGCATGTGTGAGGCCCATTGGGTACCATTGGTGGATACGCTTACTGCAAAACCGTTTGTTTTCAAAGAAATAGTTTTAAAGAAAAACATGATGTATTCATGAGTAGTTTGGTATAGTTTTTATTATGGGTTTTTGATAATGTTGATGTTGTGGGGTGTTTTGAGTCCAAGAACCCCTCCTGTTTGAACTGTGTTTTGGGTTTGTGTTTGGTCGGTGAACTGTGTTGTAGGGACGATTAGTGGTCTCTTTTGAAAAATGTTTTGGGATGCCTTTACGGTGGTTCCCTTCATGTGTTTGGATCTGGTTTGAGGCATGTTTTTACTAATGGACCAGCTTGGTTGGGTCCTTGGGTTCTCTCATTGGATAAGGTATGCCCCCATTAAGGGTTAATGCACAGCTGAAGTGCAATCCATATTGTTTCGCCATTTGAAAATCCTCTAGTTGATCAATATAAGGAATATTTTATCGATCATTGTTGATTGAGTCTACACCCATTCATTTCATTGATTTTTGGATCCTCTTGTAGTGGTAAAGTTATTGTGGAAGGTTGAAAGAAACCTTAGTTTCTAAAGTTTCATGATTCGTCGAAGGTGGAAGTGTTCTTTGGTTGTAAGTGTGGATGAGTGTCTCGATGGTGTCTAATAGGACCCTTGGGTTCTTCAAAGTTTCTTTGATGCATTAATTCATGTTAAACCACCGGTGTGGGAAATATGTTCACGATAGGATATTGTGGCCACTTTCTAGAATTGTGTGTTGTTTGGGGATGTTGTATAAGGTCCCTCTCCATGAATTGTTTATATCAGTTGAAATGGTCATGTTTGGTGATGCCTTATGATGTCATGTACTCGATTGAATGTATAGGTGAAAGTAGTGAAATCCTCTGAGAGTCCCTGTTATGTTGGGCAAATGTCTCCCTTGGAAAAACTTCAAAATCATCTATTTTAGAGGAATGTGAGTGTAGGTGTTCTTTACTTCTATTGTTTCTCACCTGAAGAAACAAGTTGTGATGTGTGTGTATCTTCTCAGCCCTTGTTTCAGTGAAATATCGGGATAAGGTAAAGTGAGTTTGGAATGTGTTATGTCTAGAAAACTTATTTGGGACTGCGGTGTAGTTTTTGGTGGCACCGAAAAGAAGAATTCTCATTCAGTGGGTTTCCAAATATTAACTACGAGGCCGAAGATGCTTCAATCATTTGAGCTCCAGCCATAGGTCTCGGAGAGAAGCTGGCTCGTAGTCAGGGAAAGTCCCAGGGCCATTTAAACCCTTGTACAAAGTCCTATCCTTAGTATGAAAGATGGGAATAGTTCAAACCTATGGTTTCGTCATGGTTGAGCACATAGTTTGTGCACGTTTAGTAGTGGTTGTGTGCTAGGAAGCCATGTAGAATGAATTATATTCATAGTTAGTGCACAGTTTCCCAAACCATGCATACTAATCCTGCGCCCTTCCTAAATCTTTGATTTCTTTTTGGGTCTTTCTGTGTCGGCCCATGCTGGTCGGTTAAGATGGTTAGTTCTTATGGTGGGGAGACCCACTATGATTCTCATGAATATTCCTTCATAAACATTTAATGGAAGTATATCCCTTTTACTAGAGACTATGTTTGGGCCTCCCACTATTAGTGTCTTGATTCTGTCTTGGGAAAACAATTTAAGTTGTCTCTTATGGTGGGGAGCCCATTTGTGTCTCCTCATACGAGTAACTCATATTTTTTTCTTTGGACTTGTCTGGGAAGTAGGTATTATCATTCGAAGATATCTAACTACCTACATTTTCATTGGGTAAACATTGATATTGGAGAGTTTCCAATGGTTTAGTTATAGTAGGGAAGTGTAACCTTGTTCAATGTTGTTGTTTTTTTGGGTAAATTGATTGAGTATCGTTCAGATTGTATTTGAGGAGTTTTCATTTGGGATAAATCCTGAATGTACTTTATTGTTTCAGGAAAGTGGTGTAATTTTGGTTTGTGACAGTATTCCTTCCATCATTGATCACTGGAGGTGTTTTGACCTTTGGGGGTGAAACCTGGCAAGGGTGTACCTATTGGTTTCTCAGTTGGGTTTGGTTGTTACTTTGACCTTACTGTGACTTTCCGGGGCGGAAAGTTTTCAAGGTGGGGAGAATTTTCACGTACGTAACCTATTCTAGGGTTATTTTAAATTTATTTTCCACTCATGATTTGTTTTGGTGGTTTCCAAAGGTTTTATTGAGAATAGGTGTGTTTTCATGAATTGGGCCAAACTGCGAGCCCAATTCCAGATTTAAAAATAAATTTTGTTTCATTTATAACTTTTTCAATTTTTAATATTTTTGACTCATTCCAACTCCTAATTGTTCTTCCATGATATATTAACCCCAAATTTAAATTTGGGGCCTTTATAAATCGATAAGCATGGGGGATTTTTTTTTTATTTGAGAGTTGGGCCAACCCGAAGGCCCATTTTCCAGTTTTAAATTGTTTCATTAATTTATTAATATCTTATTCATTAAAATGGAATTTTCGGTGATTCCACCTCCCTATCGACCCTAAGAAGCCCATGCGCGACCCGATGCCCTCCTCCCACAATTTGGAGCTCGATAGATTCGCGAAAATAGTCGAAACTTTCTGGATTTCAGAAATCGTCTAGATTTTGGAGAGGTAAATTGATCCTTTCATAACTCCTTCTATTTTTAATATTTTACCTCCATTCTAATTCCTAAATGACCTAATAATTCTTGTGAGACCATCCCCTGAGTTTTGGCCATTTTAAATTTCAGATACTAGTGTTTTGGGGAGATTCATTCTAGATTTCTCAAGTAAGTTTGTCCATTTCTTTTCCCCTTTCAAATTGATTAGGGTTTCATTCTATTTTTTTAGGGTTTCCTCCCTTTTTATTGAAGTGAAAAATGACCAGTGGGTAGGGGTTCGAACCTAAGGTTTAACCTTGGGTTTTATTGGTCCAATTTTCTATTTTTAGGTTTGATCTACCCTTCTTGAGGTGCGGCGGTGGTGCATTTGTGTTTTCGCATAAAGGATTCAATGGTTTCATTTGATTTGGTTGGTGATTACAATATTGATTCAATATTTGTGTATTAGCATGCTGTATTTATCATATTTTCAGATTTATATAATTTTATTATTGCTACAAAAATTGGTTCTAATGATGTTTCCATTGCAATTGAATTTAAAATGTCAATTTGGTGTGAAATTGGGTGTTTTCCAAAGAAGTGTTTTGTTTGTTTATTTGGGGATGCCCTATAAATACTTAGTTGTTTTTATTGATCTGTAATAAGGAATAAAATACTGTTTATAATGTTTATCCCCTCTGGTAATTGCTGCAAATAATGAGTTTTAATTGTGCTTGTAAAGAAAGTGAAGTTTTGGTTCCACTTTTGTGTGAAAATGAAGGTTTTACAAAGAGAACACTTCTTGTTTAACATGAGGATGCCCAAAAATTGATTTGTTTTTTTAATTGATATTTATTGGGCTGCCTTTACTGTTTTGGTAACTTACAATTGTGAACATCGTGTACAAGTGGGTTTCTTAAGGGGTTTTGTGTGCAAAACTACATGAGATTTTGTGAAATTGATTTATTCAAATTCAAAGTGTTTGTTGTGTGTTTTAAGTGGTATAAAATGAGATAGCTACTGTATTTGGTGTATGTGAACAGTAGTGGTGTTTTACATTAAAATGGTTGTGTGTTAAATCCTGAAATTGTTTGAGCACAAAGGGGGAAGCCCGGGTACCTAGGTGGGGCGGATTTGTACTAGTACGGCTAGTGGACCGGATGAGTTTTGTCCCTGTTTCACTTAGCATTTGGATAACGAAAACTCTAAATAAACTATGTGGATGATGGTTGGGGACCACTAGGTTATGGGTATGTTCCCTACTAGTGTCTCGTGCACGATAAAGGATTTTACTATGGTTACATTACACTAAGGTACGAGGTACATGGGGCCTGAGACTATCTAGTGCCTAGGGGTGTTCCCGGTTTTGTTGCTCAGTGGATTTGTGGTATTTGCCCTTGTTTTTGGGTGTCTTTGGAATTATAATGCAGTATCTAATATTCCTATTTAAATGTGTTAACATTCTGAAAGTTTTATCTTGAAAAATGTTTTCAATTTAACGTTTCATTTTGTGGAATTTTTCACCGCTTTTAATTGTATATTAAAACTGCTTGCTTTTTCACCTTGTATTGCATGCACCTTGGAATCATAGGGTGGTATCCTATTGGGCTTAGGCTCACACCCTACTTACACCCCTTGGGTGTAAGTAGACCTTTTTTTTGACCCAGGTAAAGGAAAGGCTAAGGGTGATGGCGGTTCAGGGTGTTAGTCCTCATCCTTGGGGCGGAGTAGTGGAGACGACTTGGGGGTGATGACCCCTTGTCGTGTGGAGTCCATGGGGCTGTTTTGTTTCTGTTCCATTGTGTCTTTGGACCTTTTGTATTGAATCTAAACCTATGTATTCCGTTCTGGTTTTTGTTTAAACATCATTTGGTATAAATTTTCAGATTCAGTTTATTGATTGTTTTTAATGGTTTATGACTTCATATTCGGGTAAATCGTTCCCAAACCTAAATAAATGATACCCGGGCACTTGTGCCAGCCCGTGGGGATCGGGAACACCCTTCGGGTCATGTCACGGGCTGGGTTTGGTGCCGGTTTAGGCGGCGACCAGATTTGGTTCGTGACAGATTAAAATAATAATAAGGGCCTATGTGAAATTATTATTCTCTAACCCTTTCTTTATTTAAACTTAGTTAATAAATTCTCTAATGTAACCCTTTCCATTCTAATTGTTGTCTACAATGAGTTATATAGAATCCTATCAAGCCCTAAAGAGCTCCTATATAAGAATGATACAAAGAACGGAGATAGATCATCCTCCTCCACACTCTAAATTATAAAAATAATAATAAGATTCTTTCTGACCTAAGCAATTCTTCTACTGATCAATGAAAAATGACATAAGTATTAGGATCATTAATGCTAGCACCCAAAGATTTCTATAACGATCTTTGAAGGTTCGTGGTGCACATGTGGATCACCACTAGAGAGAATATATACTTTATTATTATGACTCAAAGATGATATGATGTAAATACATCATCTGATCCATCAATAAATAAATAATTTCAATTCAAGGATTTCTTTATCCGAATAATTAATTAAAATTTATATATGAAAAGATCCTCTCATCTTGGTTTTGGTGTTTATGTTAATTAATATTTGATTTAATTTCATTGGTCATGACATTCTTTATCATATACATCTTAAATTATTCAATGATTACAATAAAAAAATATAATTTTTATATACACCACAAGGAACATTCATTGTGCCTATAACTTACAAGTTGTATTAGAGTGGGTAAAATAAAAATTTATAAAAATTTATTATTAATTAAATGACTATATTAATTTATTTCTAGTTTTTCTTTTATAGTTTTTATACTAAAGTTAATTAACATGTTTTTACATTTAATATGTTTCATTCAAGTCTCATATGACCTTAAAAAAATAATAACATGTGAAAATTGATTAGAGATTCCATTATGAGGTTCCAAGAGTTTTGGTATGATAATAATATACTACATGTCATGTATCTCATTGGTATATGACTTGTACTTGTGTACACTAAAAAAGGATAAACCATGACAAATATAGGTCATCATATATTAAATGCATATAGAGTTCATTAATGTACACCACGTATTGACCAGGCCAGCCCAACACATGGTTTACTGGATTACACGGTGTGTCGTTAGCCTGTGCACCGAGTTTCTTATATATATTTGTAGTAAAATTCATGGAATACAAATGTTAAAATGTGTGACATGTATTTATTATAAGAAATATAGCATTTTTTACTATTTAACAGAGAGGTCACATGATGTTTAATCCATTTATAAGTCTTATACCTCATAAATTATTTGTAACTGAAAAAACACACTGAGTCCCTAAGTGTATGTCATGGAAATAGTTACATGGTTTTTGGTTGGTTCTAAACATCTTTTAATGCATACCAATTCATATATATTACACGTTTCCTAGAATAAAACTATAACACCCCAATATTTTATGATGTATTTCTCTTTAGATAAATTTTTTTCTTCAATATCTTTCCTTACACACAACCTTAAGTCTAAATGAACCTTGATAAAGTAATCCTTTATAACCATGAAATTAAATTATAAGGTATTAATAGTAATAAATTAATTATGAAAACAATTAAAGTTTTTAAATAATGAAAATTTATTTATTAATTCATAATAAGTACTCACTTTTTAATAAATTTATTTTATGCTTCAAAAAAATATGTTTTCTTTAAGAGTAGTTTTTATTGCATTTTGTGCATGGAAATTATAGTTAATTTATCCCATTTTTTTAAATTTATTTAAATAAATGAATATAATTTTTTAAATCATCATTTTAATACTATATTATGGTTATTTTTTCGTATTTTTCTAAAAAGATTTATTGTTTAGTGAATAGTGAAAAATACGGATCTTTTTGTAAAAACTGTTATTTATTTTCAAGTAAAAGTCACATTATTTTTTGAATTTTATTTTAAATTAACATAAGTCTCATTTAATTATAAATAATATAATTAAATACATAGTAATAATAATTTTAATTTATTTTGGTATAAGTTAATATTTTTTCCCAAAACACATTTTTTAAAAAATTGTTTTACGCACACCATGTGTTTTTATCATAACAAATAAAATTACGATATATTGATGAATTATTTTAATTTAATTTTTAAATAATATATAAAATAAAATATTTTAAATTCATCTAATAGTTTTTACGTGGTAAGGAATAAAGGTTAACTCGGTTTTATTCTTGAAAATTCACTTTTCTAAAAATGGTTTTCTTGCATTTTGTGCACTTATTTTAAAATGAATTTCTACCACTTATAGAAACTGAATATTTTAAAATGTATTTAATATTTTTAATCATAATAATTAATATAATTTAATAATTTCAACTTAATTTTTTCTCATAATTAACAGTAAAATCACTAAAAATGTGTTACTACGTTTAAAGTTAAAAAGAGTTTATAAGGGGGCTAACCTAAGAGATAATGTTTAAAATATCAAAAAAAATTAATTAATCTAATTATTTGATTTTATTTATACCTTATCCTTACTATATTATAATATTTTTAATTTTAGAGCCACTTTAATTGAGTAATACATTATTATATTTTAATCTTTCAAAAATTTCAAGTGTGTTCTCTCCCTCCCTTATAAAAGGATACCAACTGTCCAATATTTATAACACTTAATGAGCCTTATATATTATAAAATAACTACCCCAATACATTAATAAAATCCCTTTATACATACTATATGTTCTTTTTTATCATAATACTATCCTTTCAAGTATTAAGGTGTAATCCAAACGAAGTTTCTCAATGAAGAGATATAAATCTTAACAGTGTATTTTTTTAATTTTATATATTCTTATACCTACTATAAATCAATGGTTTCCATTATAAAATAATAATTTTAGTATATTTAGTGTACTAAATTTTTATTATTTTGATTTATCAATCATTTCCCACCTCATTTCTATCAAATGGGAAATGAAAGTATCGCTCGTGCGTACGTGTGGAGTACCACCTCCACCTAGCGATATGATTAATTTTCCATCATCATCATTAATGGTTAGTTATTATGATGGATTTAATGATTATATATTATATTTATTAAATAATTATGATTCTATAATTATAATATCTTTTTTACCTTCTTACCTTTCCATTCATTGAAAAATGATAATGTCGCTCATGTATACATGAGACTACCACCTCCACGCAGCGATGTGATTTATTTTTCATCACCAATTTATATGAATAATTATAAAAGTGAATATAATTAATAAATATTATTAATATATAATGATTAATATTATGGATATTATCAAACCATGACCAATTTTTAACTACCAGAACTGTCAAACCGAAACATACATGAAAAAAAAAACTTGTTTTCACCCAAATGTTTGTTTTAATGAAGAAATTATTAATAAAGGGATAATTGGAAATAATAAAAAAATAATAAATAGTAATTTATGAATAAATATGGTTTTTGAATATATTTATAATAAATTTATAATTATAATATAGGATATTTGAATGCGTATAAACCAAGATGAAACTTGAGGTAAGGGGTTTATGTTACAGTCTCATTTCTTCTCAAGATTGTTTATGATGAATTTATATTGAGGGAAATTATATAGATCTTATCCTTCTAAACCCATAAATTTTATCCTACTCTGATTATTTATATTTCTTTTATGTATTAGTACCATTTTCTTCTCTTTGGTACTTAAAATGGAAATGAAAATGTTTTTAAGGGAAACCTCACCTTATTTCCTATATGGTTGTGAGACTTTTTCTTCCATGTACATGCTCATCAAAATTATTATATAAAATTTCTTACCAATAATTTATATGTTTTAAAAAGTTAATTTTCACTACCATTTAATTTATTTTAAAAAAATTAAAAGGAAATAATTATAAAAGTTTTTTGAACAATTCATTTTTGACATTTTATAAAAGTGTAAATGGAATGTTTTATTTTAAAATATATAACATGAAAAAAAAATTCCACAGTTGTGACCATTATTTTCTTTGAAGATTTATTTAAAAGTTTACTTGTATTTTTTCAAATAAAATTATTTTTTCAATATTCTAGAAATTTTATTAAAAAAATTATCAAAAAAGGGATATTTTATTATGTTTTTTAAGATAGTTTCAAATGATATTTTAAATATATTTTTCATCTATGTAAACATCCTTTCTAGATCATTATGATTCACTAAGAATATGATCTTATGATATCATCCACTTTCTTTATCTACATATTCTATGATTACGATGATTTAGGTATGATTCTATGAAACTCATTACTTTATTACGAGTTAATTAAGTTATGATGAAACCTTCATGAAACCCATTTCTTTTCCTCGAGTTATGCTATAATGAAATGATAGAATGTTTTTAAAACTTTTTTCCTTTCCATGGGTTATGATATGATGATATGATGAATGTTTTCTGATCTTTTGTAATGCATATATATTATTTTCATTATGTTATGGGTGGTTCCATAATTATATAACCCTCCAACACATTGGGTAATTATGGATATATCATGAGATAATAAGGAATAGAATGGGGATTGGACCCAGTTTAGTAAAGGAATTTATACACTATGATAGTCGTAGTAGTGAACCTTGACTAAGAAAATGATAAAATGGTGATTTAATCCAATCCACTATGATATCCTTGGTAGTGATCCTTTACTAAGTAAATGATATTCTATAATTATATGTATGTTTAAAATTATGACTTATGCTTATTGAACCTAGTTTAGTAAGGGAATCTATCCACTATGATAGTCTTGGGAGTGAACCTTGACTAGAGAAATTAGGAAATAATGAGTTAACCCAATCCACTATGATAGCCTTAGTAGTGACCCTTTACTAATGAAATGATATTATATACTTATATGTATGTTAAAAACTTATTTCTTATAATTATTATATATCCTCATATACCATGGTTGATTATTGATGATTATATACACTTATGACTTATGTCTTTTGTTATTACAAAGCCTTATTACATGATATATGATTAATGTTCTTTGAATAATTAGGTATGATTATTTTAAATTATGATCATGTTATAATAATATTATACTTATCTTATTTTCACTTATTATTATTGATTGAGATCTTTTATGTTTACCCTTACTGGAAATCTCATCTCACCCTTTATTATGTTTTCTTTCTCTATGTTATGAATAAATGTTTTAAGTAGCATATGTTTAAGAAGTGAACTATGTGAGAAGATATTTGTGGTAGATATTTGATATATTTCATGAAATAAGATGATTATGTATCTAGTCTACAAATAATCTAAAATTTTATGGTTTTAGGATGTGTTTTGGTATGAGATATATTTAATTTTCATCTAAAATTATGCAATACATATGTATGAAATATTGGTGTCACCTAAGTTGGTAATAGAGCTAGGTTTAGTTAATATTTTTAAAATATCACTAGATAAATTTATTTAAAACCCAATGTAAAATTCTATGTAGAGGATAATATCCTAAAGTTGTGTTAAAGAATATATTGTGTGTTCTCCTAGAAAATACATCCCTATCTAGATACAATAAAGTAGATGCAGTTGTGGAACATATGAACCTAGGGTTAATAACTCTAAAAGGTATGGATTGGGTATTAACTCGATCATCACTAATGCAAGATGAGTGGGCCTAATTATACACACCTGGATAGACACTCCCAGGGGATATTATTATGTTAATTTAAATTTTCTTTTCGAACCATTATGAAGGATTTGAAAAGATGATGACCATGAATAGCCTAGTTTAAAACTAATGTGTTATAGATTGGAAATAATGTGTCATTATTTATACATACTATGAATGATTTTCATGATTATATGATTGATCGGTGTGATGTTTGATGCTCACACTAACCAACTTGGTTTTAGTAAAGGAATGCTGATGGAATGATGAAGTTGAGTTAGTGATAGGCATGCTAAAATATTTAAGTATCATGTTTGATCTTAGATATATTAATTCATTTATATCATGAAAATTATATAGGAATATTAATTCATATATTCAATGATTATATATCAATTTAGTAGTAAAAACTCTTAATATTATGATCATCACATCTTAAATCTATAGCTCCTCTCTAATAGATTTTTTTGGGAATGTGCTTCCTAAAAATCTTATAATCCTCTCTCTAGTTAAATTTGATGTGATTTTTTAAATGTATTAGATCTCTATATATATATATCCCATATCAATTACCGAGTAAGGGAAGTCAAATTTGATATTATGAATCAACCAATTATGATATTTTGGTGTGAGGGTGAATATGAACTTCTAATATAATTTACTTCCATTATATGGGTATTATTACCTATTTAAGAATGTTATTTATCTCAAATGTTAAAAGAGAAACTCAACATAAAAGATATTCCTAATCTTCAAGATTATGCTAATGTATTTCATGAATAATTTTCTTTTCTTAACCTAAATCATGAAGTTGAGTTTTCAATATAACTCATACATATTGTTACACCTATTTTAAAGACTCCATATACAATGGACCTAATTGAGTTATAGGAATTGAAGGAGAAACCTTAGGACAATTTTGATAAGGTATTAAAATACCCTAGTTCATATCTATGGGGTGAACCTATTGTTTGTATTAAAGAAGAAATATGGGTCAATGTGTATTTTGATTTATTATCAAAAACATAACAAGATCACTATTAAGAAAAAGTATCTTTTACCCCATATCAATGATAGTTTTGATCAATTACGAGGAGATTAATATTTTTCCAATATTGATATTAATTTGGATATCATCAATTGAGGGATAAAATGGAGGATATTTCAAATAAAACATTTTGTATGAGGTATGGTCATTATTAATTTATAGTGATTCCATTTGGACTTTCCAATTCTCCCACTATATTCATGGATGTAAAGAATAGATTCTTTAGAGATTACCTTGATCAATTTGTGGAAGTATTTATAGATGATATTATTATATATTCATAGAGTAAGGAAGCGTATAGAGATCATTTGAGGATTATTTTGAATAACCCGAGGAAGGATAATTTGTATTCTAAATTTACCAAGTGTAAATTGTAGCTTTATAAAGTCACATTATTGGTTCATATAATCACAAGTGTGGGTATATTGGTGGATCATTCGAAGATTTAAATTATCGAACAATGGACCAGACCAACTATAGTAACTAAGATACAATGTTTAATTTGGTTGGAGGGATACTACTAATTTTTTGTGAGATGTTTCTCAAGACTATATAATCTAATGACCAAGTTTACTTAGAAGGGATCCATGTTCCTTTATATAAATGAATGATAGAAAAATGTTAAGAAGATAAAAAGAAGGTTGGTCATCTCACCTATATTTGCACTACCCTATAGTGTTTAAGGGTTTGTAATATTTAGTTATGAATCAATGTAGGTAATGGTATGTGTCATTATGTATAATGATATGTTGATATATTATGCCTTATTCCGATAAAAAAATCATGAGAAAAATTACCTGACTCGTGATTTGGAGTTAGCAGTAGTAATTTTAGCATTGAAAATATGGAGGCATTATCTTTATGGTGACTGGTGTAATATATTTAATGATCATAAAATCTTTAATTATATATTCATGTATAAAAATTTGAATATTCAGTAAAGGTGGTGGTTGAAGTTCATTAAGGATTATGAATGATCAATACACTACCACCCTAGGAAGGTAAACAAGGTGGTTAATGATCTAATTCAAAAAGACCATGCTAGTTTTTTCATGATGAGGATTAAAAGAGATTTAATATTTATTAATTTATAGAATATGGATCTTGAAATCATGAAAAAGGGATAGATCATATCTTTCTTAGATTAATTTTTAACCATCAATCTATATGAGGATTAGAGGGGTGTATAAGGAGGATATGGAAATGAAGAATAATATGAGAATTGTTCTTGAGTTCAACCATAATTCTGATGCAATGATCTGGTTCATAAATTGAGTATTTTTCACATAAATACAAGACTTGAATAATGACTTATTGGATGAATCTCATAATTCATCATTCTCTATTCATCTCAGAAATATGAGTATTTATAGAGAACTGAAAGAGTATTTCTATTGGTATAACACAAAAAGGGACATTGCAGAGTATACATATTGATGTTGGGTATTCTAGTAAGTTAATAATAAGAGATATAAGTCTAAGGGGATTTTCCAAGCATACCTATTCTAGAATTGAAATGGGAAACCATTACCATGGATTTCTTTATTGGACTCCCCAAAACATATAATAGGAATAATGGTATTTGGGTTATAGTTAATCACCTTAAAAATTCATCACACTTAATTTCCTTAAAATTATATTTATCTCTTGATCATCTTACCGAGATAAAAATTAAGGAACTATTAAGGTTTCATATAGTGACACATTATATTATATCTGATTAGGATTTAAGGTTTACCTCAAAGTTTTAGACAATTATTCAATAGGATCTGGATATATAGTTAACTTTCAGTATTTCATATCATCCTTAGAAAAATGGTCAGTATGATAGGACCATTAAAAATATATAACATGTTGAGATCTTATTCTATGGATTTGAAAGGTGGTTGGGATCAACACGTTCTTTTAGTGGAATTTTCTTATAACAATAGCTTTCACTCAAGAATTAAAATGGATCAATATGAATCCATCTTTAGAAAAAAGTGTATAACTCCAATGTTTTGGGATGAAGTTGGAGAAACTAAACTATTGGGACCTAAGTTAACTAAGGAAATTATATATAAGTTTAGATCTATTCAAAAAAACATCGAGGTGGCTTAGAGTTGGAAAAAAAAGTTATGCTGGAAATCATCATCAGGATATTGAGTTTGAAGTTGGTGAGAAGGTATTATTGTGAATTTATCCATAGAATAAGGTTATTATATTTTGAAATAAGGTAAAATTTACCCTTATATATATTGGTCCCTTCAAAATTATTGATCATATTAGGATAGTTGTTTATCATTTGGTGTTTCCACCAAATATCACTCAAGTTCATGATGTACTCCACGTGTCTCTCCTAAGGAAGTATATACCATATCCTACATATATAATAAAATTAATGGTCATAAAACTAGATAATGATCTCACTTATGACTAAAAAACAGTGGTGACTCTAGATTTAATAAATGTTCATGGAATAATACCACTCACCTAGCCAAAGTTAAGTGGTGAAACTATAAATTTAAGGAAGCTATATGGGAACCCAAATATATTATGTGGTAGAAGTATACTTAGTTGTTTATATCAATGTAATGGAATTTTGAGGGATAAATTATTATAATGGGGGATATAAAGTAACATCTATATATTTTATGATATATTTATATTTAAAAATATTTTATTTCTTTGATAACTTTCCTTACACACAATCCTGAGTGTAAATGAATTATGATAAAGTAATCCTTTATAACCTATATATTAAATTGGAAGGTATGAAAATTAATAACCAAATTATTAAAAATATTTATAAATGTTTTAAATAATTCAAATTTATTTATTAATTCAAAATAATTAATCAATTTTTAGTAAAGACATTTTATGCTTTAAAAAATATATATTCTTTAAAAAAGGTATTTATTACATTTTATGCATGAAAATTATAATTAATTTCTTCCATTTTATAAATTTTATTTTAATAAATTAAAATAATTTTTTAAATCATAATTCCAATATTATCTTATGGTGAATTTTTAGTATTTTTCTAAAAATATTTATTTTTCATTGAATAGTAAAAAGTACCGGTCTTTTTTTTTAAATGTCAATTATTTTTTAGTAAAAGTCCAATTATTTTTTAACATGGTACTAAAGTAATATATTAATCATTTAATTATAAATATTCTAATTAATTAAATTTTAATCATCATTATACTTTATTTTGGTACAAGTTTATTTTTGGGCATAAAGACTCATTTTTCTAAAAACTAATTTTATGACCGAAAAGTTTTTTTATCCTAATAAATTAAATTAATATATATTGATGAATTATATAAGTAAAATTTTAAATTATATATTCAATAAAATATTTCAATATTCATCAAATAGATTTTATATATCAATGAATGAAGGTAAGTTTGGTTTTATTCTTAAAAATGCATTTTTCTAAAAACGGTTTTGTTGCATATTGCACACTTATTTAAAAATTAATTTTTCCAAATTATATAAATTTAATATTTTAACATGTATTAAATATTTTAAATCATAATAATTAATATAATTTAATAAGTACAACTTATGTTTTGGTCATACTGAATATTAAAAATAGTAAAAATGTTTTATCATGGTTAAGGTTTAAATGAGTTTACCAGGGGTTAACCTAAGAGATAAGGTTTCAAATATAAAAAAACATTATTTAATTTTATTGGTTGATTTTATTTATAAATTAAACTTCATATATTATATTGTTTTTAAATTTTTGAGCTACTTTACTTGAGTAATACATTATTATATTTTAATCTTTAAAAGATTTCAAGTGTGTGCTTTCCCTCCCGTATAAAAGGTGCCACCTATCCTCTATTTTTTCACAGTTAATGATCCTTATATATTTTACAATACCTACCATAATACATTCCTAAAATCCCTTCCCAAGTCCTATAGGTACTATTTTTACCATAATACCATCCTTTTAAGGCTTACGGTGTAATTTAATGGAGGTTCTCAATAAAGAGGTATAACTGTTAATCGGGTACTTTCAATTTTATTTCTTCTTATAAATCCTATAAATATATGGTATTAATTATAAAATAATAAATTTATTATCTTAAATATACTTAATTTTTATTAGGATAATTTATCAACCATTTTCCACCTCCTTTCCATCAAAAGGGAAATGAAAGTATCGCTCAGGTGTATGTGTGGATTACCACCTCCACATAGCGATATGATTCATTTTCCTTCACCATCATTATGGGTTCATTATTTTCATGGAATTAATATTTATATATAATATATATGATATATTTATGCATCGATAATTTTATTATCTTATCCACCTTCTCTCCTTTCCATTCATTGGAAAAGATATTTTTGCTCATGCATACATGTGGACTGCCACCTCCACGTAGCGATGTGATTCATTTTTCATCACCAATTTATATGAATAATTATAAAAGTGTATATTATGAGTAAATAATATAATTATTTAATGATTAATACTCTATATATGATGAAACTATGAACAAGGTTCAAGAACCAGAATCATCAAACCGAATCATGCATGTAAAGCCGATCAATTTTCACTTGAATGTTCATTTTAATGAAGGAATTATTAATAAAGGGATAATTAAAAATTATAAAGGAATGATACAAATTAATTTATGTATGAATATGGTTATATAATATATTTATAATAAATATATATTTATTATATAGGATATTTGAATGTGTACAAAGCAATAAAGAACTTGAGGTAAGGGGTTTATATTACAATCTCATTTATTTTCAGGATTTTCTATGATAAATTTCCATTGAAGGAAATTATATGTATATTATAATTTAAAACCCATATATTTTATTCCTATCTATTTATTTATGAATTTATTATATATTACTACCAGTTCCCTCCCTTTGGCACTTAAAATAATCAAGATTTTTTTTAAAGAAAATTTGACCTTATTTTATAAAATTGTTTTATGAAAGTTTTTACGTATACTTGAAATATTTAAAAATTTTAATTTTAAATACCTTTTAATTTATTTAAAAATGTTTAAAATTTAATATTTCTAAAAATAATCAAACAATTTTCTTTTGAATTTCTAAAAAAGTATGAAAGGAATGTTTTCATTTAACGTATACGACATGAACTGACTTTTCAAACATCATTACCATTATTTTCTATAAAGATTTATTTACAACTTTTCTTTTTTATTTTCAAATAATTTTTTTCTCAATATTTTGGTAATTTTTATTTAAAATTTTTTCAAAATAAAATTATATTTTCTCATGATTTCAAAGAAAGGTTCAAAATATATTTTAAAGGTATTTTTCATCTATGTAAACAAACTTTAAGGATTGTTATGCTTCATTGGGGATATAATATTATGATACCATCCACGTTATTTCTCTAGATGTATTATAATTATGATTTTGTAAGGATGATTCTATTAAACCTATTTATTTCCCATATGTTAATTAAGTTATGATGAAACCTTTATGAAACCCATTTCTTTTCCAAGAGTTATTCTATAATGAAATAATGAAATATTTATGAAACCTATTTTTTTTTTCAGGGTTATGATATGATGATATGATGGATATTTCATGATCTTGTGTAACACATATATAAGATTTTCATTATAAGATGGGTGTTCCTGGAATTATATATCCCTCCAATGCATTGAGTAATGATGGATATCTCATTAGATAATAAGGATTGTAATGTGGAGTGAACCCAGTTTAGTAAGGGACTCGGTCCACCGTGATAGTCTAGAGAGTAAACCTTTACTAAGTAAATGATGGAAGGGGGAGTGAACCAAATCCACTATGATAGCCTTTAATGTGATCCTTGTATAAATAAATGATCTTTTATGATTATATGTATACCAGAAACTTATGTCTTATGTTTATGATATCTTATCATGGATCATGGTTGATTATTTATGATTCCAAAAACTTATGACTGATGTATTTTGTTATGATAAAGCCTTATTCTGTGATTTAATATTAGTGATATTTGAATTATTGGATGTGATTATTGTAAGTTATGATAAAGTTCTCATACCCTTATGATTATATTATGATAACTTATGATCATTCATTGACATCTCTTATGTTTACCCTTATTCAGCTTATGAGCTCGCACTTTCTTATGCTTTCTTTCCATGTGTTATGAAGAAAGGTTTTATGTAGGGAATGTTTAAAAAGTGTACTATTTGAGAATATATTTTTTAGAGATATTGAATATCTTTCAGGAAATAATATGATTATGTATCTAGTATCTAAAGACTCTAAACTTTTACGATTCTTAGGTATGTTTTGTTATGAGATTTGTTGAATATTTATCTAAAATGATGAAATATATATGTATGAAATGCTAGGTTCACCTAAAAAACTGTATGAGTTAATTACATGGAAAGAAAATTAATTATGGAATTAAATTTATCCACACAGTGTGAAACTGGTGTACACATCATGTAATTAATTTTATAAAACATTAAATTCCTAATTAATTACTGTGTAAATCAATAAATGCATACCATGAACGATATTCATTTACACTATATTTAATATAAGCATCAAATTAGTGTATTGCATATATATTAAATGTGATGTATGTATTAAATATTCTAAATTTATTTGGTTTGACATGTTACACACTAATTAATTTGTGACATATTGTGTATGTTACATGCTATATTAAATATACAATAAAAGACCATATAAGGTACTGATACTTATAAAAAGTATTTATCCTGTTGAATCCAAGTGTAATTAATCTTATTTAATTAATATTAATTATAAAGGGCTCATTAAGACTATTTAGATGGTCATTGATATAAAATAATTAATTAATTAATTAAATTAATTAAATAATTTTTATCTTAATAATAAAGAATGAATTAAAGTGAATTATAGCTAGTTTATGTTTTCATATTAGTTACATGTGGATGATCATGAGAAAAGTCTGACCTATGGTTGTGAATAGTTTCTCTTAATTTATTATTATTATGTGGTTTTGTAATAATTTACTATATTAAATAATGGCTTATATGCCATCCCCTATTCTCATTATGTAAGGTCATGTGTACCTATAGTTTATTTTATTTAAACACATTAATTAATTATTTGGTTCCCCTCACCTGTGTATAAATAAAATATTTTGTAATGGATATAG
Source organism: Viscum album (assembly GCA_963277665.1). Taxonomy (NCBI): domain Eukaryota; kingdom Viridiplantae; phylum Streptophyta; class Magnoliopsida; order Santalales; family Viscaceae; genus Viscum; species Viscum album. The sequence goes on along the minus strand of OY728150.1, from coordinate 1,102,922,734 downwards.
ATACCAGATGAGTAGAGGTTGTTCAAGTTTGGAGCTAAGGAAAAAACAATCCATAAGATACATAGGTGGACTGATGAAATGTTATTTCATGAACAAACTTATAGTTCAAGGAATTTTTACGCTAGTATTAAGGGTTATATTATCATCTACTAGATAAATTGACCATAATAAAATATCACGATCATACCACTTTTATTATTTATTTCTATCAAGTTTCATGTTTAATTTCCTTATGGATTTTTTTCTGTAGTATCATAAGAGAATCTTATATGGCTATATTTACAAGAGGGAGGGTGAATTTTAGTTTAAAAAATATTTAAATAAATAATAATACAAAACCTATTAAAGTAAATTTATCAGACTTAGACTTAGTTTGATTATCAGAGTGAAGATCAGAATCAAAATGGATTTGATTAATATCAATGTAATGTTTTTGTCATATTTATAATTCAATCGATAAAAAATAGAATATAAAGATGAGTAAAATTAATAACTTTATATTACATGAACAATGGAATAGAAACTGATAAAAATAATTGATACAAAAGATAGTAATAGTAAGAGTGACTTACAAGAAATATTTAAAATATTGGACTCTTTCAACCTTAAGAGTAAGGTTTTCAATAACCTTGACTAAAGGTATCCATGGTTTTTTCTTTGTTGTAAATTATGTCTTTACTTACCAATAAATCCCTTAATATGATGATTGGAATAATATTTGTCTTCTTATCCCCATAATCCCTTGATATGATGATCAACTTCTGTATTTCTAGCCCTAGAATCCCTCGATTTGATGAATTGGTTTTACCATATTCCTATCCCCAGAATTTATTGATTGTAACAATGATCAGACATATAATACAAATGAAAAGGTTCTAAAGGAAATAACATGGCATATATTCGTTAAAATAAAAACTCTACAAATAATTAAAAAGAATAATAATGGGTAGTTCAAATTAAGAAATCTATAGAAGAATCAAGTTGAAAACTATAGTATATTCAAACCCATCAAATGGATGTATAATTTATAGAAAAATCTCTAAAAGTCATTTTTCTGAGTTTTTTAGATTGGCCATAGACAACTGGCTCTTTATAGCTCAAAAGATATAGAATAACTAAATATCCTATGTAATTTTTGTTTAACACCATTACAATGTTATATAGTATTCCTTACAATAGAAACAATTATTATGTTCTTCTAATTATAAGCTTCATCCAGTCTCATGGAATTCTTTACTAATTATAAATATGATGAACTGAATGAGTATTGGTTTGATTTATTGGCACTAAGGTATATCTGATGGTCATTACTTTTTTCAGTTAAGTAGACAAAACAAAAGTATAACCATTGGTCTGAACAAAATTCATTTCAATAATTGGACACACCTTCAGTTTGATGTATCATATTGAAAAATATATTGTTTAAAATCATAATACATTAGAACATTTCTATCTATGGTAGAAATTAATGTTTTCTATAAAATCATACTAAAATACTTGGGACATAAAAAGTTAGTAAACCTGATTTAATAATGTGTTTATGATTTCCAAAACTAAAGGAATGGTCATGTAAGAAGGAAAACTTCTCACACAACAATCTCCCCCTTTTAAAAATAACAAACTAGAAGAATTAAATGAAACAATAACTTCAAAAACTCACAACCCTTAGTCATTTTAATAACTAAAAAGTTATTTTTTACATCTTAACTCCCCATGATTTTTTAACTCCTTTGAATACAATAGAGATTATTAGAAATAAATATTCCTTAAATAATACTTATCACCCTTTGGAATACTTCTCCCCTAATGATAATATCTTTCTTTATTTAAAAAATTCATCCCCATTATAAAAAAATTCTCCCCTTTTGATAAAATTTTCTCCCCCTTTGATAAAACTTTATCCCCCTTTATGATTTACCAAAAGGAATGGGAAAGAATATGAATTTTCTTAAAATGTTAGAAAAATAACATAAAAAAATACTGAACTAAATAATATTAAATGAATATAAGAAATAAATATACCTAATTGGAATTGGAAAACATTCAAGCATAATGGAATTGGATGAAAAATTAATTCAATATAAGTAATAAAATTCTTTACAAAAATACATTAAGTGTTGAAAGAAAAAAATCATTCTTTATTGATCAAGTTATTTATGAAAGCCTTCATTTTCTTTAATTCATACTTATATTTTTTCATTTGCACAATTATTTTTCTTGAATCTAGTCTTGCATCTTCATTATTTTGACTTCTTTAGATAACTCTTTATTTTATTCTCTCATAACGATCAACTCAATTTTATATGATCTAATTCTACTCATCTCCAACTATATGTCACACATATATTCTTTCAAGACTTTTAAATCCTCTATAAATTTATCTACTTAATCTATTCTTCAACAAAATTAACTCTATATACCATATATAAGTGTAATTTGTTGAAATATTCATCCAATTCTATCATAAGTTTCTTTTCCACCAAAAACTGGTCATCATGCACCCAAATATCAATATCAATCTGATTTGACCATTTCACCATTTTATTATATGATGACATGTGATTTTTAAAATCTTCTTGAAAAAAATTCAAGTCGATCTCAATACTAATAACTATTTCAGTTAAAACCTTGAGGGAATCTGATTTCTCATTAATGGATTCTTGAACCAGCTTACACCTTGATTCAATATTTGTAAAATAAAAAAAATATGATCTTTAAATATTTTCAAAGCTAGAAAAATAAAATAAAAACCTTTATAAGTGATTTTTCCTTCATAGTTCGATTGATTGAGTTTAATATGGGGAGGTTTTGGACCTATCCTTTTGGTATCTTCTTCTTTTTATTTCTTTATAACTTCACTTGAAACATTCTTATCATCAGAGACATCAATAATTTCTACATCGTTATCTATTTCAATTTTTTCTTTAATTTTTTTTTGATACTATTGAACTTTCTCTTCTTTATTTGATGATGATTTTGATTCCTTTTCTAATGAAGATTTTTGTTCTTGAGTAAATTTTTCATCCTTGTCATATTTTGAGGGTAAATATGATGAAGATGATGATTCTTTATCTAATTTTGTTTCTTCATCATCATCTTACATATATTCCTCTTCCTCTTCTTATTATTCTTCTACCTCTTCTTTTATTTCTTCCTCTTAAAATTATACTTTATCTTCTTATTTTCCTTATTTTTCTCTTTTTTCTTATTCTTATTTTCCATCTCCAACTTCTTCTTTAAGTTCTTTTTCTAACTACCTTGTAGTTCTCAAATATCTTTTTTCAACTGATTCTTCAAAAAAAACTATTCTTTCCTTTTATATACTATTTAAGGGATATCAATATGAATAGTATAAGTTTCTTTAAATTCTAGTCCAAATTTTGGAATAATATGATTGATGTGGGAAGTCATAAGTATTGGATTTTTATAAGCTCTTTATACACCTTTTAAAAAAATATCAACCATTTTAGATTCTTGAAATATATTATTTTGCTTCTTCCTCTACACTTATTCTTGAAGTAATTTAGTATATTTTATCTTCAAATATTTTCCCTTTTCAAGTTCAATTCTGAATTCTAGATCCCTTGGCTTCTTCTGAGCCTTATGAGCCATTATCTTCTCAAAAACATCATCAATCATTATCTTTTGTTTCTTTTTATTTACTATTGGAAAAGTCTCTAACTTTATTTTCTTCTTCTTTTCAACTTCCTTGACTTTCATTGATGTTTGAGCTTCAAACTTAGCTCCTTCAAATACCTCCACAATCTTCTTTGACTTGGAATCAAAAACTAATTTTATTATGGACATCGTATCCCCACTAATAAGGAAAATATTCTCCCTAAATTAATACGATTTATTTTCTACTTTGAAAATATCTATACACTTCACAAAAAACTTTATTATGAAATACAAAAACATTATTATTTTTTCTTGATTGAGTAATTTTTTATGTTCTCCACCGTAGTGAAAATAAACTTAACTAAATAAATCTTCCTCATGTTCGCTAAATAATCAAGAACAAAATATCTGAAACTTTCAAAGTATTAATATCACCCTTCCTAGGTATAATATACACTTGCATCCACATATCTATAAATCTATTGTCCAGAGTTAGGTGGGTGACTTTACTTACTTTCGTATAAATTTAAAACAAAGAATCTTCAACCTTTTTATTATCAAAGGTTCTAATTCTATTAGGTAGCTTATGAGAAGGTAAATATGCTTCTCCTTCTGAGGGGACACAAACCAAGTCTTTTACCCTTCTATAATATATCTTATAGATTTTACCAAAAAATATAAAGGAATCATTTTCCTTATCATATTCCTTAACAAATTGAATAGAAGCATAAAATCCAGAAACTACCTTAGGATAATATAAATCAAAAATTTTTTCTCGCTTCTCTACACAGATAGAATCTCATACTTAAAATGAAATATTATTCTTGAGCATAGAATCATACTTGTAAAACCATGACCTCTCAATAATAATTTCCCTAAACACAAACCACATAGAAAATTATTTTTTGGTTTCCATCATAACTGGATGTGAAACCAGTGATCGGACATAAAGAAAAACTTTTGAACTGACGGTTTTGAAAGATACAACATCTTGGGTGAGAAGAAACTAAATAATCAATGTGGGACATGGGGTGACCTACCCTTATATATGTGATGGTGGTGAAAATTAAACTTCCATAATAAAACCAATAGTTTATATGTAAAACTATCTGATCTGACGGCCAATATTTATCTGATGAAATTTTTTAAAAGTTTAATTGAACTCTCAAAGTTTTAAAAAAATTATCAGAGTGAGGATCATTATTATTAGAAAAACTTTTAAAAAAATATAAGTTTTTATAAAACTTAAAGTATAACAATAACAAAAATTATAATCCAAATTAATGGAATATTGAAAAAACTAAAAGAATATAAGAGTACCATTTGGAGTGGAAAGTTTTATCAGTATGATTAACCTATTCTTCTTGGTTTTTATAAAATACACAAGTTAAGATAGATTATAAAAAATTGTAACCAATTATGAGCCAAGAAATTTTTTGTAATAATTTCTATGTCCAGATAACATTTTGATAATTCTAACTCCAAAATTTTTATAGAAATTTTGAGTCTAGAAAACTTATTATGATATTTTTTTGGAAAAACTAAAATTTAAAAAAACAAAAAGTTTTAATAAAACTTAAAAGTTTTTGAAAAATAGAAAATATATGTACCCCCCCCCCATGAAAAATAGTATATTAATGTAAAGATATGGGTAAATAAAAAGTATATATTAATGATTGATTAACATTGATCATTCCTAGATTCTGTTTGATATATTCAAATCTATCATAATTAATAGTTTTAGTAAAAATATCTGTAAGTTATTCTTGAGTTCTGAAGAATTGTAAAATTATATCTCTTTTAATTATGTGATCCTAAAGGAAATGGTGTTTTATATCTATGTTATTATAACATTAGTGATGTTATGGGGTTTTTACCTAAATAAATGGAACTTGTATTATCACAAAGTATTTGAGTTTTAATAAAACCCATGCCATGGTCTTTGAGTGTGTGGTGCATCCACAACACTTGAGCACACAAACTTCCAACTGCCACATATTCGGTTTTAGTAGTGGAAAGTTATATTGATTGTAGTTTCTTAAAAGATCAAGAAACTAAAAAATCTCCTAAGAAATGAAAATTTTCATATGTACTTTTCTTTTACATTCTACATCTACAAAAGTCAACATTTGAAAAACTTTTAAATTCAAAAACCTTTCTAAAAAAATAGAAAAGGCCTAAATCCATAGTTCTCTAAAGATAATGAAAAATTATTTTTTAAAACTTTTATATGGGATTATTTTTTATTTACTTGATATCCTGCACATAAGAATACTAAAAACATTAAAACTTAAAGACTAGCTATTAAGTAAAGTAAACTTCCTATCATACCTCTAAAAGTTTTATGATCAACATATTTCCTAGACTCATCAAGATCTAAAGTATTGGAGGTATAAATGGGAGTACTAATACATTTAGTATTGTCATAAAAAAAATTCTTAATAAGTTATTTTACATATTTATGTTGAGATATAAAAGTTCCTTTTGTTTTTTTTTAACTTGAAAAAAAAGAAAATATGTTAACCCACTAATCATACTCATTTCAAACATAGAATTAATAAGATCTATAGAGAAATCTGTTAATGATTTTTAAGTTGAACAAAATATAATGTCATCGACATAATTTTTTACAATCAGAATATTTGTATTTACTTTGTTTATATAAATGGTTGGTTCAATAGCTCCCTTAACAAAATTGTTTTGTAACAAAAATCAAGTTAACCTATTATAGAAAGCTCTCGGGGCTTGTCTAAGCCAATATAAATCATTGGTAAGTTTATAAACATATTCTATAAGTTTTTTATTTTCAAAAACATGTTTTTGTTCAGTATAAACTTTTTCCTAAACATATCCATTAATAAAATAACACTTTACATCCATTTGAAATAGTTTTAAATTAAATAATACTAAAAAGGCCAAGAGTAGTCGAATAGATTCAAGCCTTACTATCAGAGAATAAGTTTCTTCATAATATACTCCCTCTTGTTGATTATATACTTTATAAACAAGTCTATATTTATTTCTAAATATTATTCCATTTTCATCACATTTATTCCAAAATATCTGTTTTACTCCAATTATGGATGTTTTTATAGACCATTCAACTAAATTCCATACTTTGTTCTTTTAAAACTCATTGAGATCATCTTATATAGCCTAAATCAAATCCTCATCAACTAAAAATTCACCAGGATTCTTAGGTTTGAATTGGGATAATAAATCTAGATGTTAAATTTCATTTCTTAAGGAAATTCTAGTCCTAAATGGTTAATCTACATCACCAATGATAATTTCACTAGGATGATTCCTAATAAACAACTCACTTCATGTATTTTAAAAAGTTTGTTCTTCAAAAATAGGAAGAATGTAACATCCTAGCCGCAGTTACCCAGAGTCTGTGCATTATTACATAACATTGGCATGATACAAGGAATCATATAATAAAATACCGATCAGTTTAGTATCTTTGGAAGTACTAGATACAAACATAAGTTTTGAATTACATTATGAAATGAAATACAACAAAAAAATTTCTCCTTTTAACACATTTTTATTCCTTATACTATCCATACTATTCAGTCATAATATACTTCTTCACATCCTGGGACAAATAAAACATAGAAAGGGGTGATCTCAGGTGCTCATTAAGGATAACAATATAGCAAAAACTTTCATAAATAAGGATTAACATTTAAGACAATATATAAGACTAAAACAAAAGCCTTTTAAACTTAAAATTTTGCATAATATGGAAAAGATAAATAAAATAATTCCATTTATGTATTCACATGGATGTTCTACTAGTTGAATAATCACATGTAATATCAATATCCAAATTCATAATGATGGAATGCATAATGTCGGACATCACAATCACATAGTCAATGCCTCGTAGCAAGACTACAAATAAGATTTTGTCAAGGCCTTGTTCCAAGACACTTGTTTGTCTCATGAGACATAATAATGAATCGAGGAGTTATAGTGGGCTCCACCCGTCACTTAGTAAGTCCAATCCGTTCCTTGTATGAAAAGGTTGAAACATAACGTAAACATTCGTATTAAAACTAGCATATGAAATGTTAATACATTAACCATAAACCATGAATGATATAAAAATTAAACATTCAAAGTCAAAAAATCCCAAAACCTTCAATACAATATTATTGGCGCCAAAATGTTGGAAAGAAAAAGAAAGATAAGAGGCCCCGCGAGCCGCCTCGTGAAGCCACTTCGCGGAGCACTTAGGCACCGCGGCTGCCATGAAGAAAATGAGGCAGACCCCTCTGTGAATGTCGTTGACATTCGCGACGCCACCATGAAGCAAGGGGGAAGACCACTCTACGAACACCCATGACATTCACGACCCACTGAGAATCACCTAAGCCCCTCTTCGCACTGCGTCCGCTCCGCTCCACAACACCTCTTGCCTATTATTACTAGACTCCCTCCGAGACCGACAGACGGACAATCCGACCTTTCATCTTCTGAGCTCCCACATCACAAAGAACTCTTTGCTCTGCAAGTCATGAGCTATACGAGGTACTTTTTCTCTACGAATTGCCTCCCCCCATGTCTTTTTTTAATCCCCTCTTCTGAGAGGGATGCCTTTCACGAAGCCTAAGGGATTTCATGAAGGAAGGGGATCCCCAAGGGGACCCAGGTCATCGCGGAGCGTTTGTGCTTCACAAAACACCCCTCATGTTCATGTGATCTACATTCCAAGTAAGGGTCACTGTACCTCACGAAGCACATTGCTTCATGACACTCTACTTCACGAAGCGCCTCTGCTCTGTGAGGTAGGGCTCCGTCAATTCCTTTCCACTTCACGAAGCACCTCCCATTTTCACCTCCGCCCCGTGCTAAGGCTAAGGAACCTCACTTCACGAAGCACACCCCTTCGCAAGTACCCTTCACCATGCAGAGAAATAAAGCTCCACAAGGCCCCTGCCTATGGAATCCTATGCTTGGTAATTCCTTTTCCTGTGCGAACCTCCAGGTTTTCACGATGTGACTTCAAACTACCATAGACGATACCGCACATATCATTACTTCGCCAAATGTTGCTTAACAAAGGCACGCTAACGGATATTGCTTCTTTGTATAGCCACACTAACATGGACCCCTCAACGGATCGCTCCATAACACCCCCCCAATCACGGTGTTACCGATGTCTTCCCTCCCACAAGGAGCATAGGGTACCGATTATATAAGTCATAAGGGGTGTGGAGAAAACCCACCTCGTCCGAGCTATAGGATGTTAAAATATCGAGCACCCTCGTCCTCAGCACATGAAGTTAAATTATGACCTGGCCCCATGCCTCACACACAGGGTCCCCCACCTCGGATATTCTCCACACTCGCTTGTCCCCACGGGGATGGTGGGGTGATCCCTCACAGGGGATGATTTATTGGAGTGGCGTTTGTCCATGGGGAAGGGCAGCCACCTTGGTGTAAGACCCTAGCCTTACTTGTTAGAGGGAGCACCCCTGATCCTCGTCACTTCCTCGGTGCCAAGGCCAGTGGAGAACGTGATATGGAATGGTCCCCCTCCATTCTTGGGTCCCAAATCTCTCTCCCGCTGCACTTTGTCGCCCCCGAGCCTCCATCCTGGAGTAAGTCCCAGCACCTTGGGCTACTCAATGCGTAAGCCCCTCTTCGCTTCCCACAGATGCACCTTTCACGGCATGATCATCAGGTCCCTGCAACCTCTTGTTTCTCACACTGAGCATGACTCCCATGAGTTTAGAGCAAGAACAGACCATGACACACTTTGGGCCGCCTCAGAGCGTAATCCCCAAACGCCCCGTCCCGCATGACGTTAAACTGTACACATAAACTATGTGAACTTTGATCCATGTCAAGGCATGGTATGTAGGAAGCCTTCACGAGGTTCAAGCCCACCACCCAGTTATTCTGGCCTCCTTCACGTTGGTTCACCAACACCCGGGCAACCTAGAGTGTAAGCCCCACACACCCCCATTTGAACTACGAGGACTTTGATCCATGTCAAAACATGGTACGTAGAAAGAATCTACGAGGTCCAATCCCACCACCCAGTCGTTCCGAACTCCTTCACGTCGGTTCAACAACACCCGGCTAGCCCAGAGTGTAAGCCCCACACATCACCACCATCCATTGGTCCCAACCATCTTCACGTCAGTGCACCAAGTCCCATCATCATGGGCCACCTCAGAGCGTAAGCCCCAAATACCCCCGTCCTGCATGATGTTAAACTGTATTCCCCTTCTATGAACAACGAGGTCTTTGATCCTTGCTAAGTCATGGTATGTAGGAAGCCTTACGAGGTCCAAGCCCAACACCCATTAGGCCAAGGTCCATATTCACGTCAGTTCATCGGCATCCTTTCGAACTACGCGAACTTTGTTTCCCTACCACAGGGATACGTAGGAATCTTTTTCAAGGATCAAGCCCTAACATCACCGTCGTTCCTACGTCGGTTCCACACCATCTCCCCCCTTCACTCCGTTCAACTTTCCATCATTCATCCTGATCCTTACCCGGGCCACCACATCCTGGTAGGATCGTGCAAATTCACTTCCCCACTACTCCAGGCAGTGGTCGGGCAATGAACTATTCATTAGACCCGACATCAGTGTTCCTTCAAGAAGTCACACCCATCTGATCCACTCCAGTCAGTGTTCTGATCAGTCTGATCTATCTCCGTTGGACGTTAAACTCGCGGAATACCCTATGTTAAACAGGGGAATCTGAGGAAAACCTCAGATACATTACTATGGAATATTATTCCTCGTGCTCAATGTGGGATGCATTGGGATTATGCACCCTCGAGAATCCCTATAATAAGGGACAAAAGACAGAAATGCCAATTCCTCAGCGTCCAGACACGTCAGTGATGCCTCAACGTGACTACTCCCCCAACTGAAAGTTTCTACCCTGACCAAACCCCTTGGAATGTCCTGATAGAAGCAGTGTAATTAATCGGCGTTCATGGAAACATGGCACTAGGAAGAGTTTCATGAACTACCTCTTAATCTATAAGGGAGACCCGAACTAGGTGATGAATTTCAAGGAGGAATCCATGGAAGGAAGAAACAACATCCCATCATCCTGTTTCGATCATGGAGAAAACATCCCTGGACAAGGAGAAAATGCCACCCGCCTTTGGAAAGTGGGAATGCGGGGCAACAAAATCCGCGCCTATTGCACTCAAGAAGAAAGACGTGCGCGCCCTGACGAAAGCGTCAGAAATATAAATGGTGAACCCAATTTGAAGGTATTCTCCTCAATGTAGAGATTAGTAGCGCTCGAGACATCAGTAGAGTGACATGTCACCAGATCCAAATATCTAGCGCCGGGTCCTGCCAAGAAAATAGTTGTCCTGGAATGAAACTCACTGGAAGTTGGGGTAGTCAAAATGTTGGGCATCTCGGTCTACGACGTTATTAGCGTGGATCCCTCTTACCGGTCATGGAAGACGGAATGGCGTTGGGGAACTGGGTGTCAATTTCTTTTTCTATTAGTACTAATGAGCTGATCTCCCTTACTTCAGGAACCCAGTTGCTGCATTCGGAAACCGATCACCTCCTGCCCACTGACGTAGTGGTAGGGGCAATATCAACACGGTTACCCCGCACGGTTTTGCCTTTTCTACGATGGCCTTGACTTCTGATACTACTAGTCACCCACGCCCCTCTCCCCATCATAGATTATCCAAAAAAGGGTAATCAATGACCTTTTACGTAGGTACCAGAAGGAAGGGGTCATCCCTATGAGGGACATGGCCCACCAGGATTTAGAGGCGTTTGCCCCTCGTCATCAATGCCGCCCCGAAGGGCCGCGTAGGAGGCCGATGCTCCCCACTCCAACCTTTAACCGTTTAGGGAGCCTCTCCTCGGAATGCCTCGATGACTCCATGCCCTACGCCGATGAGGTAGGGGATGTTCGGGCTGACCCGATTGGAGTCCCACTTCAAGGACTCCCGGCGAGGGCCCCCACCAGGCCGTGCCAGCACCGCCACCCGGTTCCCCGAGCTGAAGAGCATGTAAACTACCTACCTGCACCACCGGCACTAGCCTGGCTGACCCGACGCCAACGTTGGGCACATGCCAAGGAGGGCGCCCGTCAATGGGCATCAACGTCAGCGGCTACTATGGCTCTAGCCACCGCCGACGTGCATCATCAACCCCCTGCATACGCCGAGCAGGGACGGCTATATGCCTGACCTGGATCAAGGCCCCAACCACCCCATGGGTAGGCTGGGTCGACTCTCCTGGTCGCAGGCACAGGCAGTGGCCACCGCGGACTAACCTGTAACAATTCCACCCAGTACGGGGGCCCTCCCCGTGCGACCACCATGGAGGATGCGGGCCTTTCCCTCTCCCAGGAACGGCTTGGAGGTATGAACTGTGCCACCTTCGACCTGAATGAGGGCCTCCCTCGTGGTAGCAACACCCCATATGGGAGCCTCTCCTTCACTCATTACACTGGATACGGAGCCGTCCTATCTACCGCGGACCGCCGGGGTGGGAACGTTGCACATCCAGTCACTCTCCAATGTGAGGACCTTCCTCACATCCTTGTAGTAGCTGAGGGAGGTCCTATTAGTCCTACCAACCAGAGGGGTGGAGATCAACTTCACCTCACCAACACCCAACATGGAGGTCCCACCCGTGTTCGGTCCGATCAGTACGGGGACCTGCCTCACACTAACGTCACCAAGAGAACCAGGTATGGAGGTCCTACCTGTGCTCCCATCAGTTCCAGTGGGGGTCCCACCCATACCAGAACCCATCACGGAGGTCCTCCCCGTGTCCCCTTTGACATCTAACCTAGTTCTCCTTGCAACCTGTCCCACTGAGGCAGAAGTACTCCCCACCCCAACACTAGTGCAGCTGAAGTACTTTCTCGTGTTGAGAATTTTCCCTTCCCCAAAGAGCCATCCCAGGGAAGGAAGGAGGTTCTTCGCTGCGGCAAGAAGAATACTGAAAAGCTTCAGACTAAGATCAAACCGGTCTGTTTCTCAGATTCTGAAGCAGAGTGCGACTTAGCAGTGGAACCTTCCCCTCAGTCCTCTGTGTCAAGGGTCGGGGCAAGAACAAGGCATATCAGCCTCATCCTTCAAGAGTGTGAAGTACACCGGATTCCCGCCTCTCTTCGCAGGTACATCTAGGAGGAGTAAATTTTGGGAATCCCATAGGTTTTGACCGTGCAGTCGTCACCGTCATCACCAGAAGCACCCTCTACCTCGACTAGAGATCACAGAGAGATATTTTGGGGACGGATGGTGGTTGAGCAACAGTGTGACCCATAGTCAACAACCATAGTCCCTGCACCAGAAAATGTGGTTGTCGGCCCCTCATATCCTGACATTGTGGCCAAGTCACCACACGCCTTAGAGGATGGCCCAGAATTCGATGGCCAGTCAGCTCGTTCTCTGTATTCTTCGTCGCCCAGTCTACTGTCTCGGTGGTCCACTTCAGTACCGCTGCCGGTTCCTTAGCCACCTCCGGTTGACGAGTGGGGAAATACGGGGCCAGACCCTGAATCCGAGCCCAGGAACTTATGGAACATTCTTGCGGTGGATCACTTCCCGGAGAAGTTATGGCTGACGGCATCATCGAACTTCTATGCGCCGGAATCCCTCACCCCAGATGAAGTCAAGTGATTCCGTCAAACCCTATGGGAAACACATTTCCATATTTGTTATCATCGGGTGGTGTACCCTAGGAGCCAAGTGCACTTTGAGGAAATTGACGAGCAATTCCGTCTGATCGATTTAGCCGCACTCCCCATTGCCCAGCGCCCTGAGTCACCAGGTCGCCAAAGGACCCTCCAACAAAAATGCATTTCGAGTTTCAAGGTACTCCGCAAAATCATCAGGGAGGCTACCCCACACGTGCAAGTCCATGGCTAGGGGAAGTACACTGCCCTCCTCTTCAGCCCTATTCGACAACTTCCCGACTTGCTATGTGATATTGAGGACATGCCCCCGGGAAGGGTCCCAGTCCACATGGTTGACGTCGTGGACAAGGAGGATGAGATGGAATTTCTTGATGGAGACTTACCCCCTGAGGGTGTGCCACCACTGTTGGACCCATCAGGAAGGATTACTCACCAGCAAAAGAACCTCCTAGGTATCCATGCCCCCACCGAGTCGTTGGTACTCAATCGGAATGCTGGTAAGGGAAAAGAGCATGTTGGAACTGTCAAGCACTCCGACCCGTCTGGCTCAGTGCAGAAGATGGAGGAAGACCCCGAGAAGTCCGCGTTGCGCCAGCAACTTTCTGAGCAGATGAGGTTGGTCGATGAACTCCTAGACGAACACACTATAGAGCGACAACCCGACTATGGTGATCCTAAGCTGGGGCAGCAGGGGCTGGAACAACATCCCCCCAACGAGATGCCTCTAGAAAACCCTGATCATACCACTCCTATGGATAGGGTTGAAGACGAAACTCATGGAAATAGGGCACGATACGTCTCACCAAACCCTCCCGAACAACGCGACGATCCGAGGAATACGGCCCGGGTTCCCCCAGCTGCCCCTCAGGCCACTCCGCCCGTCACTCCATGAGCCGTTGGTCCCATCTACTGTGTCGAAGAGCCTGATAATGCACTCATGGTCAGGGATCCCTGTCAAGACAGGGAACCCCACCCGGACGATCCAATGGCGGCACTGATCACTCGCCTTGAGGCATTGGAAACACGACAGGTGGCAGTCCCACCAGATGGTAAGTCATACCCAACGTGGGTGGATGATATGCCCGCACCCCCAGGTTTTGGAAATCCCACTTTCTTGACCTTTAATGGGACAAGGGACTCGCCGCCGCACTTGGCCCACTTTTCCTCAAGGTGTGGCCCCATGTTGGGGACTCAAGCACATCAGGAAGCCGCCAAGCTCTGATGCTTTGTGTAGACATTAGAAGGCCATGCATTTTTCTGGTATATCTATCTCCCCATTGGATCGGTGACTGGTTGGGAGGATCTTTGTCGGTAATTCCTATACCAGTTCAGCTCCATCACGTGAAAGACCAGCATCGCAGACCTCTTTAGGTACAAGAAAAGGGCCAATGAGAGAGTCGCGAACTTCAACGCCTGGTGGAAGGGGCTCACATACTCCCTTGACATGCCACTAACTCAAGAGAAATTACCGACGATGTGTGTAAGGAATGTCAAAACAGAACGGGTTCCTTTCCTGATCACTCAGAACTACCATGGAGGGTTCTGAGACTTCTCATATAAGGCCCAGCACCTTGAGGAAGCTCTGCAATAGGCTATCCAGGCACGTCCGCTACCCCTTGTGATCCCAGCAAAGAGGGATTCCAGGGCCGAGCCCACCGCGGTGGCCCAAATAGAAGCCCCCGGGCAGCTTGAATTGCTTCCAGTAGCACCAGCTCTGCATCCTCACAAAGGCCCACCACCACAGGCACAACCTCCTACCCAGCAAAGACCGCCTCAGAATCAGAAGGTTCCCCAACACAATAGGCCACTGCCGCCTAGGAGGGATAATTAGGCTCCTCCTCCTCGACAGGCT
This sequence comes from Viscum album, assembly GCA_963277665.1. NCBI lineage: Eukaryota > Viridiplantae > Streptophyta > Magnoliopsida > Santalales > Viscaceae > Viscum > Viscum album. The sequence goes on along the minus strand of OY728150.1, from coordinate 1,102,907,601 downwards.
CCTCTGAACCCTCATCAGGTCCAGGCTCCCAGATCCCCCTTTCTAGAAAAACAAAATTGGACCTACTCGTTCAATGAGGCTCAGGTCCCTAGTTATTTCCATAGTGCCTTGGAGAAAGGGATTATGCGGCTGCCTGAGTACAAAAGGCCAGAAGAGGTGATTCTCACTGATCACCCCAAGTACTGAACTTATCACCAAATCTTGGTGAACACCCTCAAACAATGATATGTTTTCAAATACTGGATTTATGACCAAGTCGACAACAACATATTCAGGCTGGGCCCAGCCCTAGCTCAAGTGGCGGGTGTCTTTGTGGGGTAAGAAAGTGGTAGCGACAACAAAGGCGAGTGGCAGCAGGTTCCCAGCCGCAGATCCCCAAAGTATGACAACTAGATGGCTCCTAAAGTGGTGGATCGTGCCCATGGTATCATCTAGGCATGCCTGAATCAGCCAGAGCCTTCATAATCTACAGCCGCTACCTCTATATCATCATCCCTGCTGGCCTCTTCCCAAAAGAGCAAGAATCGATGGCGTAAGAAAAATCAACATGCCCCGTCAATGCCATCATCGTACCGAACTCTTAGCAACTTCATGCCCCCCCGAGATGGGGATACCTCCCAGAATCCACCTAGTGATGGATGACTCTTCAAGTGACAGTCAAGGGTACACTTCGGTTAATACTGTGGAGTTAGTAAATCTCTGTATGACTCCCGATGAGGGGGAACACCAGGCAAACCTCCCTAACATCCCCAGCCGACGCCAACGTCGGCGGAGCCACGACCCTATGGTTCATCAAGGAACATCATCTGTAACTTTTAGATATGCTGTGCATGCCATTGAGACCAGACAGTAGGCCCAAAGTAGATCTCAGCACACGCAAACTCCTCATCTGGTGTCCTCAGATCTACCTCCACCACTATTTATGCTACTAGATCAGGCAGAGCTGCCTCGTTCATACCGCGACCAGTCTCAACCTACTACTGGATGATCTCAGTTGTCTAGTCCTCATCAGGAAGCCACTCTTCAAGCCTTTACTAGTGATAAACGGGACATACCTAGCACTATCCAGCCACCGGTACAGCCGGCAGGGCTCGTCGTGCCTCCAATCGCAGAGCGACCTCCTGTGAGCAGAGGTCCATGCCTAGAACAAAAGTAGGATGTCCTAAAACATCTTCCCGGCATTCCAGCAAGTCTCTCTATCCTTGAGGCTCTTCGCCTATCATCAGACATGCATGAGGCGCTCGTCAAGGCTTTAAAAAGCCCCCTTCAGTTTGAGATGGAAGTAGCAGCTGCAGAATCCTTCCATGTTGAGTCAATTGAGAATGCTAAATGCCAGGAATTTATCATTTTCTCTGGTGAAGATGAAGACCCTCCCATATAGGGGCACATTCGTCCATTGTATATTACTGTCCAGTTCAATGGTATGGATGTTCGCTGCTGTCTTGTTGACACGAGCTCTGGGATTAACCTAATCCCGACTCAGACACTGCAGAAGTTGGGGTTGTCTGAGGATGATTTAACTCCCTCTGTCCTAAGAATCCAAGCGTACGACAGGACTGAGAAGACCCCGGTCAGCAAGATCTGTTTGAAGACCCAGTTTGGGGGCCTAGTTGCCAGTACTGAATTCATGGTTGTCTCCCAGGACACCGCATACAACGCATTGTTGGGAAGGCGATGGATCCACCTACATGCAGCGGTCCCTTCATCGTATCACCAATGCCTTAAATACTGCCTCAATGGTCGAGTAGGCGTGCTCCAAGGAGATGTGTCTCCTTTTTCCACTTTTGAAGCCCGCTATCTGGACGTTGACTATTACAAGAGCAAGGATAAGCATATTTTGGCATGTGAGATTGAGCCCACCATGGTCACAAGTGACCCCTGGGCAGATCTGGATGATGCCTATGTCTTCTCAATCCATCGATTGGAGGCCATGACCCCCAACATGGGGAAATGCTTTGTTGTCTCTGTTAAAAGAGGAAGGCATATTCCCAAGTCCAAGCGACGACATAAAATCACCTCATACTCCTACACAAACTAGGCTCAAGTGATCCCGGAACCTCCTACCCCTGTACGGTATCGGGACGTCCAGTTCATGGAAACAGTGGTACGTCACATGTGTCTATTTCACCGTGTTGGAATTGACCAGATCAAGGTGACACACCACTACTGCTTTGATGTTATCAAGCATAGCCCCATGGGACAAAGACCAGATTGGATTGGATCAACTTATTTCATCGCCATGGTCTCAGCAGCACGTGAATCTCACGATATGCTGACCACTGCCGCTCAAGCCGACACCAGCCTCCCATCCGAGTCTGGTGGCTTAGAAGCAACTCCCCCTACGGAAGATCCCTCCACGAGTAGAGAGGAGGATCTAGAGGATGATCCCCTTGCCTTCGAAGAAGGAATAAATGCCATAGTCGATGAGTTGATACAGGTGAACTTCGGTAGCGAGGTGGACCCGAGGCCTACGTTGATCAGTGCTACTATGTCCCTTGAGGAGCATCAGTGGTACGTAGACTTCTTGAAACAGCATCGTGACGTGTTTTCCTGGAGTTACAGCAATATTCCCTGACTAGATCCTCAGGTGGCCATCCATCACCTCAGTCTCCCGTTAATCATCGTGGGTTCAATCAGCCTCCCAGAAAGATTCACCCTTCTCCCGATGCCATGGTTGAGCCCGAGGTTGATAAGCTCATACGGGCCAACTTCATTAAGGAAGTCCAGTACCCCAAATTGTTGGCCAACATCGTGCCAGTAAGAAATAAGAATGGTCAAATCATAGTCTATATCAACTTTTGTGATCTCAACCGCCACTGTCCGAAAGATGATATTCTCCTTCCAGTGATAGAACTGCTGATTGATGCTACGACAGGATTCGCATACCTCTTCTTCGTGGATGGTTACTCTGGATATAATCATATCTGTATGGCCCCCAAGGATGAGGATTCTACTTCTTTCAGGGCTCCCCAAGGTACTTTATGTTACCAGTTTATTCCCTTCGGCCTGAAGAATGCAGGTGCCACCTATCAGCAGGCCATTCATCGCATATTCAAACCGATCCTTGGGACAATGGTAAAATGCTATGTGGACGATTTGGTGGTCAAATATCGCCAGCACCAGGACCATCTCCAGGATCTTAAGAAAGTTTTCGGTTTCCTCCGTTCCCACCACTTGAAGATAAACCCGCTTAAATGTGCCTTCGGGGTCACCTCTGGAAAGTTTCTCAGCTTCGTCATCAGATACTGAGGCATCGAGATCGACCCAGAGAAGATTAAGGCCATTAGCCAGATGTCCCCCCCCGAGCAATATTCAGGAGCTTTGAGGATTTCAAGGACACTTAGCCTACATACACCGATTCATCACGAACCTGGATGGAAAGTGTAAGCCCTTTTCTCGACTCATGAGGAAGGGAATCGCCTATGAATGGGACGAAGAGTGCCAGACTGTAATTGAGGAAGTCAAGCGATACCTGCTGTAGCCTCCGTTCTTGATGCCACCTGTCACTGGAAGGCCGCTGGTCCTTTATGCGACTGCCCTCGAACAGTCTATTGCCACCCTGCTCGCCCAGAAGAACAATGAGGGGATAGAGAACAACCTATACTACCTCATCCACATGATCCTCGATACAGAGACCAGATACCCCCCATCAAAAAGAGCTACCTTGCGCTCATTTTTTCTGTATAGAAATTGCGACATTACCTACATCACCATGAGGTATACTTGGTCTCTTGGGTAGACCCACTGAAGTACATTCTGAACCGCCCCATGTTGACTGGCCGACTATCTCGTTGGGCAGTAATTCTCCAGCATTTTGGCATCAGGTTCGTACCTTAGAAGGCTATCAAGGGGAAGGCATTGGAAGACTTCTTAGCTGCCCATCCAACCTCCTCGGATTAGTCCCTGGACCAAGATTTTCCTGATGAGGCAATCCTCTCAGTCAATCATGCCCTCTCATATTGGAAAATGCACTTCGACGGTGCCTCCCGGAGCCCCACTGGTAGGAGGCTCAATGACCCTAGTCTCAACAAAGTGGGTCTGGGTATCGTCTTCATCACCTAGGCGCAAGCCGTTCTTCCGTACTCATTCTTGTTTCCAGAAGGCTGCACCAACAATGAGGCAGAGTATCAGGCTCTCATCACTGGCCTCGAGTTGGCCCTTGAGATCGATGTGCCCCATTTTCACAGAAAAGGGGATTCCAAAATAGTCATCAAGAAAGTCAATGGTGACTATGTTGTCATGAAGCCATAGCTCGTTCCATTATTGGAGTGTTCCCTCCATCTAATGGCCCAGTTCCCTTCTCGACCAGAGGTTACCCATGTCCCTCAGTCACAAAATGATCGAGCGGACGCTTTGGCCAGCTTAGTTGCGTCACTTGAAGAACCTGAGCAGGATGATCTGATTATACATGTGGCACACTGGAGATTCATTTCCCCCATCACCCCAAGGGATGATGACGGCCTGCGAGTAATCCATCTTACTGCCAGATCCTCCATGTTAGGAGCCCCGGGTTCCTCAGATACAGTGGTTGAAATGACTCCCGACTGGAGAGCCCCTTTTGTTGAGTATCTCCAAAATGGTTTCCTCTGGGCTGATCGGGCCCATCATGAGCGAATCCGACATCGCACGTTACAGTTTACCCTCTAGGACGGTCCTAGTCTTGAGCGGATCCTCTACAAGCGTGGTTTTGATGGTGTTATCCTCTGTTGCATTCAAGGAGTTGATATTTCTCAGGTCATGCAGGAGGTTCATGTCGGTTCCTGTGGAGCCCACTAGGCTGGGCCAAAGCTATCCCATCAGATCCGGAGACTGGGATACTTCTGGCCCTCTATGATCCATGATTGTATCAAGTTCGCCAAGAGATGTCATGCATGCTAGGTTCATGCTAATTTCCTGCACCGACCGCCATAACCTCTCTACTCCACCAAGTATTCTTGCCCCTTTGCGGTGTGGGGGATTGATGTCGTAGGACCGTATCCACCGGTGATAGCTCACCAGTGCAGGTTCATCCTGACCGCTACGGATTTCTTCTCCAAGTGGGTAGAGGTAGTTCCACTCAAGGAAGTCAAGGCTCGATCCATTGTCGACTTTTTGATCTCCAACATCATCTTCTGATTTGGAGTCCCTCACGCCATTCTCACTGATAACGGCATGAACTTCCAAGAAGCTGAGTTTAATAAATTGTACGCCAAGTACAAAATTAGCTCAAACAATACCTCCCGCTATCATGCGCAGGAAAATGGGGAGATCGAGGCGTTCAACAAAACCCTCTCTAACATTTTGCAGAAAATGGTTGGCCAGAATAAGAAGAGTTGGCCAGAAAAGCTCCCCAATGCCCTCTGGGCTTATCGGAAGATGACTCGCAATTCCACCCAGGTGACTCCATATTCCCTGGTGTATGGGGTCGAGGCCATCCTACCCATCGAGATCCAACTAGCATCATTACATACTGCGGTCTATGACCATCAGGTACCAGATGAGGTGGCCGAAATCTGTCTAGTTGAATTGGAAGCACTTGATGAAAATAGGATTTGTGCCCTGCACAATCTGGAAAGGCATCAGAATAAGATAGCTATAGCCTTCAAAAAGAATTTTCACCTCCTCTCTTTTCGTCAAGGCGACCTGGTATTGGCCCTCCGAGCGCCAATGATCCCTGGCAGGAAACCACCCAAGTTGGAGCCCAAGTGGGAAGGACCTTACATAGTCCACAGGGCTTATCCCAATAAATCATACTCCTTGGTGACCATGGATGGTGAGCATATAACTCCTCCCACCAACTCCAAGTTCCTCAAGAAATACTTTGCCTAAGCCTCACAGTCATGCATGATCTTAAACTGGATGGTCCTGCATGACCCTAAACTACACAATGGTCCCACATGACCTTAAACCATCCAGTCCTACACGACTTTAAACTGTGCATCGTCCCACACGACTTTAAAACGTGCATCTTCCTACATGAAATTAAACTAAACCTTCAGAACTTTGTGTGGCTTGATTCTCATCCTCATGAGATATGTAGGAATTCTCTGACGCCTCGTCTTGAGCCCAACCCTAAGCTTTTCTCTTTGATTATCCCCCATGGGTATAGCTTCCTCGGAGGATCCTTGCATGATATAGAGTAGGATCCCTTAGCACCACTCATATGAGGATTATAATGGTCGCACCACGTGCCCACTCCCGTTATTCTATCCTCCCACGTCTTCACCGCATGACGTTAAATTGCATGGCCTTCAAGAACTATGTATGGCTTGATTCCAATCGTCATGGGACATGTAGGAACGCTCGGACATTTCATCTGTTGGCCTAGCCCAAATTCCAGAATCTTCCCCTTGGTTCAAGACATATGGCGGGGTACATACCTTTTCCCCAATTCATGTAAAGCTAGCCTCGATCTGGCCATACGTCCCACTCCCTAGAGACGTTGGCCTCTTTAATATATGGGTACAACTATGCTTCACCCACTCCTTGACTGGGATTCTATCACCTTCCCTGTCTGGAAGGGACCCTGAATGGTATGGATTCTAGGCCTAAGGTCTCTCTTACCACTCTGGGCCAACACCCTCGAGGGTTTTGAGAAACAAACTGATACGAGTCCCGCGTTGCGAATATGTTCAGCGGTCGATGCTTGTTTGTTGCTCCCATTTCAGGTCACTATAGGGACGATGTGTTTCGAACATGGTTAATAGTCATCCTGGATCGTTAGGACCACCCCAAGAGGTCCTAAACATCGAGTGTAGTGGTTAATTCTGCCCCATTGTATCTAAGAAACAAACTCCCTTTAGGAAAAGACAGGTTTTAGTTCTCCATATTCTAGGGAGATCCATGACCGGCTCCTTGTTTCCCACACTAAGCATTACTCACGTGGGCTTAGGAGTCATGATAAGGCGGTAACCATGCAAGATGGGCAGGCCTTCTTGACCGAGGCCCATCCTTAGGTCCGTTGGCCTTCTCAGGACCTATCCCAAGTTCTTAGCTGGAGTTAATAGTGTGGTGTGGGATTATTTCCTCATTCACGTCAGGTTACTCATCATGTTGTACACATCTCTGGATGAGACATCTTACTCCTCCCTTCGTCCTCACTGCAAGACGTTAAACTGCCTGTTGGTTGGGCATTTTCTGACTAAGGCCCAACCTCAGGCCCCTTGGCCTTTCCGGGCCCCCGACCCAAGTTCCTATTTAGGGTTATATGGTGTGGTGTGGGATTATGTCCTCATTCATATCGGGTTATTCTCCGTATCATACACCCCCTCGTTACGGTATCTTACCCCTCGTGTGCCTTCAAGAACTACGTATGGCTTGATTCCCATCCTTGTGGGATATGTAGGACCACCCGAATGTCTAGACTTCAGGTCCAGCCCCATCTCCCAAAGATCTCCCTTTCACCTTGGCCTACCCTTTCCCAGGGGGAGGAGTACACGATGTGGTATGATATTATGTTCTCACTCACGTCGGGTGTTGTAACAACCATGCCATTTACCCACCCCCCCTCTTTCTCCTAAGAGTTCTCTATCTCCTTACTCTATACTGACCCCTCCAAACCAGTTACTCTCAAGTTGAGCACCCTCGTCGACCCTCTTCGGCGATCAACCAATGTGTTTGAAGGTTACTCTGGTTTAATACTTGGAATGTTAGGTTCTACTCAGAAATGCTTCCACCCATCTCTCAGGCTTCATGTTCCCCTTCATTAGGGCTTCCATCACCTTTCACATCCAAAGGGACCCCCAGATGGCATGGATGCTTGGCCTATGGGCCCTCCTACCATCGCAGGCCAACATAATTAAGGGTTTTGAACAACAAACTGATACAAGTCCTGCGTTGTGAATACGGTCAGCGGTTGATGCTCATTTATTATTCCCATTTCAGGCAACATGACAGGGATATTTTGTTTCCTCCACGGTCAACAGTTATCCTCAATCGTCACGCTAACCCCATTAAGCCCAAAATATCGGTTGCATGATTCACATCCTTCTCCACTTCATCATGTCCAAGTAAGCCTCCAACACTCCTGACATTATCCCTTAGTGCACATCTGAACGTTAGGAGAACAAAGCCGCAGTAAGGGCGTCATTCGGGGCTCTGTACCGACTCCCCTCTGATGGGCGTTCCAGGTATTGAAAGAAAGTTCTTCCTCCCTTGTTTCCCACACTGAGCTTGACTCACGTGGGCCTGGGGATCGGGTCGAGGTCATCACTTACTTGGAAGGTTTACACCCCTCCTTAGTCTGAGCTCTAAGACTGTAAACTAAGATCTCCTCAGAAATGTGTTTGGCTTGATTCCCATCCTCATGGGATACGTAGAAATTCCCAGACCTCTTGTCTTTGGGTCTAGCTTGAGTTCTGATAATTTTTCTTTTCTGTCCCGCCTTCTGGACTTTGACTACGGGACCGCGTGGCATGGTATGGTATTACCTCCTCATTCACGTCGGGTTTGCAATAGTCGCACCACGCGCACCCCGTTCTAAGAATTATCCCTCCTGTTTCCTGTCCCACACGACATTAAACTGTATGTTGTCCCACACGACATTAAAAGGTATCCTTCAAGAACTACGTGTGTATTGATTCCCATCCTTATGGGATACGTAGGACCACCTGGATGTCTCTTATTTGGGTCCATCTCACCTGGGAGCTAGCCTCTCCGACCCCTTTCACTCTCACACCTATTTGGGCCCCTTGGCCCGAGGTTCCCCACTCAGAATTGCGTACGGTGTGATGTGGGATCATGTCCCCATTCACATAGGGTATGTTTTATTGCACCGTACACATTCCCCACCTAGAATAGTCTCTTCCACGACTGTGTTGCATGATGTTAAAATGCATTCTTGTTCCTATCACATGACCCTAAATTGTGATATTATCGTCCTGGCTGAACAATGAAAAATGTCAATGAATTGTGATGACCTCATCATGAAGGACATCACGTTGGGTATCAGTCATTTACCATACCATTTTTCAATTCCTTTACATGACTTTATTCTTGTGGTGACCCCAGGGCCTACTACCCTAGGCCTGTCGCTTCAAAAAAAACCACTCACCTTAAAGGACAAACAAGATTTATCAAATAATGCTTCTCTTGGTGTGAGGGCTATACCCCCACACCCCTTCATCCATTGCACTGGTACCTTACCGTGTCGTGCCACCCTCTAAGAACTATGTACGGCTTGATTCTCATCCTCATGAGAAACGTAGGAGTGCCCGGGCACTTCCCCATGGGCCCAGCCTAACTTTCATGTTTGGTCCCTCGAATCGAGCACTTCCCCAGAGAACACATAGTAAGTAGGGCTTATGTCCTCATTGACATCGGTTTTGTAACCACTTAACCATGTGTCTCTTGCTCTTCTAAAACATCGATGGTCTGAGTTCTAAGACCTTAAACTAAGAACCTTTCAAGAACTATGTGCATCTTGATCCCTATCCTCATGGGGTACGTATTAATTCCTATACACTTTGCCTCAGGCCCATCTCAACTCTTGTTTTCGGTCCTTTGACCTAAAGCCTCTCTGAGGAACACGTGGTGGTCGGAACCCCCGGTTCCCATTCATGTCGGGTATTTATAGTTACCCCACCACGTGTCCCCTGTGTTTCCTACCGTCCATGGTCCGAATTATATAACCCTAAACTAAGATCTCCCTATGGGAAGGGTCTCGACTCCCTCTATCTAATATGTCTTGTTTTCGCATTCAGATGCATTTTGATAAAGAGTCTGAAGTGTGGAATTTTCATGGGGACATTCCCCTCATTCCATGTACAAGATTTATGAGCTCGCTATTTGGATCCTCACCCTCTTCCACATCCAAAAGGACCCTCAGGTGGCATGGATTCTAGGCCTAAGGTCTCTCCTAACATTTCGGGCCAACGTCCCTAAGGATCCAGGGTGAAATTTGTGATAGGTCACGTGTTTCGAACATAGTCAACGGTAGACCCTCATTTTTCTATCACCATTACAGAATAATGCGATGTGGATGCTGTGTTTCCACCATAGTCAACAGTTATCCCTCATCATCACGCCACCATCATTGTGGTCCAGATTTCAAGCATCATGATTCACACATTTCCACTTCTTCATGTCTATGTGGAATTCTGACTTACTCGTCTTTATCTCTTCGCACGTCTATGTGCACTACATAGACGTATTGGCATCATTGGGACAGTATTTACTGAGTGTCCCTTTGCCCTAACATGTCCCTTAAAGTGATGGGAAAGTCTCACCACTACTTGTTTCCCACATCGAGCATGACTCGCGTGGGCTTAGTAGTTTTGGTAGGACATATATCGGCACGACCATGCTTCTCATCGTCCCACAGGATGTTAAACTGTGCTTCTAGAACTACGTATGGCTTGATTCCCATCCTTATGGGATATGTAGAGACACCCCGGTATTTCACCTAGGGTCCAGCCCCAGGGATCATAAATCCTGTTCTTCCTCATTTCCAGCCCCTTGGTTGGACCCCTTATGAGGAACTGTACAACTACAATTTTTCCCCGAACAAGTTCGGGATGCCCCACAGTGGCATTGGGAAGTGACCACCCCCCTTTCTAGAGAGTCCTTATCTGAATGTAATGATCCATGATCAAACTGATGCATCCATCCAGTGTGCTTCCACCATGGTGGCATAATTTCAAGAGTGTTGGATTCTGTTTGAACAAACTATTACTCCACCCTTCGCACTTTGAGTGCCCTTTATTCGGATCCTCATTCTTTTTCATGTCTAAAAGAACCCCCTAACAGTATGGATGCTTGGCCCATGGCTCGCCTACTATCCTGGGTCGAAATTCTGGAAGAAAAATGGATGGCATTTCGAGTCAGGCCTTGTGTTTCAAACATGGTCAATGGTCGACCCTCGTTTGTTATCCTCGTTTTAGGCTAACTCAATAAGGATACTATGTTTTGAACATGGTAAACAATTGTCCTTCATTTTCATGCCACCCCATAGTGTTCAAGATTTTTGGGTATCGTGATTCACACCTTCCACTTCCTTATGTTCGAACAAATCTCAATGCCTCTAGCGTTACCCCGCTCGTGCACTAGAGCACACCAAATGGCTCATCAATTGTTTTGAGGTCCTAATCCTTAGATTGGGCCTCTCCTATGTCTTTCCAGGAGATCTAAAGTGGTTACCTAAACCCCATATTCCTGAATCTTTTTCTACGTATTATGTTCAGATGGAATAATATGGTGATCACCCCTTGTTTCTCACATTGGTCTCGACCCATGTGAGCTTAAGGAATGACCACTAGGCATTTCAAAAATATAACAGATGCATATAAATCCAACCTTGATAACGAAACTCTTGTATGCTATGTAATTAAATTATTTAAAACATTAAAGTAAATTTGAGAGTTTGTAATCCTTATAGCACTCAGGGGTCTATCTCTCCCATGGACGAGTTGACCCCGTCAAAAGAAAGTTGTAGTTCTGCCACCCTATGACTTGTGGCGTCCATGATTTTCTACCACTGGCTCAAATACCACTCTTCCTCAGTAGCGATGGGGGGAAATTCATCAGCATCAGTTTCGGCCTGCTCTATGTTAGCCTGGATGACGGCCATTTCATCGGAAGCTTGCCTCATACGCTCTTCCGCCTCTTCCAGCTGGGCCTTAAATTGAAAGATCATCTCTGATTGTGTATTAAGAGAGGCTGAGTGCTTATCAGCCTAGATCTGTAGCTGTTGGATCTCATTTTCAGCCTCCTGGAACTTCTTGATGTTCATCGCCTTCCTCTGCTGCCATCCCATGCTGATGCCGTGATCATACTCCCAGATCTTCTCCACCATAAGATCTCGGATGAGTAAGTGAGGGCGTTGGGCATCCACTCCCCCAGCACACAGATTGCACAGCCGCAAGCAAAGTCTGTCCATCTCGTCCAGCCATAATGCCTGGGGGGTATTTATGATAAATCACACGATCAGCTTCCATGATCGGCGATGGAATATCACATTGTCCTCTTCGTCAGAGGTCGTCTCGTCCCAGTCTGTGCGGTTGGCAGGCTCGTATGTGGGGTACACCCTCAGGAAATATTCAGCAGGATCTGCGTCTAGCATTGGATCAGGCACGACATCTGACGTTGGATCAAGATTGGCAGGACTTGGGTTGACCAGACAATCCTCATCATCGGAACCCACCTCAATAACCTCAGGCACGACCCCGCTGGCGGTCCCACCAATGATGGGGGGAGATGCAGCTCGGGTGGGCTGGGTAACTATCTCCATAATTAATGGCATGCCCCTGAGAGGGGTGCCGCCAGAAATCCCGACCAGCCTCACCATAGTAGCCCATGCCAGTCGAAGAACTGTGTGTAATAGTGAAGGGAACAAATTTCAGTTGGGATGATCAACGTGTGGCAGTAATGAGCTCAGTAGAGAGGACTTATAGAGATCGAACTCTTGGGTCCACTTCTGAGTTGATGTTGAAGGGACCCTGAAGCGTGGCCCTCCGTATATTTTCAGAAGGTCCGGAGATTCTGGAGGAGCCACCTCAGGTGTCCCGGCCCCACCAGAACCAGAGATGGACGCGGCCATAGGTGCGGGTTCTGAGGGTCCAACATCAGCACCCACTGAGGGGAGAGAATGAGGTCAGTGTACAAGGTCCTCCTATGTGGTTCAAATATTGGTAAGAAGTCCATAATGACCTGAGAGCAGACCCTGAGGAAAGAAACTTGTAATGTAACCTCGAGAGCCTCCATGAAATTGTCGAGACCCGAGTCCTCATCTCCAACTTCACCTTCCTCCAACGAGCTCCCTCCACTGACCTCATCCTTCCAAGAGGATTCGTCTGATTCTTCTGATTGGGTAAAGTGCTCTCTCAGCTCAGCGGCCGATAGCTATGGGGGAACCGTCTGATTCAGCAGTACCCTCACTTGGTTATTCATTGGACGCGGGGCACCCCTGGAATGCCCAAAGTCCTCCATATTAGCTAAATATTGCTCCACCTCCGTTGGGGATACTACAAAACTGGCCCGGACGGGGCCTATACCCAGTAAATCCATCCTGAGGCAGTTCAGGTGTTGCCACATCTCGGGAGGGCCGAGTAATTTCCGGTTTACATCCCAAATGTCCTAGGACTCTGGGGAAACATCATTCTCTGGCATGTCGATATGGCACACCTGTTTCCCCGGAGCCTGTGCAGATATCTTGTGGAATCCCCTCGGTGGCCGCCCCTTTGGTTGGATCTGCTCTCCTAGGACCATCGGATCCGCTGCCGCTATTGGATCCTCCGTCGCTGCCTCACCCTCAGCTGATGTGGGTCTCGCTGCCATGATAGCCCTGCCACTGCGAGAGGCACTTGTTGCCCTCCGACCCCGACCTCGGGATGGGGAAGGCCTGCCATCACTATCTCAAACAGTTGGCTGCTTCAGCATTTCCCCCCGATAAGCTTCCTCCCAACTTATGGTGTATTCCTTCACTAGTCCAAAGGCGGCAGTAGGTGGGGGGAAATGCATTTCGCATTTTCCCATATTCCCGTGTGAAAATGAGCTATAATTGCATCATCACACACAGATTCTCCTCATGGATCACCTCCCAGTAGACCTGCGGGGTCAGCCGCTGCAAGCACCGGAATTGCCTTGCAAACCGGTGCGGGGTGTAAGTCTCACAGAGAGGCTCGTGGTCCACCATTTCCACTAAGACTTCACCTCGAAAGGACATAAGATAGGCCCAATGCTCTTCCATCCCATGACCATAATCATTGAATGCACCCGTCGACAATGGAAATGGGTGAAAATTAAACTCATCCACCTTCCATATGCGGTTTAGCACCAAGGGTACGATTAATTTTGCTTGAAATCTCCCAACAGCATTCAGGATGGATGGACAGAAGTTTGACCCTGGAGGCAAAATGGGGTTTGGGTATTCGTAAAACCCCATGATGTGCACCACGATCCACCCATATAGAAGATGGATAGGCCCACATATCCTCTGTGGCCTCTTGCCCTCGCTAACATGTCGTAGCATCTTGTACAATCTGGCGAGCATCGGAATCCCCATATTAACCCACCCTCCTATGGCCAGCGTGGATTCCATGATGAATGATCTAGGCCACACCCCCATGTTGGTATCCATCACTGGTAGGATCCAACCATAGATAAGGGCCACGATAAACTCCTCCAGTCTAACTATCGGATGCTATTCGGTATTGACACTAAAACCCCAGGTCTTCCATTGGCTGTCCTCCAAGAGCCACCAATACAAATGCTCCTTTCCCCGTTGACCCCCCTTCGGGAAATTTTGAGGCCTCACGGGAAACTCTCGATCCTTCGGGAAGTTTAGGAACTACTTGAACCACTTCTTGAAGTAGACATCCCTCACCGCTTCTTTGTCTTCTCTGGGGACCAGCCTCATCAGTGCCAGTGCCAGCCGCGACATCTACTCCAGATCCTCCCATGTGATCATGACAGAGAGGAACTCATCATACATAGCCCCCAAGATCGGGACCCCCGAAATATGATGGACATCCCATAGACTGATTCCAACCTCCCCATGGTGCAAGTGAAAAGTGTTGGTCCTAAACGACCATCTGCTCAACAACTCTGGCATCAGCTGTTTCAGTTGATATATGTGGAATTGGGAGGCCCATGCTGCCTCATACAAACCCACTCTCCTTATCTCAACTCCAAAATCCTCACATGTGGTTCCTACCCAGTAGGCCCATGCCTAATTGTCTGTGAAGTAACCGCCCTGGAACAGGTCCCACTCATTGGACCACCCCTTCTTAGAATCCCTCAAGGCTTCCCCCAGTATTGTGTAGTACATGGGAGGGGACGTCTCTGGCTGAAATGGCTTCCCATCAACATTGTTCAGATGATTGTACAGTTAGTTGGCAGTGACATGTGTGAAGTCCTCCCGTGCATGACCATCAGCCGCGCTGAACTGTTGGCGATGGAACGTCGTGCTCCTGAACCAGTAATCTGGTTCGTCCCTACTCGCGTCAGGAATGAAGATGTCATCCCTCAACCCGAATCCATACAAGGGCAGCCTCCTCCACAAAGGATAATTATTTTTTCTCTCTGATAGAAGCTCCGTCAAAGAATTATGGTCTGAGTGGATTTGGACTAGCTCCCCTAGACCCAGACAATTTTCCATCTCATCCCTCCGGGCGACGCCTACAGGCACCCCCAGGGAAGCTTCTTGATGGTCCATTGGGTTTCAAAACTCAGAAAAATTTCAGGTCGGGTCGCGAAGCCTGGTCATAGAGCTCATTCGCAAAGCCGATTCACAGAGCCTGGTCCTGGTCTTCAAGAGCATGCCCGCGTAGCGCTGTCACGGAGTCAAAGACTTGCGGTTCACCATGAAGTCCGATTAGCGGAGAGCAGTCACAGAGTACGCGGAGCTTTGTGAATTGAGAGCGCAAGGTGAAAAAATCGCGGGGAAAGGAAATGAAAAAAGAGAGGTCATCCCCCCCTATTTATAGGTGGCGGCCCTCGGAGCTTCATGACGCGTCTGGGTCGTGTCGAGCTTTGCGGTGCGCGCGGCCTGCACGTCGGATGTTCACCTTGCGCGCCTTCTTCGTGATCCATCTTCGCAAATGGACAATGATTTTGGTGATAGACCCTCAGACTCCGACCCTTGATTTCTCCACGGCTCCAAGTCTGAGGGGTGGAATTTGTTGGCGCCAAAATGATGGAAAGAAAAAGAAAGAGAAGATGCCTTGCGAGCTGCCTCACGAAGACACTTCGCGGAGCACCCAGGCACTGCGGTCCCCGCGAAGCAAAGGAGGTGGACCCCTCCATGAACGTCGTTGACATTCGCGACACCGCCGCGAAGGAAGGGGCGGACCGCTCCACGAACTCCCTTGAATTTCACGACCCACCGCAAATCACCTAATCCCCTCTTTGCACAGTGTCTTCTCCACTCTGCAGCGCCTCTTGCCTATAAATACCAGACTCCCCCCGAGCCTGAAAGACGGACAATCCGAACTTTCAACTTCCGAGCTCCCACATCACAAAGCACCCTTTGCTCTGTGAGTCATGAGCTATGCGAGGTACTTTTTCTCTACGAAGTTCCTCCCCCTTGTCTCATTTTAATCCCCTCTTCCGAGAGGGATGCCTTTCGCGAAGCCTAAGGGCTTTCATGAAGGAAGGGGATCCCCAAGGGGACCCAGGTCATCGTGGAGCATTTATGCTTCACGAAACACCCCTCATGTACACGTGATCCACATGCCAAGATAGGGTCACTGTACTCCATGAAGCACATTGCTTCACGACACATTACTTCGTGAAGCGCCTATGCTCCATAAGGCAGTGCTCTGTGAATGCCTTTCCACTTCGCGAAGCACCTTCCATTTGAACCTCTACCCCATGCTAAGGATAAGGCACCCCACATCATGAAGCACACCACTTCTCAAGTACCCTTCACCATGCAGAGCAACCGAGATCCACAAGGCCCCTGCCTATGGACTCCTCTGCTTGGAAATTCCTTTTCTCGTGCGACCCTCCAGGTTTGAACGATGTGACTTCAAAGTCCCCTAGATGATACTGCCTATAGCGTTGCTTCGCCTAATGTTTCTTCGCATAGGCACACTAACGACAATTTCTTCTTCTCATATCCACGCTAACGTGGACCCCTCAACGGATCAATCTATAACACCCCCCAGTCACGACATTGCCAATGCCTTCCCTACCAAAAGTAGTAGAGGGTACCGATTATGTAAGTCCTAGGGGGTGTAGAGCAAACTCACCTCGTTCGAGCTGCAAGACATTAAACTACCGAGCAACCTAGTCCTAATAACATGACGTTAAACTGTCACCTGGCCCCATGCCTCGCACACAGGGTCCCCCGCCTCAGATATTATTCATTCCCACTCGTCTCCATAGGGATGGTGGGGTCATCCCTCACAGGGGGTAATTTATTGGAGTGGCGTTTGTCTGCGGGGAAGGGAAACCACCTTTGTGTAAGCCCCTAGCCTTCCTTGTAGGATGGAGCACCCCTGCTCCTCCTCACTTCCTTGGTACCAAGGCCAGCGGAGAACATGATAGGGAACGTGGCCCCTCTTTTCCCTGGTCCCAAATCCCTCTCCCGCTACACTTTGTCGCCCCCCGGGCCTCCATCCTAGAGTAAGTCCCAGCACCTTGGGCTGCTCAACGCGTAAGCCCCTCTTTGCTTCCCATGGACACACCTTTTGTGATGTGATCGGTAGGTCCCTGCAACCTCTAGTTTCTCACACCGAGCATGACTCCCGTGAGCTTAGAGCGAGCACCGAACGTGACACACTTTGGACCGCCTCAGAGCGTAAGACCCAAAATCCCCATCCTGCATGATGTTAAACTGCACACCCGAACTACGTGGAATTTGATCCATGTCAAGGCATGGTATGTAAGAAGCCTCCACGAGGTTCAAGCCCACCACCCTGTCATTCTGACCTCCTTTATGTCGGTTCACCAACACCCGGGTAGCCCAGAGTGTAAGCCCTACACACCCCTATTTGAACTACAAGGACTTTGATCTGTGTCAATTCATGGTACGTAGGAAGCATCCACGAGGTCCAACCCCACCACCCGATCATTATTACCCCATTCATGTCGGTTCATGAACACCCGGAAAGCCCAGAGTGTAATCCCCACACATCACCACCATCCATTGGTCCCGACCATCTTCGCGTCAGTGCACCAAGTCCCATCATCATGGGCCACCTTAGAGCATAAGCCCCAAATACCCCCATCCTGCATGATGTTAAACTGCATTCCCCTACTATGAACTACGAGGTATTTGATCCTTGCTAAGGCAGGGTACGTTGGAAGCCTTACGAGGTACAAGCCCAACACCCATTGGGCCAAGGTCCATCTTCACGTCAGTTCATCGGCATCCTTTTGAACTATGTGGACTTTGATTCCCTGCCATGGGGATACGTAGGAATCCTTTTCAAGGCTCAATCCCAACATCACTGTCGTTCCTACATCAGTTCCACACCATCTCCCCCTTCAATCCATTTAACATTCCATCATTCATCCTGATCCTTACCTGGGCCACCACATCCTGGTAGGATCGTGCCAATTCACTTCCCCACTGCTCCAGGCAGGGGTCGGGCAACGAACCATTCATTAGACCCGACATCGGTGTTCCTTCAAAGGGTCACACCCATCTAATTCACTCCAGTCAGTGTTTCGATCAGTCTGATCTGTCTCTGCTGGACGTTAAACTCGTGGAATACCCTGTGTTAAACATGGGAAGCTAAGGAAAACCTCAGATACATGCCTATGGAATATGATTCCCCGCGCTCGATGTGGGATGCCTCGGGCTTCCACGCCCTCGAGAAGCCCTATAATAAGGGACAAAAGATAGACATGCCAATTTCTCAACATCCAGACACGTCAGCGATGCCTCAATGTGACTACTCCCCCAACTGAAGGTTGCTACCCTGAAAAAACCCCTTGGAATGTCCTGACAGAAGCAGTGTAATTAACCGACATTCATGGAAACATGGCACTGGGAAGTGTTTTACAAACTATGTCTTAATCTATAAGGGAGACCCGAACTAGGTGACGAATTTCGAGGAGGAATCCAAGAAAGGAAGAACCAACATCCCATCATCCTGTTTCGATCAAGAATACGGGCGCGCGTGCCCCGATGAAAGCGTCAGAAACAAATATGGAAGATTGTATCATAATGAATCAACTTCAAACAAGTGTAAAATCCATCAAAGGATGTTGACATAGATGAAATCAAAACTATTTGAGAGAAATATCTTTTTCTATTTTTAAATAAATTAAAAGTCACATAATTATAAAATAAAAAATTTATTTTGAAAATATTCTTATAAGATTATAAGGTAAGATTTGAAGATGTTATAACAGTGTAAAATAGCTGCACTCACCGTATAAGTTAAAAACATTCTTTTTTTAAAATTTTGTTGAAAAGGACATAAAGGACCATGTTTGGAAAATGACAGAAATATTCCTTTATCAACATTCTATAAAAATTAAAACAATAGTATAAATGAATTTAACCCATATTCTAGGAAATAGTAAAAATATTTTGAAATAAATTTTTAAGAAACATGGATGTGGTTGATGAAGAGGTCTCAGTAGATACTCACATATAAACAACCTCGGATAATGAAGAGATTGTAGAATTAACACTTACCTTTTACTTTTACTTGATAGAGGGTTTGTTAAAATCATGTATAATAGTTAAATCATTGTTATTAAATTATACAATAACCACATACATAAATATTATATCATATATTATCTTTTAATATTTCTTTGTTAATAATATTTCAGTAGTATCATATTTTCGGGTGTTAACTAATTCATTTTCCTTTATATGATTTGTCATGTAATCCATTTTTTTATGGATAGGATGTATTTTATTCATATCCATAATTATGTTAAGTTATTAAACATTATTTTTTAATCATAAAATGAAATTTATTCTTGAATTGTTATGATGGGTAATGAATCTCATCGCGTTCGTGGAGACGGTAATCCGTACGTACGCACGAGAAACAATATCATTCTATTGATGGTGAAATCGTATCTAATTGGATAGTATATCATATATAAAGAATCATTAACATGTTATATTTATTATTTAAATCATTTATACTCATTATTATACCCATCCAAATAATTAAGTGTTGAATAACAAACTACACCACGACATGGAGACGGTAAGTCGTACGCACGCACGTATGGTGACTTATCATTCATAGGATGGATAGAATAATGAATATGGTTGTACCATATTTATAATAACATAACAATATGTATAAGGTACTAGAGTTATTATTTTGGTAGGGAAACAACAAAGAAAGAGGAAGTGGAAGAAGAAAAGAACTTTGAAAGAGGTGGTTAAATTATTACCTCTTCTCTGGGTGCTTCGTTTTGATTTGATCAAAATGGAACCTTAGGTTGGATTATTATAAAATTAAGGCCTATAGGTTGAATTGAGGGTAGTTGGGAGGATATTTTAGACGAGTTTGGTTGATCCAAATGGATTTTGAGGTGTGATTTTGAGAGAAGGGGATGTATCCTTTTATAAGAGAGGTGAGGGTCACTTTAGGAAAAGTTTGAAATATTATTTTATTATACCATCATATTCACTTTATAATGGCTCCAAAATATTTTATTTCGAGTATAAGGTGAGGATGGGTCAAAAACATATCAAATAATAGGTTTTATACAGGTTTAGGTCACCATATTATCCTTATATTTTAGACTTAACTCTTAGTTAAATAGTTTAGTTTTTACCATGTATTCTTATATTATTATAATAAATGGTTAATAAACTTAATATAAAAATCCAAGAGAACCCTAAGTGGTTAATTATTGATATATCGAACCTTATCTATGTCATTTGGCTGAACCTTAGATTTTTAGTAATATTATATCAATTAATAATATAGTATTTGTTTTAAAAAAACTCATTTATGTCAATTTTGGAACTATTTGATATTTTGTTTTTGTGAAAGTCATAACTACTATATCACTTTGGAGAATATTTATTTAATAAACCCTAACATGTCATATTAACCTATAAAATTAGTGGAATTTATCATAAGTCTCAATTTATATTTATTTAGATATTTATAATATAAGGACCCGACCTTATTCATTACATAATCTTGAATTTAGTCAAGAAAACGCTTCCTTATTACATTGAGGATCTTTTCAAGTTTATAGATTTAGATAATTATGAAAATACATTCATAAAATTACACATTATTACATAGTGGATACCATAAAAAGAGTTTCTATTTTTTCAAAATATAAAACATTAAAACATAAACATGATTCCTTGAAAATTCATCAACATTTAACATGGATTACTTCTTTGTCTTACACATCCATTAACCTGTGAAAATCATTTAAAAACATGGTATCAGAACAAAATCTCATTAAGGGATGAAAAATAAGGAAATATAACATTAGTCCATGAATACTCGTAATGTATGAAATCATTTTCAAAAGACATGTTTGTCACTCATATATATACTTACTTTGTGTAACATGAGATTTACACAAGATCCACACAAAAATTTAGAACATAAATATAATCATAAAGGTATCTTAGGGAATTACTTACATAATCTTTTAACCCTCTCAGCTACCATATAATTTGTAACCCTCACAGCTACCTTACTATTTGTGTAACCATCGCAGTTACACTTAGAGTAACCATATGGTCGACCTCCAACATACACATACCCAATGAATTGGAGGGAAATATAGGTCCCACCCTTAATCATAAACAATTCCCAATAACCAAAACATAATCATACAACATGAATAATTCCATAAAAACATTTCTTTGGAATTTCATAAAACCGAATTTAAAAAGAGGATTTTAAATGAAAATCCCCTTACATAAATCATATAATTGAAGTGATACTTAATAGAGTGGATGGAATGTGTATAAAAACTGTACCTAGAAATAATTAACCATAATATAAGCCAAAAGCATCACAAAATTATTTTTAATACCACATAAATAATGAAGCAGAAGGTTAACCCAAAGAATGAAAATCATGTTAAGAATTACCTTACCTCAGGCTTGTATTACTTCAAAATTGTTAAAACTTCCTGTATAATGGTTAAAAGAGTGTTATTAGTATTTTAAAGAAACATTTTCATGTTTATAATATCTTATATGATCATTTCATAACCTTGTTTCACCCCTTAATTGTTAGTATTTTGTTCCTTGCACTGTTTTGGGTGAGTTCCTTACATGATTTCCATGATTGGTTCACGATGGATGTTCTTGTCGATTGGAAGTGAAATTATAGAATTGGAATGGAAAGGTATTTAAATATTTCCATTACCATAATTTATACCATTAATCATTTTGATGTTTTATAATAGGATGATTCATAAGTTAAAACATTAATGATGTTTGTTTAGATCATTTCAGTGGTTCTTTGATAATAATGACCTCATTTTGTTTTATAAATTAAAACCATTTGTAAAAAATAATTCCAGAACCATGGATGAAAAATAATACATATATTATAACCTATTTCAACCATATAAATGGTTTCATGACCAGACATGAAATAATTAAAGAAAATTTAAATCACATCATCCACGATGTTGGTAATTCGACACATCACGAACAATGTTTTTAATTCCTTGAACAAGTAGGGGAAAAGAAGAAGATTAAGGATGAATTTCCCATGAACATGAGAAAATTCAGAATATAAAATATTATGGATCTTTCACACTTCTTGGTTAAGAGGAGGTGATTAAATAATAATAAAAGAAAGAAATCTTGAAATAAAAGAAAACTTCAGAAATTTCTCACAAAAATTCGGCAGCCTAACAACATCTCTTAAAAATTAATAAAAATAGTTTGATGAGAGAAAATGGATATCTCATCAATATTAAATAATATGTATAGTAAGGGGGGATATGGAATGAAATATCCCAACATAATCCAAAGGAAATGAAGAGAATAACATAAAATGAAAGAAAAGAAAAAAATAAAAGAGGATGTTTACCTCTTGATCTCTTCTTTTTTAGATCCTTCTTAAGGGATTTGGTTTTGGTGTTTTTGTGAGACTATAAGGTCTAAGATGTAGGGAAGAGCCTTTTAATGAGTATTGGTAAGAAATTAGGCATGGAACAAGGCTTGAGAGATGTGTGAAGAAGAGGGAAATGAGGTGGTGTTTATAGTGGAGGAGAGGGGGCATTTTTCATTATTTTAATCATTATTATAATATTTTTACCCAAGATTATGATTATTCTTAATTCATATGACCTAAAATAGTAATAATGGCATGTGAGTTCTAACCAAGTGTCCTTGAATCACTTAATATGTCATAAATAGTTATTTTTACTGATAATTTGATTATACGGTATTTTATCGTATTTCACTATTCATCAAAAATTAAAGAATTTCAGAAAAATCCCAAAAATTTACCCCAACCATTTTTCAATGTGTAGAATTAAAAAATGAAGTTCATTTTTAGAAAATAATTTTCTAAATATTATTAATTTAATTTTTAAATAAAAGCATACTTAATTCAAAAATTAACAATTCTAAATCTATAACCACTTCTATATCACGATGAAAAATTAACCAAGATGTTATTATCTTAAAGCCTTAAGAAAATAAAATAATAATAAAATTTACTATTAATTGGGGTCATATTACTATTCAAATTACTATTCGTAAGGGTATGTCACTATTCACCAAAAAACATGTTGGTTTCATCAGACTCCAAATAACTTACTGAACACAATTGTAGAAAACAGTTTCTTGAAATTCTAAACATAGAAGTTGAAAAATTATGTTTAATGGATAGTTATAAATATCTATTTAAAACAATTTTCTATGAATTTCTATTTATTTTTAGAACAACTTGGGGTGTTACATTATCCCTACCTTCTAGAAATTTCGTCCTCACAATTTTATTCACTTATTAAAAAACTGAGGGTACTTTTCCCTTACATCATTTTCAAACTCCCATGTTGCTTCTTCAACCATATGGTTTATCCACAAAACCTTTACCTAGTGGATTAACTTATTCTGCAATACATGTTCCCTTCGATCAAGAATCTGAACTGGTTTCTCTTCATAAGAAAGGTTCTATTCCAGCTGAACTAATTTTGGGATCAAAACATGTGATGAATCTGGCACATACTTTCTCAAAATCGAAACATGAAAAACATTGTGTACGTGAAACAAACTCAGAGGAAAAGCTACGTGGTATGAAACTATTCCAACTTTCTCCAAGATTTCAAAAGGACCAATGAACTGTGGACTTAGCTTCCCTTTCTTACCGAAATGCATCACACTTTTTCAAGGTGAGATTTTAAGGAAAACATGGTCACCTACCTCAAAAGAGAAGTCTTTCCTTCTATTATCTGCATAACTTTTCCGCCTGCTCTGAGCTGTCCTCATGTGTTGTTGGATCATCCTCACATTATCAGACACTTCTTCTACTAATTCTTTCCCCATAAACTTTCTTTCACCAACTTCATCCCAAAACGCTAAAGTCCGAAACTGCTTCACATACAAGGCCTCAAAAGGTTCCATCTGAATACTGGAATGAAAACTATTATTATAAGAAAACTGAACTAAAGAAATATGTTGATCCCAACTTCCCTGGTAGTCCATTGAACAAGCTCAAAGCATATATTCCAATGTCTGAATCGTTCGTTCTGACTTCCCATCTGATTGAGGATGAAAATCTCTACTAAAATTTAACTCTATGCCCAACGAATTCTGAAGTCCCTTCTGAAAGTTAGAAGTGAACCTGGGATCCCGATAAAATAAAATGGAAATAGGAACTCCATGTAACCTGAAAATCTTCTTGAGGTACAATCGAGAAAGGTGATCCAAAGACATTGTATCTCGAATAGCAAGAAAATGTGCAGATTTTGTCAACTGATCCACAATAACCCAAATTGCATTGTTACCTTGAGATGTATTAGGTAGTTCTACCACAAAGTCCATGGATACATTCTCTCATTTCCACTCTGTCATTGACAAAGTCTTAAGCATCCCCTTCGGTAACTTCCACTCTGCTGACATGTCAAACATTTCATGGTAAAATCAGCAATATCTCTTTTCATTCCATCCCACCAATAATACTCCCTAAGGTCCCTATACATCGTAGTACTTCCAGGATGAACTGAAAATGGAGGACTATTAGATTCACAGAACAAATCGTTCTTCAACTGATAATCACTAGGCACACACAACCTTTTTCCAAATCTTAAAACACAGTTGTTATCGAGGATAAATTCTAGAAACTTACTCATTTTAACCAATTCTAACTTTTTCTATAGCTCACGGTCTTCCTTCTACGCTCGCTTAATTCTTTCTGACAATGAAGACTACACTGAAACCTAATACAAAATAGATGTATTCCCTGCACCAACAACTTCTAAGCCAAAATTCATCAAATCATTAATCAAGGGTTCATGTTCCAAACATAACATGGTTAATGATGCATGATGTTTCTAACTCAAGGAATCTGCCACATTGTTTGCTTTTCCAAGATGGTAATTGATTTTGCAATCATAGTCCTTTATCAGTTCAAGCCATCTTCTTTTCCTCATGTTTAATTCCTTCTAAGTGAATACATACTTCAAACATTTATGGTCAGTATATATTTTGAATTTGGTTTCGTATAAATGATGCCTCCAAATTTTCAAATCAAAAACCACAAATTCCAATTCCAAATCATGTGTGGGATAATTTAGCTCATGAGGTTTAAGTTGTCTCAAAGCATAGGCAATTACCTGATTATTCTGCATCAAAACACAACCAAGTCCCTTCAAAAAAGCATCACTGTAGATGAAAAAATCACCATTTCGAGAAGTCAAGGCCAAAACTAGAGAATTCATCAATCTCTTCATCAGTTCCTAAAAACAAGCATCACATTCTTCTGTCCTAAAAAATTTAAACCCTTTCTGTTTTAACTTAGTTGTCAGGCTAGATAACCAAGCAAAGTTCTTAACAAAACGTCGGTAATAACCTACTAATCCAAGAAAACTACAAATCTATGTAACATTTGTGGGTATTGACTATTCATCAACCACCTTTGTTTTGGAAGGATCAACAGTTATTCCATCCTTATTTCAAATGTTCCCAAGAAAAGAAATCTGTTGCAACCAAAAATCACACTTTCTGAATTTTCCATACAGTTTCTTTTCTTTTAAGATTTGTAAAACAACCCTTAGATGTTTTTCATGCTCCAATTTATTTTTAGAAAATACCATAATGTCATCAATAAATACAACCACTAACTTATCCAAGAACTCATGAAATACTAGATTCATAAGATTCATGAATACAACATGTTAATTAGTTAATCCAAATTTCATATAAAAAAATTCATAATGCCCATATCTAGTACGAAAGTTTGTTTTCAGGGTGTCATCCTCCTTCACCTTCAGCTGATGGTATCTGGATCTCAAGTCAATCTTGGAAAAGTACTGAGCTCCCTGTAGATGATCAAACAAGTCATCGATATGAGGCAAAAGATACTTGTTTTTAACAGTGATGTTATTCAAATATCTATAATCAATGCAAAGTCTCATGGAACCATCTTTCCTTTTGAAAAACAAAACAGGGGCTCCCCATGGTGAAGTGCTAGGACGAATGAAGCCTTTGTCAAGAAAATCCTGAAACTAATTTTTCAATTCAAGAAGTTCTATTAGAGACATATGATATGGGGGTTTTGAAATTGTATTAGCATCAGGAAATAAGTAAATTATGAATTCGAATTCCCGAGCAGGTAAGACACCAGGTAACTTATCAATAAAAACATCAAGGCATTCATTTACCATCGGCACATCATTAATTTGAATAGTTCCCTTATTTTCAACAATGTGAGCAAGATAACTTTCATTTCCATCTTTCAATAGTTTCTTAGCTTCCTGATATGTTATCAATTGTATGGGTTCGTTCTTTTATACTAAAAGAAAATATTTCTTAAAAACAACTTCTTTAGCTCTACAGTCAATCTTTTCATGATAAATAGAAATCCAATCCATTCCCATAATAACATCAAACTTGACTAAGGGTAAAACAACAAGGTTTTCAGGTAATGTCCTTCCACATACCACAATAGAAAGATTCTTAAAATTCATCTTTGCAATAATATTTCCCCCCAGTGTTTTAATAAAAAGTTCATGTCTCACTTATTGAGGTGATATTTTCAATTTACAGGAAAATTTCTCAGAGATGAAGGAATGTGTAAACCCCATATCAAACAAAACTTCAGAAAAATATGAGTGAACAAAAAAAGTACCTGATAAAAATTCATTGGATGGCCTAACATTTTCTGACGTAGTCTCAAAGGATATCACTACACCTTTCTGCTTGTAGTCTAGCTTCTTTACATCAGTTGGATATCTCTTTGGGCAGGCATTTGCATAATGAACCATTTCACCACATTTAAAACACTTTACAGTCTACTTATCATGATTAGTCTTAGGATCATTTTCATTGTAATCTCAGACCATATGTCCAAACTTTCCACATTTAAAACACTTCTTGGTTTTTCTAAGACATTACCTAGGGTGTTTCTTGCCACACTTTTCACAAGATGAAAATTGGATTTTCATACCATCATATTTCATTGGTTGATTCTTACCCATCGCTTGCCATATAAGCCTCTTATTATCATTATTTCCAAAATTCACAAGATCATCAGCAGACTCCATCTCTACCATCTCAGCACATCAGAAAAGTTTCTCATAACATTTTAATTCATGGGAGGCCAACTCCCTTCGATACCTTGGCTTCAGTCCCAAGTAAAAGCGATTGATTTTTCTATTAAGATCCAGAATAATATTTGGAGCATACCTCACCAGTCGAGTGAAGTTCGCTTCATACATGGCCACTGAATCTTCCTCCTGTTTCAATTCAAGGAATTGCTTCTCCATCCTAAGTCGCACCACCTTAGGAAAATATTTTTCAAGGAAAAGACTTTTAAATTCATCCCACTCTAAAGAATAAAAATCCTCTCTACCCTTGATATTCCTTACCATTTAACACCACTGATCAGCTTCCCCTTCAAAATGATAAATGGAAAGACTCACATTTTGATTATCTGAACATCCCGTAACATCAAATATCTTTTCAAGGTATTTAATCCATCCTTTAGGTGCTACTGGGTCAGAAGATCCATTAAAAGTAGAAGGGTGTTGTCTCATAAAATGTTTCACTACTATCATATTTTGTTGTGGTAACTCTATTTGTTCTCTTGCATAGATGCCACCACCATTTATTTCATGCGTTAGCTGAGCCATTACTGTCACAAACTGCTTGGTTCCAATCACTACCAATTCAAGCAGTAGATCCAGAAGGATGTCATTCTGTCGGTGCCTCTTCTATTCAGCATCCCTGTTCGTTCTGCAGACAAACATTATAAAAATACATTTCTTAGATGAAGCAACAAGTTAATCTTTAAATTCTATAACATTTCGAATTAAACGTAGAGTGAAAATTATTTATGGTATTCTATTAACATCATCTTAACCCCTAAAGTTATCTAAACCATACTCTGATACAAACTATAAGGACCTGACCTTATTCATTACATAATCTTCAATTTAGTCAAGAAAACACTTCCTTCTTACATTTATTATCTTTTCAAGTTTATAGATTTAGAAAATTAGGACAATAAATTCATAACATTACACATTATTACATAGTTGATACCATAAAAACAGCTTCCATTTTTTTTCAAAATATAACACATTAAAACATAAACATGATTCCTTGACAATTATTCAACATTTCACATGGCTTCCTTTTTTGTTTTACACATCCATTAACCTGTGAAAATCATTTAAAAACATGGGATGAGTACAAAAGCTCAGTAAGGGATGAAAAATAAGGAAAGAGAACATTAGTCCATGAATACTCATAACGTATGAAAGCATTTTCAAAAGACATGCTTGTCACTCATATATATACTTACTTTGTGTAACATGAGATTTAAACAAGATCCAAAAATAACATTATAACATAAATATAATCATAAAGGTATCTTAGGTCATTACTTAAATAATCTGGTAACCCTCTCGGCTACCTTATAATTAGTAACCCTCACAGAAACCTTACTGTTTGTGTAACCATCGCAGTTACACTTGGAGTAACCATACGTTTGACCTACAACATACACATACCCAATGAATTGGAGGGAAATATAGGTCCCACCCTTCATCATAAATAATTCCCAAGAACCAAAACATAATCATACAACATGAATAATTCCATAAAAACATTGCTTTGGAATTTCGTAAAATCAAAATTAAAAAGAGGGTTTAAAAGGAAAATCCCCTTACATAAATCATATAATTGAAATGATACTTAATAAAGGAGATTTAATGTGTATATAAACTATAAATAGACATAATTCAACATAATATAATAAAAAACAATCACACAATCAATTTTAATACCAAATAAATAATGAAGTAGAAGGTTAGCTCAAAGAATGGAAATCATGTTAAGAATTCCCTTACCTCCAGATTGTCTTACTTAAAACTTGTTTAAAATTATATTATAATGGTTAAAAGAGTGTTATTAGTATTTTATAGAAACATTTTTATGTTTATAATATCTTATATGATCATTTCATAACCTTGTTTCACCCCTTAATTGTTATTATTTTGTTCCTTGCATTGTTTTGGGTGTGTTTCTTACATGATTTCCATGATTGGTTCATGATGGATGTTCATGTCAATTGGAAGTGAAATTCAATAATTTGAATGGAAAGGTATTTAAATATTTATATTACCATAAATTATACAATTTATCATTTAGATTTTTTATATGAGTATGATTCATAAGTTAAAACATTAATGATGTTTGTTTAGATCATTTCAGTGGTTCTCTGATAATAAGAACCACATTTTGTTATATAAATTAAAACCTTGTGTAAAAAAGAATTCTAGAACCATGGATGAGAAATAATACATATATGATAACCTGTTTCAACCATGTAAATGGTTTCATGACCAAACTTTAAATAATTAAATCAAATTGAAATCACATCGTTCACGATGTCAGTAATTCGACACATCACAGACAATGTTTTTAATTCCATGATCAAATGAGGGAAAAGAAGAAGATTGATGATGAATTTCCCATGAACATGAGAAAATCCAGAATATACAGGATTCTGGAGCTTTCAACCCTCTTATTTAAGAGGAGGTGTGGAAAGAATAATAAAAGAAAGGAATCTTGAAATAAAAGAAAACTTCATAAATTTCTCATGAAAATTCGGCAGCCTAACGACGTCTCTTAAAATTTCATAAAAATAGTTTGATGAGAGAAAATGGATATATCATCACTCTTACATAATATGGATATTAAGGGGGAATATTTAATGAAATATTCCAACATAATCCAAATTAAATGAAGAGAATAACATAAAATAAAAGAAAAGAAAGAAAATAAAAGAGGATGTTTACCTCTTGATCTCTTCTCCTTGAGATCCTTCTTAAGGGCTTTGGTTTTGGTCTTTTGGTGAGACCAGAAACTCTTGAACGTGGGTAAGAGCCTTGGAATGAGTATTGGGCATAACCTAGGCATGGAACAAGGCTTTAGAGGTGTGGGAAGAAGAGGGGAGTGAGGGTGGTATTTATAGTGGAGGAGAGGGGGTATTTTTCATTATTTTAATCATTATTATAATATTTTTTCCCAAGATTATGAATATTCTTTGTTCATGTGACCTAAAATAGTAATAATGGAATGTGAGTTCGAACCAAGTGTCCTTGCATCAATTATGATGTCATAAATAGTGATTTTTACTCATAATTTGATTATACAGTATTTTATCGTATTTCACTATTCATCGAAAATTAAAGAATTTTAGAAAAATCCCAAAAAATTTACCCTAATAATTTTTTGAAGTGTAGAATTCAAAAATTAAGTCCATTTTTTGAAAATAATTTTCTAAATATTATTAATTTAATTTTTAAATAAAACCATACTTAATTCAAAAATTAACAATTCTAAATCTATATCTACTTCTATATCACGATGAAAAATTAACCAAGAAGTTATTATCATAAAGACTTAATAAAATAAAATAATAATAAAATTTACTATTAATTAGGGTCATATTACTATTCATATTACTATTCATAAGGGTATGCCACTATTCACCAAAAAAACAAGTTGGTTTCATCAGACTCCTAATAACTTACTGAACACAAATGTAGAAGACATGTTCTTGAAATTCAAAACATAGAAGTTGAAAAATTATGTTTAAATTCTAGTCATAAATATCTACTTAAAATAAAGTTCCATGAATTTATATTTGTTTTTAGAAAAACTTAGGGTGTAACATATAATATCAATTATTTTAATCTTTCATTAATAAGTTAATTATTGCATCATAATTGTGTTATAAATAAATTTATTTATTTAATTTTTAAAAATTATAAATAAAATACCATTATGTAGGAAAACATTTTATATTTCTAATGAATATTTATAGTCGAATTTATCTAATGTATAACCCTATATTAAAAATGGTTTAGTTATTAAACATTGAATTTAACACTTTTAACTCTTCCTTAAATAAAATATTAATAAATGTCCTAATCTAATCCAAGTGGACCAAAAAGATCATATTTTATTCCTAAGGTTTATTTTGGTCGAAATACACTTATCCAATAGAATTAAGACATGTGTTAGTTTTATTATAATATCATTTTTTACATTTAATTACCCTATTTACTTTTAACCGTGGTAAATAAAAGTCAAAAGTTACTATTCACCAAAAATTATTTTCATCTTATTGAACCAAATTTTACTTACTGATATCAACCATGTCTCTCATATTTTTTAAATTCAATTCACAGAAATGGTAAAATTACATTTTATGCAAATTCACAAATGCGCCTAGAAGGTGGGTAAAAGACGGTAAAAAGTTCAATAAAATTTTATATATCTAATTTTATTATAAAATGACTCCAATTAATTACATTGAACTAATATAGGTATTATGTATCTATTTTGACTTAAAGTAAATTTAAATAAAAAATAATTATTTAAATAAAAAGTTGTTTTTAAACAATAACGCAGTGTTTTTCAATATTCATCAAAAATTGAAAGTATTCAGAAAAATACCAAAAAATCACCCTAATCTAATTTTGATATTACTAATCCAAAAATTAAGTCCATTTTGAAAAATATAGTTTATAAAATTTTAAAAAGTGGGTATTACTATTCTTAACGGCTAGTTTGATTGGTCGTGGTATGTTAGAACTCAATGTTGCGTACAACATAAGTTATTGTATTATTCAAAGATAAATATACTGTGGAAGCTTGGGGTGTCACATTCTTCCCTACTTCAAATAATTTATTCCTCAAAATTTCTAGAATATTACTACATAAAAATATTCGGGTGCTTCTTCATCATAAGTTCCTCGGGTTCCCATGTTGCCTCTTCCATCTTATGGTTTCTCCATAGAACTTTCACCAGACAAGTTGTTTGGTTTCTCAGCAATTGTTCTCTAGTATCAAGAATCTTGATAGGCTCTTCACAATAAGACATATTGGGTTCCAGTTATATTTCTTCATAGTTGAGTACATGTGTGGGGTCAAACATGTATTTTTTTAACAGTGATATGTGGAACACATCATGAACTTTGGAGAGACTTGGCAGAATTTCCAAACGATATGCTACAACTCCAATTAGTTCAAGAATTTCGAAAGGTTCGATGTACCTAGGACTTAATTTTCCTTTCTTACCGAATCATATAACACCCTTATATGGAGATACCTTCAAGAAAATACAATCTCTTACTTGAAATTCCAAATCTTTCATTCGGTTATCGACATAGCTCTTTTTCCTACTTTGAGTTTCTTTGATGTGGGTATGGATAACCTTAAACTTTTCCATTGTTTCCTCAATAAGTTATGGTCCTATGAGTTTTCTTTCACAAACATCATCCCAACAAGTTGGTGTGTTACATCACTTTCCGCAACGCTTCATATAGTGCCATCTGAATACTTGAATGGAAGATATTGTTATAGAAAAATTCTACCATAGGTAAATATTGATCCCACATACCTTGAAAGTCAAGTGAAGAAGATATCAAAATGTCTTTTAAGGTTTGAATAGTCCTTTGTGATTGTCCATCAGTTTGAGGGTGGTAGGTAGTTCTCAAACAAAGTTCAATATCCAGAGCCTTCTGAAGAATTTTCCAGAATCTTGATGTAAAACGGGGATCACGATCATAAAAAATCGATAGGGGTACTCCATGAAGTCTTATAACTTCATTAATATATAGTCTTGCTATAATTTCAAGTGGTAAATCTTCTCTTATATCAAGAAAATGTGTTGACTTGGTAAGACGATCAACAATGACCCATATTGCATCATTCCTTCTAGGAGTCTTTGGTAGCCCCATGAAAAAGTCCATCGTAATATCATCCCATTACCACTTAGGTATGGGAAGAGGTTGTATGACTCCTCTAGGATGTTGTCTTCCAACTTTCACTTATTAAAAAACCATAAATCTTGACACATAATCAGCAATCTCTCTCTTCATATTGTCCCACCAAAAATTTTCCTTCAAATCTCTGTACATCTTAGTGCTACTAGGGTGTATATAGATATTTGAGCTATGATCATCATCCAATAATTACATTTTTAGATCAAGTATATAGGTAACACAAATTCTCTTCCCAAATTTCAAATTTCCATCTTTATATATGAAGTCAATCAGTCTCCCATCATTCACAGCTTTAATTTTCTTTTGAAACACCTAATCATCAATTTGAGAACTTTTTATCCTTTCTAGTAAAGATAGTTCAGAAACCATTTGAAAAAGTATTGATGTTTCACCTTCCATGATTATTCCCATATCCATATTTACTAGATCCATAATCATAGGATCCCTTTCAACTCTCATCTTGTTCAAAACTCAATGATCCTTTCTGCTCAAAGCATCTGCCACCTTATTTGCATTCCCTGAGTGGTAGTGTATAGTGCAATCATAATCCTTGAGTAGTTTAAGCCATATTCTTTGACTCATGTTGAGTTCTTTCTATGAGAAAATATACTTCAAACTATTTTGATCGGTATATATCTCACATTTTTCACCATAGAGATTGTGTCTCCATATATTCAAAGTAAAGATTACAGCTGCTAACTCAAGATCATGAGTGGGATAGTTTTGTTCATGAATTTTTACCTGTTGTGATGCATAGGTAATAACTCTATAATCCTGCATAAGTACATAACCAAGTCCTTTCTTTGAAGCATCACTATAAATAACAAACCCATCATTCCCCAATGGTAGAGTCAATATAGGAGTATTGACTAATATTCTCTTCAATTCTTCAAAACATTCGTCACACTCTTTTGTCCAAACAAATTTAACCCCTTTATGTGTAATCTTGGTTAATGGTTTATCCAATCAGGAAAAATTATGGACGAAACGCCAATAATAACCTACTAAACCAATAAAACCGCATAGCTTAGTTATACTGGTTGGTGCCAGCCATTCTTGTATTACTCTTGTCGTAGAAGGATCAATAGAGATTCTATTCTTAGAGATAATATGTCCAAGAAAATAAATCTCATGATTCCAGAATTCACACTTGTTAAACTTCCCATATAATTCATTTCTTCTAAGAGTCTTTAGAATAGTTCACAAGTGATTATCATGATCTTCATAGATTTTTGAGTATACCAGGATATCATCAATAAATACCACTACAAATTCATCAAGATATTCCTTGAAAACTATATTCATTAGATCCATGAAGACAGAGGGTGCATTAGTCAATCCAAAAGGCATTACTGTAAACTTGTAATGCACATACCTTGTACAAAATGTTGTGTTAGGAATTTCTTCCTTCTTCACACACAACTAATCATATCCAGATCGAAGGTCAATTTTTGAAAAATATTGAGCTCTATGAAGTTGGTCGAATAAATCATCAATGCGAGGTATGGGATACTTGTTCTTTATTATTATAGCATTGATCTCCATGTAGTCAATGCATAACCTCATTGATCTATGTTTCTTCTTCGCAAAAAGAATAGGGGATCCCCATGGAGAAACACTAGGGTGAATAAATACTTTATTATTCAATTCCTATAGTTTTTTATTTACTTCCACTAATTCCACAATGGCCATTCTATAAGGGGATTTTGATATGAGCCTTGAACTATGAATTAAATCAATGGAAAACTCAATTTCTTATTCTAGAGGATGTCTAGGTAAATCCTCTAGAAACACATCTACATATTCGTGTATAATAGGTACATCCTCTATTCAAACATTATTTTCCTCACCCGTAGTTATTTCATTCTCTTCCTCCCCAATAATTGAATTTAGTAGAGCTACTAGGGGTGGATCTAGATAAGAATTAGGTGGTTATGTTTCTGCTCTAAAGATAAGGTGCTCATTATCATCATCGAAAATTGTAACCTCCTCCTTCTTAAAATAAATTTTCACATCATGGTCCAAAATCCAATCTATACCGAGGATTATATCAAATTAAATCACAGGTATGATGATGAGATCAGTAGATAAAGAACATTTATATTCCCTAATGAAAAATGATTCACAAAAATTTGTTACAATGATACTTACCTTAAAAGTTTTGACTGAAAACTCCCTTGTTAAATCAAATTTGAAATATCTAATTTTCTTAGCAAACTGGAAAGATGTGAAATAATGTGATGATCCAGAATCAAATAAAGCATTGTCTAAACTTGAGGAAACCATTAAATTACCTACCACCACATATTTCATAGATTTAACCTTAGCAGTAGTGATATCATAAGCTTGGCCTTTCTCCCTTGTCCTTTTCTAAGGTAATTCTACTTGGCACTTAGGACATTTATTTTCATAATGCCCCATTTCTCTACAATTGTAGAATCCATCATTGACATCCTCTTTCTTTCCCTTACAACCGCAAGATTGGTGGCCTTTTTTCACCACACTTGTAACAGACTCTCATTCCATTTAATAAAGTACCAGGTTATTTTTTACCCTATTTATTGTAGGATGGAAATTTAAATTTTACCTTCTTCCCCTTATTTTTATTTCAAGAGTGTTCAGAATATATCCTCCTACTTTGCTTTAAAGTCATAAGACTTAGAGAATTCATTTTGTGTGTTAATAGCACACGAGACAATATCTTCATACGATGAGAAAGATTATGAGACTAATGCTCGATAGAGAAATGGTTTTAACCCATAAAATAATCAATCAATATTACTCCTTGGGTTACATATAAAATCTGTTTCATGCCTTGCTAACCTTGTAAAGTTAGACTCATACTTTGTGACATTCTCATCCTATTTTTTGCCTCAGACTCAAAAATTGTCTTTCCATATCCACTCGATGGTCACAAAGAAAGTATTATTCTAAGAAAAGATATTTAAACTCCCTCTATTCTATATTTTATACTACTTCATCCTTCTTTGTGTTTTGAATTAATGACCACCATTGATATGCATCTCTCGTGAGGCGATAAACTGCCATAGAAACTTTTTCCCTTTTGCAACTCCCCAAAGCTTGAAATATTTTCTCTAAGGAACTTATCCATTACTCATATACAAATGGATTTTTAGTCCCATTTAATATTGTTGGTGGTTTCCTCATGAAGTGGTCTAACATTGATCCTCCGTGTTGTAGATCAGGGTGCTCCATACGGGTAAGGTTATTATTCATAACCTGAGTGAGTTGCCCCAGTATTGTGATAACCTATTCAGCACCAGTTGCTTCACCAGCTCCACTATAATTATCTTGAGTAGGAGGGAAATCCCTACCTGGGTTACATGCATTAATATGGTTTCCATTCCTTCCACTAGGAACCATTTCTAAACAATGTCATACAATAGATTAGTTTATGAATCACAATACATAATTCTAACCTTGTAAAACACTTAACATAAATTGAACAGTTTATGGATATAATCCATAGCCATAAAAATGTTTTCTTTGATTAGGTATATACTCATAAATCCTTCGTAATAGTTTGTAAAGAAAATGTGAATTATCCTAAGCATATCCCTCAGGAGTGTCGTAACCAAGAGTGAAATAAGGCCCATTGTCGTGTATCAGGATACCCTAGGTCAAGCCCGAAACTCCTTTTCAGAGTTTTCACTCCTAGGTACATCTATTCTAGAGCCAACTCTAGCTGCTCGTATCTAGATAGGGATGTATTTCTTTTAGAACTCACAAAATCTCTACATTACCAAAATTCTATGAAGTTATTCTATTCTAATTCTCAAAGTCTATCTTAGGGTAATGTTCTCTAATCAGAGTTTTTTTAAATCTAGTTTCTAAGGTTTGTACTAAACTTCCTCTAATACCAACTATAACACCATGACCCCAGTTACCCATAGTTGGTACATTATTACATAACATTGGCATCATACTAGGAATCATGTCCTGAAAGACCGATCAGTTTAGTATCCTTGGAAGTACTAGATACAAACATAAGTTTTACATTACATTATGAAATGAAAAACAACAACATTGTGTCTCCTTTTAACAAATTAATTTCCCTTATACTATCCCTGCAGTTCAGTCATAATATAATTCTTCGCATCCTGGGAAAAATAAAACATAGAAAGGGGTGAGCTCAGGTGCTCAGTAAGGATAACAATATAGTAGAAACTTTCATAAATAAGCATAAAAATTTAAGGTAACGCATAAGACTAAAACACAAGCCTTTAAAACATAAAAATATGCATAATATGGAAAAGATAAATCAAATAATGCCATTTATATATTCACATGGATATTCTACTATCAAAATAATCAAATGTAATATCAATAGCCAAATTCATAATGATGGAATGCATAATGTCGGACATCATAATCACATAGTCAAGGACTAGTTCCAAGACTAAAAATAAGATCTTGTCAAGGCCTTGTGCCAAGACACTAGTTTGTCTCATGAGACCTACTGATGCATCGAGGAGCTATAGTGGGCTCCACCCATCACTTACAAATTCCAATGAATTCCTTGTATGAAAAAGTTGAAACATAACGTAAAAATTCGTATTAAAACAAGCATACAAAATGTTAATAATTTAACCATAAACCATGAATGGTATAAAAATAATACATCCACATTCAAACAATCACAAAGCCTTCAATACAATATAGAATGTGGTATCATAATGAATCAACTTCAGACAAGTGTAAAATCTATCAAAGGATGTTGACATAGATGAAATCAAAACTATTTGGGAGAAATATCTTTTCCTATTTTGAAATCATTTAAAAGTCATATAACTATAAAAGAAAAAATTTATTTTGAAAATATTCTTATAATATTTTAAGTTAAGATTTTAATATGTTGTAATGATAGAAAATAGCCACACTCACCATATATGTTAAAAAACATTATTTTATTAATTTTGTCGAAAAGGTCGTAAAGGACCTTGTTTTTGAAAATGACAGAAAGATTCCTTTATAAAAATTATATAAAAAGTAATGAAAGGGTATAAATGACTTTAACCCATATTATAAGAAATAGTAATAATATTTTGAAATACATTTTTAAGAAACACAGATGTGGATGATAAAGAGGTCCTAGTAGATACTCATGTATAAACAACCTCAGATAATGAAGAGATTGCTGAATTAACCCTTACCGTGTAATTTTCCTTGATTGAGGGTACATTAATCTTATATATAATAGTTAAATCATTTTTATTAAATTATACAAGAACCACATACATAAATATGATATCATATATGATCTTATAATATTTCTTTGTTAATAATATTTCAGTAGTATCATTGTTTCAGGTGTTAAATAATTCATTTTACTTTATATTATTTGTTATGTAATCCATGTTTGTTATGGATAGGATGTATTTGATTCATATACATAATTATTTTAAGTTCTTAAACATTATTTTTTAATCATAAAATTAAATTTATTCTTGAATTGTTATGATTGGGAATGAATCTCATTGCGTTCGTGGAGACGATTATTCGTAGATACGCACGAGCGACAATATCATTATATTGATGGTGAAATACTATATAATAGGATGGTATATAATATATACAGAATCATTAACGTTTTATATTTATTATTTAAATCATTTATACTCATTATTATACCCATCCAAATAATGGAGTGTTGAATAACAAACAACACCATGACATAGAGACGGTAAGTCGTACGTACGCACGTATGGTGAATTGTCATTCATAGGATGGATAGAATAATAAATATTGTTGAACCATATTTATAATAACATAAAAGTAGTTATAAGTTACTAGAGTTATTATTTTGGTATGGAAACAACATAGAAAATAATTTTGAAAGAGGTGGTGAAATTATTACCTCTTCTTCGGGTGCTTCCTTTTGATTTGATCAAAAGGGATACTTAGGTTGAATTATGATCAAATTAAGGCATATAGGTTGAAGTGAGGGTATTAGGGAGGATATTTGAGAAGGGTTTGTCCAGGAAAAATGGCTTTGGAGGTGTGATTTTGAGAGAAGGGGAAGTACCCTTTTATAAGAGAGGTGAGGGTCACTTTAGGAAATGTTTGAAATATTATTTTATTATACAATCATATTCACTTTATAATGGATCCAAAAGGATTTATTTTGAGACTAAGGTGGTTATAGGCCAAAAAAATCTCAACCAATATATTTTAGAAAGGTTTAGGGAACCTTATTATCCTTATCTTCTAGATTTAACTCTTAGTTAAATAGTTTAACTTTTACCATATATTCGTGTATTATTATAATAAATGGTTAATAAGCTTACTATAAAAATCAAAACAAACCCCAAGTGGTTCATTATTTATATATATAACCTTATATAAGTCCTTTGGTAGAAGCTTATATTTTTAGTAATATTATATAAATTAATAATATAGTATTTTTTTTAAAAATCATTTATGTCAATTTTGACACTATTTTGTATTTTGTTTTTGTGAATGTCATAACAACTTTATCAGTACAAAAAAATTATTTAATAAACCCTAAAAAGTCATATTAAACTATAAAATTAATTAAATTCATCATAAGTCTCAATTTACATTTATTTGTATTTTTATAATATTAATTATTTCAATATTTCATTTATAAGGTAATTACTGCATCATCATTGTGTCAAAAATAAATTTACTTATTTAATGTCTAAAATTTATAAATAAAATACCATTATGTATAAAATAATTTTACCTTTCTAATTAATATTTATATTCTATTTTATATTATGTATAACTCTATATTAAAAATGGTTTAGTTATTAAACATTGAATTTAAAACTTTTAACTCTTCTTTAAATAAAATAATAATAAATGTCCTATTCTAATCCAAGTGTACCAAAAGGATCATATTTTATTCCTAAGGTTGATTTTGGTCAATATACACTTATCTAATAGAATTATAACATGTTTTAGGGTAATTATAATATCATTTTTTACCTTTAATTACACTATTTATGTTTAACGGTGGTGAATAAAAGTCAAAATTTACTATTCAAAAAAAATTATTTTCATCTTATTGAACCAAATTTTACTTACTGATGTCAACTGTGTCTCTCGTATTTTTAAAATTCAATTCATAGAAGTGGTAAAATTACGTTTTATGCAAATTTTCAAATGCTCCTAGAATGTGGGTAAAAGGCGGTAAAAAGTTCAATAAAATTTTATATATCTAATTTTATTATAAATTTACTCTAATGAATTACATTGAACTAATATAGGTATTATGTATCTATTTTAACTTAAAATAAATTTAAATAAAAAAATAATTATTTAAATAAAAAGTCAGTTTTAAACAATAATGCAGTGTTTTTCACTATTCATCTAAAATTGAATGTTTTCAGAAAAATACCAAAAATTCACCCCAAACTAATTTTGATATTCCTAATCCAAAAATGAAGTCCATTTTAAAAAATAAAATTTAAAAAATTTAAAAAATTGGGTATTAATATTCATAACGGCTAGTTTGATTGGTCATAGTGTGTTAGAACCCAATGTTGCGTATAACGCAAGATATTGTATTATTAAAAGAGAAGCATACCATGGAAGCTTGGGGTGTTACATAGAAAATATTCTTAAGTAATAAATTCAGATACATATTCTTGAGTTATTTCCTTAATAGAATAACATTCTAATGAAGGTTGAAAATCAATTTTAGAAATAATATCTAAGGATGGAGGTTGAGGTTGTTTGAAAACAAAGGGATCGGTTTCATCAAAATTAATATGCATTGTTTCCCCAATAGTACATGAATTTTTATTAAAAACTCTATGATCCTTAGATGTAGTAGAATAATATATAAATATTACTTAATTTTATTTGAGTGAAAACTTATGTAAATTATATTTTTCATTCATGATGAATACTTTGAAACCAAATACTTTGAAGTAAGAAAATTTTGGTTTTATTTCTTTCCACAACTTATAAAGATTATTATTAAGAAAAGTACTAATTGAAACTTGATTTATAGTATAGTAAGTAGTACAAACCACTTCATCCCAAAAAAATAGCAATTGAGTATTCAATCATAATTGTTCTAGTTATTTCTTGATTAATTCTATTTATTATTACAACTACACCATTTTGATGGAGAGTTCTAGGTGCTGAAAAGTTATGTTCAATAACTTTCTTATTATAAAAAGTTTCAAAGTAAAAATTTTCAAATTCTCCGCCATGATCACTATAAATATTTATCAAGGAGAGGTTTTACTCATTTTTAAATCTATCTATAAAATTTTTAAAATAAAAAAAGGCTTCAGATTTATTTTTAAGAACATAAATCCATGTGTATCTAGTGTAATCATAAACTAAGACATATACATTTTATTTTACACAAATACTTCCAGTTTTTATAGGAATAAATAAGTCTATTTGAACTAACTATAAATCATCAGAAGTTGAGACTTCATTAATATATTTAAAACTTGAGTTATGTTTCTTACCGTATTGATAAGGATCGTATACTTTTGAAGTATCAAAATTAAGTTCTATTAAATCCTTCACAAGTCCTTTATTAGTTGATTTAGATAGGTTTATAAGGTTATAGTGTCCTAACCCTCTATTCCATAATCAATATTGATCTTCCATTTCACTAAGTAATGGTAAGTCTTGTCTCCTAAGGTCTTTTAAGTTTAGTGTGTAAACATTCTAATACTGATTGGAAAAAAGAATAAATTCATCCTTGGAACTATGTACTATACAGTTCTCATTCCTAAAGTTTATAAGGTAACCTCAATAACATAATTGACATATACTTATAAGATTTTTCTTAATCCATACAATAAATAAAACATTATAAATAAGAACTTTTCCAAAAAGAACAATGTTACCTATTCTAATAATCTATCCTTGAGCATTATCTCCAAATGTTACTTTGACACCTTTCATATTGATTATATTCATGAAGAAATATTTTTTTCCAATCATATTCCTAGAACACCCACTATCTATGTGCAATTTGTTTCCATTGGTACCTTCTTTATTTTCTTTAAAACAAAAATATTATATTTTTGGAACCCAAACCTTCTTGTGTCTGGTATTTTTAGAAAAAAAATTAGGTAACCACATTTGTATGATTTTGTTTTGTGAAATATAATTTCCTTGGAAAAATAATCCTCATTAAATCCTAAGGATTGTACTCTATTTAAGGAAAAATTCTTCCTCCAATTCCTGCTACTTTATCACTTAGTGAAAAAAGGTGTACTTTTAGAAACAAAATAATTGTTACTAAAAATGTGTTTTTTATTTGTAAAACCTATTCCAGAACTATTACCACGAGGTCTAGTTGGTTTATACATTTTTTAAAAGTTATCCTTACTAGTGGTAAGCTTTGATTAAATTTTATTAAAACTTTAAATATCATATTTTAGTTTGATAACTAAATTTTTATCCTTATTAGTATTAGTTTTAGAATCAAGTTTTCCTTAGAAAACATTTTTCTCAGAAATAATGTTTTAAAAATATTTTTAAATAGTATATTTATCAAGATTAGTTTTATCAATATATTTAGAAAGATATAATATTTAATTAGTTAAAATACTTATTATTGAATCTTCTTTAGAAAGTTTGTCTTTAGAATTATCAAGTTTTTTATAAATATTATAATTTTAATTTTCTAATAGTTTTTCAAATAATGAAACTTAATCATAATAGATAAAGTATTTTATTCACTAGATAAGTAATATTATCAATTAGAAGATGTAAAAGTTTTCTAATGATTAGTTTTAAGGTATTTGTAATTTAAAGATAAATTTATAAGGAATTATTTTATTCATACCTTATCCATTAAACATTGATTTACCATGGGTACTTTATCTAAAATACCAATGTTCCTCTATATTAAAATTTAATTATTAGAAGAATTATCTAAAGAATATCCACCACTAGCACTCCATGTGTCAAAATATTTCAAAACATTCTTACCTTTATGATTGTAATACTTCTTGGAATTTATATCTAAATTTTTTTCCTTTATGTATTTTCTTTTCAACTTTGTAAAATCAGGTCAGATATGTCCAGCTTTCTTACATTCATAGAAAGTGACCTCAAAATATTTATTTTCACCTTTATCCTTATGACCATTCTTATATCAGTATTGAAAATATTTCTTCCCAACTATTTTGTTCATCCTTTTGGAAGGATTATCCAACTAATTCTATAAATGTTCTAATGAGATTGAATTTGACTGAAAAAAAACTTTCTTATTACTTAAATATTTTACAACTTTCACAGGTTACTGAAATTTAAATGTCATAGTAGATGTTATAGAAAAAGAAAAACCTCCATTTTTATTTTTATCATTATTAATATCTCTTTTAATTGTGACCTCATACTGCATGAGAGTACCAATCAAATCATCAAGAGTAAGATTTGTAAGCTTCCTTATATCATCCACGACTATTCTTTTTTATTCCCACTCATTTGGTATTATATCAATAATCTTTTCATCTAAAATCTCATCATCAAGAACTTTTTCTCTAAGAGATTGTAAACTACTTATAATATTCATGAATCATTGATAAATCTTGGAAACTAACTCTCCAGGTATAAAATCAAAATCTTGTTTATCATCTCTATGCATAGATCTTCTTGTTTCCATAAATTTGGATGTACCAAAATGTGTAACTTCCAATTTAATCTAAATACTATTTTTATCTTCCCAAGATAATATCTAACTATAGATATTATTTATCATAGAACATAATAATGTATTTCTTAATTTTTTACTTCAATTTATATTCTTTTTTCTCAGCATTTGTAAAAGCATAAACTTCCATATCAGGAATATTTTATTTTCCAACAAGCATTAAAAAGTAATCAACCCTAGTCTTGATCACAAAAATTTGTATTCTCTCTCTCCAATATTCATATTCATTCCCATAAAAGTAAGGTGGTAAGATAGGATTTTGATTATCAATAGATCCAACATTCATACTTTCTATCTTAAAATAATAAAAAATATTTTATACAAACGCACATTAGTGCAACAATGTTTACAAATAGAATGTTTATCAAAATCTGAACAACTTTTAATAAATAAATAAAGTAAAAAACTCAGAAAGTATATAAATTGTATAAAAATACTCTGATACCAATTGTAGGATCGTAATAGTATCTTATATGGATATACTTACAATAGGGGGTGAATTGTAGTTTACAAAAATATTTAAAAAAGAAAAAACACAAAACCTCTTAAATTTAATTTATCAAACTCAAACTTAGTCTAATTTTCAGAATGAATATCATAATCAAAATGGATCTGATTAATAACAAAGTATTTTTTTATCGTATTAACAATTTCACTAGAAAAAAATAATAGAAAGATGAGTATGATGACGAAATTTCTATTAAAAGAACAACAGAATAGAAACTTGTAAAAACAAGTAAAATAATAGATAGTGATATTAAGAATGACTTATAATCTATATTAAAAATATTTAACTCATTCAATATTAAGATTAATGTATTAAATAACCTTGAATAAAGGTATTAAATATTTTATACTAACTATAAAGTCTATATTTCCTTACCATCAAATCCATCAATATGACGATTAGAATAAGCTCTGTCTTCCTATCCCTAGAATCACTCGATACAATGATCAGTGTCTGTCTTCTTAGACCTAGAAACCCTCAATCTGGTGGATCAGATTCACTATCTTCCTATTCTATAAATCCATTGATCATAAAGATGATTAAAAAAAAATAAAAATTCAAAATTTCTAAATGAAACAACCTGATAAGGATTCCATAGAATAAAAAATCTCTAAAGAATTACAAAGATAAAGAATAAAAATTTCATGATAAGTAATATCTAGAAGTCTTTAGTTTTGAAATGTATCAGCTCCAAACTATTCTAATAACTAGCTATTTATAGGTAAATCTTCAATGGTCATATTTCTGATTTTGTTACAACAGCCTCGGATAGATGGTGTTTGACCTCTCATAATGTTCTTGCATAATAGAATGTCCAGAATCATTTTTTATTAACACCATTAGAGTGTTATATAGTAGTCCCTATGACAGAAACAATTCTTATGTGATTCTGATTATAAACTTCAGTCACTCTAATGGA
This sequence comes from Viscum album, assembly GCA_963277665.1. Taxonomy (NCBI): domain Eukaryota; kingdom Viridiplantae; phylum Streptophyta; class Magnoliopsida; order Santalales; family Viscaceae; genus Viscum; species Viscum album. The sequence goes on along the minus strand of OY728150.1, from coordinate 1,102,862,634 downwards.
ATTTCTTATTGGTTATCAATATGATGGACTGATTGAGAATCAGTCTGATTTATTGATGTCAAGGTCAGTCTGATGGTTGTTACTTTTTTCAGTCAGGTAGATAATGAAAAATTATAACCAATGGTCTAAAAAATCATTATGATAATTGGAAACACCTCCAGTTATATGTATTGTATTGACTAATATAATTTTTACAATCGTAATACATTAGAACATTTCTATGTATGGTAGAAAGTAATGTTTTCAACAAAAATATAATAAAATGCATGGTATATAAAAAGTTAGTAAACTTGTTTTAAGAAAGTGTTTGTGAATTCCAAAACTAATGGAATGGAAAAGTAAGAATTAAAACTTCAAACTCAAAATTTTCATGATCATATTAATTGATGAATTAATAAGAATAAAATATGAAATTAAAATAAATTGCATTATGTGTAATTTCATCAAGACATCTTCAATTACTCAATTAAAATCCATTTAATATTAACATGCATGTAATAAGATAAAATGGAAAATTTAGGCATAAAATTTAAAATTCCTAAAATCGATATATTAATTTGATATTTTCATCCACTAATTAGGTTGAAATCAAACCATAGCTCAACATTCTTGAAAAATATATATTGGGATTCTTTAAACCATCTAGAAATTTTTAACTTGGTTTTTAGGAAAACTCAGCCTGGTTCTCATTAAGGGTTAATTGCTTATACAATACTTGGTGCATCTTTTAGTCAAGTGTTGAGGAAATCTAAATCTAGGATTTCTGGAGTGGGGATTCCACTCAATAGATTAAGAAGTTATTAGTTAATGTATTGGTCATGTTATGGCTACCTAAATACCTTAAAATATCTTTTCAAGCCTCTATATGGATTGTGATAAGGGGTATATAGATATTTTTCACTAGAATATCCATACAATAGTATATTATGAAACCAATGGTGAGGGATATTGTGTTTTGATAAAATAGTGAGAGAGTAATAAATAAAACTTATTATGTTACATATTTGGTAATCAATATAAGACATAAATATGTTTTTAATTCATATAGAGTATGGAAAATGAAATCATCATAACAACGATACAAATTTATAATGGTGGTACAGTTTTTTTATGCACTAAACCAATACAAGAAAATTTCTACTATGTGCTGGAATTCCTTACACTTGTTCATCCACCTCATTGGGAAAATAAAGTATATAAGGATGTCTAAAAGAGGTATATGGGGATTTTTTAATTTTTTTGCATCAAAATATCAGTTACGTTTGGAGAACTAATAATGAAATAAAAGGACATGAATTACTACACCATGATATCTCATCTCTATTCTCTTTAGAATGACAGATAAAGCTTTAGATAAATGATATTTTCACTAGACTATATTAGTATAAAATGGATAAGGGTGATCGTCTATTGATATTTTCTTTAATATATAAAAGTAAATTAATTAATTAGTGAACTTTATGCTTCCATATGTATAATAAATTACCCATTAATCTCGTATTATCATCTTTATATTATAGGTTCTCCTTATTCATATAGTATTATGAGATGAAAAATATATATTAGCATCTCATGAATCTTTTAACTAAAATATAAAATATTAATAATATTTATGGGAAAATCAGTTCTATATCCCTTATGGTAAACTAGATGAAAAGGAAAGGTTGAAAATACCATGACCAACATTGGTTTAATGGTGTATTTACAACATCTTTTCAAGATACAGAAGATTCAAAGTCAGTACGGTGAACTAGGGTTTATTTTCTTCCATGTGGGAAGTAAGGTAATTTGAAAGAAAACTTAAATAAGTTGAATAAGAAGAAAACCATTGATTCTACTTTAAGAATATATATTCATCATAATATATAATTTTTTTATCTTATATATTATTTTCTAACACATTTTTATTTCAAAACAATAAAAAAATAAGTAAGGTGTGTTCTCCCAATGTCTGAGAAAGGGTAATATTTATTTAATCAATGAGAAGCACATAAAAGGGTTACTAGAAGTAACGAGAGTTCTCATGGTGGCTAGGAAAGTTTGGTTCCTATGTTATTAATTAGAAACACATGACTTCATAATTAATATGGTTTAATACAATGATTGAGAAAGAGTGATTTCTATGTCAATAGTGAGAAATATATGAATTCTGATTACCTAGTGAATATATTCTACCTAAACTATTGTTTTTATTAAGTGATACCTATATATTTATCTTAGTGTTGTATTGCACACAATGAAACATTATTTCTTTTTAAATTAATGATTTTATGGTACACTACATTTAAATAGTTCAATAAAATGAGAATCATAAATATGATTTACTGATAATAAATTATGAATATAATTATAAGACTCATACCAAGTTGTAGCAAGATAATTCTTAGTCAAGTAAAACTCTATGTTCTTGTTTATATACTCAGTATGATATTTATACTATTTAGAGCTAAAAAATCATTTATATGAAATAATTATGTTTTAGAAACCTTTAAATATAAATATTATCCACAAATTTTTTGGAGTTAGTTCATTTATATAGTGTGAACTATTTCAAGTAGAAGTTAAAGGTAAATTCATATTCATTAAATTACTTTAAGAAATTTTAGGAATTATAGATGAAAGTAATGAATGTACTTGGTAAAAGATATAGAATCCTTTGAGATGTTATGTTGCAGTGCATCTTAACTAAGTATTCATCGATCACTGTAATGCAGATAGAGGGTCTTCTTAAACTCACATAGCCTAATTAACATCTTAGGTATAAGGTAGTATTGATGAAGTGTCTTATATACATATTAAAGTATTTCGTGATATATTTTCAAATAGTAGAATAACAACCAACCATATTCCAACTAAAATGAATAATGGATATCATATATGTTATGATATGAAGAAATTCCATTATTCTACAACCTCATGTATTTTTATGTGATCCATTAATAAATCAAGTGAAAGCTTTAAATATACATCATGTAAAATAAAAAATTGAACCTTGGTTAATTATCCTATAGATAATATGGATATTAACAAATCTAAGATCATAAAGGGAATTAAATCATACTAACTATATTTGTATGAGGGAAGAACATCTCTTTTGAGATGGTAGTGTAAAGTAAGAATTTAGTTGAATCTTGGCTCCAAACACAGAGGTTGTAATAAGAACAATTAAACACCATAATTGGTAGTGGATGGAATTATTTCAAAGAAACATATTATTAGTGTGATTAAAATAACAGTGGTGGTTTTAGATTCACCATAGTGATTGATATATTATTTGATAAGAATAATAAATCCTATAGAGAGTATTAAGTTGCAACCATCTATGATTGATAAGTTCTTATTAATTACAAGATAGGTTCTATACACCAAAAATCATTTTTTATTTTGGTATCTAGTGTAAATATGTTAGTGAGTATTCAACAGAAACAATACATGGATGGTATAGAGAGATACCAATAAGAATTGACTAGTCATTCTAAACCATGATTCTTAAATCCATTTGAATTTTACTTTTCATGGATACAATGATCATTGTATTAGGAATCATATATTAATAAAATATCTCTAGGAGGTGACTTTATGGAATATATCTATATAATATGACTTGAAATGTTGGGGCCATTAAAGAAATATAATATTGAATGAAAGTTTCAAAGATTCCTTTATCAGTCAAAATATGTATAATGATCATAGTATGTTCATTTTAAATTAAATATTCCCAGGTGTCTACAAGAGGTTTGTGGGAGTTCTATAATTTTCCAAGATAGATATGTTTGGAAACATATAGAAAATATGTTATTATTCTTATGGTTATATAAGAATAAATAATTTCACCAAATATGACCTAAGTAATAGCCTAAGTTCTAGGAAACTAGATCAACTAGTATAGATCAAGGGGTTGCTTAATCCATGTCATCATCCATAGCTAACATCATACTGAAAAATAAAATATGAAACAATACTCTTAAATTGTTCCTATTTTTACATGTAATTCTTGTGATTAATAAAATATATATTCTTAAGAGTACTTTTTAAATATATATTACATTCCATGATGTGTAAAAAAAATTCACCTTGATTATTTATAAATCATAGAAAGTAAATATCAAACAAGACTAGGAGAATTACATAGGCTGGTAGTCACAAATATCTGATAGTACTAGGGAAAGAAAAATTGGATGATTTCTTGGTAATTTGAGAAATGGTAATACTTTTTTAGGGGATATAAAACTAGTATTCTTCAGATAAGTTTAATCTAGAATCGTAGTAAGTCTAAAATAATATGCAATGGTAAAGTGTATTACAACTAGTAGTTTCCATATCTATATTTGATCAAGTTCATTGAAAATTATAATAAATATTAAGAAGTATTTGTTCCAAATTTTTGAATTGTACACAGATAGAAAAAAAATTCATTCATTTTATAATGAATTTTAACTACAGTATTATCCAAAATATTAGTGGTGATAGAGTAAAAAAGGTATATACTTAGTGATATTTTCTTGCGAAGGATTTTTATAAGTGATATGAAGTCATAGTAATAAAATTAATCACAAATAGAATTGTGGGATCAAAACTATAGCCACACCTCAACATAATAATGTTTAATATGTGATATTAACCAATAAGTGTAAGCAGTTGGATCTATTGTAATTCAGAGTCTGTTGGAGTAGGTTACCTAGAACCAAATGCTTTAAACATTATATTACTATAATATTCATAGTCTTGAATATTAATTAATTACTTATCACATGATGATTTTTCTTTTGTATAACATCAATGTGATAATATCCATGGGGTACTTATCACGTTAAAAGTTCATGGAAGTTCCTCTCTATGATGAGAACTTAGAAGTTCCATGAAATTATTCTTAAATATATGATCTATAGTTAGATGTTATAATTTTATGGGACATGAATAATATAGTATATCATGGGTGGAGACTCATAGTAATTTGAGACACTTTATTATGGTTTACACCCTTGATAATATTCAAAGTGGGAGATTATAAGAATATGACCCGCCCATAGGAAATCCACATGTATATGTGTCATCAGATGATCCTATTTTTGGAAGTGTGTAATGGTCCTTATACTTTAATATTATTATCAATGATTATCACGAGTCTTGTACATTTATGTATTGGTGAAAATTGTGATGAAATATGGTCTTGGTTATGTAGGATATGTTGGGCGCATCACAAGTGATATTACATTAATTAATAATGAGTGGAAGGACTTTTCTATTCTATTATTTTAACAAAATTTGATATCTTTAGTTGTTTGATGAGAATATAATTGCCTGATTAAGTCCATAGATATGATGTCCTATCAGGATGATCATTTTTTAAAATTCAAAGAAAGTTATATTTAGCATATAGGTGGATTTCACCACAATACAGCTTGCTTGATTAGAGGTATTATATTAAAATGATTATTTAACACTATGAGCATTCATGTGAGGTTTTATGTCATTGTGATATTAAATTATTTCTTTAGGGGTGTCATGTTGTGTTTCTAGATGTTAACCTTGGACTTTATCTAGTTCTTCTTAATGTCATTGAGAAAGATGCATAGAGGGTCACATGCTAAGTGTATCCCAAACCTCAGTTAAATTCTATATGAATTTAACATGTTGGAAAAATATTATTCACATATATGGTATAATAATTATTTATATTGGTTTGATCACATATATTTAGTCATTAGTTATTTGAGAGAATATTGATGAGTTGAATATATAAAAAATATTCATTTGATATTTTATTAAAGATAATATTTATTTATCTATTAGGGAATAATTCAATGATATTTATTTATTAAATAAATAGTCATTATTCAAGGCTTGATAAATAGAAAGGAGGATTGGAGGATTTAGTCTAATGGTCCCATGAGAAATTACATATTAAATATAATTTGAATAAATGTTAATTTTTTTACTCAAGGAGGTAATATTATTTATTCATGAGTTTAGAGTATTTCAAATAAATAATAATAATATTATTATTATTTATTCACGGGGTTCGTTGAGGATTAAGAAAATCATATAGGCATATGTGCAATTATTATTCTGTAATCATAGATTTATTTAAACATGGTTATAAAATTCTCTAATGTCACCCTAGACATTCTAAACATTATGCATAATGAGTTCTAGAGAATACACTCAAGTTCAAGAAATCTCCTCTCCAAGAAAACTCTTCGGAATAGAGAATGGTATTATTCTACTACCCTCTTGATTCTAAATAGAACAAGAATATTTTTTCACCCAAATCAATTCTTGTAGTGATCAAAGAAAAACGATAAAAGTGTTTAGATCATCTGTGCTAGAACACAATGATTTCTACAATGCAATTTAGATGTATTTGGTGCACATGTGGATTAATACAAGAGGGGATATACCATTAATTCTTAAATCAAAATGATGGAACAATGTGAATACATATTCAGACTCATCAATGAAGAAATAATTTCAATACAAGGTAATTCTTTATCCAAATAAATTAATAAAAAATTATATATGAAAATATCATCTCTTCTCAGTTATAATTTTTATGTTGATAAATCTTCAATTTAATTTTTTTTGTTCATAACATTCATCATCATGTACATCTTGAATTATTTATTTATTACAACAAAAGTATGAGTTGATATGTCCCATAAGGCATTTCCATTGATCCCAAAACCTATATATGTGTTCTTTAGTACTTAAACAATTTTGAGATAATAGACTTTGTATGATCCATTATATAGTTTGTTAGAGTAAAAGACATAGAAAAAAAATGAAACACTTTAAACATTATAAACTTTAATTTTATACATGGTGGAATCTGAAAACATTTTACTTCACTCATGTTATAGAGAATAAAATTATTATTTTGTAAATAAGTGAGTAATTTTAATATATAAAATAATTGGAAGGATCCACTCCAACATGTCCTTATTAAATTTATAGGGGTGTATTTTTTATTTAATTTTTGGAATTTAGTAATAGAAGTTAGAATTTCTTTAAATTTTATAAATTGGATAAATATAGTGATCATTTTTTATGTTTTTGGAAGTTGAAAGTAAGAATTTACAGATGTTTATATGAATATAGTAGAAAAAATAAATAAATTATTCATAATTTAAGAGAAATTTAATTTATAAGTTATAATAGAAGCCCACCAGAACCTAGTTGGAAGCCACCCGAGTTTCATTTTCCTTTCCAAAAGCTTTAGGACCCTCCACCCGGGGTTTTATTGAGGTAATTGGAAATTGATGTCCCAATAGATTCCTATTGAATCCTAGGATTACAATTTTTAAATAGTATTATATTGTTCATTTTTATTCATTTTAGTTTTCTTAAGGATGGTCGGATGAAGGGATATCTCACTCCCTTTTCTCTCATTCCCTCTCACTTTTCCTCCTTTCAATCAATATCATTTTGGGTGAAATTGACTTGAAAAATAAAGCTAAAACCTTTAAATTTCTTAATATTTATTATTCTTATTATCTATTATCTGATATTTCTTCATATGTTGGGTATTTTATCATAAGATTATAGCATATCATGGTATAATAAATTTTATTGAAAGTGATTTCTTGTGAAAGAGTTAAAAGTGGATTGGGAAGTTTGATTTCATGTTATTGATGGTCATTATGATAATTTTTATTTTCTTAGGGTATTTATTCAAGGATTTATTTAATTTTTTTATTAAATTAAGGACTACCGGGGTTAGGGAATTTGGGGATTTTATGGTTGAGATTTTTTAAAGTTCATTTGGAGTTTTCTGTGGATGTTTTTATTTAGTATTTTGGTTATCTATTTATGGAGTTTCATTATATAGGTTTAATTAGTTATAAAATTTAGTTTATTAATTATAGGGAGTTAATTAGTGATCACTGGAATTAGATAACCAAGCTTATCGATCGTAAAGGTATGTGTTCTCAACCCCACCCCCATCCACTACGTTTCATTGGGTGTTTCTTGTGATGTGTCTACTATTTAATTTCTAAACTTTTTAGTGAAAATGGTATTTTTTAAAATATAAATAGATGTTTTTGAAATATATTTCTATGATAAATTTTATTTTTATTATATTTAAATATCACCAAAGCATGGATAACTGATATATAATTTTTATTACCTTACATATTCTTGTAATATTTCCAAATGAATTGTTAATTCATTGAATATTATACTTTAATATCATGCATGTATAGATTTTAAAATGAAATGTTTACTTTATTCATTTTATTTCAAAGGGATAATAATTAATTGAGTCAGGTTTATGTTAAATTTTATATATCTAGTTACTTATAATATTCCTTGTACATTTTATCATTGATCCTTGAATTGAGGATTTTTGGAATGCATATGCCTATCGGTTATTCTTAAGAAACCTCTCATAAATTCTCTTCTATGATTTGAAAAGGGTGAATTATTCCTTCCCATTTATAACTTGTACGAATTAAAGGTCAATTAAAAATACTTAATTTTAGATGAAGATGTTTTATCTGTGATGTTGTAATGGCTAAGTTTGATGGATGGGATAGGGATAATTTAATATCTTGATAATAGAAGAAATTTTATTAGATAAACTATTTTTTAAGCTATGATTATCTGACATGTCAAACCTATTTCCTGTAGTTATGGATAATTAGGTGAATTGTGAAAGGGTGGTCTAAAGAGTTATCCTACTAGGTGACTTCGGATAACCAAATGAGAGAGTTTCCTTTATAAAGTAGAGTTTTCTATTTAAATTTATTTCATTACTATTATTTATTATCTTAAAAAATCACTTGGTTTTCTATCATGATTTGGGATTATAGCAGAAACAATTATCATTACTTTTGATTAGATGTTTGTGTCCCTTGGGAATGTTTTTCCTTGTTATTTCATTTAATTATTATTAGGGTTATTTTTCTACTAGGTTTATTCCCTATTAATCTTTAGATGTGATATATATTGATGAAATTTTATTATGGTTGAGTGATTTGGTTAGTGTATTTGGGGAATATACAGAGTTGTATATATATTAGGGTGGTATGAAAGAGGGCATAACTCTAGTGGCATGTATATTTTAGGGTATGCTAAGGTTTACATCATATGGAAGATATCCTTCAGTGTTAAATGGTTTTTGGGAGGATAAGAACTAATGGTATCTGATATTTTTTATTTGGGATATTGGGAATGATAATATATTTCCAATTATGGTTAGTGTAATGATCCTAGGAGATACATAGTTTATAATTTAATTAGTAAACACATGTGATATTGTTAAAGGATTTTATTTAAGGGTTTATCTTAAAATTGTTATGTGGGATTAATTATGTGGTGGGTTTCGATATGGGTTTTTTAAATATTAGTTATTTTGATGTGAATATTCAATTTTCTCATATGTATATCCTACAATTATTTTTTGAGTGATCTTGTTTAGTAATGTTGAATTTAGAGCAGTATGAGGATTTTCATAGGGTACGTCTATATTAGATTATGGTTATTATTATTTATGTTTTGATATACTATTTTTTTACTTTACTAATTTATATTGGTATTATTTTTTTTAAACTCAAGTCAAGAATGGTATCCCACTATGTGGTTTAATTATTTGTATTGGTATTGTGGACAATTTAGCATGTAGGTTTTATGATTCATATAAGAGGTTTAATATTGTGTGTGTGTTTGTGTGTAAATTTCAATAGAGGATTTTTATACTCATATATATACAATGGTAAATTAGATATTTTTTCTTCTGAGTTTATTTTAGGATATGTTTTTTTTTGATAATGTGTAAGGAATATTCAAAGAAGATTATTTAATTATCTGAATCTCATATCTTAAATCCTTTAAGATGATTAGACATCTTTTTAATGAATTTTTATAAAGTTTATTTTGAATAAAATTGTTATAATTAGACTATTTCCAAGATTGAAAAGGCATAGAAGAGATTTAGATTATAGAAAAAACATAGAGGAGTCACCCTATGATTTTAAGTTATAGTAAAATTATTCTTAATGTGATTCCTTAACTTTATAAAGTTAATGAATATCATTACAATGTGATGAACCAACATCATAAGGTGATTTTTTGGTTTTTAAGGTGTATAATTGACATTGTAAGGTAAAATAAGTGTTATGTAAAGTTGTTAATTATACTTCAAAAGAAGAAATATTAACTTAATAAGGTGAAGTCTTGAAATTTTAATGTGAATATTATCTTTTAAAGTTGAATTACTTACTTCATAAGGCAAGATAAGGTTTGGGTAAGGTGAGTTGTAGACTTTTTAAGGTGGGGATCTGACTTGAAAATAAGGAATTATAACTTCATAAGTTGTATTTTCATTAAAAAAAATTGTCAATGAGAATGTATTATAAAGGTAATATTCACAGGGTGTATTAATTTTTTCATTTCCATTGAAGATTTAGATAGTGTAATTAAAAAGTATTTTATTAGTCATTAAATATGATTAATGAATTTTCCAAACTTGCATAGAGAAGATCTAGCCATAAATTCAGTGATTAAAATTAAGTATATGAATTAGTTTTTTAGATCTAAATATCACACTATAAAAGAAAGGTCCATGTTGCAAACATCTTCATGCATGAGGATTATGAAGACAAACCACATGAATTATTTTTAATGTAATCCATTATGTTCTATGATCGATAATACATTAAAATTTAAATGAATATATATGTGGATTTTTTAGAAATAAATACTATAATATAATTTGTTTATTTAAATGTGATATACAATTATATTCATACAAGTGGGTACCGATTAAAAATTTTCAAGATACAAAAACCATGTTAATTATGTGATAAATATTTTAATTAAAAGAGACAAATTTACTCAATTTTTAAGAAGAGATACTTGTGATCTTTCTAGAGTTTCTATATTTTGAATATGGAAATATTTATCTTGAAAAAAATTGAAGAAAAATATTGAAAAAGAAATAATTGTGAAGAAGAAGTATAGGTTTAAGATAAGATCTCTAAACAGAAATACAAAGAATAAGAAGATTATTTATATTCTAAAGAAGGAAAATAAGATATGAGATATAGATTGGGTATTTAGTTTTCAATAAAAGATAATAATTCCAAACTCGCATTAGAAAGAAAAGGATGAAGAAGGTTTTATAGTAGACTTCTTGTTGGGAATTTTTATCAAGTTATTCAAACAGAAGAATATGGGGTATATTGATACACCACCACCAATGTAACATCATTCACTATTTATGTAGGTTTAAGATAGAAACACTTGAAGGATAATTGAATTCCCTAAGAATTATAAATAAATGATATTTATTTTCATTAAGTTTGTAAAACAAGAGGGTTAGGGAGACCACACCAAAATTGTAACCAAATTAGTGAACATTGTGTTTTGGGTGCATGGGCACATTTCCATGAATGCTCCTTGGATTATCCCTTTTGGGTGAAACAAGTAAAAAAATCTTATGTCATTATTTAATGATTTATTATTTTATATTGACCATGATGAATATAGAATATTACCTGATAAAATTAGGGAAAGATAGTCTTAAGAGAACAATTTAAAATTAACATACCTTGATCCCCAAAATGGGTATTAAAGTTATTTGGGACCAATAAGTAGTATTAATGATGAAGGTTCACTGTAAATTTGTTCACTCTCTGACCACATGGTGGAAGTTTTCATCCATAAATAAAATCAAGTTTTTTATGTAAATAATTTCTATTTATGAAGAATCAAATGAAACACTACTTTATATCATTGGGAATGGATGTTTTCATGGATTTAATGCATGATATCATGTCCAACATGGATAGTGGATCCCTATAAAATAGGAATCAAAAATATTTTGATATAAATTACAAGTAAATTAATGAATTATGTGGATATTTGTTAAACCCCATCCACATGAAGTATATTTATTTAAAAACTTCTCATTACATTGAAGAAAATATTCTTAGCATTTGTGAAGTTGATTCTAAGGGTTTAGAGGAAAAGTTATAGGTATTGTGGAACAATTATGGAGATTTTATGATGCTCCTAAATGAGATATTTGATGTGTTCTTTTATTAGAAAAAATTATTATGGAATATATACATAGACTTGAAGAGATCCTTAATGATATCAGAATTGTGAAAAGAATCACGAGAATACCACCACTATGTTTTAATATAAAATTATTAGTTCTTGAAGATAAATATACAATAAAGGTGAAAATGGATATCCCACTCAATACTCTCATTTAATATGAAATAAAAAAAATGATATTTAGTATTTTTCAATATAAAATTCTCTAAAGGTAACATTCAGTGATATGAATAAACTCTCACTAAGAGATAATCCCATGCATAAAAATTTTTATGAGGTTATTTTTTTTATTATAATTTTAAAATATTAAAATGGAAATTTAAATTCAGGATTCCACTTTCTTGATTTCATTTTGGGAATGTTGGAAATATCATGTAAATATTTCCAAAGAATTTTTAATATAATGATGAGGAAGAATAACCCATGAAGAATCCATATAAGGGTGAGAAGAGAAATAGAAAATAATAGTATAAATTATTCAATAATAAGAACTTATTTTATCATGAAGATGAGATCTAAAAGAGATGAAAGTGGAAGAGGTTGGGTACTATAGAGACCTCAATGAATAAGTCCTTATGTATATTTAAGATATATCATAAGTGGAGAATAATGATGATAAAGATATAGTAATAGAAGGAATATTTGAACTCATAGTTAAACTTGAGGAATCTAGTGAATAAATTTACATCTGGGGATCCAAAATAAAGAAAGATAGTGGATTAGTTTGTGATTCCAAGCTATACATGCAGTAGAAAGAAGAAGAAAATTCTGGGTTAAAATATATGATTTAAAAACTTAAATCTTAGAGTACTATAAGCTCAAATAAGGAAGTTGTTCTTAAGTTCAAAATTGAAGAACATGCCTATATTATTAATGGATTGAAAAATTTAGTGATGGATCATGTTAAAAGAATAAATCAAAAGTGGGATTCATGATGATAATTTATAAGTTTTGTGATCATAAAATACTTCTAACTACCGGTATGACATGAGGAAGTTCAAGTGAACCAAATACTAAGGAAGTTAAGGAAGTTCATTGGGAGACTACCAAAAAATTATCAATTTTCCAAAAGTGTATCAGTTCAAGTATAAAAGTAAAATTGGTTGAGTGATTGGGTCATGAATAAAATAAAGGGGTGGTTTTTTCTAAACAATAATCTCCCACTCCCCAGAAGAAGTTCATTTTTAGAAACTCGCATCACACATAAAAAAGCTATAATTATAGCATAAAAGGCACACAATATAACTCCATGTATCTAATTTAATTATTTTCGAAAGATGAGATACATATAATATATGTTTTTTATATAGAAAATAAATTTTAAAGATGAAGAGTAACAAAAATATATGAGAATAGTTTCTTATGCTCAATATGTTTTCAATTTCTATTGATTTTTTTGTAAAGGCTTTGGACAAAAATATTTGGATTTTTCATAAATAAAATAAAATTTTGTTCCAAATAAGACTAGTAGAAGAATATAAAGTAGTGATAATCTATATAAAGAGTTAAAAAAACAAAAAACATATATGAAACCTTGTAATATAAGGAAGAATATATGGATCTAGATGTTGAAAAATATAATATAATTTTAAAGGAAGTGAAATAGAAGATATAGATAAATAAAGGAAAATTTAATAATTATAATGTCAAAAAAAGTATTTGAAAGTAACTAATAGATCTAGAACATGGATTTTAGAAAGTAGGTGTACTTCCCATATGATGAAAAATACAATTTTTTAATGGGAATATGGTATAAAAGAGATGGTTTTGTTTAATTTATAAATGATGAGAGACTAAAAATCATTGGCTCTGTGAAGTTCAAGATAGGAGGTAGATACTTGAGGCATAGAAACATCTTGTTGGATGAAAGCCTTAGTCATAACTTACTAAGTGTAAGTAAGTTGTGTGGCTTGGGGAATGCAGTGAAGTTTAAAAATAGAACCTACATCATTATAGAAAAAGTTAACACTACCTTCTTGTAGGTAAGGTGTAGGAAAGTAAACCTCTATCTCAATAATGGAGAAGAAGATATATATATGTTTTAAAAGAAGCAATAAAATAGGTTATGTTATAAAATTTTTGTCCATTATTTCAAAAATCCTTGGAGTACTTGGTGAAAAGTGAAGGAGATTTGGAAATCTGTATACACTCACATGATCTCACTCATACATATAATACTTCTAAAAAGGGAAAAACTAATCAAAATATATCAATCCAAAGGATAATAAATCAATAAGGGTGCTTTATTTGGTTCTTGTAGATTTTGTCGGGCCAATGAAACCTAAATACACAGATAGTAAAAGGTATTAAGTCTTGTTTATAGATGATTATAGTAGGATGGAATGGATTATGGTCATTACCCACTAATACAAAGTGTTAAAATCTATTACTCCTTATCAAAGGTTAGTAGAGAAGTTTCTTGGACTAAAAATTCAGAAGTTATGGACCAAAAATTACTTTGAATTTACTAATAAACAAGTGGAATAATATCTTGAAAAACATGGTACATGAATTGTAGAAACTATGGTTTTGGCCATTTCAGGCTTTGGAATATTTTTACGAATAATTCTAGAGCTAGGTATGAAGACGGTGTGCGATTCTGAGGCCCGGTGTGCCCAGAATTTATTTTATAAAAATATTAAGAATTTTTATAATATGCACATGGTGGGTGTGTGATATCTCCTAAACGGTAGCTCATAACTAGAATCTGAGGGCATGGTTGCATCCGGAACGTGTTGTTTACCTTAGGCGAGGTGTAAACTTTGCGGGTGTGGGCTTGCGGTGAGAAAAGCCACCAAGGGCGTCTTTGTAAATAAATAGAAAAGTTTATTTATGAGTGTTCGCTCAAATAAATTATGAAAAGAGTCTCGGATCACAATTTTGAGTCCGCCGTTTCATTCATAACGGTGCGTTTACCCTAGGAGTGACCTTACCTTTGTCTGTATCGGGCATCGGGCGGAGGCGCGTCGGGAGCCGGAGGTGGGAGAGATTTAATTAAAAAAAATATCTTTTTTCCTCCGCCCCCAAGACGTGTTGTGCATATAGAAGGAGTTACTCCTCCTTACTACTCCTTATCCTCCCCTTCCGATGGTGAATTGGTGACCGAATCACGCGATCAAGGTGTCGTTGGACTCAGATCTTTACGGTGGGCATTCCTGGATCGTGCAACGACAGTTACGAGGCGTGCGAAGCTTCAGCGTTCCGCCAAAAGGTAGGTGGTTTGAGTTTTAAAATCCAGAACCTAGTTTATGTGTTGTTTTTCTTCAAATACTCATAAGTTTTGTATAGTTCGGGTTCCGAGGTTTCCTAAACATGTTTCGGAACTGATTTTGGAGCACCAGGGTGCTCCTGGTGGATCCTAGAGGTTTTCCGGCAGAAAACCCGGATTCCTGCGGCGGCCATGGCGGAATCTGGTGAGACCCACATGGGCGCAGCAGCGGCACTGTGGTTTTCGGATCCATCACGGCAGAGTTCGGCACCGGAATGGTGGTTTCCAGCAGTGAGGCGGTGGTTTCCGACGAGGTAGGCGGTGGTTCGGCCAGGTTTTTCTGGGGGTTCTTTAAACCCTCGTAACTCGAAAATCGTAACTCTGATTTGTGAGCCATTTAGTAGTGAAATGTTCCTTGTGTCGAGAAGGATATTTTGACCTCACTTTGGGAATTTTATGTTTCAGGATCGTGCCCCAGGAGCTTGAAACGTCGAATAAAATAATAATATTTTATTATTATTCGACTTCGGACCGTCGTATATTTTACCCGGAGCATCCGATTGACGTGTCGTCAGTGGAATTGAGACCCTGATGGTACGGAGGAATTTTCTTGATGGTTTTCGGGTGTTGGGACTGAGTTTGGTGTGCGGGCCCCACAAGGCCAGGTTTGGGGCGTTTACAGAGAAACACAACTTTCTCACCAGGAGTTCAATTTTTGTTGATGAATAATCGATCCTGTGTGTTTTTTCGAGAGGATGGAAATGGGGAAATCCTTTAGATGTGTTTCGAGATCGAGGCATGGTCCCCACCTGAGCTGGTTTTGGTGAATAGTACCTTTTTCACCGAGTGTCCATTTCAGACGAACGAGTAGTGGATCCTATGTGTTTTTTCAAGGGGATCGTCATGGTATGATCCACTTGATAAGTTTTGGGATCGTTGTGTGAGACCCACATGGGCTAGCTGTGGTGAATAGTTCCTTTTTCACCGGTTGTCCGTTTTGGGCGAGTAAACATCCTATCATGCGTGTTTTTCCGCGTGGATCGCGATGGTGGCCTCAATGTTGGCCTTGGAGGTTCACAGGGTTGCAATGTTGCGGGTCTCTTTGGTTAGCGATGTTTGGACCAACAGTGGTTGAGGGTACTCTCTTGGTTCTTTCCTACAAGGGTTTTCACGGCATCATAACCCTAGTATAGGCTTTTGATCCTCTCGAATGGATGTTTAACCTGTTAGAGTTTTGGCATCCCTCCGGTGGGCCTGGAGCGGGATCCTCTAGCATCGTTTCCCTAGATCAGGTTCTTGGTATCCCTGTAACCGCTTTTCGACGGGTAGTGATCCCCTATCTAGCAGGTTAACCCTATAAGGTTTGTGGAATCATCGAGAATATGATCCCCTGTGCGGTGGGCTATGCTCAGTAGGTTTGTAGCATCATCAGTAATATGATCCCCTACTCAGCATGAGGATTATAGTAGGGTTGTGGTATCGTTGGTTATGTGATCCCCTACTTAGCGCGTGGTTTCTGTAGGGACGTGTCATCGTCAGTTCGATCCCCTACATCGCGAGTTATACTATATAGGGTTCCGGTATCATCGTGACCACCTTTATATGGGTGATGATCCTCTATCTGAGTGACGTGATTCTATCGAGCGCCAGATCGGGTTGTTGTATCCCCTAGTGGATCCTAGGTGTGATCCTCAATCTGTGAGATCTTCGTATTCCAGTATGGGTTCTGGTATCCTTTAGAAGACCCTAGGAGTGATCCCCTATCCGAGGAGTTTTATGTTTATGTTGTTTTAGTGAGGTTTCCTCAGTGATGATATCCAAGGAGCGTGATCTCTCGGGTGAGCATCTGAGATGTTTGTGTGAAACCTGATGGAGTGTATCTCTCAGATGAGTATCATCTATGATGACAGTGATCATAGAGTGTGATATCCTAGTTGTGAACCATTGCGGGCGATGAGTTCAGTGCCTCATGTGGCTTGGTGTGTGAGCTGATTATATCTAGATGTTCAAGGTGTATGTATGGGAATACACCTAGATTGAGCTGACTAGATGTGTTTAGCCTAGGATGGTCACGAGATGGAGTTTCTCTTTCATCTAGGTTCCCTCTAGCTGGGATGAGCGGATTTTTGCCTTTTATTTTCTCTCTTTTGTTTTGGGTTTTTGGGGTGCCTATTGAGTATTGTTATACTCACCCCTCCACGGGCTTTGCCCGCACATGTTTGTGTATTGTGCATACCACAGGCCTTTCGATGGAGTCCCAGGGGGACCTGGAGAAGGCAGATCTTAGTGAGTGGGTTTGACCAGGGTGTTTACCGAAGTTGTGCTGAGGAGATTACCGGCAGGTGTTTTGGCAGTGTTTTCCCTTCTTCTGAGCAGGTTGGAGACTTTTGTAGTTTTCTTTTGGTGGGCCCTATTTTTCCCTTTTTGTACATCTGCTGTACTCTGGTTGGGATAGTTTTATGCATGCATTTTCTTTTCAGTTAAATATATCTTTGAACTATTTCATGGAGGTGCATGTGGGTGCGTGTGTACAGGTACCTTGGGCTAATGCCCCCCATATGTGTGATAGCCTACTCGGTGCTAGACTCCAGCCCCTGGCTTATTGGAGGCGGGCTTGGGGTGTCGTGGCTCGAGCCCCGTTGGGTCGGGTCGTGACAGAGTGGTATCAAGGGAGGTTCCGCCTTTGGGATATCATAGTGTTTTGGTTGAATCGTGGCAGTGTTAGGATGTTTCGAGTTCAGATTTCAAGCCTGGGACTCTAGTGTTGGTGCAGTGGCAGATGTATCCATACACCAGGACTCTGATAACATGCATTTCGACTCGGGACATTTGTACACTGGTCATAGGGGAAAAATGGTACATGCATCATATAGGATTGGGTTTTGGGTTTTTTCGTGTCCTTCTTGAGTCATATCTTCAGATATACTCATTGATTATGGGGAATCTTGTTGGTATTTTAGGATGCCTCCACGACGACAACCGGCGAGGCTTCCACAGCAGGATTGTGGTGACGATATGCCCCGTCTAGAGGTTGTGGACCAGGGTTCAGGTTCTGAGGATGGACCTCCAGGTGGTCCGCCAGTTGAGCCACCACCTTTGGAGAAGCTGGTTGTACCGGAAGTGCCGGATGAGGTTTCACATAGGTGGAGGGCACTACACGAGTTCCAGAGGCAGCGAACTCTGAGGTTCCGGGGTGATCCAGACCCTCAGGCATCTGATGATTGGCTTGAAGCAGTCACCCGTGTTTTCCACCTAGTGAGGACACCTCCAGATCAGATGGTGGTCCTAGCGGAGATCCTTCTTCATGGTTAGGTTGAGCGATGGTGGAGCCGAGTGACGCAGTCACATGACGAGGAGACGCTCACGTGGGAAGATTTTGAGTGGCTCTTTAGAGAAGAGTTTTATCCGGTGACGCTGAGGTCAGTGCAGATTCAGGAGCTTCTACAGCTTCGACAGGAGGGCATGAATATATCAGAGTACTCAGTGAGGTTTACAGACCTGTTGTGATACTCCTTATATATGGTTCAAGATCTATTCTTTAGGGATCGGACATTCGATCAGGGCCTACGCAGAGACATCTGGGCTGGTGTGGTTTCTTTGTGTCTGCCCACCTATGTTGGAGTGCTCGGGTGAGTGTTGGTGGTGGAGAGCTTTCTGGATGATTAGATCCTGCCTGTTAATGTTGGTAACGTGACAATTGAGATGTCATAAACTGGTAGCCGATGATAGACTCAGGGGCCCATATGTGGGCGACATTTCAGGCGGTGACCCCAGGATGGAGGATCTAAGGCTCAGGGCTCACAGGCCAGTTTGAGTCAACCATAGGAGAGGTGGTGTTACGCTTGTGATGCTCAGGGAAATATTTCTACAGACTGTCCGAATCGTCTTGTTGCTAATAGGGATCCGGTCAATATACCGCCTTGGCAGAGGCAGCGTCTCGAGTAAGGAGATCCACATTGCGGCGGACGTGGCGATGGAGCTGGTGTAGCAACAGGAGGTGGTAGGCGGTATCAGTTTCCACCACCCCCACCCTCAGGTGGTCTACACTAAGCTCGGGGAGCTGGTGGATGAGGGAGAGGATAGTTTCATGCCCTAGAGGCTGTTGACACAGAGGCTCCACGGATGGATAGAAGTACGTCTTGTGTTTTTTCTACTTTATGTAGTAGTTTTATAGACACTGTTTAACAGTACCCTTCCTTTCCATTGCTTGCTCGAGTTTTGTTCAAGGCGTTGGTAAGACCATATGTGGGTGTTGTTCGGTGTTCTTGAATGCATGAGGAATAGTGATCCTTCCCCAACCAATACACATTTTTGTGACGCGATTAAAAACCGTGTAGGTGAGTCAGTGCCGCCCAAAGCAGATAGTGTTGAGGTGTGGTGGATGAGTCCTTCTGACTTATGTGTTCAGGCATGGGTGTTTGTTAGCGAACTCACTGGCATGGGGGACCCAGTTGAGATTCCACTCACTTTCCTCGTGCTTATGGATTTACGGTGATGAAAAGTTCTAAGGGGGTGGGGATGTCGCGACTTGTTTTTTTTGGCCCTGTCATTTTTTGGAATATTTCTACAAATAATTCTAGAGCTAGGCGTGAAGACGGCGTGCAATTATGAGGCCTAGTGTGCCCGAAATTAATTTTATAAAAATATTATGTATTTTTATACTATGAACATGGAGGATGTGTGATATCTACTAAATGGTAGCTCGGAACAAGAAACTAGGGGCACAGTTGTATCTGAAACGTGCCGTTTACCCTAGGCGGGGTTTAAACTTTGTGGGTGCGGGCCTGCAGTGAGAAAAGCCACCAGGAGAATTTTTGTAAATAAATAGATTCATTTATGTACAATATCCAGCTTGAATAAATTATGAACAGAGTCTCGGATTGCAATTTTGAGTCCGCCATTGCATTCAGAATGATGCGTTTACCCTAGGGGCGACCTTACCTTCGTCTGCATCGAGCATCGGGCAGAGGCGCATCGGGAGCCGGAAGTGGGAAAGATTTCTTTAAAAAAATATATCTCTTTTTCCTCCTCCCCCCTGGATGTGTTGTGTGTGGAGGAGGAGTTCATCCTCCTTCCACCTCCTTCTACTCCCCTTCCGACGGCAAATTGGCAACCGAATCGCACGATCAAGGTGTCGTTGGACTCAGATCTTGACAGCGGGCGTTCCTGGATCGTGCAGCGGCAGCTACGGGGCGTGCGAAGCTTCAGCGTTCTGCCAAAAGGTAGGCAGTTTGAGTTTTAAAATCCTATACCCCATTTATGTGTTTTTTTCTTCAAATCTTCATAAGGGTTGTATAGTTTGGGTCCCGAGATTTCCGAAACATGTTTAAGATATGATTTTGGAGCACTGGGGTGCTCCCAATGGATCCCGGAGGTTTTCCAGCAGAAAACCTAGATTCTGGCGGTGTCCATGGAGGAATCCGGTGAGACCCACGGTGGCGGTTCAGTGGTTTCTAGATCTTTTGTGGCGGAGTCCGGCACTGGCATGGCGATATCTGGTAGTGGCGTGGTGGTTTCCGGTGAGACAGGCGATGGTCCGGCCAGGTTTTTCCAGGGGTTCTTTAAACCCTCATAACTCGCAAACCGTAACTTAGATTTGTGAGCTGTTTGCGACAACGTGTTCCTTGTGTCGAGCCATATATTTTGATCTCACTTTGGGAATTTTATATTTCAAGATCGTGGACCGAGATCTTGAATTGTCGAATAAAATAATAATATTTTATTATTATTCAACTTCGGGTCGTCGTATCTTCTACCTGAAGCATCTGATTGACGTGCCATCAGTGGCATTGAGACCCTGATGGTACAGAGGATTTTTATTTATGGTTTCTGGATATTGGGACCAAGTTTGGGGTGTGAGCCCCATGAGGCCGGGTTTTGGGCGTTTACGGAGAAACGCAACTTTCTCACTTGGAGTCTAATTTTGGCGGATGAATAGTCGATTCTGTGTGTTTTTCCGAGAGGATCGCAATGGGGTGATCCGTTCGATGTGTTTCGGGATTAAGGTGTGGGCCCCACTGATATGGATTCGGTGGATAGTGCCTTTTCACCGGGTGTCCATTTCAGACGAACGAGTAGTGGATCTTGTGTGTTTTTTCGAGGAGATCGCCATGGTATAATTCGCTTGATGAGTTTCGGGATCATTGTATGGGCCCCGCATAGGCTAGCTGTGGTGAATAGTGCATTTTTCACCATCTGTTCGTTTCAGGCGAGTAAATAGTCTATCCTATGTGTTTTTTCACGTGGATCACGATGGTGGCCTCGATGTCGGCCTTGGAGGTGTACAGGGTTGGGTTGTGGCAGGTCGCTCAGGATAGCGACGTTTGGACCAGCAATGGTTGAGGGTACTCCCTTGGTTCATTCCTACGAGAGTTCACGCGACATCACAACCCCAGTATAGGCTTTTGATCCTCTCAAAGGGATGTTTAACCTTTTAGAGTTGTGGCATCCCTCTGGTGGGCCCGAAGAGGGATCCTCTAGCATTGTTTCCCTAGATTGGGTTCTTGATATCGTTGTGACCACTTTTCCACGGGCAGCGATCCCCTGTCTCATAGGTTAACCTCATAGGGTTTGTGGAATCATCAGAATATGATCCACTATACGGTGGGCCATGCTCAGTAGGGTTGTGGCATCGTCAGGAATACAATCCCTTACTCAGCATGAGGATTATAATAGGGTTACAATATCTTTGGTTATGAGATCCCCTACTCAGCGTGTGGTTTCTATAGGGTTGCAGCATCGTCAGTTCGATCCCCTACATTACATGTTATACCAGATAGGGTTCTCGTATCATCGTGAACACCTTTATATGGGCAACGATCCTCTATCTGAGTGACGTGCTTCTTTCGAGTGCCAGATCGGGTTGTGGTATCCCCCAGCGGATCCTGGGAGTGATCCCCTATCTTTGAGATCTTCGTATACCAGTGTAGGTTCTGGTATCCTCTAGAAGACCCTAGGAGTGATCCCCTATCCGAGGAATTTGGTGTTTATGTTGTTTCAACAAGGTTTCCTCGGTGATGATATCAGAGGAGCGTGATCTCTCGGGTGAGCGTCTGAGATGTTTGTGTGAAACCCGATAGAGTGTATCTCACGAATGAGTGTCATCTGGGATGACAATGAACCTGGAGTGTGATCTCCTGGTTTTGAACTGTTTTTGGTGATGAGGTCGGTACCTCATGTGGCTTGGTGCGTGAGTTGAGTATATCTAGATGTTCAAGGTGTATGTATGGGCATACACCTGGATTGAGCTAACTAGATGTGTTTAGCCAAGGATGGTCATAAGATGGGGTTTCTCTCTCATCCGGGTTCCCTCTGGCTGGGATGAGAAGGTTGTTGCCTTTCAGTTTCTCTCTTTTGTTTTGGGTTTTTGGGGTGCCTAATGAGTATTTCTATACTCACCCCTACATGGGATTTCCCCGCACATGTTTGTGTCTTGTGCAGACCACAGGCCTTTCGACGGAATCCCAGGAGGACCCGGAGTAGGCGGAGCTTAGTGAACTAGTTTGACCAGGGTGTTTACCGAAGTTGTGCCGAGGAGCTTACCAGCAGGTGTTTTGGCAGCGTTTTCCCTCCTTCTGAGTAGGTTTGACACTTTTGTAGTTTTCAGTTTGTAGGCCCTATTTTTTCCTTTTTTTACTTCTGTTGTACTCTGCTTTGGGATAGTTGTATGCATGCATTTTCTTTTCAGTTATATATATCTTTGCACTGTTGCATGGAGGTGCATGTGGGTGCGTATATATAGGTACCTTAGGATAATGCCTCCCATTTTTGTGATATCCTACTTGATGCTAAATGTCAGCCCCTAGCCTATTGAAGGTGGGCTTGGGGTGTCGCAGCTCAAGCCCCATTGGGTCAGGTTGTGACATGAATTTAATTTCTACGGTGAGTACTCCTTAGCAAAACAGTGTCATTGAGAAGATGAATTGAATTATCAAGAATATGAACCATAAGATTATCATAAAAAAGAATCTATCAAAGAATTATTGGAAGGTGGATATACTTAAATTGATCTCTATCTAAAATAGAGATTTTATTTTTCTAAATGAAGAGAAGGCTCCCTATGATTTTTGGTACATGAAGAATCTCACACTAAATTGCTTTTGAGTTTTCAAAATTAAATGCTTTATTATCAATAAAAAAAGAACCATAAGTTCAAATCTCATGGGTATTAAGGTAATTTACTTGGATATTCATCAAAATAAAAGGAGTATAAATTCTATAACAAAAGTAATTTAAAAAAAATTGAAAGAAAAGAAATAACTTTTGTAGAAAATAAGAAATATTTTCAAACCAGTGAGCATATTTCACACCAAAAAATGAATTAATTAAATAAGGAAGTGATGATAAGGTGAGTGAATTTAGTAAATCTCATGGGTATATATAATAATAAAAATAAGACACTCATAATGATGAAAATACAATAGGTTAATTATAATTTAAGAATAGAAGCAGTATAACTGGAATAAGTGACAACAATATAGCTGATGATATGATAGCTCTGATTCAAACTCTAAGGATGAAATCTCCACACACAAAAAAACTCTTTTCTATCCAAATTAGAGCCTAAAATATTTTAATAAGATTTTAATGATAATAATTCATCCAAGTATATGCATTAAGAACTTGAAAAAATAGAAAATAAGAAAACATATGAAGTTGTTCCAAGGATGAAAGATAATAATGTCATTGGAACCATGTGTGTGCCCCATAATAAACTCAATAAAGGTTAAAAAGTGACACTAAAGAAATAATAAACTCTTTAAAAAGTGTAATTTCAAATAAAATTCATATATATAGATGATATATTTGAACTTGTGGCCTGGTAAGAGACTATATGATTGTTTTTGGAAATTGAAGTGAAAAGAGGCATCAAGAAGTATCAAATGGATGTTAAATCGTAATTCCTAAATTTAAACACTTAAGAAAAAGTATACATCAATCAACCAAATTTATTTAATATGTATTAATATGGTAACACAGTATGTTAGTTAAATAATACATTATAAAATCTAATGTAAGTACAAAGGTCTTGATACTCTCAACTAGAAAAATATCTGATGAAGCTAGAATTACAAAGAGGTGGATTTTATCAAAAATTACACATCAATAAGTAAAAGGTTCAAAATATATTGTTGATTATATATGTGGTTGATATCATTTTTGGAGGATTAGATGATGTACAATGAAAACTATTTTAAGATTGTGCGAGGTGTGAATTTGAGATGTCTATGATTAGAGAACAAAAAAATTTCCTTATCTTACCAGTGATTCAAGTAATTAATGACACATTTTTTTCCTAAAAAATATTAAAAAGAAGTTTTCAAGAGATTTTGAATAGATATATTTGTAAGGTGAGGATCATACTTTGTAAAGTGAATTTTTGGTTTGATTAGGTGATTCCCTAGCGTTTTAAAGTGAATGGGTAGCTTTATAAAGTGAGGATCCTACTTTGTAATGTGAATTATTTTTTTCATAATGTGCATAATTGACTTCATAAGGTGGAATTATTTCTATGTAAAATGATTCATTGTAACTATTAAAGTGAAATCTTAACTTTTTAAGGTGAATTAATGACTTCATAAGGTGATATATTAACTTTTTAAGGTGAATCCCTAACTTCATAAGATGAGATGTGGTTTTTGTAAGGTGAATTGAAAAATTCATTAGGTGGAGTCATGTATTCATAAGATATAATCATAACTTTGTAAGGAATGTTTCCTTTGTTAAATCTGGTAATCGAAAGGTGGTGTAAGGGAAAGGTTTATAAGGTGAATTCCTCTTTTCATTTCCATTAAAGAGTTGTCTAGTGTAGTTAAAAAGTGTTTTATTAGTCACTAAATATTATTAATAACTTTTTCAACCTTTTATGAAAGAAATCAATCCAAAAATTAATAATGGTGATGTGGTGATACTTTAGTTATTTAAATGAAATATTTGTGTTGGTTTTTTTAATCTGAAGATTACACTGAAAAAAGGCCCATGTCATAAATATTTGTATTTGTGAGGATTATCATGATCGACCACATAGATTATTCTAAATGATATTAATTATCTTATATGATAAATAATACATTCAAATTTTAATTAATATACATGTGTATTTTATGATAATTAAAGTCTATAATTTACTAGGTGAATTTAAATTTGATATAATAGAATCTACATGAAAGTGTATGTCAATTCAATATTTTCTAGATTCAAGTTTCCTATTCTTTAAGAGATAAATTAGGGAATTTTAAGAGATGCATTAACTCTAATTTGATTAAGAGAGACTTGAGAGTTTTCTAGAGTTTCCATGTTTTAAATATAGAAGTATTTATCATATGGAAACTCAATTAAAAATATTAAAATGAGAAATAAATGAGAATTAGTAGAGGATATTGAGGAGATACACTCTAGATATACATATAGAGAAGAAGTAAATTATTTATATTCAAAAGAAATGAAGAAGGTTAAGAGATAAAAATCAGGGTTTTTTTCAAAAATGAAAGAGAATAATTATAGACTCGAACTGGTAATAAAAATAAGAAAAACGGTATTCAAATAGACTTTTTGTTGGAAGTTTTTGTGAATCTATTCAACTAAAAGATTGTGTAACATATCGATACACCACAACCAGTGTAACATTATTCATTATTAATGGGGGTTGAAGATGAAAGTACTTATAGAAGTAGTGAATTACTTAACTATTTTAATGAAGTGAGTTTTATTTTCAAATAGGTTGTTAACCAGGAGGGTCAATCTAGTCACTAAAAATCTGTAACTGATGTAGTGTGCTTAGTGTTTCAGGTGAATAGGCACATTTCCATGCATGCTCCTTGGATTATCTTGTTTGTATGAACTAAGTAAAAATCTATTGTGTATCTATTTAATAATTTATTGTTTTATATCAACTATGAGGAATAGAGAAGTTTATCTACTAAAAGTGAGACAAGATCAGTGGAAAGGGATAATTTAAAATTGACATGACCTGATTCACCCCATTCCCCATCAGGGTATTAACCTTTGAACCAACAATATGGAATATGGAATATTGAATATTTTCCCTATCAAAGGATGTACTATATAGAATATTTTACCACCTAATAGAGGATATAGTGTGTGTGTGTGTGTGTGTGTGTGATTGTTTATTTCTCCTCTTGGATTATCTAATGAGAAAGTTAAAGGGTTTTTTGAGATATCATTATGCCTATAAGCAGTAAAGGAAAGAATCAAATCCATCTATAAGATCTTCCTCAAGAGGAATTGATAAGATGAAATGAAAACTATAAAATAGAACTTACCCTACTATCCATAAAAAAATCTTCAACAATGGTGAGTTTGATTGAGTTAGATCAGTAGAAAAAAATAAGTTCCCACGTCCAAAGGTATCCACTATCCACTAGAATCACTGAATGATTCAACATGATACCTTCTCTAAAAAGGTTCAAAATCACCACTTACATAATATAAAATAGAGAGAAGAGATTAAAGATATACTTGGTTTGGGGGAATAATATCTAGTGTGTATTATATACAAAAATGAGGTACAATAACTCTAATTTAAATAACTTCTTCATTGAATGAAGTATCCTCATAAAATTTTAATGTTTCCTATATTATGAAATGGTCAAGCCCTTTGGGTTTCCACTATTAGAATGCTTTAAAATGTTACCTCATTAATGTTTAATTTTTAAGATCCTTTAATAATAAATAGTATATATATACATCATCAAATGATGAGTTAATAAGTTTAATGAGTATAATAATCACTATAGGAATCTTGTCTGAATAATATTATATACCATTCAAAATAAAAATCATGATGTGAAATCAATAACCATTATAAGATAAAAACTACAACATGGTAACCCTAACTATGTTTTGGTTTATTACTTAGTGTATATTTCCAATAATTTCCCAATCATAGTAAAGCCTCATGAACTTTATGAAAAACTTTACAACTCTTTGTAAACCAATCTATATTTATTTAGACATGATTATTATATAAAATCCACTAAATTTTATAAAATTACTTTATACCAAAATTAATCATTATTCTAGTTCCTACTTTGTGACCCCATTGGATTTTATGTCATTGAAAATAATTATGAATTCCTTAATCCATAATTTTTAGAGTGTCCTATAAAAAAATGTAATTGATACACAAGTTATAAAGGGGTCTAGCGTGATCTTAATAAAACAAACTCATATATCTATATGAACATGTCCACCAAAATATGTATCTCTATATATCATATGTTTAATTATATAATCAATTTGTATGATACATCAAATAACCACTATACATGGAACATGTCAATATAGTATAAGTCATACCATACATTCACCATTCACTGAAATAGGTTGACCAAAATGAATGAATATGTTCGTTGGAGTGGACAACTCAAGAGTAGGGTAAATTGAGTTCCCAATAAAATTTTTTGTTTAAAAAAAATAAAACTTAAATCTTCCAATTTTATAAAAACACCTAGTTAATCAAAACCATATAAATATACAATCTAAAATTTCAAATAGCTTCTAAAAGTGGGATCAATGATCAGTTAAAATAATCTTTGAAATCACTTTAACTTTTAAAACTAAATTACTTAATAAAATCCTTTATATAGAACACAAGGTTTTGATATAGATTTTAAAATAGATAAAATTTTAAAATTTTAAATATAGAAAACAAAACTAATAAAACATATAGCCAAATTAGAACAAGGGGTTCGGTCTCAAGTTGAGTCTTAATAACATCCACTTAGCAATCACCGACAACCAAGAAGTTTATTAAACAATAAAATTGATCCAAAACCAGAATTGGGTTTTATAGATAATAGAACATGATGTTTTCTAGGTATAAATACTCTTATATAGTAATAAGTGGGATAAAAAATTACCGGACACACACAAAATCTTCCAAAATTTTCATGGGTATGAAGAGAAATAAACTTGATAGAATGTGTCTATAACTCTCTAATAAAGTAAAAGAGATTGTGTTTTATAGATAAACAGAGTAAAACTAAACAAATACCAAATATAAAGCATGAACCGAAATAGAAACTGATTAGAGATAGGAAAAGTGGTGTTGTTTAATTTGAATAGATTCAGATGTTTAGAGGTGTTGAATCTATCTTTGTAAGAATCTCAAACAGGTTCTATAAAATGTAAAATAAAATAGAGTTTCATGAAGGTATAGAAAATACTTCTATTTTTATTCTATATATTTCTAAAGTCCTTCTACACAAAGTGTATTAGGATTTGTCTTTGATTCCACATATGAAATTTAATGTTATATAGGCATGTATCTCCCTTAATGCAAACAAGGGAGTTATTATGAATTTATATTGCTCTGCGTCCAATTATCCATTGTATAATAATGATAATATAACCTAAATCCTTATACTGAGTACAAAATCATTAAATTATGAATTTTTTAAATGAATCTATGGAGTAGTTTAAAAATAATGATTCTTAAATCCACGTGTGGCTGACAACATTTAACCCCTTAAACTAGTCATTGGGGAAATTAAATTTTAAAATTAATCTGTAAAGAAATGGTAACACTCTGGCATTAAAAACTCTAAATGGAAGCAGTATTTTGATAGTAATAGTACTACAGAGTGGTGGTAGATCATCCTAGTGGAAAATCTGTTTGAATGTAGACCAACCTAGATATATATCTGATATAGAGGTAGATGTGATCTAGTGGTAGATCTAATTTGATAATAGATGTTGTCTAGAGATAGATTCGTTCAGTGGTAGATGTCTAATGGTAGATCTATTTAGTGGTGGATGTCTGACAGTAGATCTGTTCAATGGTAGTTGCCTGAAAGTAGATCTGTTCAGTGGTAGATGTAACAGTATCACACCATACCTGCTAGTAGATCCATTGGACTAACATTAGATCAGTAATTAGCCAAATTTTTTAATAATTTTACTAGAAAAAATATTTACTATATTAAAACATTAAACATGTTAAAAACAGAAGAAACATGATTTGTTGTAACACCCCAAGAATTTACAAATAGATTTATTATAGAATGAATGGATCACTGATTCTCTACAAACACCAATTTGTTATAACCTAGCCAAGTAAAGACTTTTGTAATGTGAATTTCGAAAATCTGACATACACTGTGGCGATGATTAGTAAATTATTTGGAGTCTGATAAGAAAAACTTAATTTTTGGTGAATAGTAACATACCCTCATGAATAGTAACATACCCTTGCGAATAGTGATATACCCTAATGAATTGTAACCTTTCCTATGATAGTATATATATAACATTCAAGTTAGAATACGATATACCTATGTTTTGGAATAAATAAATAAATGTTTTAAAACTATTTTTCAGAATAAATTATGATTGTAATTAAATATTAAATTAATCATATTTAGAAAATTATTTTTGAAAAATGGACTTCATTTTTTGATTCTACATGTCAAAAAATGGTTGGGGTGATTTTTTGGGATTTTTTTGAAATACTTGAATTCTTTAGGAATAGTGAAATACCATAATTTACAAAATAAGCAAATACACTAATTACAGAGTCATGTATGATGTTATAATGATGTAAGCCCAATTTATTGGGATTAATATGATAAAATTACTATTATTTGTCATGGAAGAATCATTATTCCTTATCTTTTAGAGAAATAATAAATTAATGAATATAAAATCGGGAAATCCCTTCTCCCCTCCACTATAAATTCCCCCCATCACTCCCTCTTCTCTTCACTTCTCTCAAGCCTTGTTCCTTATCCAAATTCTGTCCAAATATCCTCCTGACCTCCTCTCACACATCTAGAAAGACTTGGTCTCATAAAAAGGCCAAAACCACTCCCTTAAAGAGGCTCTCAAGGATGTTTGGTTCAAGAGGGAAATTCCTCTTTTCAATTATTTGTCTTTCCTATCAAGTTCATTTGTTTTCTTTTTCTATTATTGCCTCTACTTATACAAATGTTGTGATGATTACAGTACCTTACATGTACTGTAATTTTTTCATGATAGTCGAATAAGTTATCATTATATCTACCTTTTACCTTATTTTATACGAGTAGCAAGAACACCATCTGAGATGTGTCAATTTACCACATTCAAGGACGATGGGCTTTCAATTACTATTATCATTATCAATTATGGTCAGGAAACCATTCTTGTTATGGTTTAACAATATTATTAAATATTTAATATACCCTATGTAAGGTTCCTTAATCCATTTGTACAAATTTTATTAAGTTATAATGAAAAATGAGTCTGTTGTAATCAAAACCCACAAATTAACTGAAATAGTTATCATTAATGTTATATATAATAATTCATCCTCATTCCATGTAACAAAATTATATAAATGATCACTATCACCTATATATGATCATAAATAATATGATAATTCAATTATGTATATTTACATCCATTTCACATGAACTGCATTACTTAAGAACCAGTGAACCGATTATGAAAATAAAGAAAACGAACACTACGGAACAACAAAATTCAATATAATAACTTATCAAGAAGGGAATAAATAAACTAAAAATAATTATGATAAACTAAATACATGTATAATGGGTTCTGAAATAAGTTATTAATAAGTAAAATTTCATATTCTTGGACCATAAGTTCAAGATCGAAACACATTCAGACTTAAGGTAAGGGGTTTCTTTATCTCACTTCCATTTTTGTGAGGTTTCCTGTATTCACTACTAATACTTGAGTATGGTGTATGTATAATTCCCAATGATGTAACATATCATTAATATATTTATTTTTATGGTATTAAATGTATAATATTAATATTATTAATTTTGGGGCATACAAATTTATTGATTATAAAGTGGTAATGTTTTTTCCATCCAAACCTCCATTTTCATTAGGGTTACTTTTATTGTCTAATTACCTCAATGAAACTCTTGTGTATTATTATGTACTCCTCATAAATTATGTTTAAGTGTTATATATATGTTCACCAACCATAATAATTCCATATTTTATAGACAGTTTCATGCTTTAAATGGAACTTTCAAAATTGTTTCCAAAATATATACTCGATTCAAGGGATATTTTCATTTTCTTAATAATTTTCAAGTGTAATAAAAAATATTTTTTAAGAAAACATTAGTTTAATAAAAACAATAATTTTATCATGAAAATTTATCTTGAATCATTTATTGATTTAATAGAACAAATTTTCCTTTCCACTTTAAAATTCTCTTTAATACTTTCCTTAAAATTCTCTAAAATGTTTATTTATAAATAATCTTAAGAACTCTTTTTACATGATTTCACTTTAGTGGGACATCATTTATGCCTAAAATATAATTTAAATGTACTATTATTTTATTTTATGGGATATTCATGTTTAAAATATGATTTCATGGCAAATATAAATGATTTTCCAAAAGGAATCTTCTTTCAAAAGTAAAAAGGTTTTTTCTCATATCTCATTAACTTTTATGAGATATATTCCTTGTTCACCACTTATTTATTTCTTGTGGTGTATGTAATTCCATTTTTTATATCATATCAAGAGTCTCCTTTTTCTCATGATATTCTAAGGGATTATGATTTGAATGTTTCAAGGTGGTATGGGACAATTTGTAATGTTTAAGGATTATTTCCTCAAGAATTTGTAAATGGCATCATTTATTAATATATTCGTCTATATAAACATCCTTTGTTTAATGTTGTAATTAATTGGGTTTTATCGATTATGATATCATATACAATATTTTGTTGAAGGGTTTATAATTATTCTGACTATGGATGTTCTATTTTGATATCATTCACTATATTATTCTGAATGGTTAGTGTTTATGTTCAACGATTAGGGAATGTTATTTACATTTCAAATGTTAGTTTCAATATGAATTTATCTGTTGAATATGTTCACCTATTTCATATGAGGAATTCATTGGACATAGTAAGTGTTTGTTGGGGGCCGCTATAGCCCCTCAGTGCATCAATAGGTCTCATGAGACAAACTACGGTCTTGACACAAGTCCTTGAAAAAATGATTATTTATGGTCTTGGCATGAGGTCTTGATGGTATGGTTGTGTTGTCCCGAATTATGCATTACCTTATTATGAAAATAGAATTTATGGTTCATGTGGTTATTCGACTAGTATAATATCCATGGTTGTGTTTATTTATGTTATTACTTACTCAACTCTTATTCCTGCCATAATGTGTTCAAGTTTTTGTTAAAGGCACATGTTTTTATGTATTCAACATGCCTAATGTTTATGTTATGATATATTATATTGTATTTCTTACCCTTAATAAGAATTTGAGGTCACACCTTTCATTTTTTTCCTTCCCCAAGTTAAGAAGAAGATATCATTTATTGAGGTTTCAAGAATACAGTTTATTAGCTTTTGTTATGTATCATATTTTGTTTCATTTCAAAATATAAAATGAGTTCCATGTATGTATCTAGTTTATTCAAGACTACTAAACTGATCATTCCATCAATATTCTTATTACTTGTTTATATACCAATGTAATAAAATAAGGCACTGAATCTGGGAAACTGGGATCGGGTTCTTACAGTTGGTATCAATGGAAGTTTAATAGAAACCATGGAAACAAGATTTAGAAAACATGGGTTTGGGAACAAATCCCTAAGATGGTCTTTGAGGATAAAAAAACAAGAAAATCTTATAATTTTTGTACGTAATATATTATATGGATCTTTCTAGAAAATACATCCCTATCTGGATGCAAACAAGTAGAGGTAGCTATGGTACAGATGTACCTTGGAGTGAAAACTCCGACAATGAGTTTCGGGCTTGACCCGGGGTATCCTGGTACACGACAATGGGCCTTGATGCACTCTTGGTTTGACACTCCCAGGGAGATATTCTTAGGATAATTAAAATTTTATTTACCCACCATTATGAGGGATTTATGTCCCCAATGTAACCAAAGTATATGATTCTAGGATTTACAATGCATAAATTTATGTTATGTGATATACCCTATTTTGAGTTATAGAGGGTTCATAATTTTATGAGCTAATATATAATATGGAATTGATTAGATATGGTTCTTGGAAGAAGGAATTAGAACTTCACCAATGAACATGATGCGAATAGTAAGAAGGATCATATCTCTAATGGTCTTAAGCCATATTTTCAAAGGAGGATTGTCTCCCATATATCCTCATCATATGATGAAATAATATCATGTGTTAAAAAGGTATATAAAGACTTCTCTGAGTCCTATGGATTTGAAGGGAAGAAAAAGAATAAGAGGATGGCAGAGAGATATGGGGATAAAGGGAAATAAGTGTTTTCCCACATGTGATAATTATGGAAAGAATGACCCTAGTAAATGCTTGAAGGGAATGGGTGTTTTCTAAAAGTGTGGAGAAAAAGGAAACCAAGTTCATGATTTCAAGGGTAAGAAAATCATTTCCAATGTGAAATGATTCAATTTCAAGGATATGGGACACTATGCGAATCAATGTCCCAATTGTCAAAGGAATATATCCCAAATGATGATTTTGGATAATGATCAAGTTATGAAGCTATCGAAGATAAAGTAGAATGATTAATATTCTTAGTAAAGATTAATTCCATTTGTATATTTTTTCATTAGTGTACTGGTTGTATGAATTATGAGATATATAAGGATTTTACTGCAGTACTCTTTAATTAAGGGTTTGTGGTCATATGATGAATGGTACAAAGGAAAAGTGATTCAGTGGAAAGTTAAACTTTTTAGAAAAAAGACATGATTGAGGGAAAGAAATCCCTTAATATATATCTCATGTTGAGATAATGATAAAGAAATGATTGATTTAGATAAGTATTGAATTACTTGGAACTGATTATTGACTTGTCAAGAAGTGGTCTATGTGACCATCAATGAAGATTACATCACTTTTGGATTTAAGGAATATATCCAATAACATGTATCTTACTTAAGGAATATGGAAGAATGCATGTTTCCAATATGGTTTTTATAGTAATTCAAGTTATTTTTATATTTCAAGAGGATACATGATGAAATTATTCACATGTTTGGAATGTGAATTTTAGAGCTACTTCTTATTGATTAAGGGTTAATGATAAGTTCATGTTGGAAATTTAGAGGACTTCATTATAATGTGTTGAATCATTTTATTTCATAATTTTTTGACCATTTATGAAATGGTTTAAGTTGATAATTGTATGGTATTTTAGAGGTTAATGTATTACTTCACCAAATGGTATAACCCATTCTATGTGATGAGGTATAGATAGTTAAACTACAATAAGAGGATGAGTTTATAAGTAGAAATGTATATTTATACTCTTATAGAGTGGAATAATTCCCTAAATCAAAGAAAATAGTCTTAAATAAGTTTTTTTTTTCTATCATCACTATCATTGATAATATAGATGATTCTTTTAGTTTATAATTTTGTAGTAATCAACAGTCATCTGAACATATCCTCTATCATGTTCCATCAAAAATTCATAGTTAGATTTTTCTTCCATGTCCAGTTTTTTTTCTTCCAACTAATGTCACATCATTCAAAAGCATACTTTTTCGGGTGACCACTTCATCTCCACTAACTTTTTTAGGAGGATATTTTATTAAACCTATTTCTGATGTGGGTTTCTCTAAGGGAATTTCTATGTATGAACCATTAACTTTCGAAGTTCAATTTAAAATTTGGAAGATGAAATTTTTGTAAGGAGGGGATAATATAACACTCCAAGAATTTACAAATAGATTTATTATAGAATGCCTGGATCACTGAGTCTCTAAAAACACCAATTTGTTTTAACCTATCCAAGTAAACACTTATGTGATGTGAATTTCAAAAATCTGACATACACGGTTGTGATGAGTAAATTAATTGGAGTCTAATAAGAAAAAATTAATTTTTGGTGAATAGTAACATACCCTTATGAATAATACATACCATTATGGATAGTGATATACCATAATGAACATTAACCTTACCTATGAAATTATATAAATAATATTCAAGTTGGAGTACGATATACCTATGTTTTGGAATAAATAAATGTTTTAAAACTATTTTTAGAATAAATTATGATTTTAATAAAATATTAGATTAATCATATTTAGAAAATTATTTTCGAAAAATGGACTTCATTTTTGTATTATACATGTTGAAAATTGGTTGGGGTGAATTTCTGGGATTTTTTTGAAATACTTGAATTTTTTATGAATAGTGAAATACCATAATTTACAAAATAAGCTAAATGCACTAATTATAGAGTCATGTATGATGTTATGTTAATGTAATCCCAATTTATTAGAATTAATATGATAAAATTACTATTCTTATTTATGGAAAACTCACTATTCCTTGTCCTATGGAGAAATAATAAATTAATGAATATAAAATTGAGAAATCCCCTCTCCCCTCCACTATAAAAACCCCCATCACTCCCTCTTCTCTTCACTCATCTCAAGACTTTTTCCTTCTCCAAATTCTGTCCAAATATCCTCAAAACTTCCTCTCCCACGTCTAGAAAGACTTTGTCTCATAAAAAGACCAAAAACTCTCCCTTAAAGAGGCTCTCAAAGAAGTTTGGTTCAAGAGTTAAATTCCTCTTTTCAATTCCTTGACTTTCCTTTCAAGTTCATTTGTTTTCTTTTTCTATTATTACCTATTCTTATCCAAATGTTGTGATGACTCCAGTACCTTACATGTACTGGAATTTTTTCATGATAGTGAAATAATTTATCATCATCTCTTCCTTTTACCTTCTTTTATACCAGTAGCAAGAACATTATCTGAGATGTGACAATTTACCACATTAAAGGATAATGGGATTTTGATTACTATTATCATTATCAATTCTGGTAAAGAAACCATTCTTGTTATTATTGATATATATTATTATATATTTAATATACCCTATGTAATGTTCTATAATCCCTTTTTACAAATGGTATTAAGTTATAAAGAAAAATGAGTTTGTTTTAATCAAAACCAACAAATTAACTGAAATAGTTATCATTAATGTTCTATATAATAATTCATCCTCATGAAATGTAACCAAATTATATAAATGAAAAATAACACCAATAGATTATCATAAATAATATTATAATTAAATTATATATATTTACATCCATTCCACATGAACTCCATTACTTAAGAACAAGTGAATCGATTATGAAAATAAAGAAATCGAACACTACGGAACAATGAAATTCAATATAATAACTTATCAAGAAGGGAATAAATGAACTAAACATAATTATTATAAACTAAATACTTGTATAATAGGTTCTGAAATAAGTTATCAATAAGTCTAATTTCATATTCCAGGACCTTACGTTCAAGAGCGGAGCACATTCAGACTTAAGGTAAGGGATTTCTTTATCTCACTTCCATTTTTGTTAGGTTTCCCGTATTCCCTAATAATACTTGTGTATGGTGTATGTATAATTCCCATTGATGTAACATATAATTAATATCTTTATTTTCAGGGAATTCAATGTATAATTTTAATATTATTAATTTTGGGTCATACGAATCAATTGATTACAAAGTGGTAAGGTTTTTTTCACCCGAACCTCCATTTTCACTCAGGTCAATTTTATTGTCTAATTAACACAATGAAACTCTTGTGTATTATTATGTACTCCTCATAAATTATTTTTGCGTGTTATATATATGTTCACCAACCATAATTGTTCCATTTTTTATGGATATTTACATGTTTTAAAAGGAACATTCAAAATTGTTTCCGAAATAAAAACTCGATTCAAGGGATATTTTTAAATTCTTACCCTTTTTCAAGTGTACTCAAAAATATGTTTTAAGCTACAAATAGTTTTATAAAAACAATCATTTTATAATGGAAAATTATATTGGATCATTTATTTATTTAATAGAAAAAAAATTTCCTTTCCAGTTTAAAATTCTCATTAATATTTTCCTTAAAATGCTTTAAAATGTTTATTTATAACGAATCTTAAGAACTCTTTTTACATGATTTCACTTTAGTGGGACATAATTTATGCCTAAAATATAATTTCAATGTCCTGGTATTTTATTTTATTAGATATTCATGTTTAAAATATTATTTCATGGAAAATATAAATGATTTTCCAAAAGTAATATTCTTTCAAAAGTAAAAAAGATTTTTCTCATCTCTCATTATCATTTATGAGATATATGCCTTGTCCAACATTTATTTATTTCTTGTGATGTATGTAATTCCCTTTGGTATATCATATAAGGAGTCTCCTTTTTCTCATGATATTCTAAGGGATTATGATTTGAATGTTTCAAGGTGGTATGGGACACTTTTGAGTGTTTAATGATTATTTACTCAAGAATTTGTCAATGGTCTCATTTATAAATTTATTTGTCTATGTCAACATACTTTTATGAATGTTGTACTTAATTGAGGTTTATCTATTATGATATCATCTAAAATATTTTTTTGAATTTTTTTTGGTTATTCTAACTATAGATGTTCTATTTTGATATCATTCACCATATTATTCTTAATGGTTAGTGTTTATGTTCAATGATTGGGGAATGTTATTTACATTTCATATGTTAGTTTCAATATGAATGTATATGTTTATTATATTCCCCACTTTCATATGAGGAATTAATTGGATATAGTAAGTGTTGGGTGGGGCCCTCTATATCCCCTCGATGCACCAGTAGGTCTCATGATACAAACTACGGTCTTGGCACAAGTCCTTGAAAAAATGATTATTTATGGTCTTGGCATGAGGCCTTGATGGTATGGTTATGTTATTCAATATGCATTATCTTATTATAAAAATATAATTTATGGTTAATGTGGTTATTCAACTAGTAGAATACCCATGATTATTTTTATTTGTTTCATTACTTACTCAGCTCTTATTCCTACCATAACATGTTCAAATTTTTGTTAAAGGCACATGTTTTTATGTATTCAACATGCCTAATGTTTATGTTATGATATCTTCTGCTATATTTATTACCCTTAATAATAATTTGATCTCACTCCTTTGATTTGTTTTTCCTTCCCCGGGTTAATAAGAAGAGATCATTTATTGAGTTTTCAATGATGTAGTTTATTATCTTTCATTATGTATCATATTTTGTTTCATTTCAAAATGTAAAATGGGTTCCATGTATGTATCTAGTTTCTTCTAGACTACTAAACTGATCGGTCTTTTGGGATTCTTATTCCTTGTTTATATACCAATGTAATCAAATAAAGCACTGGCTCTATGAAACTGGGGTCGGGTCCTTACATTTGTGATCATTAAAATAATGAGGCTCTTACTATCTCCCCATTTTTATAATAAAAAATCATGGAATTTATAACCATGTATGTAAAAATAGCTACATAGATAGGTATAGATGAGTATGAAGAATATCCTTATTAACATTTCAAATTATGGATGTGATAATTACCATCTTAAATTCTATTAAAGTATACTCCCCCTTTTGGGATTATCAAAAAAAATAGTAAATAATATATATATATGAAGAATAGACAATTGGTATTAGATATAAATGTAAAAGGATACATCCAAAAAAGTAATAAAAGGAAAATACATTCCCTATAAAAAAATAATCATAATATTAACCACTACCATCCCAATGAGAAGAATGAACCATTGTATCCTTTCCATTTCCCATGACAAGAGGTATAGAGGTGGAGGTAGAGGGTATAGAAGTATGTGTAGGAGGTTCCCTGATTACTAATGACCTAATATTCTGAACTACTTCAAATATATTCATGCCGAAAGGTTTATAAGCTGAATTAAGGGGTGG
This sequence comes from Viscum album, assembly GCA_963277665.1. Classification (NCBI taxonomy): domain Eukaryota; kingdom Viridiplantae; phylum Streptophyta; class Magnoliopsida; order Santalales; family Viscaceae; genus Viscum; species Viscum album. The sequence continues at coordinate 1,102,823,610 of OY728150.1, read as the reverse complement.
TGAAGAGGGTGAAAATGTGATATTAGAGAAGGTTATAGCCTGATTTTCCAATATTGTATTTCCGTAAGCATATATAAATAGTTTCATCAACTGGATAAAAATGTGATAATGTTTCCACAACACTCCATTATATTGAATAAATAATTCTTCTATTCATTGAAAATATTAAGTAGAGGGGCCAAAAACATTAGTTGATTCACTTTCTCCTTTAATTCCTTGGTCATAGGAAGAATTCTTAGATTCTCAGTAAAAAACTTAAAGTGATAATTTATCTTATTTTTTGTATAAATCATTAAAAGGAAATATTTAATTACTTTATAGATATTATCTCTATTATTATTGGATTCATTCAAGAATTCTATAACTGGATTATAAATATGCTAAACATGTGCCTTTATCTGATGAATTTCCTATTATTTAGATATATAAAGATCACCCATGATATAATTTTTCTCCTCCATAATAATGGAATTAATAAAATCTACATCAACTGAAGAATTAGTTGGAGGTGAAGCACAAGAAGTGGAAGAACCAAATGTATATAGAGACTCCAATCTCTCTAGAAGAGGTAATTTCCCCTCAGAAAATCTCCCTCTCTTCTTCTGTATGATGGATCTAATATATTCTATTTGGTTATCCAACTTCTTGTTCTCAATTTACAGTTTTTTTATTTTCAAAATCATCTTAGGTTGAATATGAGAGCTGATTAATTCAAATATCCACCTGTTATCAACTTCACTATTTTTGGTCTCCTTAAGGGGTTTGGATCTGATCATCCCACTTATGTCTAATAATAGACTCACACTAAAGGAATCTAGGTCATATTTAGTCACATATCCAAAAGGAATAGAAGGATAATGGGGATTATATAGAATCCTCTCTTGTATGGGAAATGTAGTCTACTCATGTTCAGACACATCTGTAGGAACATCTAAAGGAACATCTGAAGGAAAAGATTTTAATTATCCTACCTCATCAATATATTCAATTAGAGATCCCTTAGGATCTTTTTTATCCAGAGATTAAAATTACACAATTCTCAGGTAGACTTCCATGGTCATCATCATCTAACTATGAATAGTCAATCCCTAGCTGAGTAGCTCCTAGGGAGTTATCCCCCTTAGTAGGTTCTCTCTCCTCATCTCCATCAGAGACTACATTCTCATCTTGACTCTCAAAATCTTAGACCTTATCAAAATTTCTATATTGACCTTCAGAATGATAATCCTCATCACTATTTCAATCCCTGAAATCATTAGACACTTTAATAATATCCCTTTATCTCTCAAAAGAAGATCTCTCTGATTGTTCTTCATTCGTGACTTCAATTTCAGAATCTTCAGCTTCACTTAGAAAACATTATTTAGTAATAATAGAAAGAGATAGACTAAAAGGTCCCAACGAAACATAAGGGATCCTAACCACATCAATTTCACATCCTTCCTCTATTAAAACAGGCACTCACACTTATTCTCTATCTCCAGCATCTTTTTCATCAATAAAAACTTAAACATCCTCATCAGAGGAATATACCACAACTACATCTAGATCCAAAACAGGATCAACCATGTCTCTAGGTATAGATGGGTGATATAGAGGGTTAAAATTCTTATAAATATTATCATTATTATCTACCCATTTCCTCATATAAGGGTTCCAATTTACATTTATTCTCTTTCAAGTAAACTGACATAGACAGAATCCTCCACAACTGATTACATTTTTTTCATTTTCAAGAACTAAAAATTTGGATCCCAGCATATATGAAATGAAATTGGGGTAGATAAAATAATTTTATCTCGATGAATTCTTTCTCATTTTTATCATATAGACTATTAATTATCTATGTAATTTTATCTTATCTTCTTTTTCACAAGAAATAAAAAAAAAAATCTTGGTACCTCATGGTGCTAAAGTCCCCCTTATCAGGACAAAGCATATGTTGTATAAACATGAATAAAATAATACACTTCCCATAAATCTCTACAACTATAGGCCTTTTCCCAATATAATTTCTAGTTAAATCCAATAAGGCATCCTCATATATGAAAAACTCATTATTACTGGGAATGGATCCCTAAAAATAATCATAAATTTCTTTATGAGGTACATTGGCACATATGCCCCACTATTTTGAGGGAAATATGACCTTTTTTCCATCAATAATGGTCCAAATAACATCTTTATTTTCATCGAAGTCACACTCTATAAACTGATAAAAGTGGTGAACCAACCTAGGATATAATGTTCATTCATTCCTTAAAAACCATTCAATCCATCCTTGTTTTTTGGATCACATTCAACACTAGAAACTTGATCAAAAATAACAATTCAATAGTTATTTCTTGTTCAGCAACAACAACTTGAGATGAGAGTTGGGGGTTATTCGGTTCAACAACAGTGGACGGAATATATTCACCTCTCAATTTATTTGAGGGATGTGATCCTTCTAGAGACAAAATAGTAGCACATTTGACTCTCACCATCCTCACATGGGTTTTAAAGAAGAATGGAGAATGTAAGGAGTGTTGTAGGTTGAGAGATAAAGGAGAAGGAAGGTCCAAAGAAGGCACATGTGAGAGGGTTCTAAAATTATAATTTAAGATGATTTTATAATTTAGGATTTTATAATTGAAAAATATTATAAAATAAAAAAACACAATAAAAATTTAATCATAGAAAACAGGAGTGGTAACATATGGTTAGAAACACTCAAACGGAAGATCTCTAATGGTGTATCACCAATAGTGGATCACCAATATTCGATCACCAAAGGTGGGTCACCAAGGGTTGATAACTGATGGTGGATCACCGATGGTGGATCCAACAATATATTAATGACCATGGATGGTGGATCACCAACGGTGGATCACCAATGGTGGATCAACAATGGTGGATCACCAATGGTATATTATTGACAGTAGATCACTAATGAGGGAATTTTTCTAAAGAAAAAATATAAATATAAACAACTAATTAAAGTTTATCATTACTAGTTCATGTTTGATATAGATAAATCTATCATAATTCAAATGATTTGTAAATATATTAGCAAGCTGATGTTTTGTCCAATGAATTCAAGAGTTATATCACCTTTTTGTAAATTATATCTCAAAAAGTGATATCTTATATCAATATGTTTTGTCCTAGAAGGAGATATGAGATTCTAAGAGATATTTATTTCACTTTTATTATTATAATTTATTAGAACATGTTGAAATTGATAACCATAGTTTAGTAAAGTGTGTTTAATCTGTAGAATTTATACACATAAACTTCTTATATCTATATACTTAGCCTTACAAGTAGACAATGTAATAGAATTTTGGTTTTTACTACACCATTAAACTAATGAGTTACCCAAATGGTGACATATTCTAGAGGCTCTTTTCCTATCTAACTTACAACCATCAAAATATGTATTTAAATAAATCACTAAATCAAATTCGAATCCTCTAGGATAAGATAGTCCTAAGTTGTTTGTATACTTTTGGTACTTAATAATTCTTTTGACATCAAGTAAATGTGATTATTTAGGATTTTCTTGAAAATAGGCACACATACACACACTAAACATAATATTTGACCAACTATAAGTTAAATATATAAATATTCCAATCATACCACTATAATTGGTTTGATCAACTTATTTTTCAATTTCATCAAGATATGATTTATATGTTGTACTCATGGGAGTATCACTACTCTTTGTGTTATCTATCCCAAAAAAAATTAAAAGATATTTTGTTTCCTTGATTTGATTTAAAATAATTATAACTTCATATTAAAAAAAAATAAAACCAAGGGAGAATTTTAAATCTCCCATTAAACTCATTTCAAATTCATTCTTCATCATTTTTAAAAAATCCTACACAAATAATTTCTTAAAGGTCTAAAAATTATGTCATCAACATAAATTTATACTACTAAAACATCTTTTGAAATTATTTTTATAGATAAAGTAGGATCCTCTATGCTGTTTTAAAAACCTTTAGAAATCAAAAATGAGTTGAGCCTATCATACCAAGATCTAGAAGCTTGTTTTAAACTATATAAATTTTTTGTTAGTTTAAAAACATGAATTGTAAAATGAGTATTTTTAGAATCTAGGGGTTATTAAAAAAATATCCTCAACTATATAACCATTTCGGAACGCACTCTTAACATCCATCTAATATAGTTTGAAATTCAAATGTGTTGTATAGGAAATCATCATTCTAATGGAATCAAGTCTATCAACTGGTGAAAAGGTTTCCTCATATTCAATACCTTCCTCTTGAATATATCCTTGTGAAACCAATACATATTAGTTTCTAACTATTGTTGTTAACTCATCAATTTTTTTTAAACACCCATTTAGTTCCAATGGTCAAATTGTATTTAGGTCTATCCACTAATTCCCAAAATTTATTTCTTTAACATTTATTGAGTTCTTCTTGCATTTCCATTACCCAAAATTCATCATTAATCGCATCATTGATGTTCTTAGGTTCAATATGTGACAATCACACTAGATGTTCAACCTAATTTATAAGAAAATATCTAGTTTTGGTTTCTATATCTAGATATCCTACTACAACATCTAAGGGATGATATCTATGAGTCATAATGGTTCTAGGAAAATAATTGATGGATATTTCTTTATCCTCTACAAGTTCGGTTTCAGGTTTTTTATTAGAACTGGATGTTTTTTCTTCATGTTTAATAGAACTGTCAAAAGGTTTAGCTTTTATATTAAGTTTTTACATGACATATTTAAGATTTTATAAAGTCATAGACACATGGGGATATGTTTTATCAAATTTTACATTTAAATATTCCTCCAAAATCTAAGTCCTTTTATTGAATACCCTGTATGAATTACTAGATGTAGAATATCTAGTGAACATTACTTTATCATTCTTTGATGAAAATTTTCATTATTATCTTTTGTATTGAGAATAAAGACTTTGAAACCAAAAACTCTAAAGTAATTAAACATTGGTCTTCTTCCATTCCATAATTCATATGGGGTTTTCTTTAAAATTATTCTTATAATAACTCTATTGATTATGTAATAGGTTGTATTTATATATTGTTCCCAAGAATAAATAGGTAAATCATACTCATTGATAATGGTTAGAGAAATTTCTTGAAGGGGTATATTTCTCCTTTCTAGTAAACCATTCTGTTGTGGTGTTCTAAGAGAAAAAAAGTAATGATTATAGCCATGTTGTGAGAATAATGATTCAAATTATTTATTTTAAATATCAACACAATGATAAATCATTAATGTTTTAATTATAAGTCCACTAATATTTTCTATAGATTTAGTATACTTAGAAAAATAGGAACAAGCTTCACTTTTTCAAGCTACAAATAATACCCAAGTATGTCTAGAAAATTCATCTACTAGAAAATAAACATAGTTCTTTCCATTTAAGCTAGAAACTCTCGAGGGTCTAAAAAAATCCATGTGAACCAACTCTAGGGTTTGAGTAGTTCAAACTTCTTTCTTTAGTTTGAAATATATGTTTTGATGTGTCCCATTTTGACATGGGTTGTAGAATTTATTATTTAGGAATTATAGTTTTGGATGATATTTGACTAACCCTTTACTAATGTCACGACCAGTCCTCGGGGCCCGTGCCGTGACTACCCCAAGACCACATTCCATAGGCCAGGGGCTAGCGACTATCACCAAGGCGTAAATCCCGAAAAAAGGGAAGGCATTGCCTTTGAAAAGTAAACAAGAACCATAGAGTAAGCAAGCGGAAAAGTAAACACTAAGTAAAAACTGTAACAAGCTGTGCTGAAAGTAAAAGGGGCCAGAAATACAAGCCCAACTGTAAAGTACAACTGAAAGGGGAAAAAAGAAACTGAAAAGAAAAGTCGCAGCGTCGAGCCGTCCTCTGGAAGTCCCACCTGAAGGGTGGGTACAGATATCCTCCACTGCGCCTCGGGTCCACCTGACCACTCCGAGTACGTCCCGCCCAGTGGTCCACCTCGAGGTACTGTCCTGCTCCGCAAGCCTCCACCACGATCAGCGATGTCCGTCGTCTGCAACTAACACAGCGTAGTGCGGGCATAGCCCGTGCAAGGGTGAGTATAAGCTACTCAGTAGGGACCCTGAGACCCCCGAAGGTCTCCCAGAATCTACAAGGGATAATCCACAAAGGAAAGATACAATCACGAAGTAACATCCGACACTGCTTAGGTATATGCCCATACATATACCTAAGTCATCAATTCCCGTTCGGCTCCAACATCCGAGCCCAAGCACAACCCAGTCCACACAGGAAAGAAAAACGTAAATCCACACAGGATAGTAACATAGGATTCAGCTCACACAGGTATACTTCTTCAAATGACGATAGAGATGATCATATGTAGCCACTGATTCATCTAATTCGTCGGACCCACAAAGGATCGGAAGGTACTAACCCCCGCAATGACCCACATAGGATCGATCATGAAGTTGGACCCAAAGCTATTGGGAAACTCCTTCTCCATCAAGTACAGTGGTTATGCCGCTACAACCAAGTGCTCCCATGTGCCGCTACAACCAAGTGCACCTCTGTCGTGGGTCTGCCGCTACAACCAAGCGCTCCCCTGTGCCGCTACAACCAAGTGCTCCCATGTGCCGCTACAACCAAGCGCACCTCTGTCGTGGGTCTGCCGCTACAACCAAGTGCTCCCCTATTCCGCTACAACCAAGCGCACCTCTATCGTGGGTTTGCCGCTACAACCAAGCGCTCCCCTGTGCCGCTACAACCAAGCGCACATCTGTCGTGGGTCTGCCGCTACAACCAAGCGCTCCCCTGTGCCACTACAACCAAGCGCACATCTGTCGTGGGTCTGCCGCTACAACCAAGTGCTCCCCTATGCCGCTACAACCAAGCGCACCTCCGCCGTGTATCTTCCGCTACAACCAAGCGCTCCCCTATGCCGTTATCCGTAACACAACGAGTCGTTCGTTCAGCAGTCGTCAAATCTCAACCGGCTCTACGGTTTCCGCACACAGCATGCTCGTTCCGGGAGGGTCCACTCCATGAGCTAAGAGGATGATACATCAACTTCCACCTAGTCCAGAGTTGATGTATCCAAAAGTTCTGCATCGCCAACAGGAACTCAACGTCGCAGACGACGCGTCAATCGGACGCCCGGTCTGAGAGTTATTGGCTTTTTCGTCCCAGGGGCCCGGTTGGTTTTTAAGGAAAAACCAACCCGACCATACTCCACCTGCGTCCAAACCTCAGGAGAATTAATCCAAAAGATCCATCTCACTTAGAGGAATTCAACAAAGTCGACGACATGTCAATCGGACGTCTGGAACTCAAGATATAAGTGTTTTCGCTCCGAGGGCCCGGTTGGTTTCGTGTACGAACCAACCCGGCCGAACCCAAAGTATCTTGAAACCTTGAGTGCAGTATACTGAAACGACCGGCTCGATCCAAGGATTGTGTTTCCACTGACGGCGCATCGTTCGGAGGCACGTAGCTCAAGTTACGAGCAAAAGACTAAAAACAGTCCGAAGACGGAGGGTCTGGGCCGGGGCCGACCCGGCCCGAACCCCCCTGGGTCGGCCGAACCGGGTCGACCCGACCCGATCCGCCCTGGCTAGACCCGGTCCGGTCCGGCCAGGGCGCTGCCCCACGGGATGGAAGTGCCGCAGCCCTCGAGGGGTCGCACTGGAATCAATGGACGCGGCCTTTGCCGCGTCCCGTGCGTGTGAGCCAGACCCGCGCGGCCGCGGGACCGCTGGCGGCCGCCGCCGTGGCTTCAGCCGCGGCGGCCCTGTCCGACGGCATGTCGGGGCGCCGCCGGTGGCTTCCGCAGGCCACCAGAGTTGCTCTGGTGGTCCGTTTTAATTCCCGTCTGCGCCGCTGGTCCTCTCAGGACCCGTTCTTCACTGCGGAATCATCAAATCGCCCTTGCGTCACGTTTTTTCGTCGCCCTCCAAATCCGCACAACAAAGAATAACTACGGAGGGTTTTCGGGCCGTGTTCGTTTGGCCCGCACCCTCCGCGTTAGGCGATAAAAATCAGTAAGAATAATCAACATATCCAACAAAAATTTTAATGAATTAAAATTGTTCTTATGAAACCGGGTTCTTTATTTTAAAAGAAACGATCACGGGAAATATAAATTATTTCACAACAAACCCCTACCTCGTCAAGTCGTCGCACGCGCATTCTTCGCGGAGTTGATCGCCACGGAAGGAGGCGATCGTCGCTTCGCGGAAGGGCGTCGCGTCGTCGCGGATAGGCATCGCCTTGTCGAGGAAGGGCGTTGCGTCGTCGCGGAATACGGTGACGCGTCGACGAACTCTGAGGTTCAAGAACAACAGATTTAATTAATAATAATTAAATCCATATTGTTTTTTTAATCCACAAAGTAAAATTAAAGAACCACAATCTCTCACCTCAACGGGTGATCGATGATTTTCGTTGCGGATGAAGGAACATCGCAGAAGAATGTCGCGGGAGAGGAAACGTCGGCGTCGCGGCACATGGCGTCGCGTGGTCAATTTCTGCGGGTTCTGCATTCTTCGTCGGAGGCCGTCGTTCTTCACGTTCTTCGCATTCTTCGCGAAGGAGGATGAAGAACTCTTGGTTTCTGTCAAATCCTCTCAACGAACATTTTTCCAGAAGTCGTACGTTGGTCTTATTTTATTATTATGCCAACGGATTGAAAAACAGGTTAAGAAACGATTAAATTAATTCATAGAATTAATTCAACGAATAAAACCGTCCAATTAAATGGTGCGTTAAGAATTTAAGAAAACACGTCAGTTGACTTCATAATGACGGGTTTTCGCGGGTGTGTTACTTAGCGGAAAAGAAACAGCGGGGCTCGTGTGGGCCCCACCTCAAAAATATCCTACCAAGAGGGTAGGATATTTTTGGATAGCACCTTGTCTGCATCAACTCAGCTTAAGTAGCTTTAAGTGGCTTTTAAGTGGCTTAAGTGAAATAAAAATAAAATTGTCGCACAACTTTATTTTATTTCATAACTTTAAACCCAAAAATTAAAAACCATAACCGAGAAAATGCAACTCCATAAGAGGCGTTTCTAAGCAAATATCGGCACTGCGATTCCATCGGTGCCCTCAGAATTCGATTCCGGGCACCGGTTTAAAAGTTAGAAAAATCCGCTCGTCCGTTCACTAAACGTACCCGAGCCAAACTTCGAAACATGATTCTGGGCACACCGGGCCTCAGAATCAGGTGTCGTCAAAAACTGCGCTCTTGTAAAATTCCAAAGAAAATTAAGAAAAAAAATTCCTTGAAATTTTTAGGTCTTTATAACTAATTAGATTTCTATGTGAGTGAATGTTGTAATGGCCTAGTATCTTATGCTGGAGCCAAAACTCTTTGTGAAAAGAAATTATATGGGAAATGTTTTTAGAAAACAAGTAATATAAACTAACATCATATACATTATCATTTCCCAAATAAGTAAAAACCAAACCATTTTTAGAATTAAAAACTTTGTAGGCATTATTTTCAAACTTACTATAGAAACCATCATCACATAGATAAGATATGTTAAGAAGATTATACTTTAATCCATCTATAAATAAAACTTTGAAAATTAAAAAAGTATTGTAGTTAGCTAGTTAACCAAGTATAATTTTTTCCTTTGGAATTTTCACAAAAGGTGATATGTCCACCATAAACCTTTCATTGGTTCTTGAAACTTGAGTAGTCCATAGTCATGTTTCTAGAGCATCAACTATCTAGATAACATAAGTTCTTACTAGAATTTCTCAAGCTAGTTTCCTAAAAATAAATTAAAAAAAATTATTTAGGTACCCATATCTTTCTAGGTCCAGATATGTTAGCAATAAGGGCTTTAGGAATACATAATTGTTTAAAGGTTTCTTGTAGGAATATCTAATAATTTTATAAATAAAAACATTATTACCTCCATAAGAACAAGAATTATTCATAGAAATGATATAACTAGATATAAAAATAAATTTAGTCTTATTGATCTTTCTCTACCCATGTTGGTATCAAATTACTATGGTTATCTTAGGTGAAGTTTTCTTTCCAATAATATTGGTTAACGTATTTCTTACATTTATGAATTTATCCAGATCCTTTTTTAATAGTCCATTAAATAATTTTATATCATTATTTTCTTTTATCAGTTGATAATTTTAATCCTTTTCTATTCTAAGATCTATTTAAAAGTGAGAAAACAAGGCATGTTACTTCTTTAAACTTTTATATTTATCATTAAGTTCATTGAATGTTTCCCCCATCATATTAAAATATTCAAACATTTCTTCGCTGGTCATATTTTCTTCACTATTTTCATTTTCAAAAAGGTTGTAATTATGAACTAGATATGTAAAAAATATATTAGATTCCTCAAATGTGTTTCTCATAAAACACACATTGAATATATCTTGATTATCCTCTCTACTTGATTATGAATCACTTAAATTATCTTATAAATCACTCAAAGTTTCTTTCATATCCTTCTTATATCTTTTATCTCTATCCTTATATTTTTTCTTAAACTTTAACTTAGTAAAATATTCTTTAACATGACCTTTTCTCTTGCATTCATAGCATGTTATTTCATTTGTAGGATCATCCCTTTTCCATTATTTTATCTATTTACCACTATTTTCATACCTACCTTTCTAGTTTTACTTCTTTAAGAATGTATTCCTTTTTTCAAATTTCTTAAATCTTCTGGATAAATGAGCCATTTCTTTATCACTATCAGAATAAGACTCTCCTTCACATGAGGTGTCTTCTTTTATCTTCCCTTTTTACATTGCATCATAATTCTTGAAGGATGTTGACTTCCTATTTGGTTCAACATCTTCTTCTATATTTAATTTAATTTACTCTTCATACATCATGAGTTTTTATATTATATATTTAACAAAAAGAATTCTTATATCGCATGATTCTTGAATTGAAACTAAAGTTCCTCTCTATCTACCAGGTAAACACCTTAGTAGACACATCACTTGATCTTTTTTAGTGATTAGCTTCCTGAGTGAATGCATCATGTTCACAGTCTCATTGAACCTAAGGTACATATTAGAAATTATTTCATAAGGTTTCATCTTAAAGGTATCATATTTAATATTATAAGTATTCAAACACATTTCTTTTACATTTTAATTTCCATCATGAGAAACATCCAAGGTAAACCGAATATAAAATTCAATGGTATGGGAATATATTCTATTAAATTATTAATATCCTAAAGCATAGTATAAATCATTTTTATATATATATGTATAGTTATTTTTATAAGATTATTTGGTAAGATTACTCCATTCAACTCTAGTTGTTGTAGGTAATTTGTATTTATCCTCAATGATAGTCCAAATTTCAAATCTCATACTATAAATATGTATTTTCATTTTTATCTTCCATTAAGCATAATTTTTACCATTAAAATAAGGATTCCAATTAGTGGCAGTTCCCTCTTTTCTATTATTATCCAAAAAGATGTAAATTTAGAATAAATAGAAATTTAATATCTTTAATTTGTAACTAGATCAGAATACAAACATATTTTGAAAAACTCATCTCATACCAAATATTGGTTTTAGTGTACATCTCAAGATGGCAGTTTAATTGATTTCCCAATAAAAATATATATTTAAAAAAAATTACAACTTAAATCCCCCAATTTTATAAAATTACCCAATTAATAAAAACTGTATAAATATATAATCTGATTTTTCAAATAGATTCTCAAATAAATATCAATGATTAGTTAAAATAATATTTGTAATAACTTTAAATTTTTAAACTAAATTAGTTGATCAAATTCTATATATAGAACACATATTAAGATTAACTATTAGAGTAAATGTTTTATGCATATTTAAAAAAATAAAATTTTGAACTTTGAATTACAGAAAAAAAATGAATAAAAAATAATGGAATTAAAACATTGGGTTTAGTATCAAGATAAGACTTAATCCCCTCCACATGACAATAACCTGCTTCCAAGAATTTTATTAAACAATAAACTTGATCCACAATCTGGATTGAGTTTTCTAGAAAATAACACATAATTATTCCCTAGAACAAAGCCTCTTACATAGTTATACATGAGATAAAAACAAGTATAGGTAAAACATGACCTCTTCCACAATTTTCATGGGTATACAAATGAAGAAATTAGAGAGAGAATATTAATAAATATAGAGACCCTACTTTTTATTACATGATGATTACATCATTTTAAAGATAAAACTAGGAACCAAAGGTTTAGTATCATGATAAAATTAGAACCATAAATCACTTATGCATAATAAAACATAAACATTTATTTTAAATCTTCTTCTTTATCCCTTTAAATCTCACGATATCCTTAGTACTTGCAGTCGCTTGAAGATATACATTAAAGAAATGGGTGACCTAAAAGCATATTATTAGGATAGGTAATAAAAATAATCAATATAACATGGGTCATCATCATCATAACATAATCATAGGTACATAATCATAATCATGATATAAATCATTAGATAAATTCATGGATTGTGGAAATTCATAAAAATCAAACATCATGTCTTAGTGTTCAAACACCACACATAGTTGTGAACAAAGATAACATCATGTTCATTCATAACATATGTGCATAATCATAACATCATTATTGTAAAAAAATCTAGTATCATGTTCATGAATATTTTACATTATTTCATGACATGAATCTACTACCCAATGCATTAGAGTCCTATATAATTCTGGGTGCACCCATATCAACATAACATTTACATAATCATGCATGTATCATAGAGCATATATCAATCAAATTCATGAAGTAACCCATGTAAAAGAATGGATTTTATAAATATCTCATAAATCGTGAATAAACTTGGGGTTATTAAATGAAAATGGAAAAATATATTTGGTATAAGATTCATTATTCTTAAGTGAAGAAGAAACAACTCAAGAGGAGTCAAAATGTGTTCTAGAAAGAAGAGTTCTTTTGAAAAACAAATTTCATAAAATCATATTGCAAACATGTATATCGAAAAAATTAAAATTTAAGGACAATGAAATTATATTTTATGAATATTAAAATAATATCCACACTTAAATTTGGCATTAAAGAGGAATAACCCAAATAAAATGAGTTAGGTTCGAGAATCCCCTTACCTTATGTCTGAATGATTTATTCACTTTAATATCCTATATAATCAAATTAGATTCATTAATTACTAAATATAGAACCTATTATACATGTATTTGATTTATTATAATTTTATTAAGTTCTCTTATGGACATTTTGATTAATTACATAGTTCAATTTTGTCATTCCGAGAGTATTAGTTTTCTTGGTATTCTTGATTAGTTTACTTGTATACAAGTATGGAAGTTCATGTAAAATGATAATTTTCTAGAATTGAAATTTTATGTGGTTAATTAAATTACATAATTTTAAATGTTCTTATATATCATTTGGTTATATGTTATGAGAATAATTCATTAGATAAAACTTTAATGAAAATGATTTAATTTATTTTGGCGGTTTTTACCACCATCATGAACTTATATCATTTTATTTAATATAATTTTTATATATTGGTTCTAGAATCATTATATAACCTATAATATTTATAATAAAATATTAATTAACCATAATAATGTTTTTATGACCATCCTTAAAGGTGTTAATTGAAAATTAAAACTTTTCATCCCCGAAGGTAGTGAATCGACATGTCACAGACGATGTTTTCATTTTTAGAATAAAATGAGGATATAAGAGATTTGATGATGTATTATTACATTAACACAATGAAATTACAATATATATAATATAATGTATTTATAATTATACTTTTGGATAGGTAGGTTATGAGAGGATAAGAAAATAAAATAAATTGAAAATAAATTAAAAGAGAAAGAAAGAGGATTTTACCTCTTGGATTTATTCTCCTTGAGAACCCCCTTAAGGTACTTAGGTTTGGTTTTTTTAGAGAATAAGATCTTGTAAATGGGGGAGAGGTTTAGGAATATTGTTTTTTAGAATTTATACAAGATTAAAGTATTATAATGTGTGAGTACAAGAGGTGGTGAGGGGTGGTATTTATAGGGGAGGAGATTGGGTGTTTTTTAATTATTTTATTCATTAGTTTATTATTTTGGATCAAGACTATCAATAGTGATGATTCCAAAGAATAAATATAGTAAATAGATAATTATAGTTCTATATTATGGTTCTTACATCAACAATGACTCAAAAATTCATGTATTTGGCTTAAAATTCTAAATACCATAAATTATCATATTTCACTATTCACCAAAAATTCAACTATTTTAAAAAATACAAAAAATTCACCCTAACCATTTTTATTATGTAGAATTATAAAATGAAATCCATTTTATGAAAATAATTTTCTAAATATGAGAAATATAATTTTTAATTAATATCATTATTTATTTGAAAAATACTGATTTTAATATTATAACCGATTTTACGACACTTTGAAAAATTAATTAAGGTCTCATAAAATTATATTATAACAACAATACAAAAAAATATCAATTTATGAATATATTTTATGAAAAAAAATATTCTTTTAAATCATTATATTAATTATAAAATTGTAAATAAACATTTATGTTTTACAAAAATACCAACACTTAATTTATCGTTTTTAAAAAAATTATTTACTTATACAATGATATAATTATATCATATTTTCATTAATAATATGTGTAAATTTTATTTATACTTTCATAGTTGATTTGATTATTATATTGGTCGGATTACTATTCCTAATAGACATGTTAACTATTCTAATGGTTAGGTTATTATTCCATCGATATAGGTTTTTTAACTTCTTTAAATGTCATTTATTTCATTATTAATTTATGATAATGATGTTTTTATTAGGATCTATATTCTATGTATCTGTTTTATACTATATAACATAATTATAAGAATCAAAAATTCCATTTATAAAAGTTTGGGTTGTTACATTCCCCACTCCCTTTGAAATTTCTCCCTCAAAATTATGTTCTACATACTAAGGTGAGAATAGGAGAGTGTAATTATCCTTCATTGATTCATATAGTTCTCATGTCACCTATTCATACTTATGATTCCTCCATAACAATTTTACAATTTGAGTTTTCTGGTTTCATAGGACTTTATCTCTATGGTAAAAGATCTTTACCAGTTTCTCCTTATATGAGAGATCATTCTTCAGTTGTACCACCTTTGGATTCAGTACATGTGAGGGATCAGGTATGTACTTCTCAGGAGTGATATGTGTAGCACATCATGAACTTGCATTATATTTAATGGAAGTACAAGCCATTAGGCCACTACTTTTATACAATCAAGGATCTCAAAGGAGTAAATGTACCTTGGGCTAAGCTTCCCTTTCTTTCCAAACTGCATGACTCCCTTCTATGGTGATATTCAAAGGAAGAATTTGTCTCTAACAAAAAAATCCAAGTCCTTTTGATGGTTTTTAGCATATATCTTTTTCCAACTCAGAGTATCTTTGATAAATTTTCTTATGTCTTGAAACTTCTCTATCATCTCTTGCATTAGATTAGGTCCAAGTAGCTTTTGTTTTCCAACTTCATCCCAACAGGTTGGAGTTTTACATATCTTTCCATACAGAGCTTCAAATAGAGCCATCTAAATACTGAAGTGGAAGTTTCTTTTGTATGATAACTCAACCAATGAGATATTTTAATCTCATACACCTTTTAATTCCTTTGATAATGCTCTAATCATGTCCTTGAGTTCCTTAATATTCCTTTTAGATTGGCCATCTATTTGGGGGTGATAGGTCATGCTGAAATTCAATTCATTACTCAAATAATATTGAAGACTTATCCAAAATTTATATGTGAACCATGGATCATAATAAGATACAATCAAAATTGGTACCCTGTGATGCCTCACCACTTCCTTCATATATTTCTTGGCAAGTTTTTCAAGTGATAAATCTTACCAAATAGCGATAAAGTGGATAGTAATGGTGAGTTGACCTACCATAACCCATATCACATTGTTTCATTTGGATGTATTTAGGGGATCAATGATGAAGTACATGGTGAAATTCTCCCATTCCCATGTGTGTATCTAAAATGGTTTCATCATCCATTTGGAATTATGTCTTTTTTACTTTAACTTATTGACATGTCAAGCAACTTGAGATATAATCTGCAATCTCATTCTTCACGTTATTCCCCGAGAAGTGTTATCAATGATCATAATACATCTTGGTACTTCTAGGATGGATAGAGAAAGGTGATCTATTTGAATTATCCAATATCTCCTTATTTATCTAATAGTATTAAGGTACACATAGTCTCATTCCAAATCAAATCACACCATCATCATTGATATGTAACTCTTATAGTTTTCCTTGATTTATTGCTTTCACCTTCTTTTGAATCTCTAGATCATCCCTTTGAGTCTCATTAATCTTCTCTAAGATAGATGGTTGGTAAATAATTTGGGAAAGGTAGGATTTATTCCTAGTCATTATTATTTCCAAATCCATCCTTTGCATATCCATTAAGATAGGGTCTTTCTCAATCTGTATCATGGATAGAGTAACAAGTTATTTTCTACTAAGAGCATCATAAACCTTATTTTCTTTCCTAGGATGATATTGAATTGATAAATCATAGTCCTTGATAATCTTTAACCATATCCTTTTATTCATGTTGATGTACTTTTATGTGGATATATACTTTAGGATCATGTAATTGTTATATATGTCACACTGCTCACCATTGAGGTAGTGCTGCCAGATTTTCAAAGAAAACTCACAGCTACTAGCTCCAGATCATGTTTCATGTAGTTCTGTTCATGGATCTTCAACTTTCTTTAGGTGTAGGCTATCACTTTATCATTATTCATGAGTACACGACCCAAGACATTCTTTAAATCATCACTATATATCACAAAAAAATTTCCACTTGTTGGTAATGTGAGTATAGGTTCATTGATCAGCCTCTTATTTATTTCCTTGAATATTTTCCAACATTCTTCAATAAAGATATAATTTACCCATTTTCTTATTAATTTAGTTGTTGGGATATACCGTTTTGAGAACTTTCTCACAAAAATTCAGTAGTACCAAGCTAATCCAAGAAAACTACATATTTCCATGACACTATTGGGTCTATTCCATTCCTCAATTGCATTTTTTTAAGGGTCCACATAAATTCCCTCACTTGTGATCACAAGTCCCAAGAATGTGAATTTTTTCATCCAAAAGTCTCACTTTATGAAATTGGCATAAAATGTATCATTCTTTAATATATCTAACACAATCCTTAGATGTTATTCATATTCCTCAATTCTATTGGAGTATATAATAATATAATTGATAAACACTACCAAATATTTGTCAAGGAAGTGTCTAAAGACTCTATTCATTAAATCCATGAATATTTTAGGGGCACTAGTAAGTCTAAAGGGAATCATTAGAAACTCATTGTTCTTATACCTTGTATGGAAAGAATTCTTCTGAATGTCTTCCTTATTCACCTTCATTTGATGATATACATAATAAATATCCACCTTTGAGAAGTATTGAGATCCTCATAATCGATCGAACAAGTCATAAATCCTTGGAATATGATACTTTTTTTTATGGTGATCTTATTGAACTCTCGGTAATTGATATATGGACACATTGATCATTCATTTTTCTTTAAAAAGAGCATTGGTGCACCTCAAGGAGATGAAATAGGGCATATGAAACCTTTGTCCAAATGCTCTTGCATATTATTCTTTAACTCCTCCAATTTGATAGAGGCTATCCTATAGGAACAGTTTTAGATAGGAGTAGACCTAAGTATTATTTCTATTGAAAACTCTACCTTGTGATATGGGGGAATTCCAAGTAACTCTTCAGGAAATACATCACTATATTCCCTCACAATGGGAATTTCCTCCAAGTTGATACCTTCCTTTGACTCAACCATTTGAGTGAGGTATGCTTCTTCATAAGGCATCAATACCAACACCATTGATGGATTTTACAAAGGATGTTCATGGGATTCCTTACATTTTTAGAGGAGTATGGTATGGTTTATAATTTGAAAATATATTTCCTTTTACCAAAAGTAGATTTGTGCTCTATATAATGAGAGCCAATCCATGAACAGTATAGCGTCAAATTCCACCAAGGTAAGTATCATGAGATTCACAAGAATAATATAATTATATACGGCAATAGGATAAGATTCCAACACTTGGGTTTCAATGATTTCACCATTAGGTGTTTTTACAGATATCTCTACTTAAATATTTTGAGGCTTCGATTCAATAATTCTAGAAAACTTTCCAGATATAAAAGAATGTGTTGAACTAGAATCAAATAAGAATTTTTCCATTCTTGAGTGAATAGGAAGTATACCTTGTATGTATTATTTTTCTTGATCCACTTCAGCAGTAGTGATGGCATAAGATTTCCCTTTCTCCTTTAGCTTTGGTGGTTGCCGATGCTAATTACCCTCAAGGATTCAAGGTTTAGTGAACTGGCTTCTATAGTGCCCTTTATCCCTATTGTTTAAGAGTTGAACCATGGGTGGTTCTCTCCTTTACTCCATCAT
The DNA here is from genome assembly GCA_963277665.1 of Viscum album. Classification (NCBI taxonomy): domain Eukaryota; kingdom Viridiplantae; phylum Streptophyta; class Magnoliopsida; order Santalales; family Viscaceae; genus Viscum; species Viscum album. Next base: position 1,102,805,041 of record OY728150.1, on the reverse strand, counting down.
GTTGGATGGATTTTTTATGTCTGTTCAACATTCATGATCTTGATGGCCTTATCTCCCACACTATAAGCATTTCCTGGTCCCTTTAAGAAAATTTCCATGATGTTTCTTCCAACATTTTTGGCATGTGGGTGGTTGGATCCTCCTTCCTCCTTTTTTATTTTATCCACAAACTTGAAAATACTTTCTTCATTCTTATCTTCATAACCATGGGACTATTCTCCGAACTCCATCTCCACTTTTATAGCACATCAAAACACTTCTTCATAACACCAAAAGTATTGTATTTCTAGATCCTTTCAAAGGTGTGGTTTAAAACCACTAAAGAATCTATATATTTTGTTATAATTGCTGATAAAAAACTTGAGGAATACCTTTTAGGCCTTGTGAAGTTTTATTCATAATATGTGATAGATTCAACTTACTTTTTCTTCAGATCTATGAATTCTCTCTATATATTTGTATGAATAGTTCAAGGGAAATACTTAGAAATATTTTCTTATTCTTCCCACTCCATCTATTCTATTCAATACTTCTTCTTGGTGTTCCTAATCAACGTCCATAATTGATTAGCCTCTAAATCTAAATTATAGATGGATATAGTCACATTCTCCTTCTTTGAATAGTGGATCACAGAAAAGATATTCTATATTGAGTTAATCTGTTATTCCAAAACAAGTAGATCGAAAGATCCACTCAATTTTGGTGTTCATTTATGAATAAAAGATTGAATATCTTGTTTCTCCCTCTTAGTTAAAGGTTTTTTTTTCCACATTTTTCAGGTTATTGTTCATATATTGAGATAACTGGGTAAGCATCACCATGTAATTTTGAACTCCAACACCCATGGAATTGGTGATGTCATTCAAATAATTTTTGCATTATCCCTCGCACAAGTTGTTGGCCTCATTTCTCCTGCTTCCGAACATTTTCTAAAATATTAAATGTTTGAACAAAACATAAGTCAACAAGTCATGAATAAGTAATTTATTCTTTTGGGCAATTAAATCTAAAGTCACATCTTGTAGGGTCTCTATGTTTAAAATTTTTAAACAATTATTCTTGGATGATTACATATAATTAGTCTCATACTAAGGTTTTTAAAAAAAATTATCTACTCCTAATTCCCAAATTAACTAAACTGTGCTCTGATACCAACTATAGAAACCCTAATTTTTCTTACATGATGATTACATAATTTTAAAGAAAAATTAGGATCCAAAGGATTAGTATCTTGAAAAAATTTAGACGATGCATCACTTATTAATAATAAAACATAAACATTTTTTTTAAAATATTCGTATTTATCCCTCTAAATATCACGATCTTCTTAGTACATGTAGTCATCTGAATATATACATCAAATAAAGGGGTGAGATAAAATCCCAATAAGATGATAGATAAGGACATGAATCAATATTACATGGGTAAGTATGATCATAATCATCATAAAATAAGCATATTTAAATCAACATAATAATTATAGAAAACATTATATAAAGTCATGGAATGTGGTAATTCATAAAAAATTAACATCATGTCTTAGTGGTAAAACACTACACATAGTTGTGAACAAAGATAACATCATGTTCATGCATAACATATGTGAATAATCACAAAATAATAATTGTAAAAAATATATATATCATCATTTTCATTCATATTTCACATTATCTCATGAGATACATCACATTACCCAATGCATTGGAGTGTTATATAATTTCAAGCGCACCAATCACATCACAACATTTACATAATCATGCATGCCACATAGAGTGTGTATTAATAAAATTCATGAATTAACCCATGTAAAATAATGGGTTTCATAAGGATATAATAAATAATGAATAACCTTAGGGTTACCAAATTAAAAGGAAAAAATATATTTGGTATAATATTTATCATTCTTGAGTGAAAAAGAAACCATTCAAGAGGAGTCAAAATGTGTTTTAGAAAGAATATATCTTTTGAAAAATATTTGTATTTGTCAAAAAATAATATTGTAAATATTTATATCCCAGAAAAGAAAAGTGAAAGAAAATGAAATTATATTTTAGGAATATTAAAATAATATCTACACTGAAATTTGGCATGAAAGTGGAAAAACCCAAATAAAATGAGTTAGGTTTGATAATCCCATTACCATATGTCTAAATGATTTATTCACTTTAATATCCTAGATAATAAAATTAGATTCATTAATAAATAAATCTATTACCTTTTATACATTTATTTTATTTATTATAATTTTATTATGTTCATTTTGTTGAATCCAGGTATGCAGCGGAAGCCCCAAACAGGTGGGTTTTTAAAAAATATCCACCGACGGTCGATGTAAACTTTTCGGCGTCAGAGAAGAGTATCCCGGTCTTATATGAGGACCACACATGGAGGATTTTAAGCGCAAACATAAACCGTAAAATACCTGGTTTAGATCTGAAGCCGTGCATGATGTCTGCTCGTCGTTGGCAATCATTTCTTGAAGAATCCAAAGCCGAATTCCTCTAGATCATCCACACGTGCTTCAAGGATTATGTAGGAGCGTCATTCATCGTAGTCTGGGTGCTAGCGCGGAATACTAATGATGCCTTTGATGTTCCAACGATCATCACATCTCTTCGCTAGCGATGCCCGAGAGAGAGCTCCTTCCGAGCTCCTTGGATCTAGAGCATCTCTCTCTAGAGTGTGGGAGAGAGAAAAGGAGAGAGAAGATCCATGAATAATTTTTGGCAAATTCCCCTCCTCTTCTATTTATAGTGCTTAATTAAAATACCATGTATAGCCTCACCGGCCACGGATACATAATGCACTATCAACGACATTTTATGACTACTAATATGAGTCAAAAATATTATTATCACTCACTTGTAATATATTAAAATATATTACATGATAATAATTTAGTCATTAACTCGACTCGTCGCTCCCATAAATATTAATTGAACCTTGAATAATTTAATATTCATCAACTAATATTTTTTCATGTATTTACTTAAAACTCGTAAATACATTTAATAAATAAATTCAATACTCATTATTATAAACTCGAATAATATGAATTTATTTATTTCATTGGTGATCGTTTAACTTTGGAAAAATCCCAGACCCCTATGGTGGGCCCCACCATGTCCAAAACTCATATTCAACTGAATAGGGCATATTCTTGAATACGCTATTGTGTGTGACCCTCTAGGCCCTTATTTTGACAGTCGTGAATAGTATTCACAGACCAAGAGTGGGATCTAGAAACCCATCATGGCCCCTAAAGAAATAAGGATTGTCACAGCAGCAACAACCAACCTATGAAGACGAATCGTGTAATATAATATCTTTGTCTATAATATCTCATAAAGCAGAACTCACTCACATGTCATCACCCTTTTCTTGCTTTATAGTTTGTTGATTTAACTGGACAGATTTACCCTTGACTTCCATGGCCATGGTCTTATAAAGGTACTTCCATCCATATCAACATGGCCTGAGATATATTACTTCCATAACCCAGAAGCAAAAAATCATTTCTTGACCATTCAACCAATGTCATGCCACCAATGACGCACCCGACACAAACTACCTCGCTATAGCTTCATTGCCATGGTTTTTTTCTTGCATCAAAGTATGCAATCAAATGACATGCATTGTTAATGATCTCAATTTAGGAGACCATTACACATGATTGTAGATAGGAACGTCCAATGACACCCAAAACATGTGTATTTCCTATTGGTAGGTTATTTCTCATGATCTCACTACTAGAGATCATCAAGTGCGAACTTCATGAGAAGAATTCTCAATGCTTATGAGCCCCCAGCACCTGATGGTTAAACATCTATTATGTCTAATCATTAAGATGTATCTAGACCATAGAACATATATTTTAGATTAATGTCATAGTATCTAGAGGTTCTCATTATAGCCTGGGAACTTCTATAACCTTTTGATACGACAATTAACCTTTGGACATTACCATTTAAATAGTGGATGCGGAAAATTCTACACTATAATGGTAAGATGAAATCGTTTATATCTAACTGTATACATAATATGGTAATCAAAATCACTAAATAGTTGGGTCTAGGGCACCCACTATTTCAACACTCCCACTTTCACTAGAGCCAACATGCTAACCAAAGTTGTTAGCTACCCACATGATGAACATCATGTTTCTGCTGAGTAATGGCTTTAGCTACTGGGTCCACCACAGTTCCGCCGCATGGCTATTCTGCTATGGAAACCTTATCTCATTGAGTAAAACTTATCAAGAGATGGTATCCTGAGTATATAAATTTTTGTCCACTGTCATAACTTGACATCTTGGCTAGTAAGAATATCATAATCAACATTATGATAATACTTTTCTCACCAGGTGTGATTCCAAGAACTGGAACAGATCATTGCATTTAATTGCTTCTTAGATATCTTAGAAGCTGCAATGTACTCGATCTTGTAGGTATGGCCACCACAGGCTGATATGATCTTGACTCACTCATCGCCTTTAGCCTAACTTCAATACTAGATCACATTGATCAATGAAATACTAGTTCATATCCCCAAAAACTAGTATCCTTTCTTCTCCACTTACTAGGTACATATCTTTTGTCCTTGCCTAAGTACAATTAGATTGTTCTGACTGCATCCCTTGCAGTGCTCATGGATATAACTGATATTTTCCTATTGTAAAATATACCTTGGAAATATCAGTTCTTGTACATATCATGTCTTACTTGATTATCCATCGCTCTGACGTATGGATTACTACTCACCACATTTATCTATTCCCATGTCACAGACAGGTCAACATGTAGAGAGTATACCCTGTGACATAGGCAACAATTCATGTCTTGAATTGTTCCAACATGTATTTTTCAATACAATGTCACTATATGTACGATTGACTAGGACCAAGAAACCTATAGATCTACCTTATTAGAACATTTCCCTAGAACTTAGGTTGCTAATTTAAGTCAATCATTGGAGAATAAATTTCATTTTGGTCTTAACTAACTGTCAGACCAATGTCTATTTTCCATATGTTACCGAACATATTTCTTATTAGAAAACATTAGCACTCCCACTAACCTCTGGTAGACACATGGAAAACATTTTTTTTAACGTATATACAATGATCATGTTGCTTACTTTAATCCTAAACCGGATTTCAGTAACTTGCAATCTTTATTAGCATTCTGTGATGTTACCATCCCTTTCTGGTTGCGTCGTATAGACAACATCCATGATTGGTGGTCATGACATCCAATGCTAAATAAATTGATCATAGATATTGGCTATGATAAGTAAAATTATAATATATTTAGGTATAACAACTTGTTATAACCAATAGAGCCCTATTTGTACTGCGCTTGTACCATCCATGTATCAACTCACTTGAATACCCACTACAGTATTCAAAATAATAAGCCCCTTTTGCACTTTGATACATGGAATCCATTAATTGAATTTTAGTTGGTCTTATCAATTTTAGCTAATTTCTATATACTGCTTACTTGTAGGAAATATTATTCACATTGAATAATATATCACTGACCGTAGTGAATATAAAAACCATCACCATGGTTTTATCCTTCCTATGCAGTATGTGTCTCTGGAACATACATTATTCCACATGCACTTCTAGAACTAGTTCCTATGCCAACTATTTTGTGCATACTGAGCATTTACTAAACACAAGTCAATATAACTCTCACTATCTCTAATAGATATGTGCACCCTTATATATATATGTAGTCCCTTACTTAACTGAAACTTTTCTATCTTAGAGATTTATGTAATGTCCTAAGCAAGTGTTAGGATTATTACACTAAATGCACAATGTGTTTGTCTTGACGCAAGTTTGTTTATGTCCTAACAAACTCTTTTCATCCAAACATATGTTCTTATGACATAATGGATTTACACCATACTATGACTCACATGATATCCATTTGTCATTATAGTTGGAATATGATTATGGGATATCGCCATTATTTTCATATAATTTCATAAAATATAATGGAAGTTTCTACTAGTTTCAATATTGATATTACTTACATCAATTATTTGATGTATAAAATGTGCGTTTAGGAATTACTCCATGCTACATTTTGTTGATAAATGTTGATATGTAAGACTTAATCATCAATTCTTCTCATTAGAATCAATGTTGTGATGTTGATAAGGTAATGTGTGTTTAGGAATTGCTCCACTCTACATTATCATGATGAATGCTTGGTCGAGATATTCTTCGTATCCCAACCCGAAGCAACTCATATCTCGTGACCATGAATATACTTCCCTTTTTTATTCCTTAATTAATTAATGGAATCTTATGAAATATATATACCTCTATCTCATACTTGGAATAGTTCATTCTTATTAGTTGAACTATTTACAAATGCTTTGTGACATACCTTTATTTCTAAAGGTTCCTTTGTCCAAACTAAAGACATCGATAATACCAAAAGTATTTAGTTCTGTCGAGCCTAAATAGCATACTTGGTATATTCATGATGCCAATATTTAGTATTACTTGAAAAATAATTATCCTGTCACAACTGGGTATAAGTCTTACATTTATATTCATCACTAATTGCCTATGATTCATGTATTACTGAACTAGTGATTGAGTTTACCAAAAACAACATTCATTACAGAAACTGAATGAATGTCTCCTTGCATCCAAGGACACATGATATTAATGTTTGTGGTTATACTCAATAATAGTTCAACATGAATATTTCACTTGAAAATTAAAGAAGTCATGTACTTCTCACCATTGGCCTAGGCATCACCCTTTCGCAGCCAGCTGGAGAATACACCTGACTTCCAGTAAGGTTTCTATACTAACTTGGTCATCGTATTAGAATACACATATGTTACCAGCATATTGTATTTAATACCCAAGTAGTAAAATAGAAACATTACATTGATGAATACACCTGATGTAGAAGCAACAACTTGCTCCTTTAAATAGGGTTATTGCTTTTAAACATCCATAGTATTGCAATGAAAATAACCTCAGTTAACACTTCATTAATTGAAGGATGTCGCGAATGTGTCATCGGAATTAAATGACTTTGACCATTCCACATTGTCTTTCAATTTATTCTCCATAAGAAATAATGATAAAACTGTATTTAAATTCTTATTCACTTGGAAAACCTTACCTGGAATGGTAATGAAGCATTTACTCAATACTTGTTCGTTTTGTGACTTAAAACAAAACTTGAGTAATGCGGTGAACATGATATTTAAATATCATGATCAATCTTTCAATTTACACATACCGGTGTAAACTTAGACTTATTCATATCATTGCTTCACTTTCTCCTTGCAAACTTCTCAGAGATGAGACTTTATGTTATATCATCTATGTCATGGTGTAGCGACCGCAACTGACACCTGACTTTGATGAAAGCATAATGTTATAACTATCATATGCTTTGTACATTAGTCTCATGTAAGTAATTTTCACCCTCACTTATTGAGGTATTTTAACAATGTTGGGGACATTGACACCTTGAGTTTCCTATATCATTGTATTATGCGCACGTGCCTGTACTATTAATGGATACTCATGTCAGTGTGGACATTTACTTTTTCCATTATAATATTTCAGTTTTAATCTTGTGGTATAACTTGCCATTTTTTCTACAAAAATAATTTTTAGTAGATTAGTGCCTTTTATCTGAATTACCCGTTTAGACATTTTTGATTAATTACATAAATCATTTAATGTCTCCCACTATTTTATTGGATTCTAGGAACCCTCTGTGCTAGAATCAAAATACTATGTCGCTTGAGTATTCTAGTGGCAAGGATCCCGGAACCACACCTCATAGTCTACAAGCTATGGCTACACCACTACTTGGAGGGTTCTATGTGGGCTTTTGGATGGCCGGCCGCTTTAACATGCGGTTCCTTGATCTGTTGAGTGAAGTCTCAGCTTCTTAAAATCAAATTTTGATTTACTCAATGCTTTCCTCTAAAATGATAGAAAGTTAGATATGGATAATCCTTACCAGCACTTTAGATAATTCGACCCATCATTCTTATAAGGACTCCTCCTTAGTAAGAGGTACCCTTAGCTAGTGAATGACCGGAACCTCAAACAGCTAGTTTTGTCCAAACATAAATGACGGAAGGCGGTTATGACTTAATATATATTTTCAGGTTTTTTATTATTTTTAATGTGATGAAATAAATCATTTTATATTTTTATAATCATGTACTATGTGATCTCACTCACAACTAACCGTGCAAGAAATAGAAATGTAATCGCGTCACATGTTCATTTTATCTTGCATGATTGTTTATTATTATACTATGTGATTGCGCAATAAATTACACATGCACAAAAATAATAAACCATGCAAAAATAAAATGAACACCTGATCATGAGCTTGTACTATTGGTTGATCTGTTGAGTGAATAACGGACCAACCTAAACCCTAGGGGTAAATACCTTTAGTCGCATGGCTTGCAACTTGAATAGAAATGTCTTCTCATCCAATGCATCCAACTCCTGTCTGGTGTGTCACCGTCACATGGTGTGAAATGTGTCACCGGTCGTCTCATAATTATAAAATTATACTCGCACGCAGGCGAGGGGGTCTCGGGGTATAAATATACAACTCTGAGAATCGGCACACATGCCCTTATACATATAACGACTCTAAGACAACACACAAATCGCCTTTTTTATTTTAAATAATTATTACAAAACCACATGAAATAATTAAATAAATAAACAAACATTAGACATGCATTGGTAGGTCTCAACTCATGATCAGTCATATATGCATTAAACTTGTGTTTATCAAATAAATGAAGAATAAAATTAAACTTTCATTAAAATGAATTCGAGGGTATTTAATTGAATTAACAACTTAACTCTAATTTTTAATTCAATAAATAGATTTTTCAGTCACATTTAATTAATTTAATTTTAAAATAAAAATTAATTAATTAATTAATTTAATTGTCTCCCAAATTAAATTAATTATACTGCAACAACCAAAAATTAATATCTAATTAATTTAATTATCAAGTTTAATTAAATTAATAATTTCCATTAATATTTGATTAAAATAAAAATACTTGAACCCTATAAACCCCGAGCAGGGCCTGTGCGGGTCGGGGAAAACTTGTGCAGGTCCATCTGGGTTGTGCCGACTCGTGCGGGTTTGTTCTAGACTGAGCTAGCCCGCCCACACTCGTTTCTGGATGGGAAAACCCAACCTGTCACCCGATGAGGCAAATCAAACAAAAATCCACACCCGAAGTAGGGGTTACCTCACAGTGGTGGCAAGGTGTGGTCTTAGCTCTGTAGGGTGCCGGTGAGTGAAAAGGAGGGAGTAGGTCGGCTAGCGGTGTGGTACGCCGCTCAGGTTTGTTCTAACTGCTCCACCTATTGTGCGCCCGGAGAGGGGCGGAGGCGGTCGGGTCGTAGTAACCGAGAGGAGGCGAGAGATCACTGACCGAGGTCCCGGACCATGACCGCACTAGGCGGAAGAGAAAGTAGGAGGCCTACTTGGTCTGTGGCTGGGCAGGGAACTGCTGAGGGAGCACTAGCCATGCATGGTGTCGCTGATGCAGCACAATGTTGGAGGAACCCAGGGCAGGGATTCAGGCAGGTCACAGTGCCACGGTGTGGAGCTGCTGCCGTTTAAGGGGCACCTGGGCATGGCCCGAGGGTGGAGGGCTGGGAGGAGCTAGTGTGCATGGCTTGGCGAGAGGCCTGGTGCTGGTGTCGTGAGAGGTGGCCTTGGTGTGGCCCGCGGGGTGCAGCACTGTCGCTGCATGGGGTCTCCATGACAAAACTGTCGGGGTGGCCTACTGGTGGTGCCTGAACACTACATGAGACGAGTACAACAGGGGTGCAGGCTTGCACCTAGTCTAGGGAAGCGGCCTTGTGCGCCTGTTGTATGGTGGAGGATGGTGCGTCGTTGGAGCGGGAAAGGATGGAGGTCCGCTGGTGCACCGCTTTGCATAGGGAGAAAGGATTCAGCCTTTAGCTGGTGCTAGCTTGGTGCAGCCAGGAGGTCGCACAGGGCCCCACGGGGAGGAGAGGTGGCCGCTTGTTGCACTACAGTGCGTCAGAGAGAGGAGGTGCCGGTGAGTGTGTCAGGTCGTCGCCCCCTTCCCTTTTTTAAAAAAAAATCATTTAGACTTGCTTTTTCAAGTCCACCCCAACACCCCTTTTTTTATTTTCACAAGACCTAAAAGAAGGTCTTCCTCCCCTTTTTTTGATGACTTGACCCATAAAGTTGAGTCATCTCCTTTTATTTATTTTACATTTTCCTAACATTATATAGGTTTAGAAAAAAAAATATTATTATAATTTTAAAATATTATTATGACAAAATAATTATAATAATCAAATTATTATTATAATAGAACTATTATTATTACAATGAAATTATTATAATAATAATTATTATGAAATCTCAATGGATGAAATTGAGGTCCATAGATCTAAAATCTCATATGTATTAACCATTTTCATATCTGAATTAAAACTTCGGATGACCGTAGAATGGTCATCCAAAGTCAGATTAACACATGGTTTGCGGCATTGGGACCGTATCAACGCCCTTTTCAAAAATTAATTCAAATTTAATTTTTCTTGGATTAAAATCGACACACATAGCTCTGATACCACTTTTTGTATCCGGTCATGTAGTGGAAGCCCCAAACGGGTGGGTTTTTATAAATTTTCCACCGATGGTCGACATAAACTTGTTGAAGTCAGAGAAGAGCAGTCTGGTCTTAGTTTAGGACCACGTGTGGAGGATTTTAAGCACAAAAATAAACTGCAAAATATCTGGTTTAGATCTAAAGTCGTGCATGATGTCTTCTCATCGTTGGCGATTGCTTCTTGAAGAATCTGAAGTTGAATTTTTCTAGATCATCCACACGTGCTTCAAGGAATCTGCGGGAGTGCCATTCATCATAGTCCGGGTGCTAGCATGAAATACCAACGATGCCTTCGACATTACAACGATCACTGCATCGCTTCGCTAGCAATGCCCGAGAGAGATCACCATCTGTGCTCCTTGGATCTAGATCTTCTCTCTCTAGAGTGTGGGAGAGAGGAAATGAAAGAGAAGCTCCCTGAATAATGTTTGTAAAATTCCCCTCCTCTTCTATTTATAGTGATTAATTAAAATACCTGGTATATCCTCATCGGCCTTGGATACTTAACGCACTATCAACAACTTTTTATGACTACTAATCTGAGTCATAAATATTATTATCACTCACTTGTAATATATTAAAATATATTACATGATAATAATTGAGTCATTAATTCGACTCATCACTCCCATAAATATTAATTGAACCTTGAATAATTTAATATTCGTCAATTCATATTTTTTCATGTATTTACTTAAAACTCGTAAATAAAATTAATAAATAAATTCAATACTAATTATTATAAACTTGAATAATATGAATTTATTTATTTCATTAGTGATCGATTAACTTTGGACAAATCCCAGACCCCTGTGGCGGGGCCCACCATGTCCAAAACTCCTATTCAACTGAATAGGGAAGATTCTTGAATACGCTATTGTGTGTGACCCTCTAGGCCCTTATTTCGACAGCCATGAATAGTATTCACAGAACAAGAGCAGGATCTAGCAATCCATCATGGATCCTGAAGAAATAAGGATTGTCACAACAGCAACAACCAACCTACAAACACGCACCGTGTAATATAATCTCTTTATCTGTAGTATCTCATAAAACTGGACGCACTCACATGTGATCGCCCTTTTCTTGCTTTATAGTTTATAGATTTAATTGGACGGATTTACCCTTGACTACCTTGGATATGGTCTTATAAATGTACTTCCATCCATATCAACATGGCCTGAGATATATTACATTCATAACCCAGAAGCGACAAATCCTTTCTTTACCATTCAACCAATGTCATGCCACCAATGACACACCTGACACAAACTACCTCGCCATGACTTCATTTCCATGGTTTTCATCTTGCATCAAAGTACGCAATCAAATGACTTGCATTGGAAATGATCTCAAGTCAGGAGACCATTACACATGATTGTATATAGGAACATCCAATGACACCCAAAACATATGTAGTTCCTATTGGAGGGTCAGTTCTCATGATCTCACTACTATATATCACAAAGTGTGACCTTCAGGAGAAGAAGTCTTAATGCTTATGAGCCCCCAACACCTGATGGTCAAACATCTACTGTGTCCAATTAGTAAGATGTATCTAGACCATAGAACATATATTTAAGATTAATTTCATAGTACTTAGAGGTTCTCATTATAGCCTGGGAACTGCTATAACCTTTCGATATGACAATTAACCTTTGGACATTACCATTTCAATAGTGGACGCAGAAAAGTCTACACTATAATGGTAAGATGAAATCATGTATATATAAATGTATACACAATATGGTAATCAAAAGAATTGAATTGTTGGGTCTAGGGCACCCACTATTTCAACACATTTATGTCCATTTTGACGTGTTATATAGTTTAATTTAGTCGTTCTGGGAGTGTTTTTTTCTTGGTATTAATGATCGGTTCACTTGTATACAAGTATAGATGTTCATGTAAAATGAGAATAATTATTCAGAATTGAAATTATATGTTTTTAATGAACTTTTATATGTTTAAATTCTCTTATATATCATTTTATTATATGGTATTATGATGATTCATTCATAAAATTTTAATGAAAACAGTTTGATTTATTTTGGCAATTTTTACGACCATCACGAACTTATATCATTTTATTTAATATCATGTTTATATATTGGTTATAAAATCATTATATAATTTATAATATGTATAATAAAATCTTATTTAACCATAATAATTGTTTTATGACCATCCTTGAAGTTGATAATGTAAAATGAAAACTTGTCATCCATGAAGGTGGTGAATCGACACATCACGAATGATGTTTTCATTTTTAGAATAAAAGGAGGAGAAAAGATATTTGAAGATGGATTATTCCATTAACACAATAAAATTATAGTATATATAATATAATTGAGTTATCATTCCACTTTGGTATAGTTAGGTGAGTAGAGGATAATAAAATAAAAGAAATTGAAAAGAAATTAAAAGAGAACAAAAGAGGATTTTACCTCTTGAATTTATTCTCCTTGAGAACCTCCTTAAGGCACTTAGGTTTGTTATATTATTGAGACTATAATCTCCTAGATGTGAGGGAGAGTCTTGGTAAAAGGATATTTTTGAATTTATATGGTCTTCAAGGCTTATAAGGTGTGAGGAGAAGATGTTATGAGGTGTGGTATTTCAAGGGGATGAGAGGGGTGTCTTCGGATTATTTTATTCATTAATTTAATATTTTTGCTCAAGACTATCAATAGTGTTGATTCCCAGGAATAAATACATTACATATATATTTAGAGTTTGATATTATGGGGATTGTATCAAAAATGACTAATAAATCATTTATTTTTCTTAAAACCATAAATTATCACATTTTACTATTCACAAAAAAAATCAATTATTTCAGAAAAATCCAAAAAATTCACCCTAACCATTTTTCAATGTGTAGAATTAAAAAATGGACTCAATTTTATAAAAATAACTTTCTAAATATTAGAAATTTAATTTTTAAATAAAATCATCATTTATATAAAATTGCAGATTTTAAAATTATATTCTATTTTATGACACTTTGAAAAATTAATTAAGATCCCATAAAATTGTCTTATAATAATAAGACAACAAAATATTAATTTATGAATCTATTTTATGACAATTAATTTTCTATTAAGTCATTGTATTAATTACAAAATTGTAAATAAATATTTATATTTTACATAAATATTAACATTTAATTTATCATTTTTAAAACATTTATTTACTTATACTATGATATAATTATATAATATTTTCATTTATAAGATTCCTAAATTTTATTTATACTTTCACAGGTGAGGTTACTATTCTATTGGTTAGATTACTAATCCTAATGGACATGTTACTATTCCAATGGTCGGGCTATTATTCCATTGGTATAGGTTTCTTTAATTTATTTAAATATCACTTTTTCATTATTCATTCATGATAATTATGTTTTTATTGGGTTTTATATGCTATGTATGTGTTTTATAACAAATATCATAATTATAAGAAAGAAATTTTCATTGATAAAATTTTGGTTCATTACAAGAACTCACCAGTTAAGTACAAGAGACTATGTTTTACAGATAAATAGGGTAAAACTAAACACAACACAATCATAAAGAATAATAAAAAAGAAAAAGTGATTATATATGGGAAAAAAGTGGTGTTGCTAAATATGAATAGATTAAGATGTTTAGAGGTCCTCAAATCTATATTTAGAAGAATCTTGAATGGGTTTCACAAAATGTACAAAAAAATAGAATGTGGTAAAGGTATGAAAAATCCTTTTGTTTTCAGTATAAATGTGTCCAAAGTCCTTCCACACATAGTTGTATTAGGATTTGTCTTTGATTCAATGTATGAAAGTCAATGTTCTCTATGCATTCATCTCCCTTGACACACATGAGGGATTTCTTCTGAATTTATATAGCTCCAAGTCCGATTATATGTTGGAGAATAATGATAATATAACTTATATCCTCGTATTGAGCACAAAATCAAGAATGTATAATTTTTTCTTAAATGAATTGATGGATTATTCTAAGAATAATTATTCATAAATACACATGCAGATGATAGAATTTAACTCTTTAAACTATTTTTTGGGGAAATTAAAATTTTAAATTAATCTGGATGGTAATGGTAGAAATTTTTTGGTAGAAAATCTGAATGGTAGCAGTATTTTGATGGTAGCAGTAGCATGGACTGGAATTAGATTATCCCAGCGGTAATTCTATTTAATGGTAGATCAACCTGGTGATAGATCTGATCTGGTGGTAGATTTAATCTAGCGGTATATCTAATCTAGATATATATGTGATCTTGTGGTGGATTTTTTTAGTGGTATATGTCTGATGGAAGATCTAATCAGCGATAGATGCGAACTGGTGGTAGATATGATCTAGAGATAGTTGTGATCTTGTAGTAGATCTATTCATCAGTAGATGTATAAGGGTAGATCTATTCATCATTAGATTTCTGATGATAGATATTTTTAGTGGTATATGTAATAGTATCACACCATAACTAATGGTAGATATATTGAACTATTGGTAGATTGGCACATAGCCAAATTTATTCAAAATTTTACTAGAAAATTATTTACTTTCATAAAACATTAAACATGTTATAAAAAGAAAAAACATGATTTTTTATCATTAAAATATGGAGGTGTTGATATAATACATCACATTTCATTTATTTAAATAGTTGATAACATCACATGTCATTCAACTGGGCATGACCATGCATTTCCTCAGTCAAATTCAATCAAGATAACAAATTTAATACATTTTTAACCAGAGGAAAAACTCATTTTGTTAAACTCAATTTAATAAATGATCAAAAATATACCCAACCACCATTTATAAGATCTTTCATGACCACCTACCTCCAAAGGTACACCTATTGGGTTAGAAATTAAGGAAGAGAGATAATGAACCCTGAGTCCCACCTCTAGTAGGACCCAAGTTGGAAACAAGCATTGAGGGCATAAAAATATCACATAAGGAAGGCATTACCCTCATATAATAATATAGGATTTGGAGATAGGATAGACAAACAAATATAGTATATAGAATAAAAGAAAACCCAAATCCATCCCACAATGCATGAATAATGTCAACAGATACAATAAAAGTCTCCAAGTAAATACCAAAAGACAAGTACTATAGCAGTGACTCAACAACAACTCCAACCCAAGCTAAAAATGTCTACCTTAGTTCCCAAATTCCTCATAGAAACCTAAAAAACTATTTATATGCATGGGGTGAGCATACAATTATACTCAGTAGGATCATACCCAAGGTCTCTAGTGCACATGTGAAAACAATATACCAATATGCTAGTGAATAAATAGTAGAACCAACAAGAACATAAAAAGGTTAACTAACCAATCCCAGCCACATCATGGATTGTTCTCCAAATCATGCATAAAATATAGTAGTATAATATCAAAAACATAACAAAGGAACCTCGTTGCCACTTCCTTGTAGATTTTATTCTCCCACTCCCCAACATCGAATGTTCTATTCTCCCATCCCTTCCATACATATCACATTGCACAACTAGGCATCTCTAATTTGGGTAGGGGTGTATACCTACCTACCTCACTGTCACAATGCCTTACATCTGGTTCTAGAATCAGTTATCGTCACATTATAGCCACATCACATCACATCTCACCCGTGGACACCTAGTCAGTCACACCTCATCTCTCTAGAAGACACATGGGCCATCACATCACATCTCATCACATGACTAGGTATGTAGGGTATCATGAATGTGAAGGATATCAACCGCATTCCCTCCTCCTTCCACATATGACCCCTGAATATCCCACTTTGTGTATGGATTGTATTTTTTTCATATTATTTTAAATGGTGTAAAATATGATCAATGAAATAGGAATATTACACTGATGTCAATATGATGAAGAAGTTCCAAAGATCCAAAGTTAATGGATCTTGGGTGAAGTCCTTGAGTCTTGATATTCCAAGAAACATGTGAATGATTTAAAAAAAATTTGCTTCAAGTTGATGTCTATATAATTGTTATGGGTTCATTAGATGACATTGGATTTCATGGTTGAATAATTATCCTAGTTAAATATGATGACGATTTTCTAATTTATATTTCAAAAATATCATAATTTGTTTGGAAAACTTATGATGCAAGACTTATAAAGGAAAGGGGGAGAAAAGATGTTTCCAATCGTATTGAGGTTTGATTAGAAATAATGATGTTGCTGGAAGACAGGATAATTATGGTACTTTCCTTTGTAAAACTAACAATGATAAAGGTGATAAATGAAATACTATATATCATGACAAATAAGGATCATTATAAGAGTATCTAATTTTTAAATAATCTTGATTATAGTGAAGCATCATTGGTGTTTTTTCCGAAGAGGATATTTTAGGTGACATTGTTTTCAAGTGTTTGACAAATTTTTAGGCCTAAAAATCAGGAGTTTGTTTTTTGGGAAAAGGAAGGACCGTGAAGGATGGTTCATGGACCACATAGGAGGTACACAGAGCGGTGAAGGAAAATTAGAAAAGGAATAATTCCTCATAGTAGCGTTATGAGGACTGAGAAGCATGCTATGTAGACCACATAGGGAAAATGGATCACGGGAGGATTACAGTTTGTGGGAGTCCAATAGTTCATGGAAGGCACATTGTTTACGGATGAGAGTTAGTGATATATTTTCAGATGGAATAATCCGCCATGAGGAAAGGGTTAAGGTTCTATGTAGACTGCATAGCATAGTCTCCAGTAGAGGATGTCCCACATCAAAGTTTTGGATAAATTAGATTAGTGGGATTTACAGATTTACTTTCTTATATAAAGGGACCCAATCTCATCCTTAAGTTAGAGAGAATTTTATTAGAATAAATCATCACTAATGGAAGAATTCAACTAATTCTAAAATAGTTCATAAGGGAGAATACTATGAAGGGAATTAGTTCTTGGAGGAAAGATTTCGTGAATGATGAAGTTGTCCACAGGAGAGGAGACAGTCTATGGAAGCGAAGGTAGACCATGGAGGAAGAAGCGGTGTGAGAAAGGAAAGGTGTCTTGTGAAGAAAAGTTCATCCATGGAGTATGGGTGGTCTGCAGAGAATCGACATTATGTGGGGAATTGGTTGTCTATGAAGCAAAGCCAGTTTGTGGAAGGGAAGGTTGTCCATGAAGCACTTGCACCCTGTGGTGAAACTTAGTACATAGTGAAAATAGGAATGTTCATGAAGGATAAATACCATGTGCATAAAATAAGTGTTTACACCCTCATCATGAATTATGAAGAAGATGATCCTAGGAAACTTGATACATGTTATACTCATACTTTTTTAGTGACTCTTGAATAATATTTCTGTGAACCAGTGAAAAGGTATTATACCACCATTATGTTTCGGAAAGTAAAATCATGTGTGTGCCTGGTTGATACCCAACAGATAGAGAAGACAAAACACACGTAGTTTTATTTTGTGAAGAAGAAACAGAAGTGTACCTAAACTCATATCTACACCAAGGGAGAATAAAGTAAACTAATACACTCATGTATTGGTATTGAGTGTTGAATAAAGAGAGTAGGACACTTGATATACTATTCCATATTATTGTGTGCCAAATAAGAATATGATAGTTTCCAATATAGATTTAGTTATTCAATCCATATCAATTTCGATGATTCTAATTTGAGATGATCTTAATTGATTTAATAATCATAAAGGACATTTGTGATTCTAGCAAGAATAAGAAGAATAGATCTCAGTGTAGTTGGTCTTGCACTGAAGAAGAAAGAGAAAGGAAGAGAATAATATATTGTGACAAATTTGATATAAGTTTATTATAATTTGGGTTAGAGATAATTCAGTATTCATAAGTCTACAACACATTCATATCAATGTGACTAATAGAAGAAGAAGATTTTGTAGCTATCAAATTTGTTTCCGGGAATAGATATGAGTATTTTCTTGAATGATACTATGAAAGTAACAAAGTGAAGAAGAAGGTTGGGGAAGAACAAAGCAGAACTATGACATCAATCAAGAATCAACAAGTGGAGGACTTTCTTGCTGTTACAAACCCTCATCAACAAGGAGAAGATTGTCTTGTGAGGCAGTATAAAGATTCATCCAAGTGCTATAAAACACGCACTATTGGATTGTTTTAAAAGTACCACAGGAGTGTAAGGGTATATCCTACTCATTGTAACCACATATAAAGGATTTTTTTCTAGTGGTTGTGTTTTCAGGATTATTTCTAGATCATACAAAAGACTAAATACTCTTATTTAGTAGTGAACCTTGTAAAAATATCATATTATATCTTTACTTAATTCATATACTTGTATACGAAATATAGAATAGAATAAGAGAATCAAGATCCTAACTGGTATAATAAGTATAGGGATAAAAAGTCACAATTGGATTAAAAAGTCCCCAAAACTGATCCCCCCCCCCACAGTGTTATGCATATCTCAAACTAGTCCTCTCAACCCCCAACACATATCACATAACATCACTATAGGTTAATCTCCAAAACCAACCAGTATCATCACTGATGTTGAATGGAGAGTGGAAAATACGGGGCAACCATCCATCTATATCAATATTATCCTGGATATTGGGTAAAAAACCCAAAACCCAGAACCTTTTTTCATTGGTAATGTTATCCAAATCAGACGGGGCGCATATAGAAACAATATGAAATACATGATATATATATATATATATAACATATAATACCTAAAATATGGGTTCACAACAACTACACTAGCATACACCACCATTCCACCATTTTACCACATGAAAACCATCACAATCATAGCTACCACTGAATCACTACTACAAAAACGGGCAAGGGAAGCGCTACGCTTTTATTAGCACTTCTTTTAGTAGCACTGATAAAGGGGGGATTTATCAGTGCTTTTCCCTAGCACTGATAAATTTTAAGTTTCAAAAAAAATAATTTTTCATGAAAAATAATATATTGTTATATAAGTATATTTATATTGATATAAATACAATATAAATATTTTTAAATATGTTTTAGATATGTATAAATAGACTATTACATTTAATATATAAGTAATTTAGTGAAAATATCTTTAAAATATTTTAAAAAAATATTATTAATTAATAATTTTCTAATTATTATCGATCAAAAATAATTTAATAACAATTTGAAGACACAAAAAATCAAAAAAATTAATAAAAGATCTAAAATAAGTTGAAAATGTAACTCAAACTTCAAACGACCATAACTTTTGATCCGGGTGTCTGTTTGAGCTCTAAATCATATCAAATCAAAGCCTACGATGAGCTCTACGCGCTAGTGAATGAGGAAAAACCTCTTTCCCAATTATCAAGGCCAAAAAATGCCCAAAAGACCTCCAAAACTGAGTTTTTAGTCGGGATACCTCGATTTGTTAACATTCAAACAAGTATAACTTCAGATCTGGATGTCTGTTAGGCCTTTACCACATATCATATCAAATATTGTTTCATTTTCTTCAATTTGGCTAGTTGTGGTGTAGAAACGGGATTCTAGATTATAAGTTATGGTCATTTTAACATTCTATGACTTTTCAAATACATATATATATTTGTTTATTTGTAAATATATATGTGTATGTGTGTGTGTGTGTCTGTGTGTTGTATATATGTATATATGTATGTATTTATTTATTTACTTATAAATACACATCAAAAACATATCTTTTCATAAATTTATTTAAAACTAATCTTATAAGATATGGTCGTTTTAATATTCCATTGCTTTTCAAATACACATATATATGTATTTATTCATAAATATATATGTGTCTATGTGTTTGTGTGTTGTATATATATATATATATGTGTGTGTGTATTTATTTATTTATTTATTTATAAACACACATAAAAGACATATTTTTTCATAAATTTATTTAAAACTAATCTTATAAGTATATATTAATATACAAATAAATATACGTATAAAAAATTATAACTATATATATATATATATATTAATAAACGAATGAAGATATATATACTAATATATGAATAAATATATTTATATTAATATGAATCTATATCAATATATGAATAAATATAACTATATATATATATATAATTAAATAGAGAACAAAACGAAATGGCTTAGTGGTAAAGGTGCACCAGCGAAAGGGGGGAGGTCTCGGGTTCGAGTTTGGGTGGAAGCGAAGGGGGTGCGCACGTATGAGGATGCGCGGGAAGGGCAGCGGGCGAGATACCTTCTAGAGCTGATAAAGGGGGTTTCAAGCACTGATAAAATCACTCCCCACATCATTTAATTTTTTTTTATTTTTTTATTTTTTTTGACCTTTATCATCGCTTTTTAAAAGCCCTTATAAAGGACCCTTTTATCAGCGCTAAAAAGCGTTGATAAATGGGTCCTTTATCAGCCCTTTTTTTAACGTTGATAAAAGGGGCCTTTCTTAGTGCTTTTCAGAGTGATGATAAAAGGGGCCTTTCTCAGCGCTTTTTAGAGCACAGATAAAAGGGACCCCCCCTATATTAGCACTGATCTTTACAATGCTTTTTAGCGCTGTTAAAGCCCGTTTTGAGCACTGATATAGTCTGTTTTTGTAGTAGTGAATGCAACACACCACACAACCACTACACAAAGGCACACATTCCCACTTTCAATTATTGATCCCACCATTTTATATATTGAATGAGTTTTCATAAACTCTTATTTACAATTCCATTTCATTTCACATTCACACAATCTATTCATTCATCATTCATATTACTTAATCCATACCACACATTAATTTCAAACCCATTATTATTCACATAAAAACCCATAATATTTCATTTTATCATTATAATTTATTACATGGATAATTGGGAAACTAACACAACCACACCACACTACAGTTCACCCATCCTAAATCAACCATCACCATAACATTACCGTATCCAATCCATCTCACTACAACAACCATATGTCAAAACCACTATACATAAAAACCAATACACATCATAACCACCACACATCACAACCACTGCATCACTACCCCACACCTTCCACACCAAAGACGGTCACTACCACTATTGTTCAATACCCTACATCACACAAGGAAATACATCAAACACAACCACATATAACATCGCATCCTAGATTCCACAAATTAGTCTCAAGGGATTAAATCACTACACTTCAATATTTATCATGGGTATTATCACACAAACAAGATTTTAATGGGCAACCAACTTGTTGGTCATATATAAATTCTTAGAATTTTTATTCAGGGTGAAAAAATAAATATCACAACAAGGATCTCACACAAATGTAAACTATAACTTAAGAATGGCTCCAATAGCGATGATTTTCAGTAATATAAATAAGTATAAATCATCTCACAAATAATAATATAAAAGTAGTAAAAGCTTGTTATTTATCCCCATCCTTGTTAATTTTAGGTTTTCCAATTAATTATCTTTATTAATTCAACCCTTACTATCCACACAAAGGAAGGAAAAATCATGAAATCCAAACACATTACACATAAATAGGGAGGGAATGAGTATACCATACCTTAAGGAATATTTATTATTCATTATGCACAATCGGACAAAGGAGAAATGGCCTGAAAACTATAACCATGTTGGGAAACCTCATATTAACATGAAGCACACAAAGGGATCATCAAAATAAAACTCAAACACACCTCTAACCAAAATAATGTCACTGATGTGGATCCCCATAATATAATGAAAGTAAATAAGGGGATAGAGAGAAAAAATCACTATAGATCACCAAAAAACAACCTCTAGAACTCATGGATCAAGACAGAAGGGAGGGGGTGGAAGATCCTCAAAGCACATTGGGTTTTCCCAAAAACTAAGGGGAATAATTATCGAATAGAAGAATACAACCAACTCTTATGCTTATAAACAGCCTAGAAATAGACTTATTCATGTCATGAATTATAGATGTATATCAATAGTTTTTTCATGATATCCCATTATAAATCATGAACCATATTAAAGGAGTGAATTTCCTATATCTCACACTTCCAAAAAATCACAGCGCATCGAACTAAATTAATTCACATCGTGAATCCCACTTTAACACTATCAATTTATTTCATGAAGGACATATCACCTATATCTAATACATGAATCATGAGTTACAAAAATTGTGAAACACAAACTCATGTCATGAATTCCACATTCACATAATGAATCACCTCCTATAGTTTTTTTGCAACTCCAACCTCCATTGAACCTCCTCAAGACTCCTCTAAAACACCCCTTAACTCCCAAAATAGAAAATTAATAGGATGAGAAGGCATAGACCATTACATTAGATTCCTCTAAAATAATTATTTCCTTTAAGAAACAAAACAACCCCAAAAAAATAAGGGTTTAAAAAAACCACATTGCAGGATATCTCTTAGGGATATCATTATAGCTGAAATATTACCACCAAGAAAACACACCGAGCCAAAATTCCCACAAAACAACCCACACAACCTCATCACATCCATCTATAAGAAAAAATAACATCACCTAGAACCAGCCACATACCACCTCCTTTCCACATAACCATCTATACTACCATTACAATAACTTCAAAATCCAAGCTAACAACCTAATCAACTAGCACACAACACCACCCAAAGTATATGAGTTATAGAAACCCACCTTTTACATCAATATATTTTCCTCTTTTGGTGAAATTTACTCTCCTTCCTGGTTTCAAATGTGTCTTGTATAATAAGGGGTTTTCTATTATGTATATACTTGAAGTTATAACACAAAACACCAGTAAGGAAAATAAGAACATATCTTAAAATAGCCAGCTTCAAAAATAACATCCCCAAAGAAAAACAAAGCGAGGAAAAACTCAAAAACAACTTCAGGTACTAGGAATGCATCTGTACCTCACACTCCTGAGTACTCTCCTCCAAGACACCATGCCTCCATAGCACATGAACCAAGAAGGTGGTGTGTCCTCACAACACCTTCTCTCAATAATCCTGAATCTCCATTGGTTTCTCCATGAATATTGTATCTTTATTAATATCCAACTCTCCCTAGTCAATGAAATGGGAGTTATCATGAAGATACCGTTGAAGTTGGGATGCATGGAATACATCATGGATCTTGTCCAAATGTTATAGAAGTTCCAATTGATACACCACCTTTCAAACATGATCCAACACCTCAAAAGGCCCAATAAACCAAGGATAAATATTACTCCCCCTTTAAAAACTCTATTTCCCCCATCAAGTATAAATTCTTAATAACACATGTTCTCTAACCTAAAACTCTAAGGTTCTATACCTATGATCATCATATTACCTATAAAGTTCTTCATCCTCCTTCATCCTCACTCATACCAATTGGATTTTCTCAATCATTCTGTACTCCACATCAGGACTAAGAACTAAATACTCCACAACCTTTGTCTAGCACAACATAGAACAAAATGATGTCCCATACAACGCCTCAAATGAGTATATGATAATGGTTTAATGGTTATTATTTTTGTAGGTGAAATAAACCAAAATAAGGTTCCTTACCCATGATATTTTAAAATATATGATACAAGATCACAACATATTATCTAGTGTCAGGATGGTCTGTTTCTTCTTCTCATCTGTATGAGGGTGGAAAGAGGTGTTTAGGTGAAACTAAGATCTAAAAGCATACTGAATTCCCCTCCAAACCCATGAGGTAAAATGAGGATCCAGATTAGATATGATAGTACATAGTACCCTATGAATCCTAACCACATAATTCACATTCCACCTCACCAATATATCCATGAAACTCGACTCATGGATCTCCAGAAAATGTGATGAATTTGTTAGTCGGTCCACTATCACTCAAACTACATCATATCCTCCCTGATCCTGGGGTAACCCAGTGATAAAATCCATCAATATTTTCCCCAATTTCCACTTGGAAACTTCTAAAGACTACAAAAATCCTCCAAAAACATGGTTCTCCACTTTTTCCTTATGAAAAACTAGACACTTTGCAACAGACTCTTAAACCGACCATTTCATCCTTGGACACCAAATCTTACTCCTCAATCCATAATTCATCTTGGTAACACTATGATACACTTCTAGAGGTGAGATATAAAACTCAAACAGAAATCCATCATGCACCACTAATAGAACAAACATCCTCCCCTGAAACAACATATGGTTCTAACCTTCCTTTGACCATCCCTCTAGAGCATCGCCAAGCCCAAGATGGTCACACATCACCTCTGCCTCTGAGTCTCCCCACTAAGAATCCCACACCCACTATATAAAATATTACTCCATAGTCATTTGATGAAGACAACACCAACCACTTATCTCCCCCATGAAAATATTCATCACTATAATCTCCTCTATTTCTTTCAAAATATTAGTAAACTCTCAAACCACATATCCTTAGGACTTTTGACTCATCATATTAGCAATAATATTCCCATTTATGGGGTATAAGAGATATCAAAATCAAAATTTTGAAGAAACTTCATCCACCTCCACTGGAATAGATTAAAATCCCACTGAAAAAATACATATTTTAGGATTTTGTGGTCTATGAAAAACAAAATGTGGTCATCAATGAGGTAATGGTGACATAACTTCGATGAAAACAGAACTTCTTCAAGATCTAGATCATAGGTGACATATTTATGCTCATGCATACATAACTATCTAAACCCATAAGAGATCACTACCATATACTGAATTAATATACATCTTAATCCCATATGGAAAGCATCATAGAAAAATTCAAACATCACACCTTCCTTGGGAAACTAAAGCACTGGATCATTGTTCAGATTCTCCATTAGGTAACATAATTTTATATGGAATTTATTAGTCTACAAAAAATGCATAGTCCTTCCTAGTTAAGTTTGTCATTGGGACTACAACCTAAGATAAATCAAACACAAAACTTTGATAATATTTAGTAATAACAAGATAAATATGAACCACTGCCAAGTTCTTGTGTGTTTAACAAAAAAACTACCTCAATATTTGATGGTTCTATAACCAAAACCCACTAAGACACCACATGTAAAATTAAGTACACTTCTCGCATCCAAAACTTACACTTGGAGAGATTTTCATATAGATGGTGGGGTTGAAATAATTTCAATATAACTATGAGATACTCATCATGATACTCCTATAACTTTGAGTATATCAATATATTTTTTATGAATGGAATGATGAACTAGTATAGGAACATGTGGGATATGGTGTTCATGATCCCCATGAACATGGATGGTGTGTTCATGACATTGAATGGTATGAACACAAACTTAAAGTATGTACAATTATACCATAAGGAAGTCTTCAGGATATCTATATATTTTACCCTCATCTGGTGATATCTAGACTTCAATTTGACTTTCAAAAACTAACTGGATCCCTTCATCTATTCAAAAATATCATCGATTCTCTAAAGGGGTTAATGGTTCTTGACTATTACTTGATTAAATATCTGGTAGCCTATGCACAACCTCATACCATTTTTTTCCTTTTTAGAAAACATCACTATAGTACCCCAATGAGAGACACTCGTCCAAATAAAATCCCTTTACATCAGATCATCCACTTATAACCTCAACTAGTGTAGCTCCACAGGCACCACTTAATCGGGATCCATTAAAATCGTAGATTCACCCAACTACAACTCTATCCCAAAATCGATATTGCATCATAGGGGTAGCACCACAACCTCATTCAGAAAAACATCCTAGAACTCATCCACAACCCATAGAACATACTATGCATGAGCTTCCACTAACAACTCCTCCAACTTAAACAAAAGGTACTTCACTCTCCTGCCGCCTATCCGATAACCCCACTTTCCAATGAATTTCACTCACCGGACCTTCACATAAAAAACACTCCTTTGGAAACAATCGATGACTAAACACACAAAATATAGCCAATCCATTCTAAGTATAACATCATATGGATATATCTATAACAAGAATAAATATCCCACAAATCTATGTTTCCATATCACCATCGTACATCCCTAGTATACATTAAACAGGGTTTTCTGACCTACAATAGGTATATATAACACGAGGGCACTAAAAGCCTCTCAATATAAAGTCTTAATGAACATACCAAAGTATGAGAAAAATAGGAGTTCAAGACTCATAAATCAAACAAAGTAAAAAATAGTAGATGATAAACTAATCATACCTATGAAAACTTTTGGTCATGTTCGATTTTTTTCCTCCAATGCATGTATCTAACCATTCCTAGATCCTATGATTATTTATTTTTATCCTTCAAGACCACACTTTAGGATAGGTCCTTATGGATGGGGTCCATCACGAGGATACCCCTTGCCAACACAATCTACCCTTGGCTGCTAAACAAGTGTCAATGGTCCCTTCCATTGAAACTGGCTTGAAGGAAATTGTTTTTACTATAGAAAAGGGGTTAAACACACATATGAAATTGTTCTCCCTAAGTAGTTATACATTGATCCTAGTTATGACCATGTATCCCACAAATATATCATGAAAATAAGATTCCCATGGATAGTGTTCAAAAGACACCTTCCCCAAAAGGATTAGAAAATGTTTGTCTCAACCAGTTTACCACTAGTCAAAACCCTAAATGTCTAAACGTTTGATACCCACTACCTAAATATCCACTCCTCAAGACACATTTCTATGCACTCTCTTAAGGTTAAAATACTAAGAAAAGTATTTTCGTGATAACCTCAACCTTTTTATACACCTCTAGGTTCGTATAAAGAGTAAAAGAGGTAACTAAATACTTGATCATTGGGTGAAACACCTCCTCCATATTTTACGCTCTGGAATCCTAATCTAAAAATTCATCTATATAAAAGTGAAATAGATAATTGAAGTATATCCCAATATATCTCACACTCAATATCCCCTTATGAATGGATAGAAACATTCACTACTTCTCTTCATTTGTCTTCGATGATAATAATTATAAATAGAACTCCTTATGAAAGTCCATCCACAACACATCTTCCTCCCTGAGCTCACAAAGATACATCATCCACCATTAATATGTAGCACCACACAACTAACTAGTTTCTAGTGGAACATAGAACTTATCTCAAGCCCAAATTAGACTAAAATAAATCTAAATATCCTCTAACTGGTACTCTATCTCTAGATTTGAGACACTTCCCCCGTACATCTTCAAACTCCACCGCTAAAAGGTGTGTAAAGACATCTTCCCTCCCTCATACTCCTCTATCAATTCGATACTATAATGATCGACCAAATAAACCTGTTGAACCTCAACCACCTTATATAGTTGGGGATGGAGTCTAAGATCCATTCTTGAATAGAAAAGAGGAACCCCAAGCCTGGTAACATAAAATTTCATCACATGTTTATTTATTTAATATATTTATTAAACTTAATTCACATAATCACTCAAATATAGACATGAATACAGTTAATCATGATACATGTACCTCTCCTAGGTCTTTACCTTGAAAGTAGGTCCACCTCACTTGGTTGTTCGATAAGCTTAGATTTTGTGCACTAGATCATGAGGGGGCCTTAAACCCCCTATCCTAGATAGTCTCCTTGGCCTGCATCACATACTAAGGTCAACTAGAACCAATATCATACCAAACTATGAAATCTTCACAATGCCTAACTCTAGACTCCACCCTATATCTCAACAAAAACCTTTGATACCTCTCATTCATGAGACCCTCCCTCCAAAGGTACCCCTCATGGTTTAACAATAGAGCAATATAGATAATGACCACCAAGTCCTTCCTCCAGTAGGACCCAGGTTAGAAATAATCACTTAGGGTATAACAAACTTATATATAGAAGGAATTTACCTCATATAATAACATAGGTTTCGAAGATATGATAAAAAAATAGAAACAACTAAAACATATAGAATAAAATTAAACCCAAAACTATCCCAAAATGCTTTAATAATGTCATTGAATATAATAAATGCCTTCAAAAAAATACCAAAAGACAATTCCTATAGTAATGACTCAATAGAAACTCTAAACTAAGCTAGAAGTCTCTATATTGGTCCTTAAAGTCCTCCTTGAAACCTAAAAAATAGCTTATATAGGTAGGGTGATCATACAAGTATAATTAGTAGGATCATACCTAAGGTCTCTGGTGTACATGTGAAAAAATCATACCAATGAGCTAGTGAATAAATAGTAAAATGAACAACCACCTAAATAGGTCAAATAACTAATATTATCCTCACCATGGATCACTCACTAAATCATGCATCCAATATAGTAATATAAAAATAAAAATAAAATCTTCCCCCATTGATGCTTCCCTATTGATTTTACACTCTCAAACCCAAACATTAAATATCTTGTACTCTCATCCCTTACATACATATCACATTACACACAATCCATATCTAATTTGGGTCAGGATACATCCCTACATAACCCACACTCAAAAGGTCTAGAATCTAGTTCTAGAATCAGTTATCATCACATCACAGCCATATCACATCACATTTATCCCATAGACACATGGGCTATCACACCACATCTCACCCTAAGATGCCTATTCCATCACACCACATCTTACCTGAAGACACCTAGGACATCACATCACATAACCAGGGTAGTTGGTTGTCATGAATGTTATGAACATCAACCATGTTCTCTCATCCTACCATGCTTGACCCTCACCACATCTCACTTCAAATCACCACTGGGTAGTCTCCAACACAAACCCGTGTTATCACTATTTCTGAAAGAGAGTGGGGAAGAGGTGGTAGACATCCATCTATATCACCACCATCCTGGATGTTGGGGAAAACTCCCAAAACCAAAAAACTTTGTCTATTGGTAATGTTATCTAACTCTGCCGGGTTTCATGTATAAATAACATGAAATACATGATATGTAGATAGCACACAATACCCAAATTATGTGTTCACAACAACTGCACTAGTGTACACCACCATTCCACCACTGCACCACATGTAAACTATCACAACCTCTTCCACCACTAAATGAAATACACCACAAAACCACTAGACAAAGCCACACATTCCCACTTTTAATTCTTAATACCACCATTTTCTAGATCTAATGAGTTTCCACAAACTCTTATTTACAATTCCATTTCATTTCATATTTACACATACTGTTCATTTATCATCCAGGTTATTTAATCCAATTACCAAACATCAATTTCTAACACATTCTTATTAATTTACCAACCCATGATATTTAATTTTAGAATTATGATTTATTCCATGGATAACCATTAACTAACACACCACACCACACAGCAACTCACTCATATCGCATCAACTATCACCAAAACATTGCCTCATCCAAGCTATCTCACCATAGTAACCATACATCATAACCACCTCACATCACAACCACCGTACATCACAATCACTGCATCACTTCCCCACACTTTCCAAACTCAATACGCTCACTACCGCCACCACACAATAGTCTACACTATGCAAGGAAACACATCAAACACATCCACACATAACATCATATCTCAGCTTCTACAAATTATTTTCAAGGTCTTACATCACTTCAATTCATTATTTAGAATGGGTATTATCACACAAACCATATTTTCCTAGGAAAAAATTTATTATCCATATATATGTTATTATCCTTTTCATTTAGGATTACAACAACAAACAACATATCAAGGGTCTCACACACACATCAACTACAACACAAGAAAGGTTCCCAACATGTGTGATTTTTAGCAATGATGACAAGAATGCATAATCTTTCCAATAATAACATCAAATTAGTAAAATCATGAAATTTATCCTCATGCTCATCAATTTCTAGATTTCCAATCCTTTATATTTATTAATTTGGCCCTTATTATCCACCCAAAGAAAGGAAAAATCATGAAATCCCCACACATTGCACATAAATAGGGAGGGAACAAGGATCCCATAACCTAAAGAATCTTTTGGATTCATTGCATGAAACATGGTGAAGAAGAAATAACCTAGAAACCATAACTATGCTAGGAAATCACAAATAAACCTAAACTACACCAAGTGATCATAAAAATACAATCCAAACACAAATCTAACCAAAACAACATTAATATTGTTGATCCCCAGGAGAGAATAGAAGGAAACAAGAGAAAAAAAAGAATAACTCACTATAGATCACCAATATAAAACCTCTAGAACCTATAGATCAACAAATGGAGGGAAGGGGATGAAAGATCCTAAAAAGTGATTAGGGTTTTAAAAAAAACCGAGGGGAACAATTATTGAATGGGAGAACTCAGTCAAGCCTCATGCTTAAAAATATCTTGGAAACTACTTTATTCACATCATGAATTATAGATTTACAATGTGAGTTTTTACATGACCTCCCATTATGATCTGTGAACCAAATTCAAGGTGTGAATTTCCCATATCTCACACTTCCACTAAAATTCATGGCACCTATGCCCAAGTTAATTAATGTCATGAATCCCACTTTCACACTATGATTTAATTTCACATAGGAATCCTTGCCTATATCTAATATATGGATCATGAGATTCACAATATATAAAACACAAACCCATGTTGTGAATTCAAAATTCATATTATGAATCACCTGCTATAGTTTTTCTACAGTTCCAACATCTACCAAACCTCCTCAAGGCTCCTATAAATCACCCTAACTCCTAAACTAGAAAAGTAATGGGATGAGAAAGCACAGAACATTACAATATCAGTATTAATATTGGTATAAAAAAGGTATAAAATTATAAAGGTTTATGTGTTAAATATATTATTAACCATAGGTAATGGGTATTCATATCAAGCATGCATACACCCTTAAGTATATAAGTGATTGTACAACATTACAAGTGATGTATATTGGTTGGTCAGTCTAGATAATAATTCTTTACTTATTATCCCATGAATTCACTTTGTATTTCATATGAGACTCTAATCACACTAATCTTAACATATTATCACAACCTATGATACACCATAATGATCATCAATGAGGTATAACTCAAAAGTTTACTTTGAAGGGATTTTATCATTCCATTGTTTATATAATATATGTAGCATGCATGAATTGATGGAAAATAGATATTGTATTTATTATAGAACTATGATATATTTATATTGAGAATAAATATTAGACATAGTCTCTCATGAATCTAATACCCATGTAATTTACATGAATTTCATGCTTCTATTACACTGATGGATTTATCAATGAATATGTTATATTCTAATATTTATCCACCCAATAGATCTTTAAATCACTTTTATTAATTATTTATTGAAATAGAATGTGTTTTTAAGGTATTTTTTTGTTTATTTGGTGAGATTGGAGTTCCCTGGTATGATAAATAACTCCATTATTAATATAGTAAAGATAAAATGATCCCAAAATGGTAGGAACCAGATCAAGTTTAGTAATTAAATTTTTGATCCAGATAATTTCATTTATAGTATTTGATGCGTCAATGTATGTTTCCTCTATTGTTTAGTTAACTACAGTGGGTTGCTTGAAACCCTTATAATTAACAGTTCCACTATTAAGGTAAAACATGAATCCAGATTGAGATATCATATCATCTTTTTTGGTTTGGAATCTAGAATCAATGTAACCCTATACTTTGAGATCCTCCTCATATATAAAGACTAATAATATATTCTCACTTATTCTTAAGTACATAAAGATATTATTTATTTCAATCTAGTGACTCTCACTATGATTAGATCATTATCCTAATTGTTATTCTCAAAGTATAAGAGACATCAAGTTGAGTATACAACATGAAATACATGATGTATCCTATAGAACACACATTAATAATCGTATCCATGTTTACCATTTATAATTCTTTAGAATAAAATTGAGTATTCATAAGACTTGTTCTATAAAACACTAAGAAATACCCCTTTCTATAATTCATCATGTTAAAAATATTTAGTATTTTAACAATATATATGTTCTAACTCAATTTAAGTAACATATTTTATTTACCTATACATATCTTTATAACTGGTATGTAGATTATTTCACCCATGTCTTTTATTGAGAAATACTTTCCCAACCATACATTTATATAATGTAAATTAAAAATATCATTTCTGATTACTGGTATGTCATCCACATACAACACTAGAAATACTAAAAAACTTTTACTAATTAGAATTTATACATAAGATTCATCCATATTATTCATGTAGCTAAAATCTTTGATTACATCATCAAATAGGATGTTTTAACTCTAAGAATATTTATTTAATCTATAAATAAACTATTACAACTTGCATACTATAACAATATCATTTAGCACTTTAAAATCCATGAGTTGTATCATATACACACCATTGACTAAATTATCATTAAGGAAAATGGTTTTTATATCCATTCGATATATATCAAAATTATAATGAGCTTCTATGATAGAGAAGATCCTAACAGACTTTATTATCACAACTGGTGAGAAGGTCTCTTCATAATCAATATAATAAATCTATTTATAACCCTTTACCAATGAGTGAGCTTTATAAGTAGACAATATTCCACCAATGTCAATTTTATTATGAAATAATCCACTTGTACCCTATGTGTATCACCCCTTTAGGTATATCCACCGATTCCCAAACTTGGTTAGTGTACATGAATCTCATATCTTATGACCTCTGCCTACTTCTCTAAATCAAAACTCTCAAAGAAATCTCCATAGGTAGTAGGTTAATTGTCCATAGACATTACTTTATTATAATATTCCATGAGAAATTGATATCTATTGGGATCTAGAAAAATTCTATTAGATCTGTAAGGTTTTTGTGTAACTTGAGTCTGTTCTATTTCCGCAACCCCTCATGGAATAATCTCACTTTCCATCTCAAGAAATAATTAATGTTTTTTGGTTTTGAACTTATCCAGGTTTAACTTTATAGCCATCAACTCTTCGATTCGTGTGACCCTTCATGAGGAAAAAACCATTTTGAGACACAAAAACTTTGTGTTCATCATGATTATAGAAATAATATCTCTTAGTTTCCTTAGGATAACCAAGAAATAGACACTACTAGAAAATTACTATATTGTCGTGAGCCAAAAATATGGAAGGAGGTCCCTTAATCATAACCAAATTTGGCATGAAAATAGGTCTATGACCATGGTCTTTCCATGATCATGGTTATAGGTTCTTAATAAAAATATTTTTCTCTAATTTAAATAAATATTATAATATATTAATTATTAATTATTAATTGATTATAAATCATTAAAAATTAACTATTAATTATTAAAAATATATTTTTCATGTATTTTTCATTCATTTATTATTATTTTTTCTTTTAATTTTTTATATATGATACAATAATTTCATAGGAGGTCACCCATTCTTACACCACTCCCACCCAATTTCATTTAATTCTTTAAATAGTAACCACTTAACAAAATAAATTCTCATGTAATAATATGTAAATAGACATCATTTGACATATTCAACAAATAAAATAAATTATATAACCAAATAAGTAAAAGAACTATAAATTCATATTTAATTATTAATTAACTGAATAATTGTTAATTAAAAACTAGTAATTATTAATTAAAAAAATTAAAAATTAAAAAATATCAATTAATAATCAATATTTTTAATTCATAAATAATAAATAATAATTTGAAATTATTAATTAATAAAAATAAAATTTTAATTGATGAAAACTGATAATTTATATTTATTCATTAACTCATTTTTAATATTTTTAATTAAATTTGTATTTATAATTTATAATGAATGAGTAACACTTAAAAATTAATAATTAATGATTATTAAAACATAACCAAAAATTAATATTAATTATATAAAATTAATATTTATAAACTATTAAGTAATTACTAATTAAAATTTAATTTATAATGAATAATTAATAATTAATAATTAATGATTAATAATAATATTTAATAACTAAAAATTAATAAATAATTACCAATTTTGAAATAATAATTAATAATTAATTAATATTTGATAAATGAGTAATTATTGATTTATAATATCTAATTAAAAATAAAAATTAATTAATATTTAATAAACAAAAAATAAATAATTATTGAATAATAATATGTGAATAAAAATTGATGATTAGGTAATAAACAATTAAAAAAATTGCTAACTAATTAGTAATGAATAATTAATAATTAATAGTTTCTATAAATTATAAATAATTAATGATTGCTAATTAATAAATAATAACTGATGGTTAAAAAATAATAATCAATAGTTAATAACTAATAACTAATAATTCATAATTAATTATTAATTATTAAGTTACAAATAGTAATTGATAATTAATTACTATTTGATGAATGCTTAATTGTTAATTCATAATCTCTAATTAGTAAATAAAAATCAATTAATATTTACCAAACAAATAAGTAAATAATATTTGAATAATAATATATAATTAATAATTAATAATTAAATGGTATTTAAAAGATATTAAATAATTATTTTTGAATTATTAAATATTATTATTATTATTTATGAATGATTTTTTAAGGTGTAATGATAATGATAATTTACATTGATGCATGGGAAAGGGGTAGTACAAAAGTATTGTAGTAGACACTATAGTGGCGTATCGTAGTAGCATTGTAGCCCCATAGTAGATACTGTAATAGTAGTACTATTCATATAATCTGGCCTTTTAGGTTGTTTATTTAGGCCTTCAAGACTTTGGGCATTTGGGCATTTGCGCCAGCCATTGTGGACCTCTAGGTGGTGTACAGAAGCAGCCTCAAGAATGGTGGAGTGAAAGATAGTATAAGGGCAGCCAAGATAAAGATGGTTAGATGTGGAAGCTTATCATTGGAGCTGCGGAGCCTTGCACCTATTCATGATCATTGCATGTGGTGGTGATGGTGGACCACAAATGAAGCTTTAGGGAGACATGTTATAGTCAGGCAGCAGGATGATTGGGGGAGGGGTTGTTCCTGTGTGGGTCATTGGGTCACTTGTCAAGGTCAATATACCTTTGGGACTTTGGTACATGTAACGGGGCTTTAGGCCATGTAATATGGGACTATGGGCCTTCGGGTCATGTAATGGTTCTATATCAACCTAGTTAAAAATAGTATTATATAATAAATAAAAACCTCAATGGATTCAGGTCAAGGAGTGGGGTTAAGGGTAAAAATTACAAAGAAACCCCACAAAAACACCCACACACACACACACTGGAAAAAGTACTTTAGGGAGGCTCAAACTCAATGCCTCCTTGAGACCCTGTATGGACACAACCTGCCATAACCCCCTCCCTCCAAAGGTACCCATCTTGGGTCGACAATGAAGGAAGATAGATAATGACACCCAAGTCCTGCCTTCACTGGGCCCTAGGTTATTGACTAGCACCTAGGGTATAAAATTATCACATATGTAAGGCATTTCCCTTAAACATAAAAGTATGATTGGGAGATAAAAATAGAACCACCATGTAACTCCATCTCATAAAATAAAAAAGGAAAACCTAAAATCATCTCATAATGCATGTATAAAGTAAACAATTACAAAAAGAGTCTCTAAATGAATACCAAAAGAAATACTAAGGTAATGACTAAGAAAAATCTCCAATGATCAGGATAGTAATGTCCAACTCAATCCCTAAAGTCCTACTGAAAACCTGAAAATAGTTTTTATATATGTTGGGTGAGCATAACATGTATACTCAATAGGATTATACCCAAGGTCTCTCATGCACATGTGAAAAGAGCATATCAATTAACCCATGAACAAATAGTGGAACCAACATTCACCCAAATAGGTAAACTAACCAATCCTATCGACAACATGGAATTCTTACAAAAAAACACATCCAATATAGTAACATAATGAGAATAATATTGATAAAGGTTCCCCTACACCAATTTCCCACTGATTTTTCTCTCTCATTCCCCAACGTTGTATGTCCTAGAACTCTCATCACTTCCATAATAATCATTCCCAAAGACACCTAGAAAACTACATCACATCCCACCTAAAGACACATATATACAACATGAAATAAAATTCATATCCTCCCATAACCACTTCTATATAACAAAATTAGTAGGTTATCATAAACATGAATTAAATCAACCTTGTGACCTCCTTCTACCATAAACAATCCCCACTATGAACCACCTCATCCTCTCACAAATCACCATTGTAAATGCACTACATCTGCAAGCCATCACAACCTGTGTGTATATTCCAGTTTTTTCAATCATTACCAAAAGTTCACTACATCTTCAAGACATTATATACCATGTGTAAGAATATATCCTATAAGAGAGAGGGGGGAGAGGGTAAGAGAGGGTAGTCATACATCTATCCTCACCATTATGGATGTTTGGGAAAAATACCTGAAACCCAAAACCTTTGGTCATCGATGTAAACACATGACTCAAGTGGGGTGCATATATAAATAAAATAAAAAGTACATGATGCTTATATAACACATAATACCAAACTTGGGGTTTAGAACAAGAGAATCAATATATCTCAAAAAACACCACAAGGAATTACAACCCCCACCACTATCATGTCCACCAATAAATTTATCACACCACACAAGCAAGCTACCCACAAGAAATATTACATGTTTCCTTTATAAACAACCCTTTTTAGATTTTCTAATTTTCAGCCATCTTAATTTATCAATCATAATCATTTTATATTTAATTCCATCCCATTAATTATCCATTCTATAAATTAATTAATTTACCACACATTAATTTCCATCCATTTTTATTACCATGTCAATATTTAAAGTTCATTTCATAGCTACCCGGAAACTACACAACATAGCATAAAACAACCCATTTTTCTCATGCCAATGAACTCTGATTCACATCTACCCCACATCACAACCACCAAAAATCACCATTCTATCTTTAACAAAGTCTTCCATCATAATTACTTCACAATTTTCAAGTGTATTCTCACACAAATCCAAGATTCCATGGGAAACCAATTTATTATCTAAATATATTATCTTAGGATTTTTATGTGTGGTGAGTTTAATAAAATAATCGCAATGAGTTTAAAAAATATCAACAACCATAATAACACACTAATCTTAACATAAATCAACTTAGAAAAATAACAAACATGCGCAACCATATAGATAAAAATTACAAGAATAATAAAAACTCATGCAGTTTCTCCCCACCCATTTAATTTCAATTAAACCAATTAATTATATTTATTAAATCAATACATACCATCTTCCCAAGGGAAGAAAAAAAATGATATTTCCACATGTACATCTAAATAAATATAGATAAAGGATCCCCTACATCGATTGAATCTTGAAAGATAACCTCCACTCACAATAGAAGAAACAAGAGATAAATCCACCCAAGATTGAAGGAGAACTCACCAAAAACTAAAAACAGAAATCCATAATCAAACCAAACCCATACTACACCCAAAAAAGCATCCTAATACTATGATCCTCCCATAAAAGAAGAATCTGATAAGTATATGAAAAGAGAAGAGGGGAGATCGTACCTCGATCAACGATACTTAACCCAATTATACGAGGGTTTAAGATTCACAAAATAATGGATGAAGAGGGCTATGAAGATCTAGAATTCACCTAGATCTTAAATGAAGAAAAAATTAATTAAATTAAAGGAGTTTGAGTCCCCTATTTATAAGTTAAGTCTGCCATACTCCACCACATTATGGTGAACAATGAAAATTCCTGTGGTGGGTCAAGTCAAATGGAGATATGAATATCCCATGATTTTCCCCCATTTTCATGAATTTTAAAAAAGATATTTGACCAATTTCATAACCTCTACCATGATACAATCTAATCCATATAAGTTCCTATATCATCTACCATGGCCAACCACTATGGCCTATTCCAAAATCCTCATAGTTTTCTTTCTCACCATGCCTAAGGCTATGGCATTGTGGGATCCTCTTCCCCGTTTTGTATATTAGGTCTCTCAAGATTCTAATACTAGTTTCATTCCCTCTAATATGCATTTCTAAGCTACCCATTTTATACAGTGTGAGCTTTCATCCAAACCAGTCTTCACCATGACCACTACTATGGTATAGTAACCACCAAAATGGAATGGCCCAAGGCCCTATCCTAGCCTCATAAACACCCCCAAACTACTCCTTGACACCAATAATCCACAAGAAACTACAAATTAAAAGCTAATAATGTATGGACCATTGCATAGAATACCTCTCAAACAATTCTCATCCTTGAGAATCAAAATCACACCTAGAACATAAAAAAAGGGGGTCTAAATAACCATCTTTCAAGATACCTCTCAAGGATCTCATTATGACAAAAAAACTACCACCGTATTACACCAAATTCAAGCCAAATCAATTCCAAAAAAAACATATACACAAGAATTTAAACCTCTATATATGAAAATCCAATGATCCTCACAATCATCACACAATACTTCCCCAACTACACAAATCAAGGAAATCCACCCTCCATATTAAGATATTATCAACTTTGGATGGAACTTACTCACCTATATGATTTTAAAATGTTTTATAAATATAAAGTGTCTTGATTTGGAAATATTCTTTCCTTTATTCATATATTGGAATCCATAACAGACACCATCATCAAGGAAAAAGTCACATTTCATAAATTAGTAATATTTAAACATCACATCATAAAAGAAAATAAAAACAATGAAAAACTCAAAAAACAAAATCAGGGTACTGGGTATGAATCTTCATATCACAATCAAAAGTAATATTCTCTAAGAAACCATGCCTCCACAACACATGAAACAAAGTAATGTTTTATCCATGAATCACCTTCTCTCGATGATCCCTAATCTCTAATGGTTGCTCCATAGACACCGTATCATCCATTATATCCAACTCTCCATAGTCAATGACAAGTGAGTTATCATGAAGATATAGATGAATTTAGGATACATGAAGGACATCAAGGATACTATCCATCCAGTATGGGAGCACAAACTGATATGCCACTATCCTAACACACTAGAATACCTCAAAATATCCAATGAATTGAGGAGAAATCTTACCCCCTATCAAACCTATATTTCCCCCAATAAGGGGAAACCTTTAAGAACATGTGGTCCCAAACCTCGAACTAAAAGGGTCTCTTCCTATGATCAGAATAATATTTCAGTCAGTCATGCATCCCCTTTCTTCTCTCATAAACTACCTAAACTTTCTCTGTCATTCCCTCCAATACATTGGGTTTGAGAACTAAGGACTCTCCAACCTTGTTTCATCACAGTGGGGATCAACATAGCCTCACATACAACACTCAATCAGATCCATGTTGATGTATGAGTAGTAACTTTTTTATAAGTGAAATCAACCAAAGGAAAGTGATTTTTTCAAGATACATTGAAATCCAGGATGCATTCTCACAACATATCCTCTGGTTTTTGGATGGTCTGCTCCATCTGTTTGTATGTATGAGGGTAGAAATCAGTGTTGAGGAATAACTGAGTGAAAAAATCATTTTGTAATACTTTCTAGACTTATGAGTTAAATATAGTGTCTTGATCTAAGAAAATGGACCTTGTAACTCCATGCACCCACATGTCCACGTCAACATACCTTCTTGTCAAAACATCTATAGTGTCCGACTCCTTAATTCATAGGAAGTGAGTTGTATTCATCATTTGATCTATGATTACCCATATAAAATCATATCCTCCATGATCCTAAGGTAATCCCATGATAAAATCCATCGATACATCATACCACTTACACTTGGGGACATCCAACAGCTACAAAAAACCATCAATAACACATTGTTATGCCTTTACCTACTAGTAAACTAGAAATTGAGTCAAAAACTATACCATTGATAACTTTATAATGGGAAACCAAAACTGTATCCTTACACCATAGTACATCTTAGATACTTCTGTGTGAACTACTTAATGTAATCTATGAAACTCAATAATGAATCCCTC
Source organism: Viscum album (assembly GCA_963277665.1). Lineage (NCBI taxonomy): Eukaryota > Viridiplantae > Streptophyta > Magnoliopsida > Santalales > Viscaceae > Viscum > Viscum album. The sequence goes on along the minus strand of OY728150.1, from coordinate 1,102,764,413 downwards.
GTGCATCACTATTGGAACACACAACCTCCCCTGAAACAACATCCAGTTCCAGTCATCCTCTGACCATACCTTTGGAGGAATCATCATGGCCAACACAGTCACACATCACCTCTACCTTTAACTCTCCCCACTAAGTCTCCTCCACTTTATATAAAAAATACTATACTTCTATCTAAAATAAGAAACCTCTACTAATAACCACCCATTCATCTAGCTGCATGGTTTCTAACTCCTCTATCACCATACAAGAATCCCAAACCTCTTAAACAACATCCCTTCATGAATTTATTCTAAGCACATCATCCATAAAATTACTCTTTACCAAGGTGTAGGAGATCTCAAAGTCATATCCATGAATAAAATTCAACCACATCCATTATCATGGATTTAGGTCATGTTGAGAGAAAATATACCTCAAGAACTTATGATTGATAATGACCAAAAAGTGTTCTATGATGAGGTATTGTCTCCATATCTTCAATGAAAATACAACCACCACTAGCACTAGATCATTGGTGGAATAGTTATTCTCATGGGTACCTAACTTCCTAGACCCATAAGAGATCAGTTTCTTCTACTACATCATGACACATCCCAAGACAAAATGATAAGCATCACAAAAAACTTCAAATATCACCCCCTTATTTTGAAAACCAAAGTATTGGGACACTGATCAATTTCCCCTTTCGGTAGTCAAGCACTGCCTGACAATGATTAGTCTTGGTGAAATCATAAACTTTACTATCCAGAGATATCTGTGAGTCCATGAGAAATCAAACACAAACCTCCAGTAATATACCATGAGGCCAAGGAAACTATGAACCTCTTATATATTCTTCTGTGTTTCCCAAGAAAAAACTATCTTAATCATCGATGGGTCAAAACGCACACCCTTTTGGCACATCACATGCCCAAGGAAATACACTTCCCACATTTAAAACTTACACTTGGATAACTTTCCATATAATTGGTAGCATTGAAGGACCTATAAAATATCTATAAGAAGATCGATTTTCTCCACCTAGTAATTCATGTATATCAATATGTCATCGATGAAAATGACTACAAAGTAGTCCAAGAACTCACAAAACATATATATCATGATCCCCAATAACAAAAATGGTGTTTTCAATACATGAATGTCATGAAAAAGAATTTAAGGTTACTATACCCGCACGGGTATGTATTCTTCATGATATCTCCTCACTTAACCCTCAAATGATGACATCCAGACTACAGACCAATCTTATAAAACCATCTGACTCCTATCAACTACTAAAAAAAATTCAATTATTGGAATAGGGCAATGACTCTTGATTTTCACATGATTCAGCCATAAATAGTCTACACAAAACCTTATACAACCAAATTTATTCTTGGTGAATAACATTGGAGCACCCCACAATGACACACTGGTCCAAATGAAACCTTGTTACATTAGGTCATCTATCTAAGTCCTCAAATACCATAACCCATAGGGTTCCATCCAATAAGGATCCATTGAAATAAGATAAGTTATAGACTATATATCTGTCCCAAACTCAATGTATGTATTGTATTGGACCCCTCTAGTCCATTCCTATGTGTAAATATAGCATTTTAGGTGTTCTAGGAGGTCACAGTGACTCATTTCAAGAGTTTTCCAGTTTTCCAGTTTTTCCCAACAATAGGTCATGTCGGTGGGTCATGTCAGTGACTCATTGTTAGTGGTTCATGTCAGTGAATCACTATCGGTTGGTCACATTAGTGACTCACTATCATTAGGTCACGTTTTGACTTGCTGTTGGTAGGTCTCATAAATGACTCGTGGTCGGTAGGTTGCATCGATGACTCATTATCAGTAGGTCACGTCAGTGGGTCGCATCAGTGACTCGCTATCAGTGAGTGGATTTGATGAGTATAGTCGATAAGAGGTGTTAGTGAGTGGAGTCAGTAGTTGGTGTTGATGATTGGCATCGGTAAGTGGTGTTGGTGAGTCACATTATTGGCTCGCATCGGTGGCTCACCCAATGGTGAGTCATTTCCAGCTTTTCCCATTTTTTCAAGTTTCACCCATTACATTTTATTTGACACCAATCTAGTTTAAAACCTTTTTTAAGAATTTTTGAAGCATTTTTAATGAATATTAATTATATATTTAATATCCTAACATCCCCCAGACTTTGAAACATCCAAGCCCCATGGTCTTGGCCATAAAACGACTTTTAATTACATTGAAATCGTCTTCCTTCCATTAATATAGGATCTAGCCTTTTTTAAAATATGAGATCATGTATTCCTTAAAAATTTATGTTTTCTATTAGAGAACTCAGATCCTTTATTCCCCATGGATTCATGTGTTTTGTTGTGGACTTCAGATCTAGTTTTCCCTTGGAGTCCTTCCTGATGCTCACACACCCCCTATTTTAGAAAAAGGAAGAGTTTCTAATCGACTGTTGTTCCAGGTAGGGATTCCTTTATCTCTTTGTTATTTGTGTATCATGAAGGGTGGGTATACTAACATCTTCTTGTGAATACAGTTTGATCCGATTTAAATGAATTAATAAATGAGGGGCAGAAGTTGATGATAATAAAGATAATCAAACATGTTACATTAGTAATAAATGAGTGGTGGGCAAGATGATGATGATGTTTTTATTGCTTCATCTATTATACTTGATCCTTTTAATGATTTGTATTTTTGATATGACTTCTTGAAATCATGGATATTAGTGGCCTCTATTTGTGCACTTGTCTTGTGAACACTTGTTATTGAACGGTTGTGAACATGAAAAATTGATTAATCATGTATATATAGTTAAATAAATGGATGAACCATGATTAAACTTATTAGGTGATAACCCCAAATTTATCAAAGTGGTATTAAATAACAAGTGTGTTAAATCTGAATACACCTTGCCTTGTTTGGTGTGGTTTTGTTCTGTGTGTGGATCTTTTCTGTCTTGTGATTTGTACGGGCTGTGTGCTACTACTATTGAGAGAATGATAGTGTGTGTGGACGTTTTAATGTTGTAATGGAATCTCAGGTTGAGAGATTTTTTTATTATGGAATGGGTGAGCGGTGTTTGCAGTGGGACTGCAACCGGGTTGTGTTTTTTCTGTTTTGTTGGGCATGGTATATAAAGTGGGGATTCCGAGTATAGTTGTGATGTGATATGTTGGAGGGTTTGTTGTGAGTTGGGGGGGTTTTCCTTTGGTTAGGTGGAATTACTTTAAAGAATGATGATGGAATTGATTATCTTGGGTAATAAGTGGGAAGTGTGAAGTGGGGTGTTTTATCATATTTTTCTTCCTCTATTTTTCTTGGTTGTGAGGCTGGTTGTGTGTTGTAGTTGTGAGTTTCCTAGGTATGGATGGAATAACTAGTAAATTCTAAATAATTTCAAAATGATTGGGTTTTGAGAGGCTTTATTTTATATACTTTGGAAGTGACCATCATTCGTCCTGATACATGCATTTAGAGGCAGCAACAAAGGTGGCAGTGTTATGTGGTGGTTGTTTTCTTGAGAACCCATAGGTTGGGCTGAGTGTGTGGTACCTATATATATATACTTGTATTTTCTTGTGATTCTATATGCACCCCACCCTAGTTTAACACTACATTCGAAACACCCCCATTGTTATGGGGGAGGGTGTCTTTCCCAAACATCTCTGTGTAAGGATGGATAGATGGCCACCCGCTCTTCCCTACTCCCTCTTCTAGGAGGTGATATCCCAATACACGTTGGGAAGGTTTTGGATTGTGAGGCCCATGTGTGTGTGGGTGAGTTTTACTTCCTAGGTGTCTTCGGGAAGAAATGTAGTGTGGTATGTGGCCCAGGTGTTTGTGGGTGAGATAAGATATAGTTGTGAGGCCCATGAGTGTATGGGTAGGATGTGATGTGGTATGTGGCCAAGGTGTGTGTTTGTGGGTTGTGATGTGGTTCTTTCGAAATAGGTGGGAGTGCCGGTACATTTTTTTTAGGGTGTGAGAGCAGCTAATTAGTGGGAAAGTGGTGTGGGGTACCCTATCATCAATGTGATTACTATATTACTTTACTTGACTTGCATTATTTGGTGGGTGAGTGTACCTTGGTGAGATTTTGTGATGGATAGTATAACTTGTTAGGTGCTTTTGGGTTTTTTTGTTTTCTCATGGGGGAATTAGTATGTCTGCCCCACTTGTGTATGAGAGACTTTGGATTATCCTGCTGAGTATACTTATATGCTCACCCTACGTATATAAAACTACTTTCAAGTTTTCTAGAGGATTTCATGTACTTTTCTAGACCTTACTAGCTAAGACTTTGGGATATTTTTGTCTCTTCTTAGCCTTGTTTTTGTTATTTAATTTGGAGACACTTGTTTGTAATAGTTATATTTTTTAAACATGCATGTGGGATGGATTATGTCTTTCTTTTATATATATATCTTGGAGTTGTTTTGTGTTTGATACATATTATCTCCCAATCTTGGATACTATAAAAAGGGTAACGCCTCCAATTTCTTGAGATTTCTATACCCTTGGTGTTTTTCACCACCCTGGGGCCTACTAGAGGCGGGATTTAGGGGTCATTATCTCTCTTTCTCCATTGTCAACTTAGGAGGGGAATCTTTGGAGGGAGGGGGTCATGAAAAAATGGTATTAGAGGGAGGTTGTTAGATAGGATGGATTTTGGAGTTAGGTATAGTGAGGATTTCAGGGGTTGGTAGGGAAATAATGTTAGGTGACCTTAGTGCATGACATAGTTTAGGGAAGACCAGCTAGGACATGGGATTTTAGGACCCCTCGTGATCTAACGCAAGGACTCTGAACCTACTGAATGACCAAGTGAGGCTACACCATTTTCATGGTAGAGACCCTAGGAGAGTTACATGCATCATAATGAATAGTGTTCTTCTTTGAATTGGTGCCTTGTGGAAATTTGGAATGTAAAACAATAAAATGAGTTAAAACGAATCTTAAAAAATCATACTACTCAGGCTTAGGAGTTCCTTGTTTACTTTTCAGATATGGAAATCGATCGTTGTCCATGAGTGGCTTAGGAAGTAGAGACTCAGCAGGCTGATCCAGTTGATCATCAGAGGGTTGATCTAGAGGAGGAGGAAAACCAGTGGCAGAGAACGTTATGTGATTTCTAGTGTAAGACCTTGGGAAAGTATGAGGGCAGTGTCATAGACATGGAGATAGAGAGCTAGCTCGAGGAACTTGAGATCACCTTCAGCCTAATCCAAGCTCTAATGGAGTACTAGGTTCCATTAGTGGTTAGTCATATGAGGGTATTTGTGCATCAGTGGTGGATGTTCTACCTGGGGGAGAGAAAGGAGGATGATGTTCTATTGGTCGATTTCAAGGAGTTCTGAGTAGAATTCCTTTCTTTGACCATGAAGGCCAAGAAGTGATAGAAGCTACTATCCCTCTAGTGTGGGAGTATGTTGGTAGGGTAGTTTGGGATCAATTTCAATGATATACTTTTCTTCACTCTAGATCTCTTTCTAGATGAGGAGTCTCAAGATAGATGCTTGGAGGCACTTCATCCTTCTCTCCAGTACATAGTTACTCCCTTCACCTTGACGACCTACCTAGAGGTCAAGAAGAAGGTGAAGGTAGTTGAGAGAATTTTCATGTGAGGAGGTATACCATGAGAGGGGATCCAGTGGGGTTATTCATAGGAAAAGGATACCAGTGGCATGTCTCAGGCACCATGGCCTTTGAGGTTTCATCCATTAGGGAGTCGACCTCAACAGTTTTTGTTTTGGACTTATGGTCTTTGTGCCTATCCTACTGGCTTGAGGCTGGTGTATTTTATCTAGAGTTTTTGGGTACATTCAGAGTCAATTCTTGATGGTTGTTTGAGCTTGGTATGGTGGAGGTGGGTAGGCTCATTGCCCAACTCAGTAGTAGTTGCCAGCCAGGTTGTTTCAGTAGCAGGGATATTAGGCTCTTGTTCCATCGAAGGGAGATGGAGCAGGTTTAGGGTAACCTTAAGGTGTTCTGTAGGGACCTCATCCTTGGAATGGTTGAGGATGTAGTTTTTAGTAGTGTGGTAGAGGAGCGAGGCATGGTCAGTTACTCGCCATAAAGGCAATAGTTCTAGTAGGTCCATAGGTCGTTCAAGGTATGATTAGCGTGTTTAGAAGTATTTCTTTTGCTTTGTTTGATTCAGAAGATTCCCACTCTTTCATTTCTCCCACTCTAGATGATGTTTTGGGACTAGACATGGAGATGATTTTCCTGCCCCTAGTGTTGATTACCCCAACCAGAGTCCAGGACAACTTTTTTTTTATGTTTTTTAGGGATGTCGACTGATGTTGGGGAAACATCAGTCCAGTCGGGATCTATTTCTGCTATAGATGCAGCCATACGATGTTATCCATGGCATCGAATGGTTGTTTTCCTTACATGATATTATCTACTACTTCTATAGAATAGTCATGTTTTCATACGTGGATGTCCATCATGTGTATTTTATTGGTGAGTTGAGTTTTTAGATGGGAACCCGACGTGTAGAGCCTCTTATTTCCTTGTTAGCTGAGTTGTCAGCGGTAATGGTAGATGATGAGATGGTGGAGGCTCCCAGAGTTTTTGGGGGAGTTCTTGGATGCTTTCCCTGAGGATTTTGTGACTCTACCCCCCAATGTAAAACTCAATTTAGGGTAGACTTAAAAACCGGTGCTATTCAGATTTCTATGGCTCCCTATTAGATGGAATCTTCCGAGTTGCGAGAGCTGTGGATTCAGATTGATGACTTGATGAATAAGGGATTTATCCAGACTATTTTGTCACCATGGCAAGCTATGATCTTGTTCTAAAAGAGGGTAGATGGTGGTCATAGGCTGTGTATAGACTACCAAAGGTTGAATCAGGTGACGGTAAAAAACGGTTACCCTCTTCCAAGGATAGACAATCTTTTAGACCAGATGAGGGGAGCAAGTTGGTTTTCTAAGATTGATCTATGATTTGGGTATCACCAATTGAGGGTAAATGTGGCTGACAACCTAAAGACTACTTTCAGGTGCAGGTATGGGTACTTTGAGTTTCTGATTATGTTGTTTGGTGTTACGAATGTACCATCCATGTTCATGGGGCTCATGAACTCTGTCTTTCATGCATACCTAGACCGATTCATCTTCGTATTCATCGATGATATTTTGATCTACTTGAAGTCTAAGGAGAGGCATATCGAGCACCTCAGTACTATCTTGGAGGTTCATTGATGCCAAAATCTCTATGTGAAGTTGTCTAAGTGAAAGTTTTGGATGAGAGGGGTGAACATCCTTAGGCATGTGGTGTCTTAGTAGGGTGTCGTAGTGGACCCATCAAAGGTCGAGGCAGTTGTTTCTTTGAAATATCCTAAGAAAGTGGTGAAGGTTTGCAGTTTCCTTGGTCTAGAAGGTTATTACAAGAGATTTTTATGTGATTTCTCTCAATTTGAAAATTCATTGATGGATCTGTCCAGAAAGGAACAAGACTTTTTGTGGAGTGAGTATTGTCGGGTAGCTTTCAACTACCTAAAGGGGAAGTTGGTTAGTGCTAAAATGCTCCAATTTACATAGAAATGGGTGATGTTCTAGGATTTTTGTGATGTTTACCATCTATGTTTGGGATATATGCTAATGGAAATCTAAGGGTGATATCTTATGGGTCTAGACAGTTACATCCCCATGAACATAACTATTACACCCATAATCTGAAGCTAGCAGAAATCGTGTTTGCACTGAATTTTTAGCGACATTACCTCATTGGGGAGTGCTTTGTGGTCTTTACAAATCACAAGACCTTGAGGTATATCTTTTCCCAATGAGATCTAAACTTATGAAAATGAAGGTGGATGGATTTTCTCCAAGATTATGACTTTAATATCTCTTACACCATAGTAAAATGTAATTTTGTGGTTGATTCATTAAGTAGAGAGTAATAAAGTGAGGTAGTTCGAGAATCTACAGATGCTTAGAAGGTTCTGGAGGAGTTGGCCTCCTTGAACTTAGATGTAGTAATGGATGGTGATAGAGGTTGAATTTTTCAGATGATAGTGCATTCATATCTGATGTAGCAGATAGAGGAGTCTCAATGGGGAGACTCAGAGGAAGAGGTGATGTGTGATCCTGTTGACTAGGGTGATGCTCTGGAGTGATGGTCAGAGGATGGTTAAAATCAGATGTTGTTTCATCGAGGTTGTTTGTTCTAGTGACAATTTTAGATGGAGTCCTATGTGAGTTTCACAGCTCACCCTTAGTGGTAAACCCAAGAGTTTCCAAGAAGTACCACAGAATTAGGGTTTATTTTTGGTGGACTAAGATGAACCAGGCAATGAAATAATTTGTGGAAAAGATCTTAGTGTTCCAGCAGGTCAAGGTTGAGCACCAAGTTCCCGATAGTTTGTTGCAGCCCTTAGATTTCCATGAGTGGAAGTGGGATGTAAACTTTAAGGATTTCATCATGAGGAAACCCATGTATTAGAGATGCTATGATGTTATCTGGGTAGTAGTGGATCAGATGATGAAATCGGCTCACTTCTTAGAAAAATAGGAGTCAGACACAATGGATGCCTTATCCAGGATGTATGTGGATGAGGTAGTATAGATTCATGGAGTTCTGAGGTCCATTTTCTCAGACCGGGATATATGATTTACCTCATGAGTCTCGAGGGGATTGAATCATTATTTTGGCACTCAGTTACACCTTATCACTACCTTTCATCCTCAAATAGATGGGAAGATAGAGTGGACCATCCAGATATTTGAGGAAATGCTCTGAGCATGTGTCTTGGACTTTGGTGGGTCTTGGGTGTGACACTTTCCCTTGGTTGAGTTCACTAATAATAATAGTTAACACTCTTCAATTGGAATGGATCCATTTGAATATTTTGATGTAAGGTTTTATCATTCACCTTTGTGTTGGAAAGAGGTTGGGGAGAAAATTTTTATTAGTTCTGAGGTGGTTCAGACCATGAAAAACAATGTTCAGCTTGTCTGTGAGAGGATAAAGGTAGCGCAAGACTAGAAGAAGTCATATTCCAATTATAGGAGGATTCCCTTGGAGTTAGAGGTTAGGGAACATGTGTTATTGAAGGTTTTCCCTTGATGTGGGTAGTGGAGGTTCGATAAAGGGAACAAGCTTTCTCTTAGGTTCATCTGACCATTCAAGGTGTTTGGGTGAGTTGTCAAAGTAGCATACCAGTTGGCACTGCCACCATAGTTAGAGAGTATACATGAATAATTTCATGTCTCCATGATTTATTACTATCTTCACAATGACTCCCATGTCATTGAAAGGTGACATTTGGATATCAAGGACGACACAACATTTGTGGAGCGACCAGTGGAGAACTAGGATCATCGGGATAAGGTGTTGTGTGGATAGACCATTCCTTTTGTTCGTGTGTTGTAGAGGCATGGTGTCCTGGATGAGAGTACTTGGGAGTGATAAGCGTAGATGTGTTCCCAATACCCATATATATTTTGAGTTTTTATTGTGTATTTTGTTTTATGATGTAATTCTTGAACCCTGTTTTCTATAAGATGAGTTGTTTCCTTGTTATGTGATGCGTGATAAATTCCTGACCATGAGGAGAGAAGGACCTAATTTCTAATCAAGACACATTAATTGATATGTAAATAAAATTGTACGGGTGATTCAATTCCACCCAGAAATGATAGTATCTCAACATGGTGGAAGGAATTCCCTGATACATGTGTCCAGATAGTGTGGTGTCGGTTATTTTTTGGTGTGTCTTCTAGTTGGTTGGGGGTATTAGATATCATAGGAGGTTTTCTTGGATGTTGAGGTTTAAATTTATCTTTGGAACCAACCGGGTGGTTCATCCTTGAAAGTTATATTACGAGGTGGTTGTTTGGGACCCTTTTTATTATGGGTTTGGTTTTAAATTCTTGAGGGTGAGAATAGTTTTAGAGGTATCTGGTGTAATGGCCTAGACCCCTTTGGTACATTACTTTGTGGAAATTTATTTTTGAGGTGTTCTGGGAGGTCATGGTGACTCATTTCAATTGTTTTCTAGTTTTCTAGTTTTCCAGTTTTTCCCAATAGTTGGTCATGTCGATGGGTCACATTGGTGACTCACTGTCAATGGGTCACGTCGGTGACTCACTATCAGTGGGTCACATCAGTGACTCATTATTAGTAGGTTGCGTCGGTGAGTCACTATCGATAGGTCACATTAGTTACTCAATATTGGTAGGTCGTGTCGGTGACTCATTGTTGGTAGGTTGTGTCATTGACTCACTATTAGTAGGTTACATATGTGACTCGTTGTTGGTGGGTTGCATCAGTGACTCACTGTCATTGAGTGGAATTCGTAGGTGGAATCAGTGAGTGGAATCAGTAGGTGGAGTTGATGAGTGGAATATGTGGGTGGTATCAGTGAGTCACGTCAGTGACTCACGTTGGTGACTCACCCAATGGTGAGTCATTTCCATCTTTTCCTAGTTTTTTCAGTTTCGCCCCTCTGATATTTTATTTGATGTAAATTAAGTTTAAAACTATTTATGACCATTTATGAAGAAATTTCAAAGGATATTAATTATATATATAATACTATAATTCCCCCAAGACTTTGAAATGGACAAGCCTTATGGTATTGGCCATGACTCAACTTTTAAGTACTTTGAAATCGTCTCCCTTCCATTGATATATGATCTTTCCTTTTTCTAAAGTCAAGATCCTATCTTCCTTGAACCCTTTTATTTTCTCTTGGTGCACCAAAATCCTTTATTCCCCATAGATTCATGTGTTGTTATAAGGCCTTTGGATCTAGTTTTCCCTTGGATTCCTTCCTGCTACTCGCAGACCCCCTATTTTAGTACAAGGAAGAGTTGTTGATTGATTGTTGTTTCAGGTATGGATTCCTCCATCTCTTTTTTATTTTTGTATCATTTGGGGTGGGTATACTAATTTCATCTTGTGAATATGGTTGGATCAAATTTAAATGAAGTGATAAATGATGGGATAAATATGATTATAACAAAGATAATCAGACCTATTACTTTAGTAATAAATGAGTGGCAGAGAAGATGATGATGATGTTTGTATTTATTCATCTATTATACTCGATCCTTTTTGTGATCCATATGTACGATATGCCTTCTAGAAATCATGGTTGTTTGTGGCCTCTATTTTCACACTTATCTTTTGAACACTTGTTGTTGAATGGATGTGAATGTGAAAACTTAATTTATCATGTATATTCAGTTAAATAAATGGATTCTCTGGGATCAAACTTGTTCTGTGATAACCCCTGATTTAACAAAGTGTAATTAAATAATGAGTGTGTTAAATATGAATACACCTTTACTTTCTTGGTGTGGTTTTGTGTTGTGTGTGGATCTTTTATGCCTTGTTCTTTGTACAGGTTGTACGGTGCTTCTATTGAGAGAATGGTGGTGTGTGTGGATGGTTTAAGGGTGTAATGGAATCTCAAGTTGGGAGATTTTTTTATTGTGTAATGGGTGAGTGGTGTTTGCAGTGGGACTGCAACTAGGTAGTGTTTTTTTGTTTTGCTGGGCATGGTATAGATATACATCGAGGCTACTGAGTATGGTTGTGACATGATATTTTGGAGGGTTCTATTGTGATTTTGGGGTTTTTCATTAGTTTGGGTGGCATTACTTTTAAGAATGATGATGGTAGTAGTTGTCTTGGGTTCTAAGTGGGGAGGAAGTGTGAAGTGGGGTGTTTTATCATAGTTTTATTTCTCTGTTTGTCTTGTTTGTGTTGGTTTTTATTTTTCCAAGTATGGATGTAATAACTTGTAAATGATTAATAAAATCAAAATTATTGGAGGTTGAGATGATTTCTTTTATCAACTTTGGTATTCACCATCATTCATCATGATACGTGCATTTAGAGGTAGTAGCAAAGGTGGCAGTGTTATGGGGTGGTTGTTTTCATGAGAACCCATAGGTTGGGATGAGTGTTTGGTACCTATATATATATATATATATACTTTTATTTTATTGTGATTATATACACACCCCAACCTAGTTGACCACTACATACCAAACACCCTCATTGTTATGGGGGAGGGTTTCTTTCCCAAACATCTTAGTGGAAGTATGGATGGTTGGACACCTGCTCTTCCCTTCTCCCTCTTCCAGGTAGTGATATCCCAAGACTCTTTGGGCAGGCTGTGGTTTGTGAGGCCTAGGTGTGTGCAGGTGAATTGTGCTTCCTATGTGTCTTCGGGATGAGATGTGGTGTGGTTTGTGGCCCAGGTGTATATGGGAAGGATAAGATATAGTTGTGAGTCCAAGGTGTGTGTAGGTGGGATATGATGTGGTATGTATCCTAGGTGTATGTTGGCAGGTTGTGACGTGGTTCTTTCAGAAGAGGTGGGAGCTCCAGGATGTTTTTCGTTAGGTTATGAGAGTGGTTAATTAGTGGGAAAGTGGTGTGGGGTACCCTATCATCAATGTGATTACTATATTACTTTACTTGAATTGATTTATTTGGTGAGTGTACCTTGGTGATATTTTTGGATGGATAGTATACCTTGTTAGGTGATTTTGGGTTTTTTTGTTTTCTCGTGGGGGAATTAGTATTTATCCTCCACTTGAGCACGAGAGACTTTGGCTTTTCCTTCTGAGTATACTTGTATGCTCACCCTAAGTATATAAAACTATTTTTAGGTTTCCAAGAGGATCTCTTGGACTATGTTTGACCTTACTATATAAGAATTTTGGATAGTTGTTGTGTTGCTAATTATCCTTGTTTTTGGTATTTACTTTGGAGATAGTTGTTTTGTAACAGTTATATTTTTTAAACATGCATGTAGGATGGATTTTTTATTTCTTTTATATATATGTCTTGGAGTTATTTTGTGTTTGATACATCTTATCTCCCAATGTTGGTTACTACAAAATGGGTAATGCCTCCCATTTTTTGAGATTTGTATACCCTTGGTGATGGTCGCCACCCCAGGGCCTACTAGAGGAGGGACTCGGGGGGTCATTATCTCTCTTTCTCCATTTCAATCTCATGAGGGGCATCTTTGGAGGGAGGAGTTCATGACAAAATCATGTTGAGGGGGCAGTTTCACAACCTCTACAATACAGACATCCATAAATTCTTCAACAACTATGGGAGTCTCCACCATCCCAGGGCCCACTAACTTTACTGACTATTACTATATCATGGAAATAGGAGGATTTTCATACCTAATGACCATTATACAATCACATTCACTAATGAAAACTACATTCTAGATATTCACATCTGAGAATGAGATATTCCTATAGAATAAAATTAATAACTTCACGCACAGAATACAACCAATCAATATTGAAGATGACATCATATGACTGTATTTTTAGTAAAAAGAGATACCCATATGACTAATATTTCCCCATCATCAGGATACACCCCTAACACAAATCAAACAAGAAGTTATATACATTGACTGGAATATTCAACACTAGGGTCACAATAAGTCTCTCCACATCCAATCCAAATGCGCAAACTATGGTGGTGCAATGAAGGAGTGTGATTCTTCTAAATAAAAAAATCTATAAATAAGGGTGGATAATAATCTAAGCATAATTTTGATGACCTTTAGACCCTCTAGAACTAACACCCCCATAACATGAAACTATCCATGCCTAGATCATATACCTTACTTCCAACATCCACCTCCATATACAAGCTCTAGTCAAGGTCCCTAAATATGGGGAACATCATGAGTTCGACCCCTGGCTGCCTCATCCCCTTTTAGCAGAGCATATGCATATTTCTCCTATTAATGATATAGAATTTTTGGGATATTGATGATGATGTTGATTCTAAACCTGACCACCACCACCATGTTGATCTTCAAAAACCATTGGGCACTAATGATGGAAATGAACAGGACCCCCATAGGAATTACACACTGGTATAAATCCCCCAGCAAAAGCACAAGAGTTGCTGACCCTGGGAGGGATAAAAAGGGAGCTAATGACGCTGACGCCCCACTATTCAAAACCTCAAAGGCCTTAGAACCTAATAAATCCTACTAATAACTCTAATCCTCAATCAACCCAACCAGCTCCCCTCTCACAATATTCCTCCTCATGATTTCATACACTCAATCACCTCTTCCTTTTTTTATGCCTCCAAATAAGTTGGAAATATAAATGGTGTATTATAATACTAGATAGATGTGAAAAATTCCTCATTAAGACACTATTCATGAGAATACTCATTAGGCTAAAGATTAAGGGAGAAATAGAAAATATCATTTAACTTGATCCCAAGCTCTCAAATAAACATACTCCACTACTGAAGAGAAAGTATATCCTACCTATTTACTAACTTCATGGATGATCATAGGAATTCCACTCAAAACTCCTTATGAAAATTTTTCCAAGAAAATTTTTTCTCTTAATAATCACTAAGATATAACATCCACCACTAACAAGTAATTTTTTTCCCAAATAATGGAAAGTTGAATACTCAAGAGGGGTGAATTGAGTTCCAAAAAAATATTTACAAAAAACCTCCCTCTTCAAGATATGTGAGTTATAATATTTTAATTAATAAATATAGGCAGTGGAAATAAAAACTTAAAGTAAATAGATTGAACATGGTAGATTTATAGTGGTTTGGGTAATAGAAATATTTATGTACACTTCACCAATGTTCTACTTAATGAGTTTGGTGTTATTCACTATAATTTCCCTTTTACTAGGGTCTCTTAGCCGAGTACAAGAAATTAACTCTTAATACAAATGTACAAGAGATTGAAAACAATATCTCCATTTAAAAGACCTATTTGCGGTCCTAATACACACTCGTACACCAAATGGAAACAAAATAGAATGAGTAAATTTTAAAAGAAATGGTAGAATCACATAGTTGCAAGCAGCATCTGGTAGTAGTTGAAGATTCATCTTGAGAACATGATAGTATTCAAAGTATAACTTAGGATGATCTTCAATGAAATAGAAAAAACTTTTAATCATGACATGAGAATTTATGTTTGATATTTTCTATGTGTAGTCATTCAAGGAATATGGATTCTAATTGTCCTTATTATCCATATATATAATTTCTCATTTTCTCCTTCCATGCAGTAGCTAACTATTCCTTTTATATCTCATTTAAACTTAATAATGGGATAATACTAATGTTTTAGCAATCCATGCATTGAGAAATTTATTAGATAGGATATAAATTACATGCATCTATTTGTTCCAAAATAGAAATTAATTTTATGACAATGATGTCAGAAATATTCTTATTCTTCGGATCTTTCCATTCATGAAAAAGATTGTATTGATCAGTCTTTACTTAAATGGATAATACATTTTCTAATATTATCTAAAAGAATGAAATGACTTATCAATATATTATAAAAGTAATCAGGAAATTTTTCATAACAGCTAGATCTTCATAAGATATTCAACTGATAGTATTGTTCATCATAAGATAACTTCTTGAGTGATTTAATAAGATAAAATAGATTTTAGTCTTCTTCTTAAGATAAAATGACTTCAATATTATGTAGGATAATTATTCAGTGTAAGATGAATATGTTTCATAAGTGTGGTACTTGACTTTCATAACTTTTCTAACTCTCATAAGATAATATTTTATGAACATCCTTTTTGTAAGATAGCGTCTTCTCATATTTTCATTTTTACTAAATAATCTAACTTGAGAATTTATCAATGAAACCATTATTTTAATAAGATAAATTCTTATATAGTTAGATAAAATTACAATATATAGTTTTTTGGATTCATATTAGATGGAATATATTCTTCAATTCTCGTAAGATAAAACACTTTAGCGTAGATAAAAACCTTTACTCAACATAAGATAAAATTTTCAAGACTTTTGTTTGAAACACTTAAGATAAAATTATTAGAATAGATGTTGGGATTTTTTAAATCATAAAAATACATAAAAATTGCGATATGTTGGAAAACATAATCTATCAAACAATATATTCTATTTGTTTGATCCTTTTAGGATCAACTAAATCCGCCTACTGAAACTCTACTGCCTGAGTTGCGTGAAGATGATGACCAGGAGTCATTATTTAAAAATAAGGAGGAACCATAATCCCAATATGTTGAAATTTTATTAATTTCCATTAATTAATTTTAATTTCCCAAAGTTCACACAATTCAAACATGAACACAATCAACCATGATTTATGAACCTCTCTAAGGACTCTACCCTGCCATCAGCATCACCTCACTTGGTTGTTCAATAGACTTAAGGTCCACGTGTTAGATCATGGGGGTCCTAAAATATTTTTTCCAAGATTTTCTCCTAGCCTCTTTCATGTAACAATATCAAATTATATTATTTCCTTATAAACCCATGTAATTCTCAACGTGTGTAACTCCAAAATTTATCCTATCATTCAACCAAAACCTTTGATAGAACTATATCATGACTCCCTCCCTCAAAATGTACCCCTCATGGGATTAAATTTAAGTAATAGAGATAATTATACTCAAGTACCACCTTTAGTAGGCCTAGGTTGGTGACTAGCACCAAGGGTATAAAAATATCACATATGGAAGGCATTTACCTTAGTTATAAAAGTTGGATCGAGAGATTTAATAAGAACCACAATGAAACTAAATCTAATAAAATAAAAAGAAAAATAAAAAACCATATCATGAATCATACATAAAAAATACAAAAAATAGTCTCCAAATGAATACCAAAAGAAATATTGTGTCAAAAAATCAACGAAAGATCCAATGTATAGGCTAGTAATGATAGTTTAGTCCCTAAAGTCCTCCTAGAAACCTGAAAATGGTTTTTATATATGTAGGGTGAGAATAAAATGTATAATTATTAGGATCATACCCAAGTTGTCTCATTCACATGTGAAAAAATTATACAAATGTTCCTATGAACAAACAAAAGAACTAGTATGCACCTAAACAGAACAACTAATCAATCCTATCCACACCATGGCACACTTACCAAATAATTCAACCAAGGTAGTAGATAGGGATAATATTTTCCTCATTTTTTATATGTATTTAAATTATTTAAATCCTTTTAATTTATCAATTTGAGATTATTTACAACCATTTTTGGATTTATGGGTTGTTTTGGGATAAAATGTGAAATGTTCTTAATTCACAAAATTTAACAGATTTTAATCACAAGGGTGTCTTGAGCATAAATTTTAAAATATTAATAAAATTTGAGTTATTATTATTTATGGATTAATTGATTTATTTTATTCAACTTTTTATTCAGAACCAATAGCTGATTCGAACAACATGAGCCCCTAAAAATCGTTCAAGTTGGAAAATTGTTCGGGCAGACAGTGTGGACCCCACCTACATAATAGAAGCATAAATTGGGATACACACCTCAAATTGAAGTAATTATACATGAACTTTAATGAGAACACATTTTTTAATTTTTAAAATTAAATTTATGGAGTTTTTATCTCATTAAGGGGGCCATTGGACATTATACATTGAAGGAAGAATTCTGTAATTCTCGTCCAAAGAAATTAATTATCAGTATTAATTCCATAACTAACAATAGATGCTTCCAATAAAGATGAAATTTTTATTAACTATGAAAAACATATTTTTGAATAACTTTTTTTAAGACACATGTCCCAAATTAATCCATTTGATGGGGATAATATGCTTATAATTTTGAAGAAAAATTATGTAACATAAATTTCAATTATTGACTACCATTAAATCTCAAAACAAATTAAATGGTTTGTTATGACACCCCAAGGCCTCTTCGATTACTATAAATAAGAAAATATGGTTGGATGATGAGGATATAAACTAGAGAGGTAATCTTGGGATGATATTCATTTTTTAGGATTTCTCTTTTCTTTTCATTTTATTTTAGTTTTATTTTCTCATGTGACATGCATTCATATTTTTATTAAAGTGTTTCCTTTTATTCTTCCATATATTTTTTTCTTCCAAACCTAATCTCATTATATCTATAACATATTTCCATTATCATATCTCTTTACTTTTCAATGACAAGTGAGTAACCTGAGGCTTAGCCCTGGGAGAGTTTTCACGATGTTCTTTGTTATTGCACTTCAATTCAAAATGTTTCTGTCACGACCCGTCCTCGGGGCCCGTGTCGTGACTACCACAAGACCACCTTCCATAGGCCAGGGGCTGGCGACTGGCACCAAAGGCGTAAATCCCGATAACTGGGAAGGCATTGCCTTTATAAAAGTAAACAAAACACCACAGAGTACAAGCCGAAGCAAAACACTAAGTACAAAAGAAAGTTCTGAAAAGTAAATGGTCCAGAATACAAACCCAACTGAAAGTGCAGCTACAACTGAACGAAAGTACAACAGAAAAAGGAAAATAGCTGGAAGAAGGAAGAAGCTCATGGGTCTTCCTCCTCAGATCCTACCTGAAGGGTAGGTACAGATAGCGCAGCTCCTGGCTCATCCGCCACGGATCCTACCTGAAGGGTAGGTACATATAGCCTCCTCAACTCTATCACCCGTCAACCTCCTCCGTGTATCGTCTCGCCGTAAAGTCCTCCTCCAGATACTGACTCGTCGTGTAGTCCACCTCCGGGTACCATCCAGTTCTCGAACACTCGGCCTCTGTCAGCACTGCCCGTCGTCTGCAACCAACACAACGAGGTACGGGCATAGCCCATGAAGGGGTGAGTATAACGATACTCAGTAGGGACCCCGAGACCCTCAAGGTCTCACTAAAACCAACAAGGATAACCACAAAGAAGATCTCAATAGATAACCTCTACTTAGGTATATGCCCATACATATACCTACGTTATCAAGTAACCCATCTCAATCAAGAGGAAACACAAGGATTGTGAAATCAACGGATAACCACTACCCAGGTATATGCCCATACATATACCTAAGTTATCAAGTAACCCATCTCAATCATGAGGAAACACAAAGGTCATAGACTCATCTCAAACCAGGATTTTCATTATCGAAACCGTAACTGATGAAGAGCCCCGTCTCTGG
Source organism: Viscum album (assembly GCA_963277665.1). Lineage (NCBI taxonomy): Eukaryota > Viridiplantae > Streptophyta > Magnoliopsida > Santalales > Viscaceae > Viscum > Viscum album. The sequence continues at coordinate 1,102,745,466 of OY728150.1, read as the reverse complement.
AGTGTACAGTGGTCCTGTCACGACTCCAAGGTACTGCTCACTAACCTAATACTGCTGAGGTACTCCTCATGTCGAGTACTGTGGGCATGCCGCTACAACCAAGCGCTTCCCACCATGGGTCTTCCGCTACAACGAAGCGCTCCCATGTGCCGCTACAACCAAGCGCACCCATGTGCCGCTACAACCAAGCGCACCTCTGTCGTGGGTCTGTCTCTACAACCAAGTGCTCCCCTGTGCCGCTACAACCAAACACACCTTTGTCGTGGGTCTACTGCTACAACCAAGCGCTCCCCACTGGGCTATCCGTAACACACCGAGTCGATCGGTCAAGTAGTCGTCAGGTCTCAACCGGCTACACGGTCTCCGTAATCTGTATGCTCGTCTCTGGGAGGGTCTGCTCCACGAGCTACTGGTCGATACTCCAAGTATCTCAAATTTCCACGAAGAAGTATCTCAAAGGACCGCCTCGTCGTAGGGGTCTCAACACAACAGGCGGCGCATCAATCAGACGCCCGGCCTGTGAGTTATTAGCCTTTTCGTCCCAGGGGCCCGGTTGGTTTCGTGAGCGAACCAACCTAGCCGTATCTCAACTGTACCCCGAACTCCCATAGGGTATACACATAGGGACCGTTTCTCAACTTGATCATCAACGCCGCTGACGGTTCGTCAAACGGACGTCCTGTCAGAAAGATATCAACTTTTCTGTTCCAGGGGCCCGGTTGGATTTCGGGTACAATCCAACCCGGCCATATTCCAACTGCGTCCAAAACTAGGGCAAAGTATACCAAAAGTTCATGTCTCATCAAGAGTAATTAAACGAAATAGTTGGCGCGTCAATCGGACGCCCGGTTTGTGAATTATTGGCTTTTTCGTTCCAGGGGCCCGGTTGGTTTCGTGAGCAAACCAACCCGTCCGTACTCCGATGACATCCAAACCTCGAGCGGAGTAAGCCAAAAGATCCGTCTCACTTAGAGGAATTCAACAAAGTCGACGACACGTCATTCGGACGTCCGGAACTCAAGTTACGAGCGTTTCTGCTCCGAGGGCCCGATTGGTTTCGTGTACGAACCAACCCGGCCGTACCCAAAGTTCTCCGAAACCTTGAATGTAATATACCTAAACGACTGTCTCGATCCAAGGATCGTGTTTCCACTGACGGCGCGTCGATCGGAGGTCCATAGCCCATGAAGTGAACGTTTGAATGGAAAAGTCTGAGTATGGGGGGGGTCTGGGCCTGGCCCGGCCCAGTACCCCCTGGGCCGACCTAAACCGGGTCGACCCGGCCCGACGGCCCGACCCGGCCGGTGGCGCGGCCCAGCCGGTGGCACGGCGGTGCGGCCGGCGCAGCCCGCGCGGCCAGCGCGCCGCATGTGCGCCGAGTGCGGGGGGGGGGGCAAATTCCCCCCCCCTTGGTTTCAAAACGGCGCGACATTATGCCGCGCCTTGAAGAAAACGGCCCCCCACATGGGGGCCCACTGCTTGGACGGTGCACGGGGGGCAAGCCCCCCCTTTAATTCTCTAACGGCGCGGCATTATGCTGCGCCTTTGATGAAAATGGCCCCCCCACGTGGGGGCCCGCCGAAAAGACACCACTGGGGGTTTCGACCCCCGATTTATCCAGATCCCGGTCGGCCTAAGGCCGGCCATTTTATTTCTTACACGGAACCCTCGGGTCCCTCCATCTGGTCACCGGCGGCCGGCAAAGCAGGCCGCTTTTTCCGAACCGCCGCGGCTCTGCTGCGGTGGGCTCCTTCGGCTGCTCCGCCGCGGCCCCTTCAGTCGCGGCTCTTTCTTGTCCGCCGGCGGCCGGTTTTCTGACTGCTCCTTCCAGCTATGCCGCGGCTCAAAGTCGCGGCCCTTGTTCGACAAGCACGGCACGACGGTGCCGCGTCCCTCCATCGTGGCCCGACTCCGGCCGCGGTCTCTTCCATCTTCAACGGCGCCGCGTTTCTTCGTCCCATCCCATACCGGCCGTAACTTCTTCTTTTCCACGCGGTGCAACGGCACCGCGTTACCCCGCTCTAATGCGCATCAATTACAAGCACTAGGGAGGGGGGTCGGCCGTGTTTGTGCAGTCCGGCCTCCCTCCATTAATCCGATAACAGTCGGTTATTTAAATCAAAGAAGAATGCTAGAAAAGATATTCAAGAGTACAAAAAGAAAACCCCTACCTCGCTGTTCGTTATGAGTTGACGAAGTCGCGGAAAGGCGGCGTCGATTCGTCGACGTCAGAAAAGAGAAAGTCGTTGATGATGTCGGTGTTCTTCGTGAATGGCGCTTCCTTCTTTATTCTGGAAGGAGTGGGATGGAGGCATCCAAGGAGGAATCGACGTTGGAAACTTCACGTTCTTCTTTGGAAAAGTCGTTCCTCGTCGGGAGATTATTTCCTTTATCCTTCCAAGACTCCACCACAAGATTCAACCAACCCCCCAAATAATAAAAACAACACATCTTATTATAGTGTTAGATTAATGAATTCAAAATGATTCAAATTCAATAAGTTACATCCCTTCATTAATGGGTGTAGAGGCTCCAAAATTAATAAAGGAAGGTGGAAGTGAAGAGTTCACCTTTAATTGGGGGTTCAAGGGAGTTAAGGAGTTTTAAGGGGGAGTTAAAAGAGAGTTTAAGGGAAAGTGATAGGTTAGGGGTTCATGCGGACCCCACCTCCCTAACACATATCCTCCCATGGAATGTTGGGTGGGGTGTGGCCTCCACCTCAACTTCCCTTTGGAGGGATTAACTTCCACTAGAAAGAAAAATAATTGTTATACAATTTTATTTCTTTCTTTTTACCCTTTTCAACTACAACAAAAATTAATAACTCCCCTTGTGTAAATGAAACTCCGAAACAGGAGTTCCTAAGCAATTACCGACGCTTCAGTTCCATCGGTGCCCTTGGAATATGATTCCGGGCACCGGTTCAAAAGTTAGAAATTCCCGCTCGTTCGTTCACTGAACGTACCCGAGCTAAACTTCGGATAGAAATTCCGGGCACACCGGGCCTCGAAATCAGGCGCCGTCAAAAACTGCGTTCTTGTAAAATCCCAAAGAAAATTTAGAAAAAAAATCCCTTGAATTTTTCGGGTCTTTACATTACTCCCACCTCAGGGCTTTACGTCCCTGTAAAGCTTCAACACAAACTAGGGATACAAAAGCGGTACTGAGCACGCATCTGAGCCTCCCGCTCTCATGTGATCATCTGGAGGTTCCCGTACTTCCAGAGAAAGTGCACCCAAGGAATCGATCATCCTCGTAGGATCAGATCATGTCGATCCTTGATCCCTACTAGAACCTCCGTGGAAGTAACCCCATCACCATTGTCCTGCTCCTCATGGTCGATGATATGCGAAGGGTCGAGCATGTATCTCCTCAGTTGAGATACCTGGAAAAGGTCGTGCACCTAGTGCAATTGAGGTGGATGGATCAAGCGGTAAACCACCTCGCCTACCCAGCTGAGGACCTAGAAAGGTTCATTGAACCTTGGAGATAACTTGCCTCCCTGGCCACATCTCCATAAACCTCGTCGAGGTGAGACTCGTATAAGGACGTGATCGTCATCCTCGAACTCTAGAGGCCTCCATGTCCTGTCAGCATAAGGCTTCTGTTGGCCCTGTGCTGTCCTCATCCGCTCATGGATGACCTGGACCTTCTCTAGTCTCACAAGAGCTGCTATGATTTCTTCTTTGCCGATAAGAGAAATCCGGTCTCATCCCCTGGATGAACCACATTCATTGCCTAATACAGTCAATCCTGACATGAATGATGCATTCATGCCATGGTTGACGTCGTAAGGCCTTGACGTAACTACCAAGAGATCCAACTGTCACTCTCGCCTCCAAGGGTCGAGTCACACGGTCGGCATCAGTGTGAGGTCACTGGGTCTCCTCCAGTAGAAAACTCGAAAGTGAGGGTCAAGTCAACAGTCTTAACCGGGACCACTCAGTATCAACCAAACAAAAAGGACAGGGAAGCAAACAAGATAAGTGTCTTTTTATTATTGCAGCTCATAGTACAAAGACACTAATACAATAGCAACATGGAACTAGAAGTACAAGGTACGTATCCACTAGTTCCTCTCCTGTCCACCTGCTCCCGGTGCTCTACTGCCTTGTCCACTGCTCAGCTGTGGCTCAAGCACTCATCGCTGCTTCTGCCTCGGTGGCTCCTCCAATGCCTGCGGATCAACTGTACGAGGAGTCGGACAGTCACGTGCCAGGTGACCCTTTTCACCGCATTCATAACACTTCCGGCTCCTCGTACGGCTGGCTCTGGACCTCTTGGACCTCTGCATCATCTGTCTACTGCCCACAGATGACTCGGCTACTGATCGAAAATCACGCGGCAAAGGCAGAAGCTCCTGTACACGCTCGGGGTGTAGAGCTACTGGCACAAACTTCACCCTGAAGAAGGTCTCGAAGTCTTCCCATGTGAAGGTCATCCCATCGCAAAACTGGAACAAGTGGCTCCACCACCTGCCTGCTGCTTCCTAAAGGAGTCTGGCAGCAAAGATCACCATGAAGTCTGCAGGTATCCCCACCAGCCTGAAGACTCTCACCACAGCCTCCAGCCAATCCTCAGCCGCCTGCGGGTCCGTCTCTCCCCAGAACCTGGGTGGCCTCTGGCGCTGGAACTCGTGCAGCGCACTCAAGTGGCATGCATCGCCTATTGTTGGGGCTGGTGGCATCGGTGGCCCAATGTGTGGTAGTACCGCTGGTGCCTCAACTGCAAGAGGGCCCTGTACCGAAGCCTCGTCGCTCGGCGGGCTGTCAGTACGTACCACTCTCGGGGCTCTAGCTAGTCATCCACGGGGAGGCATCCTGAAAGGAACAAACATGAGACGGTCAAAATACTTATACCTGGTGAGCTGACCTGGTTTGAGCTGATATTTAAATAAAACTTCTGGAAACACACACGCAATCAGTGTTTTCGTGCACAAAGTTGGAAATCAGTTGTCAGGGTCCTGGTATATGGATACGTCGGCCGCCCGCACCAACACTGGACTCCCTGAACTGAAGACCACACTCGGTACCCTTAACACTATTGCTTCACAGAAAGAAAAATATCAGAGTTATAAGTTCTGCGGTAGAACCGACTCCTCTGATACCAATTTGTCATGACCCGTCCTCGGGGCCCGTGTCATGACTACCCCAAGCCCGCCTTCCATAGTCCAGGGGCTGGAAAATAGCACCAAAGGCGTAAATCCCGATAACTGGGAAGGCATTGACTTTATAAAAGTAAACAAAACACCACAGAGTACAAGCGGAAGCAAAACACTAAGTACAAAAGAAAGTGATGAAAAGTAAATAGACCAGAATACAAACCCAACTGAAAGTGCAGCTACAACTGAACGAAAGTACAACAGAAAAAGGCAAACAGCTGGAAGAAGGAAGAAGCTTCTGGGTTGTCCTCCTCGGATCCTACCTGAAGGGTAGGTACATATAGCCTCCTCAACGCTCTCGCCCGTCAACCTCCTCCGTGTGTCGTCTCGCCATGAAGTCCTCCTCTAGATACTCACTCGTCATGTAGTCCACCTCCGGGTACCGTCCAGTTCTCGAACACTAGGCCTCTGTCAGCACTGCCCATCGTCTGAAACCAACACAACGAGGTGCGGGCATAGCCCGTGTAGGGGTGAGTATAACGATACTCAGTAGGGACCCCGAGACCCTCAAGGTCTCACTAAAACCAACAAGGATAACCACAAAAAAGATCTCAACAGATAACCTCTACTTAGGTATATGCCCATACATATACCTAAGTTATCAAGTAACCCATCTCAATCATGAGGAAACACAAGGATTGTGAAATCAAAGGATAACCACTACCCAGGTATATGCCCATACATATACCTAAGTTATCAAGTAACCCATCTCAATCATGAGGAAACACAAAGGTCATAGACTCATCTCAAACCAAGATTTTCATTATCGAAACCGTAACTGCTGAAGAGCCCCGTCTCTGGAGTGTACAGTGGTCCTGTCATGACTCTGAGGTACTGCTCACTAACCTAAGACTGCTGAGGTACTCCTCCTGTTGAGTACTGTGGGCATGTCGCTACAACCAAGCGCTTCCCACCATGGGTCTGCCGCTACAACCAAGCGCTCCCATGTGCCGCTACAACCAAGCGCACCCATGTGCCGCTACAACCAAGCGCACCTCTGTCGTGGGTCTGCCGCTACAACCAAGCGCTCTCCTGTGCCGCTACAACCAAGCACACCTCTGTCGTGGGTCTGCCGCTACAACCAAGCGCTCCCCACTGGGCTATCCGTAACACACCGAGTCGATCGGTCAAGCAGTCGTCAGGTCTCAGCCGACTACATGGTCTCCGTACTCCGTACGCTCGTCTCTGGGAGGGTCCGCTCCACGAGCTACTGGTAGATACTCCAAGTATCTCAAAGTTCCACGAAGAAGTATCTCAAAGGACCGCCTCATCATAGGGGTCTCAACACAACAGACGGCGCGTCAATCGGACGCCCGACCTGTGAGTTATTAGCCTTTTCGTCCCAGGGTCCCGGTTGGTTTCGTGAGCGAACCAACCAGGCCTTATCTCAACTGTACCCCGAACTCCCATAGGGTATACATATAGGGACCGTTTCTCAACTTGATCATCAACACCGCTGACGGTTCGTCAAACGGACGTCCTGTCAGAAAGATATCAGCTTTTCCGTTCGAGGGGCCCGGTTGGATTTCGGGTACAATCCAACCCGTCCATATTCCAACTGTGTCCAAAACTCGGGCAAAGTATACCAAAAGTTCCGTCTCATCAAGAGGAATTCAACAAAACAGTCGGCGCGTCAATCGGACGCCCGGTCTGTGAATTATTGGCTTTTTCGTTCCAGGGGCCAGGTTGGTTTCATGAGCAAACCAACCCGTCCGTACTCCGACGACATCTAAAACTCGAGCGGAGTAAGCCAAAAGATCCGTCTCACTTAGAGAAATTCAACAAAGTCGACGGCACGTCATTTGGATGTCCGGAACTCAAGTTACGAGCATTTCCGCTCCGAGGGCCCGGTTGGTTTCGTGTACGAACCAACCCGGCCGTACCCAAAGTTCTCTGAAACCTTGAGTGTAATATACCGAAACGACCGTCCCAATCCAAGGATCGCGTTGCCGCTGATGGCGCGTCGATCGGAGGACCGTAGCCCATGAAGTGAATGTCTGAAAGGAAAAGTTTGAGTACGGGGGGTCTGGCCCTGGCCCGGCCCACTACCCCCTGGGCCGACCCGAACCGGGTCGACCCTGCCCGACGGCCCGACCCGACCGGCGGCGCGGCCCGGCCGGTGGCGCGGCGGTGCGGCCAGCGTGCCGCATGTGCGCCGAGCGCGGGGGGGGGGGGGGGGGAGGGGGGGAGGGGGGGGGGGGAATTTCCCCCCCCCCCTTGGTTTCAAAACGGCGCAGCATTATGCCGCGCCTTGAGGAAAACGACCACCCACATGGGGGCCCGCTGCTTGGACGGTGCATGGGGGGCAAGCCCCCTTTAATTCTCTAACGGCGTGGAATTATGCCACGCTTTTGGTGAAAACGGCCCCCCCACGTGGGGGCCCGCCGAAAAGACACCACCGGGGGTTTCGACCCCCGGTTTATCCAGATCCCGGTCGGCCTAAGGCCGGTCGTTTTATTTCTTACGTGGAACCCTCGGGTCCCGCCTTCTAGTCACCGGCGGCCGGCAAAGCCGGCTGCTTTTTCCGAACCGCCGCGGCTCTGCTGCGGTGGGCTCCTCCGGCTGCTCCGTCGTGGCCCCTTCGGTCGCGGCTCTTTCTTGTCCGCTGGTGGCCGGTTTTCCGGCCGCTCCTTCCAGCTATGTCGCGGCTCAAAGCCGCGACCCTTGTTCGACAAGCACAGCACGACAGTGCCGCGTCCCTCTGTCGCGGCTCGACTCCGGCCGCGGTCTCTTCCATCTTCAACAGCGAGGTGCGACGGCGCCGCGTTTCTTCGTCCCATCCCATACTGGCCGTAACTTCTTCTTTTCCGCGCGGTGCAACGGCACCGCGTTACCCCGCTCCAATGCACATCAATTACAAGCACTAGGGAGGGGGGTCGGCCGTGTTTGTGTGGTCCGGCCTCCCTCCGTTAATCCGATAACAGTCGATTATTTAAATCAAAGAAGAACGCTAGAAAAGATATTCAATAGTACAAAAATAAAACCCCTACCTCGCTTTTCGTTATGAGTTGACGAAGTCGCGGAAAGGCAACATCGATTCGTCGACGTCAGAAAAGAGAAAGTCATTGATGACGTCGGCGTTCTTCATGAATGGCGCTTCCTTCTTTATTCCGGAAGGAGTGGGATGGAGGCATCCAAGGAGGAATCGACGTTGGCAACTTCATGTTCTTCTTTGGAAAATTCATTCCTCGTCGGGAGATTATTTCCTTTATCCTTCCAAGACTCCACCACAAGATTCAGCCAACCCCCTAAATAATAAAAACAACACATCTTATTATAGTGTTAGCTTAATAAATTCAAAATGATTCAAATTCAATAAGTTACATCCCTTCATTAATGGGTGGAGAGGCTCCAAAATTAATGAAGGAAGGTGGAAGTGAAGAGTTCACCTTTAATTGGGGGTTCAAGGGAGTTAAGGAGTTTTAAGGGGGAGTTAAAAGAGAGTTTAAGGGAAAGTGATAGGTTAGGGTTTCGTGTAGACCCCACCTCCCTTACACATATCCTCCCATGGGAATTTGGGTGGGGTATGGCCTCCACCTCAACTTCCCTTTGGAGGTATTAACTTCCACTAGAAAGAAAAATAATTGTTATACAATTTTATTTCTTTCTCTTTACCCTTTTCAACTACCACAAAAATTAATAACTCCCCTCGTGTAAACGCAACTCCGAAACAGGAGTTCCTAAGAAATTACCGGCGCTGCGGTTCCATCGGTGCCCTCGGAATTCTATTCCGGGCACCGGTTCAAAAGTTAGAAATTCCCTCTCATTCGTTCACTGAACGTACCCGAGCTAATCTTCAGATAGAAATTCCGGGCACATCGGGCCTCAAAATCAGGCACCGTCAAAAAATGCGTTCTTGTAAAATCTCAAAGAAAATTTAGAAAAAAATTCCCTTGAATTTTACGGGTCTTTACAGTTTTAGATCTATTTGTGGTGGATGAAGGATTATTTCATTTGTGTGGTGGTCATCCACCATGAAACTATTTTAAAATCCATTAATTTTCTTAGATTCATTATTTTTCCTTATCTTCTCTCAAGAAAACCTTTCATACGGTGGATTTGGGGTTTCCTTAAGGGATGAAATGACATATGGTGGAGCTGAGTCTTTTAGGAATAACATTATCGATTGAGGTGTTACCATATTTGACTATTATAGGAGATGTGTTTTGGTGTGCTGAAGGCATGATGAAACCGCACACTCAATAAATCAAAGAAAAGTATTTCATTAACAAGGTTTAATAGAATGAATTATCAAATTGAATTTAAATAATAAATAAATAATGATGTGTTATCCAACCCTAGGACCATTTTTTTTCTTACATAATTTTGTTTTGTCTACATCTTAATTTAGATTTAAACTTTTTATTTAATTATTTTAATTACACATTTTCTTATAAAACTAAAACAATAATTTCATAAATAATATAACAAAGAACAAAAAATAATTAGAATAAATTAACTAGAATTAGTGATTAAACTAATTGTGATGATCCTTAAGTGATACAATTTTGGTCCACCTTTGTTCTTCATTAGGAATATAAATTTTATTTTTCCATACCCTATAAAAACGTGACTCAAAACTGGTGTCGTTACTGGGGAGAAAAGCAATTGTTTTGATCACTTTTTTGAAATTCACATTTTTTTTGAAAACAAATTCATTGTTTTCTTTATTTAAAAAAACAATATAAAATTCTTTTTCCATGATGTTTTAAAATGTCTATTTTTTCAATTCAAGGAATAGTTACCCAGAAATGAGAGAGCCAATTATTGACTCACCCTTTTCCATGGTGGATGGTGTTTCTATTATTGTTAGATAGGTGAGGTCATTTTGGAAATCAAATAATGGGGAGAAGGCATTCAAATAATTCATAGCTGGCCTAAGGAAGGACATGAACAATTTTTTTTTTGAATTAATGGATCATAAGCTAACAGAGTTCTTCCATTACTTTCTATAATTTTATCAAGTGGTGATGGTCCAGGAATATTCTCCATTAGTCTTCCTTAATTTTTCCAAGGAGATCCATGAAATGGAGGAGTCTGAATACCTACCTCAATCTGCTATTTCTCAACTCCAAGAGGTGATTTCCACTGAAGATGAGATTCAAGACAAACTAACTTGGGGATATGATACATTCTCAACTCAAAATCATTTGATTTTTTTTAAACTAATTTTATTATCACTCCTAATAGTTTTGAATTTTCATATTCATCCAACTTATATGATACCCTAAGGGAAGATGATGAAAATGAAAATGCACCTGTTGAGGAACATTTAGAGCTCCCTGGACACAATGAACACTTAATTGAGGGAGTAAATGAAGATATCTGAGTGGCTCTACTTGAAGAACCAAATATATAAGCTGAAAAAATTAAGTCGCATCTGTAGAAACCACTACACATGAAAGAATAAGATTCACATGTAGCAATAAAGGAATATGATACATACTTTATCCTACCCCTTCCATCCAATATGTACCTAATTGTGAAAGGGGGGATCTGGTGTACTCTATTAATGGATCATTCCTCAGTAACAATGATGATATGAAATTTGGGAAGAATAAAATATAGTGGTTCAAATATATGAAGCCCCAACCACCATCTAATTATGGATTATAGCTGGTACTGCCTTCTGAAGGTGGTAAAAATTTAGGGCCTACTTGGGGGATAATACCATGATTTATCTTTACATGATTTCTAGGAATTTAAATTTAAATTTCCTTTTTTGGATTAGTCTGGCATGCATCCCACTCTCTCTTTTCTTTTTGTGATTAAATTACATGATCCTTGTGATTAATTGAGTGATTTTCTTTTATAGGATCATGATGGTAGAAGGAATCCCCAAACATTGGAGGAAGAGGACCAAATTTTTATTTCAACAAGGATCTTACTTTATATGATTATATTATTAATTCCCTACATTTTTTCCCAAAAAACATGTAATTATCTTTAAATAGAAAATTACATGCCCGTTCTTGAATCCATTATTTACTTGACTTTTCAAGGAGATATGAGTTTCTTAGAAATACTGTGATTCTATGTTTTAGATTTCAAAGTAAAATAATTTGAATTTTAAAAATGGAGAATTGGATTATTAAAGTGAAGCATGAATATTAAAATGATGAATTGTGATTTAATGAAATTATTTAATTCATGTAAATGAAATTTCCCTATCATTTTTCATGCTTTGAATTTCTAAAATTCATGCGAACTGATTTTTCATTATTAATCATGCCTTGAGTGATTTTAAAAATCAGATGTCTCATTCTCAAGAGTATTTCTAGACTAAATATTTCCTAATTTATCTTGAGCATATTTCTTGAGTGATATTGGGTCATGTCACTGACCAGAACTTGCATTTGAACTTGTCAAAGCTATGATTGTGAAAAAACACATTTAAAATGATTGAGGAATATTTTGATAAACAAATTATCCATAAATACCACCTTTATATCAATCATTATTTAACTATAGATACCAGGAATAACCATTATAGCGATGAGCCATGTTTCAAGCCATTTTTATCCATTCGTACCCTCCTCTTAGTATTTATATGATATTTTAAAATTGAAGTTTGGGGGTAAAGGGAATCATGGTGTAAGGGATGGTATATATTGTAAGAAATAAGTGTTAGGGTTGTATTTTGGGTAATGAGATAGGTTTTTTGATTCATTCATTGTACTCTTTATTCTTTTGCCCCTCTTAAATAAAAATAGAAAAAAAATAAGAACAATGGGTTGTGATTTTGGGGAAACCAAAAATCACCATTATAATACCTATTATTTTTATCATATGTGGTTATGTGGTGTATGTAAGGTTTATTCTAACCATAAATTTCAAAAAAATAAAAAAATGAAGATACTTTGAAAAATAATATATATATATATATATTAAAAATAAAAAATTCAAGAAGCTGTACAAATCATTCATGATGATTTACTTTGATCATGACCTTACTTTGAGTTTTTGGGAAAGTGGTAGTAGCTAATTTTAAGGGGAGAATTTCATTACACTTTTATTTTGAATATCATGCATTGTATTTTAGAGATAAAACTCTTTCTTGAGCCTTAATTTTTAAAGCATCAAATACTACCAACCTTAATCCTTAGAGTCATTTGAACCTTTATTGCAAGTCCTCATGATTTTATGTGCCTTTTGTATTTACAAAGTTGATAAAGTATTTACTTTACAAGTCTATGGATAAGGAACATATTATCATGATAGGAGCATAATTATACTTGAATTGTATCATCAGAGATGAGATAAAATATTCAAAAGTGAGGTAAACCATGATTTGGAATGCTTAATAATAATGAATTGAGGAAAATGAATGAATAAAAAGAGAAGTTCCATCATTTTTCAAAGGGGAAAAGTAAAATGAAAGATTTGATTGTTTCTTTGAAAAGTGAGAAATTAAATTGATATTTTATGTGTCATTTGAAAATTTTATTTTATATTTAAACTTGTTTGATTTTATTGATTTGAAATTTGAATATTGGTAACATTGGATCCTACTGAATTCCATGTTGAGATTTTATGCTTAAGGACAAACATGGTTTAAGTGTGGGGGGATTGATAGAGCTAATATTTTCTCATATTTTATATATATTTAAATTATTTAAATCCTCATAATTTATCACTTTGAGCTTATTTACAAGAATTTTGGATTTATGGGTTTTTTTGGATAAAATGTGAAAAGTGATTAATTGTGGAAATTTAACAGATTTTAATCACTAGGGTATTTTGGGCATAAATTTTAAAAATTTTTAAAAAAATTGAGTTATTATTATTTTTGGATTCATTTATTTATTTTATTAAACTTTTTATTTATGATGAAGATCTAATTTGAACAATATGATCACCGAAAAAATAAATCAAGATGGGCAATTTTTCGGGCAGACAACATGGACCCCACCTCTGTAACAGAAGAATAAATTGGGATACACACCTCAAATTGATGTAATTTAATATGTAATTGAATGAGGAAATATTTTCTCTTTTAAAACATGAAATATATATATATTTTCACTCATTAAGGGGTCTATTGGATGTTATACATTGAAGGAAGAATTCAGAAATTCCCATCCATAAAAAGTCATGATCAGTATTAATTCCATAACTCCCTATAGACGCATCCAATAAAGCTGAAATTTTTAGGAACTATGAAAAAAATATTTTAGAACAACTTTCATAAACACATCTATCCCCAATTTTTCAATTTTATGGTGCTAATACGTGTATACTTTTGAAGGAAAATTTTGTAACTAAAATTTCAACTGTTGACTATCATTATGTCCCAAAACAAATTAAATGGTATATTATGACACCACAATGCCTTTTAAATGCCTATAAATAATAGGATATGAGTAAATGAATAGGATATCAACTAGAGAGGGAATCTTGGGGCGAAATTCATTTTTTAGGATTTCTCTTTTCTTTTTATTTTATTTTTGTTTTATTTTCCCATTTAACATGCATTAATATTTGTATTAAAGTGTTTCCTTTTATTATTCCATCTCAATTTTTATTCTAACACTAATTTCATTCTCTCTATTACATATTTACATCATAATATATATTCACATTTCAATATAAAGTGACTAACCCAAGGCTTGGACTTATAATAGGTATCACATTGTTCTTCATTATTGCGCTTCAATTCAAAATGTTTTAAATCAATTTGTGGTGGATGTGAGAGTATTGCATAGGTGTGAAGGCCATCCACCATGGAAATATTTCAAAATTGATTCATTTTATTTGATTCATTATTTTTTCCTCCCTTATATCAGGAAAACTCTTCATATGGTGGAGTTGTGGTTGCATTAAGAGATGAAACAACATACAACTGAGCCGAGTCTTTTAGGAATAACATTCTCGGTTGAGGTGTTACCCTATTTGACTATTAGAGGAGGTGTAGTTTGTTGTGATAAAGGAAATATAAAATGATACTCTCAATAAATTAAAGAGAATTAATTCATTAATTAGGTTTTATATAATGAATTATCAAATTGAATTTAAATAATAAATAAATAATGAATGAATGAACCTGTATTATCCAACCCTAGGACAAAGTTATTTCTTCCATAATTTCATTTTTCCTATATCTAAATTTATATTAAATTTTTTTATTTAATTATTTTAATTACACATTTTACAAGAAAACCAAAAAAATAATTTTTATAAATAATATAATAAAAACCCAAAAATAATTAGAATAAGTGAACTAGAATTTTTTATTAAACCTACTGCGATGCTCCTCAACTGAGATGACCCCAGTCAGCCTCTATAGTGCATTAGGAATATAAATTTTATTTTTCCATTCCCTATGACAGACATGCATCAATTGTAAAATGATAGGAATCATATCGATAAAGGGTACCTCACAGTGTTTTCCCGCTAAATTTCCACTCTCATTCCCCAACATCATATGCCCTAGTGCTCTCATCCATTATATAATAATCATGACCTAAGACACTTGGAAAATTGTATTGCATCCCACCCGAAGAAACCTGGGAAACCACATCATACCATGCACCCCATTCAATATGTCATCAAATCTATATCCTCCCATAACCACTACATCATCATTGGGTCCATTTTTATTGAATAAAGAAAAGAAAAACAAGAACAACAAGAAGCACACTTGGACTAAGGAGGCCTAAAATGGTGCAAGACGAGGGCATCCCCTCGGATCAAAGACTGACTTCATGGGCTTGTTCATCTTGGGAGGCGTGATGATCTGCTACCTTATTTACTTCTCGCTAGGTGTGAGTTACATTTATTCCATTGTTGAGAAGAGCTTCGCATTACCTGATAATATAAGATATCAACCATGGGATATTACTTTTACCTTGTAAAGAGATATGGATAATCATCGAGTCAGTCTCTACTTGTGATAGATTAATGTTTTTCTGGATGCTCAGTTTAATCCTAGTCAACATAGCATTGGCCTCTACCTGTATACTTGTTCTGTTTCCATAGTGTGCCTTAAAACCATGATAACACTCCCTCTCAATTCCCGAATGACTCCACCTCTACGAGCAATACCCTCTTTGCTGGAACCATTCATGTTCAGCTTGAATCCATCGTTGGGGGGGTACCACCACACCCAATGGCCCTGTAACCTGGTGCAAGACGAGTGATCCATAGGGGATGAAATACATCGAGACCTTAGATATGGTGCTTCTTTCCCTTTTTTGAATAAGGAAACTAGATCTTCTAGTAGGTTCCTGGTCCTAGCGATGATGGACTGCCTGGTATATGGAATCCCCTCGTATTTCGCCTTTTCCCTCACTTTCCATAAGCACCAGCACCCTGCGTTGAGTATTATGGAATGATATGTCCTTTTTGTGACCACATTATCTTTCCCCTAAAACCATCTTTCTAGGAATGGTTCATGCCGATGATCCTGAGAAGCATATGCTGTAAAATCACCAAAAAACTCCAGACTGTGTGCACCCATTCTCTTGCAAAGAAGATGTGGTTATCATCCTCCTCCCATAACCACTAATATATAACCAAATTAGTAGGGTTTTGTGAACATTAAATACATCAACCTAGTTCCATCATTCTACCATGAATGATCACCATTATGAGCCACCTCATCCTCTCACAAATCATCACTTCATGTGCACTACATCTGCAAGATATCACAGCCCATGCATAAATACCAGTCTCTTCATTCATCACTTCAAGTTCACTACATCCATAATCCATTACATTCAATTCATAAAAATATCATCTAGAAGAGGTAGTGGGGAAGATGGGGTAGCCATCCATTCATCCCCATCATTATGGATGTTTGGGAAGAACACTCTAAGCCCAAAACCTTTGGACATTAGTGTAAACATATGACTCTGGTGGGGTGCGTATATAAATAACATAAAAGTACATGATATTTAGATAAAAAAATCCCAATATAGGGGTTTGTAATAAGATCACCAACATATCTCACAACATCACTACAAGGCATCAAAACCTCTACCACTATCATTTCCACCACTAAATACATCACACAACATAAGCAAGCAACCCACAAGCCATATTCCATATTTCCTTTCAAAAAATCACATTTTTAGATTTTTTAATTTGCATCCATCCTTATTTATTAGGCCAGTTAATTTCATATTTAATTATATCCCATTATTTATCCATTTCATAAATTAATTCTTTTAATATACACTAATTTCCATCCATTTTCATTTCCATGTCAACATTTCAAGTTCAATCCCTAGCTACCAAGAAACTACACTACATAGAACAAAACAACCCATCCATCTCATGCCAAAAAAACCTGCTTCACCACCTCCCAACACTACAACCACTACACATCACAACAACCACACATAACAACCACCACACATAACCATTTTAGTTTTAACAAGACCTTCCATCATAATTACTTCACTATTTTAAAGGGTATTCCCACACAAATTCAATATTCCATGGGAAACCAATTTATTATATGAATATATATTCTTATCCTTTTTCAAGTGTGGAAAGTTTCATAAAAAATCAAAATTAGTTTCAAAATTTTTTGCAACCATAACAACACACTAATCTCAATATAAGTAAAATTGGAATAATATTAAGCATTCACAACCATATAAATAGAAATATCAAGAATAAGTAAAAATCATTTGATTTATCCCCTAACCATAAATTAAAATTAATACAATTAATTATATTTATTAATCTAATATGTAACATCTACCCAAGGGAAAATAAAAGAATGATATTCCCATATATACATCTAAAGAAAGAGATATGAAGGATCCCCCACCTCGATTAAAGCTCTAAAGAGAACCACCACTCACAATAAAAGAAACAAGAGATAAATACCTACCAATATGGAAGGGTTAATTTCTAAAACCAAACAATAACAATCCATTATCAAACCATGCACATACTGTTCATTAAATCGATCCTCCTCCTGCTGCGATCCTGCTAGAAAATAATAATCAAAGAGAACATGAAAACTAAAGTGGGGAGATTGTACCTAGATACACGAGACTTGATCCAATAATACAAGGGGATAAGATTCATAAAATAATGGCTGAATATTTCTAGGGAATTCTAGAAGTCACATAGATATTTAAGGGAGAATAAAGGAATCAAATCAAAGGAGGTCGATACCCCTATTTATAAGTGAAGTCCACTGGACTCCACCACGACATGGTGAACAACTAAAAAAATCTTGGTGGATCTGATCAAAGGGAGATATGAATATATTGTGTTCATTTACCCCTTTTTAGAGAATTTTAAAAATGATATTTGACCACCACTATGACCTAGACCATGGTGTGGTCCAAGTTGTAGTGGTTCCCCTGTTATCTGCCATGACCAACCACTATGGTTGGATGAAAAATCCATGTTGTTTCCCCCCACAACACCCAAGGATATGTCATGGTGGTATCCTCTTACATGTTTTGGAAATGAAATCCCTTGAGACATCATGCTTGATTCCACACCCTCTACTGGGCATTTCCAAGATACCTATTTTACACAGGGTGGGATTTTAGACAAAAAAACCTTCACTACGCTCAACACCAGGGCATGGTGACCCCCAAAATAACCCAATTCCCTCTCCTGGCCTCTAGAAAACCCCCAAAATTCTCTTCAGCACCACCAACCTTCAATAAACCTCAAAGGAAAGGCCGAAAAGGTTTAGACCATTACACGACCAATTCATTTGGGACCTGGGGAATTATTATTATTATTATTATTATTATTATTATTATTATTATTATTATTATTATTATTAATTGGAGGATAGTGAGATCACCAATCAATGACTTTCATGGTGATTGGGTGTGAATCTATGGAATTCTAGTTTTAATGGCTTCTAGGGTTGATCTCAGTTTGAAAAATGATCCATATAAAGGTGGTTTGAGGGTTTCTAAGGATTCTCCCAATATAGTGGTCATGGTTCTAGAAGAAAAAGGTATCTTGAAGAAGGATAATATCATAGTTTCTAGTGATTTAATTAGAGTTAATATTGGAAATAAAGTCTCTTATACTCGACCTATAGTAGGTGTTTCTTGTTCATTTATTCCAAGTGGTAACTAATACTAGGGTGGACGTAGAGGCTTCACATGATGCATCCCCTAAATCAAACCTAGGATTTATGTGTGATTTGGATCATACCTCAAAAGAAAACTTTTTATGGGTTTCAAATTGAGTTTAACTTATTGAATTGTAAGATCATGAAGGAAGGTAATACAACTTTTATTAAATAAAGTCACGGTATTCTCTCTGTCAGCTTAAATGAATGTAAGTATTCTATTATTATCCATTTATATTTAAAAGTTAAATAAAATTGATGAAGTCTATTAGAGATTAGAAAATTTCAAATGGATATTTAGGGTTTTGATAGTTGGGGAGTTATTTCCTTATATAAAGGTTCTTCCATATTATATTCCCATTTATGGATTTGAAATCAAAAGCATGGGGTCATGATTTCATTAATTTGAAGCCTGGAATACTCAAAATACAAGACCGAGGTCCTTTTTTAATCCCTTGAACATGAACAAATCAATCACATATGTCTAGATTAGAATCCAAGGGTTGAGTTACTTCTTCTATCACCCCATAATTTTTTAGGAAATTTCCTCAGCTATTAGAGTCCCTATAATGATGGATACATAAATAAAACGGGAATGGTTTAGTAATTTTACTATATTTTCAATGGAGGTAGACCTCAACTCGACTCTTATAAAATTTTTGGTATTAAATTTCAATTAATATTGTTATTACATTCTTGTTTATTATGAAAAAATGTATGAATTTTGTAAGGATTTCAATAATATAAGGCATACTTATGAGAAATGTCATTGAATATTGACTTGTAACTCTTATGAGATGAAAGTACATACTATTAAGAAATGCAGGAAGGTTAACTTTTTCAATTGAAATTATAGGATTGAGGATATTATAGGGAAAGGAAGCACCTATAATGGAGTGATAAACTATAATATGATGGACTTGAGACTACAGGGTCAAACTAAGGATACTCATAGAGTAGGGAAAGACTATTAAGAAGGAGTTTGATAATCAGATATTCCTATGCATGTTTAGGAATAAGGTGATCAATGGAATCATAGTTTAAGGCCATGTGTGTTACACCCAAAATGGTTTTGATGGAAACAAAAAAGGTAAGTAGAAAATTAATGTAAGTCCTATCATAGGGCCTTATAAAACATAATTAAAAAGAAACCTAGAATGCAACATAGGGTTGACTGAGGTTATTTCCCAAGTAGTGTATGTGGGTTGGTTTTTAACTATATCAATTACTTAAATATTTTTATTTTATTTTTTTATTTTTGGAATAAAGAGAAAAATTAAATGATTTTTGGTTTTTTATGAATGAAAATAGGGGAAAATGGAAATGAAAATACACACAAAATTAAAACAAGAAATAAATATGGTTATAAGGATGAATTCCAATGGGATATATCATTATTTATTATTGTTTAAAATAATTTAATTCAATTATAAGGTTCAATATCATTCACCTAATCACCCTTAAATATTTTACTTTATATTGATCCTATAATCTACTCATGAATACTCAAAGAGACCAATGAACCCATTTTTTATCCTTGGTGAATAGGTAATAACATTCTTCAATTGAGTGAATGAACTTACTCACATACCTGACATCAATTTCATACCATTATTCCTTTCAAACCACAACTCCCCTTATATAAAGTGTGGCCTAAATTTATGGAGACATTAAAGTGAAATAGTTAGAATTTTGAAACAATATAAATGGAATTTAGAGTGAAAATGACCCATCCACGATCCACCCAAATTATCACACTAGAATCAAAGAGGAGATATATCAAGAAATAAATGAATAAATTCGAGATTTACATTGTTATTTCCCTCGAACCACCCATGATGGGTTGGTTTTCCATGATCATGGAGGTTGAGATCATTGGGAAATCATAGGAATTGAGAAAACACAGAGAACTGGAGAATAATATAATGAAATTTCATAATGAACATTGATCATTTTAGAGATTGATTAATGAAAAAAACAAAGTTTACTACACTATAATTGAAATGAGTCAAATACCTTGCAGAATATAGGTGGGAAATATTTATATTCATCACCATATCTTCTTCCTAATTCTATATTTTCTACATCGAGTAGTGAGATTCTTCTTCATTAGTTTGTCTCCACATGTTGCGTCTGAGGGTCATGATTGATTTGATTAATAACATCTTCTTCCCATGATTAAGATCATACAATAGTGAGAATATTCCATGACCGATGTGATATGTTGCTTTATGGAATAATGAAAATTCATACTCTATTTGGTGAGATCATGTGAGGAAGCATTTGAGTGATTCTCGTGATGAATGGATCTTTAGTGGAATTAAAGAGGTAGGATTGGAAGTGGTCTTGAAAAATTTACCATTCACTCTTCTGTATTGGGTATGGGTTAGAATATCAGTTAAGTTCTAGGTCTCAGATATGTTGAGGATGAAATTGATGTGCAATGTTGAGTGCTTAGGCACTAAATTGAGTGTATTGCTGCCCAAGGATCTTTATAGAACTAAAATTGTAGTGTTTAGTGGTAGGAAATAGGTATTTACATGGGATTGGATGGAATTTATGTTAAGTTTCACCTTTTCATGTTTATTGGTCCCTAATTCAACTGTGGAACAAATTCTAGTCTATGTTTTATTTATAACACTAGGAATCATTGGGGAAATCTATCTTCAATTTTATCAAATCTTGGCCACCTCAAATATCTTGAACATGACATCTTTAATAAGTGACTCTAATTAATACAACAGGTTTGACCATTTTTATTTGAGGAAATATAAATCTTCTAATAATGAAGGTAGGCAGATTTGGGCTTTGAGAGTTATAATTAGATCTTAAGGGAATTTATGGGATTTAGCCTAATTTTCTATGGATTTGAAGATATTTTTCAAATATAAAATTCAAATGGTGGACGTCTTTACTCATCTTCACATGTGATATTTTTCAAGCGATGTATTTATATCAATTTTTTAATGGTATTAGTTTCATATGAGGGATTATAAAGGTTCAAGATGGAGTGACCCAAATAGAGAGAAAAAATCTGGTGTGGTAGAGAGCAGGTATGTGGGTGGCAGTTATTTTAGTGTGGGAAGCAGCGAGAAATGAAATATCAGGTTGTGTAACAAGGTGTAGAAACGATGTCGTGTGTTTGATTTTGATATCCTCAGGGTTATGTCTTGTCACAAGATGATTATCAAACAAGAAACAGAGTGTATTGGGGTGTGAATTTCACACAGGTTTTCTATGCTATATTTTTGTAATTCAAATTTGGGATTCTACTTGGATTCTATGTACTCTCTAATTTATAGTGTACTTTCTTAGTGTTTCCCTATGGGTTTTTAATCCTCCTCATTGGTGTGATTTTTCATGTTAAATTTCTATGTCCCCATTTATTTTATACTATTTTTTCACTTTATTTGCGTTAGCAATTCTCATAATTTAATTTGTCTCAATTGAGTTATTATATCATGATCGATCTACTTATGACCAAACAACTGGTATCAAAAGAGTTTATATGTTTTTATTTTTTATTAGATATGGTCTATTTACATCATGGGATTTCTACCCACATTG